>JAHTLZ010000129.1:72175792-72229873 GCA_023846285.1 Phrynocephalus versicolor | reverse complement strand
CTTTCTTTCTTTCTTTCTTTCTTTCTTTCTTTCTTTCTTTCTTTCTTCATGTATTTGTGCATTTATTTGTTTATTTAGACATAAACCACCACAAATGTACTATGAGCACTCTGAGTGGTTTGCAACATACTGGTAATTAGGCAAGGAACATTACCCCTCCCCCCATGAGCTGTGTACTCTTAAGAACAGAAAAGGAAAAGAACCTGCACGACTGCATTTTGGGTTTAATTGCAGAATCTGTAACAACTTAGTTATTGTTTCTTGAGTTTTATATTTATTTTACTCCTTGTCATCATTTATTTGCATTGTATATCTATTCTACACATCTTATTGTAACACAGGAACTGTGAGTTAGTGAGTTGCTGTTTTTGTGACAAGCTTGGTGTACCCAGAATAATATTTGATTATTCCAGCAAATTTCTTTTCATCAGTTGCCAAAGTTTGTGCCAGGAATTTTTCTGACGAATGAAAACTCAGCAGTTAAGCCTATTGTGGAAAAGTACTAGCCAGTCAATACAGTGAGGTGTGGCACTGTTGGACAAAATTACTATTATCTTTCCTAGTCTTGCTGCAGTATCTCTTTACTAAAGAATTTGGCTTGCTGTTTAGTTCTAAGGGACATCCATTTATGGTAAAGTATGCTATTACTCAATGGTCTCATAATTACATGAGTGTCTGAGTTCCTTCCTCAATAGACCAACCTTGGAACATTTTCACCGCAACTGACTCTAACCTATAAAATCTTGTTATAACAACCACAGGAAGAATGTTGAAATTCCTTAAAGCTATTTTGTGTACATTAAGTGATTTAACTTTTGGAGGAGTAACCTTAGACCATATAACGTCAATGTCAATTCATATCAAATTCTAGTATTTGGCAGTTGGGTCACACTTTATTTGCATAGTTGGAATATTGGAGATTTGCCTGATGATTTCTTGTGTCAGGGCACTATGCCTGCTCAAGTTACTATTCCAGAATCTTATTCTCAGAATTCCCCATCCAGCATAGTTGTAGAGTATGCTTGTTGTATGACTATGATATTTGTAGTCCAAACCAACAACAAAAAAGGAAGTAAGATTCCCAAACATCTGATGGGACCAGTTTGCCTATTTTACTTGTAAGTAAGGAGGCATCAGTCAAGGGCAGTGATGGAGCAAGCTCAGGTGGCAGCACTGGTGCATTGTGGTGAAAGTTGGTGAGACTGAAGGGAGGTAGCCCCTGTATTTCCTGCTTTTCTACCCATCTGGGGCTGTAATATTGTTGTACAGCCTTGTGTGGATATTAACATACAGTTCCCTTCCTTGCCTTTTCTTACATCTGTCATTCAGCCAACCTCTGTGGCTTTCCTTTCTTTAAGTTAAATAAAGTAAGTGGCATATCAGAAGAGAAATGTATCAGCCTAGCATGGTATTAGAATTGTTCTGCATCAGAAATTTTTAAAGAGATGGAAATAGAGGAGGAGCTTTCTCTATCCTACCTTTTAATATCACAGCCCATCCACTTTAAGTGTCATGGGTGTCATTTATGACAACAGCAGCCAAAGCTCCACTTGAATGTGAACTAAACATCCCTGCAGGCTACACAAAGCAATAATTAAGAGTGTGCCAAATTGTGCCAGTAAAAAAAGAAGAAGCTTCTAGCCTGGTACCAGAAGGGAT
The DNA here is from genome assembly GCA_023846285.1 of Phrynocephalus versicolor. NCBI lineage: Eukaryota > Metazoa > Chordata > Lepidosauria > Squamata > Agamidae > Phrynocephalus > Phrynocephalus versicolor. The sequence continues at coordinate 72,228,214 of JAHTLZ010000129.1, read as the reverse complement.
TGGGACAGCTTTCAAGTGTCAAGATGTGTCAGCCGAAGTAGAAACTTATATTTACCAACAGCAATCTAAATATCTATCTGAACAGGCTCTTATGGGTCTCTCTAAAATATATTAACGTTAATGGGACTAAAACTGGGCTAAGAGCAATTATTTTGCTTATGTATTAATAGAGATTTTCATTTGAGATTCTATTTTTTTATTTTATTTTATTTTAGTGCTGTGGATCAGGCCACCATCCCCACACGTATGTTGGGAAATCTCTCCTTTCTATATTTATTTATGATGTTAGTTTAATGGAGGTCACTGTCTCATCAATGCTGACCTCACCAGCAGCTGGTGTGAGGTCTTTGCCCTCTAGTTAGTTCCTCACAGTAAACACTAGAGCATCTTACAACTGGTAAGTGACTATATCTAAAGGGAGTGGAACAAATCTTCCTGCTTACCAAGGAGAGGGGATGAAACAGAACCTACAGTCTCCCTGTGATTTAGTCAACTTCAGCTCAATCACCAGTCATAATAAACCAGGGGTCCTCAAAGTTTTCAAACAGCGGGCGGGTCCACCACGCCGCAGACACCACTGGGGGCTGGACCACAGTGGGTGGGGGGAGTGGGGGACCTTGCCGTAGCCCTCCCACTCTGAATGCCCCCCTAGCCAGCATGCTGATCATCTGGGCGGTAGTTGGGGGAGTGGGAGAAGCGACATAGCCCACTACTTTGAACTGCCTCAGCAATAGAAGTAGCTGCGGAGGCTGGCTTGCTCGCAAAGCAGGGGGTAGATGGGGGGTTGCAATTGGTCCTGGGGGCCGGATTGAGGACCTTGGGGGGCCGCATCCGGCCCTGGGGCCTTAGGTTGAGTACCCCTGTAATAAACCATCATGTGCTTTAAACAACTCCTGCTCTGCTTCTCTATCCTCATCCCAACCACAGGGAATGAGATCTAATCTGGCAGGATGTGAGAACAATATTGTTTTGGATTTCCAGACTCCCTCAGCCAGCCTGACCACCAAACTCTTCCATTTGTTATTGTTTCATCATATCACTCAAGGCCAAAATATAATATGAGCCCCTTTATGCTAAGAGAGATGGAAAATCCATACTGGAGCAGGAGCTCAGGCATAGGAGGTTTCTGCACAACCACTTACCCAAGGTTTCTTCAAACCTGCCACTGAAAACTCGTAATTGTGTTCCAGCTCATCAGTGTCTTATTTTTATTTCTTATCTTTTTAAATGTTTTATCTGGTTGACTTTATTATTTATAATTTTTACACTTGATTTTGGTTTTCTTTGTACAGTATATCTGTTATATTATAATATTGTATGTCTCTTGGCTGGTTGATGTTTTTATAATTTGTGCTTTTCTTTGTTGTTCACCACCCAGAGTGACCTTTGGGCCAGATGAGCAGTATATAAATCAAATAAATAAATAAAACAATCTGAAACCCCTTCCCTAACAGATGCAATTGATGTCCTAACTATTGAAAAGTATTGCAGATTGATTCTTACTTCCTTTCAAGCCTTCTCAAATAAGACCAGTTTTTTCAATTGGGTGGATTATATACACTGGTGCTTCCTGCAACATTTTCTATGTGTACATTCAAAAACATTTTAAGCCTTTAAAAAGATCTGTATCTCCTAATAGACATATAACAATTCTAGTGTGACAAGATAGAGGCTCTTGGACAGGCAAATTTTTCGATTACACCATAGATTTCCATACATTAGATCTCCATTTATTACTTTTTGCTTAGTGAAGTGTTATCATCTGATCAGTAATAATTACAATTGTGTGCTGTCAAGTCAATTCTAGGTATAAAGCATATTCTAGGTATAAAGCAGTCATAAATGCTTTACCATGCCATTCTTCTGCGGGTACACTGAAACCAAGCAGATTGCCCAACCCCCCCACCCCCCACAGGCTGGCTGTTCTCTTTCAAGTAACAGTAATGACTTGAACGCCCAGCCTACTGGTACTCTTTCTGGTTGAGCTATCCAGCGACTGAAGAGCTTTGTTAGGCTTGTCAGTAAGTGTTTTGGTGTTTAATCTATGGCTAGTTAGATTAACGTACTAGCTCATATGTTGACGTTTTGTTGTAAGTTTAATACTCTGTTATAGAAGGTAATATAAAAATAAAAATAAATACACATGCTGTACAAAAATAGTAATAGCAGTGAATCATCTGCAGAACTCTGTTATTTTACCTCTTCTCTCTTTTATCTCTGAACCAACATACCTTCCCCTTTCAAGAAAGGACTTCTACCTGTAGTACAGTTTGCAAAATTGTAACAAAACCTAGACTTACAAAGGGGGTGGTGAATATAAGAAGGGTGAGAATCTGACACCTGTTTGACAGAATCTAATGTAAAATGCAACTTGGCAGATTTTTAGACTAAGCACAAGGGCACTGGAGTCAATTTCCCATCAGTAGGAAAATAAGAAACGCCCTACTTAGTCTTATCCCACCCTTCTGTAACTTAACCTGGCAGGTTTGCAAAGCCCCATGTTGTTCTTAACCTTGCTCTAAAGATCTTGCTTTTGGAAGCTTTTGATCAATATTTGCTCTGTTTTTATTTTACCTGTTTTTAAAACTGAATATCCAATGTTGTAAAACTGTAATTTTTACTATTTTATTTGCATTGTAAGCCCTTCCCTGAAGGCCTTTTGCCGTGAAAAGCAGGGTGGAAATACCTAAAATAGTTGTAGGGGATTCGGGCACAACACAGAAATGGACTGAGGCAAGCTGTTTTACAGATAAATCCTGCATTCCTTTCTTAGCTGCTCCCTTGAAATGTGATTGTGGAGTGACATATATATCACTCTCAAATGATTTGTCTACTGTTATGCATAGATGTGATCAATGCAAAAAAAAAGAAAAAAAAGAAAAAGAAAAGGGGTTGTAAATAAGGAAATATTCAAAATAATTTGCTACTATTAGCATTTACTAGTGATTTCTTCTCTCACATTCTTCAAGACCTCCAGGGGGAATCTCAACTCTGGCATGTGTGTCAAAAGCAAGCCTGGGACATCTGTTGCAAACTTTATTTTTTTAAATCCCAATTAGTGGTTCAGCTGATAATTAGTCAATGGTCAGCTTGGTGAATGCCCAGTGTACTTAACTGAGCCTTGTTCTCTGGCTCCTTCTCCCCACTCTCTGGTTGCTTAATTTCAGGGAAATGAAGAGAACATGGAAGGGATAATGACAAAAAAGAGGACAATGACATTTAAAATCTATGCTCTCCACTGTGAAAGTGAACAATTTTACCAGGAAGGAGTTAATAAAATAGACGTACTGTTACTGTACAATTTGGCTAATGGACAGGATCCAAGTAGTCTTACAATATTAAACAAGATAAAAGTTAAATAAAATATTTTAAAAAAGCAATAAACTTTTTAAACGTTTATTGTATCATATTAAAACTCATAAAATATTAAAAGCTCAAGTTATGGATGATTCTTTTGATCCAGAAGCTAGAAAACTTACTTTCTTGGATTATACTCCTCACAATCCCCAGTTAGCTGGGGGATTTCTAAGAGTTACAGTCACATAAAGTAATGTCACCAAATTCTATGAAGAGCCATGAATGACACAACAAGAGTATAGTGTTTTCCTTGTACTGTGGCTGGAATCAAGAGAGGCAAACTAGACAAACTTTATAGTTAGAGGGGGCAAGTCCTCAACTGTCATCCCATAGCTACAAATCGTCATGCTTGGCTTTGTGATGGGTCAATAGGAGGAGAACAAAGGGTTTGTTTACATTCTGTTTATTCAGACATGAAAACAATTGAAACAAATGCCAATCTGTTTTTTTCCCTTCTAATAGCAAAAAACATTTAACATCTGTTTCGATCCTAACAGTACTAGAGCAGTATACTGTACTTGCTATACATGGCAAGGCCCTTAGATGTTACTCTAGGACAGGGGTCCTCAACCTAAGGCCCCGGGGCCGGATGTGGCCCCCAAAGGTCCTCAATCCGGCCCCTGGGACCAATTGCAACCCCCCCCCCACCTACCCCTGCTTTGCGAGCAAGCCAGCCTCCGCAGCTGCTTCTATTGCTGAGGCAGTTCAAAGCAGTGGGCTATGTCGCTTCTCCCACTCCCCCCAACTACCACCCAGATGATCAGCATGCTGGCTAGGGGGGCATTCAGAGTGGGAGGGCTACGGCAAGGTCCCCTGCTCCCCCCCCACCCACTGTGGTCCGGCCCTCAGTGGTGCCTGGGGCGTGGTGGACCGGCCCGCTGTTTGAAAACTTTGAGGACCCCTGCTCTAGGAGTTAAGAACACATGTTCACCCTCAGATCTGTACTGTTACTACTAAAGACTTCATCTTCCCTGTAGAGCTGCCTTGGACTAGTGGGTGAATAGAAAACAGGAATCAGGAAATCTGGTTTCCTGGCTTCACTATCCAATCTATTTTCAGTTGCTTAGTACCACCTTATTATCTCATAACTTCTTAGAATTTCAGCATTTTTTACTTGCTGCTAGATTTCAGGATCTCTAATATACTGTTTGTCAGATCTGACATTTCTTATGCCTAATCGGTTGTAGGCATTCTTTCAACTTCCTTCCATATTATTAATCTCCACATTAAGAAAAAACAATTCAATGCAAATCAGGACTTGGGATTTTAGTGCCTGATGAAACTAATGTAAATGTGTGAAGAGCAGGAATATGATTGATTATTTCGTTCGTATGCAAGGTGGATAAAAAAAGTAGCACTGTTGTTTCACCGTGATGTCTTACAAGGTAGAAGGTTTCAGTATACAGGAAGCTGGATTTCATATGTCATCATGAAGAATAATTAGAGGCAGGAGGTAACTTCTTGAACAAAACTTCAAATGCCCAACAATATTATTCACTGCAGAGCAAACACAATGGTGGTAACTGGCTGGCTGACGAGCAGGTGGCAGTATTTGTTCTAACAGTCAAAACTGTCTCAACCATCTTAAAACCTATCCACAGTGGTCCATACTGTGATTGCAAGTGTTTCTGCTTGGATCAATCCACCCTTCCCCTTTAAGAGTGGCCATGCACCTTTCTTGGCATGCTCATCCTTTAACAAATTTAACTGGGAGACAGTAACCTCCAGCAGCCTCGGTTTTTAACTGCCATGGTGGCTACAGGTTGAGAGAGAAAGTATGGGGTATATGAGGAAGGGAAGGGGGTGGGAATGAAAGGACACTGACAGATGAAGAGAGGGGTGATGTAAAAAATTATTCACTTCCCCTGACTTTCTGCAGATGGTCAGGAGAAGCACTTAATCAACAGCTGATTGGGCTGCACGGGGTCATCTGTTGTTCAGATCGGAAAAGGTTGCAACATGGCACATTGCTCTTCGCCCTGACCTCGACAGACCATTTGTAGCCCAAAACTCCCCACACTCAAAATGACCAGTCTGGACAGGCCCTAGCCCAGTGATAGCGAACCTTTTAGGGACCGAGTGCCCAAATTGCGATTCAAAACCCACTAATTATTCACAAAGTGTCAATACAGCAATTTAACAGCTCAATACAGGTGGCTGTGAAGGGACGATGTTGGGTGCCCACAGAAAGGGCTCCGAGTGGAACCCTTGGCACCCGTGCCATAGGTTCACCAACACTGCCCTAGTCGGTCTGTATTTTCTTGATATTCACAAACTATCACAATACGAGATCCAGGGGCAATCCACTCCCATTGAGGGTTGGGTGAGTGAAAACAGACCAAAGAAAACATTTCTTTACCCAGAGTGTAGTTAGTTTGTGGAACTCCTTGCTGAAGGGGATGGCATCTGTCTTAGATACCTTTAAAAGGGGATTGGACCGATTTCTGGAGGAAAAGTCCACCATAGGTCACAAGTCATACTTATTTTCTCCAGGCTTAAAAGAAGGGTACTTCAAAGTGCCATATGCAGGGGAGTGACACCAGGAGACAGGTATCTAGTTCTCCTATGCGCTCCCAGAGGCATTTGGTGGGGCCACTGTGAGGTACAGCAACCTGGACTAGATGAACCCTTGGCCAGATCCAGCAGGGTTCTTCTTATGTTCTTATGCTCTTCAATATGCCCTTGATCTCATCATTCTGGCTCTGGGGCATGTAGAGGTTTCATCTTGTTGATGCTACTTGCAGCTGTTGGAAGATTAGTTATATAGTTTTATATATGCTCATAATCTTCATGAGTGCATCTGTAAGAAATAGTTCTTCAGCTACATTCCCTCTGTTGAGATCCAGAGCTGGCCTTCTTCCTGCACAGTTTATGGGGTCCTGTGCCAACAGAAAGAAATGAGAGACTCCAAGCCACATCTCCTTTTAAGGTAATCCAAGGCTGCCAGCTGGAATGACTTGGCTGGGAGGGAGGGATGCAGCAGATCACAGAAAGCTCATTTGCAGGATATTGAGGGGGGCAGACTCTGGTGAAATAGGCAACTGAGGCAAATATTTATTTGAACAGGGGAGTATAAGTTGCTGACTTTTCTCAAACTTTTCTGCCCCAGTTGATTCCAGGCTGATTTTTTTAATGCAATCTTCATAAATGGGCTAATGGTCAAAGTAAACCTTTTATTTGTACCAGATATTAAAGAAGACCATAACAACTGTTTACTAAGCTGAAGCAATTCATTCTGGGTTGGCAACCCTCTGCTAGAGTGGAAGATATTTATTTTAATTCTGCCTGAGGGTTTCTTGGAGTTATAGGGCAAAGACAGAGTTTTCCCATCTCTGCCCTCTGCACGGAAACCAGGCTAATGAGTCAGTGTGGAGAAATGGCCTTGGAGATATATATCAGGATGCCTTCAATCTTGCCTTTAGTTGTGGATACTTCATTTTCATCCACCACTTTGCTTCTGCTTATACAAGCCACTGTACCACTTAACATGGCCTCATTAGGCTAGGTCTTCAAACAGAATAATTATGCAGAAGTGGAAATTTCAGTAGAGTTGGAGTACATTGTTCTTAAGGAAATTCCTTTGTTTGCACAACTGTTCATGCTATCCGAACTCATCCTTTTTGTGTATGTGGCAATTGCATTTGAGATCACCTGGCATCATTAAAGCTTGCCTTGTTTGTACAGTGCTGTTCTTTTGTTTGTTTTGAAATGGTACTTCACCTTTACCCGTTGCACAGTGCGAACACCCTTTCCTAATGTGGCAATAGATTGACACGGGAAGCTTTCTCTGACTAATCCATTTGACATAACTATTCAATTTTCAGGAGTAATGTTGAGGAAAAGGGTGGCCAGCTTACATATCTTGCTCTAAAGGCTGGAGGTGGGGTGGCCCATGCAGAGCTTGTATAAAATTTTAGATCCTGTATTATTTGTGTCAGAATCAATGAGAAATTGACTGAGGAAGACTGAGATGTGGTTCAGGTTCCTCAAGGCCAATGGTAAATTATTATGGAAGCACCAATCCCTATACCCCTGAAGGGACACAACTGCCCCTTCCTGATCTACAGCATTATTTCTTTGTCTACTTACAATCAGTCCATCAACGAATGTTATATGCTGCCTTTCTCCCAAGCGGGAACTCAAGGCAACTTACAATACAATTGTACAGTAGATAATTAAAATAGAGTACGTTTACAGATACTAAAACAGAGACCTTTCAGAAATGGGCAGCATATAATTTATATAAATAAATAATAAATACATTAAATTCAATGTTATTAAAATACAATTAAAATACTAATACTGTGTTGTCTTCTCTTAAAAACAAAACAAAACTCCAGTACATCAGTTAAAGTCTAGTGATTTGAGGTTTTTAGTTGCTGAAAGCCTGATAGCAAAAAAAATCTGTGCTACCAGCAGGAGGACAATAGGGAGAAGGCAAACCTAACTTCTCTTGGTAAAGAGTTACAGACCCTGGGGATAACCTAAAAGAAGTGAGCTCTGATGCTGCAGTTTCCAGGAATACAAAGCACAGCTCAGTTTTGTGCATGCCTTCTCATATGGAGGTCACAATGCAACATCTTTCCCACATTCAAAGCACAGCTAAAGAGCAAAGTAGGCATGCACACTGCCTTTGGGACAAACGTGCAAAACCAGGCTGAACCGGAGTGTTTTTGTGCAACTCGAGAGTGCTTAGAGGCTGCAAGCAAGGTCCCAGTTTTCACCCCTGTGGTGGAGCAACAGCACAATATATCCTTTGTGTTCTATTCCACTTGAACGGTTAAAAACATGACCAGCAATTTATTTATTTATTTATTTATTTTAGAGTATTAGGAAAAGGACCCAAGGTGGCTTACAGTACTGAGGGATAATATACAGTCTATTACAAATAAGACATGTTCAAGTATTGAGAACAGGGAATTGAGGGACGTCTTACAGCATTAAAAGACGACATTAAAGCTACAAGAAAACACGAGCAGTTAAGAGATTAAAGTTCCGTGTAAAGTTATGAGTGATGGAAACGAACATTGAAAACATAGTGTCAGTGTAATCACATAATGTGGAATTTGTCTATATTCTGCCCACTCAAAGAAGAGGCACCTTTTATCAAACATGCTGCAATTCATTATTGATGCTCTCATTCAGATGCAGAAATTTGTGAACCTGTATAAGTGCTAGAAAATGAACACACAAGAATACAGGTTCACACCAAAGTAGGGAAAAAAATGAAGACCAGTGGCATGGACACAATCTGAGTTATAGCATCACCTGAGCTGTTGAAAGGCTCCAATATAATGGCCCTATGCCATTAAAGCTTTCACATGGGCAAGCTTCTTGAGTTGAACTTCCTGCTTTCTCCCCTTATCGTAGTTGGGTCTTCTGTTAAACCACAGCTTTCTTATTTGTTCTTTTCACAGAATGCCAAACTGGGGCGGAGGAAAGAAGTGTGGCGTTTGCCAGAAAACTGTCTACTTTGCAGAGGAGGTGCAATGTGAAGGGAACAGTTTCCACAAATCCTGCTTCTTGTGCAGTGAGTATGGCAGCACAAGGCTGCCTTGGCTTTTCTATCCGCATGTTACATGTTCCAGATTATTATTACTTTGCTCTGGCCGGCATGGGGGATTCTTTTAGCTATTATAATGGGGAATAAGATGAAATGTGGTTTTGCTGCCAAAGAGCAACTTACTTACTCCTGCTTTCCTGCAAAGTCCTTTGGTGAAAGCAAAGTTGTCTACGAGCAATGGAAAAGAATGGAAGCAGAGATGTTCAGAGATCTTTGTTGAGTGTAGTCTCATGAAAGATTTGGGAGTTCTTAGAGCAGTGGTGGCCAGACTTCGGCCCTCCAGATGTTTTGGACCACAATTCCCACAGTCCTTTGTCATTGGTATTTGGCAATATAGGCTTGGGATTCTGGGAATTGTGGTCCAAAACAGCTGGAGGGCCAAAGTTTGGCCACCACTGTCTTAGAGGCTTTACACCTCTTTCAGAGAATAGGTATCTATCCCAACTATTCACATCATCTGTTGTCTGGATTCCAGGATACAACACTAATGAGTAGGACTTACCTACATTAAAAGTATGGATAAAGTGGATTTTTTTTTGGGTCCCCCCCCCCCCATACTGGTAGTTCTAATTTGAATCATGTCAACAACTCATTTTTAGAGGTTTTGGCTATGCACTGAGTTTCAGGATTTGTATCTGTTTCCAGAGAGGCAGCTAGGTTGGTTTGCTGCAGCAAAGCCAATTAAGTTTTTTGGTTGTCTCAAAATACCTGTTGGGGCTACATAAACACATTTGTATGCTTGATCCCAAGTTGCAAATGTATACTCATGGAACGTGGTGGGAGGCTGGGCAGTTGGACTTGCGAGGTCAGAGGAAAATGAAGTGTGGAATGTACAGGCCATAAAAATTACATTGAAGCTTAATAATGACCAAATATAGCCAGGGTGACACAAAGGCAAAGATCCTCCATGCACAAACATATGAATCCAGATCCATGTACCTGTAACTAGAAGTGACTTGCACACTGGGACTAGGGCTGTGTATGTGTGTGTGTGTGAGTCTGGGCAGCAAATTTGAGGAAGAAGTTCTTTTTTTTCTTGGCTACAAGCTGGCCTTGCCTGCAGTATAGAATAACATTTCATGTGTGTGCGGATCTGAACTGTACACTTTGAAAGCTGATCCCACCACAAATATGCTAGCTTGTAAGGTGTATCACAACTGTTACATTTGTACTTAGTGAGTTGTGTGCTATTCATCAGGCTTTCTGGTGACTTTTGTGTCCTTTTATAATATGCTGAGCAGGGTGGATTTGATTTGAATCACTTTGATTTAAATCACGATTTAAATCACTAGTCAGTAAGGCTTGATTTAAATCATGATTATTAATCTATATAAAGACTCATTTTTGCTGGAGTTATTTTAATCTTGATATTTACAACTGGATGAAGGTTTCATTTTTAGAATAATAACTTTTCAGATTAGCTTTACCGTTATGTCAGAAAATTACTGATTTTGGTGATTATACACCATTAGAAATACATAGATAATAATGAAATTATTGCATGGTGAACTATCTCCAGTTTATTTATTTTAATTTAATTTTTAAGAGTATTTTCCCCTGCCTTTCTCCTTTGAAAAGGACCCAAGGCGGCTTACAGTAATGAGGGATAATATACAGTCCAGTACAATAAAGACATGTTCTAGTATTAAGAACAGGGAATTGAGGGACATCTAACAGCATTAATAGACAACATAACATTAAAGCTACAAGAGAACACAAACAGTTAAAAGGAGAGTAAAGTTCCATGTAAAGTTATTAGTAAAAGTTGCATTTTACTAATGTGTGTCAGTTGATGTCCAATTATGGCTTAAATTTGTTTGCTTATGTTTATTGTTTGTTTATGTTTGTAATTACTATAGTACAATTTGTAGTTTCTTGTGTATTGGTTAATTGCCCAGATAGTGTGTATCACACTACCACAGGGTAGGAAAGAAAAGACTAATAGGTTAATCATTTATACTGGACAACTGTTATGTTGTACATTATTGGAAGGAGAAAAATAATCATTACCTTAATAATAACAATTTAAATAGTTTTACTTAGCCAAAACAATAACATTATATAGCATTATGTATCATAATGCCATATAAAATCTGATTTAAATTAAAAATTGATTTAAATAAAAATCTGATTTAAATTAACAACTCCATTTTTAAATTTTTTTTGAAAAAATCATTGATTTTTATCCACCCTGATGATGAATCAAGGCTCACACATCTATTATGCTTGTGCTAACTGTTCTGCTTATATACCTCCCCATAGCACTTAAACCCGTCTTTGGGTGGTTTACAATTTATTTATGTGGTTACACCACCACACCAGCAAGCTGGGGACATGTTAACAACCTTAGAAGGCTGAGTCATCCATGAGCTGGCACTTGGGACTCAACCCCAGCTCCTGAGCACAGTTATAGCTGCAGTACAGCAGTTTAACCACTGCACCACAAAGCGCCTTTCAAACACCAGGAGTTTGCAGGCACATTCAGAGAAAAAATACCGCAACATTTCCTGTGTTCCAGCGCACTGAGTAAAAGGCAGAAGTGGTGGGCTATGTCTTTATGAAAAATGTTCTACCCAATCATCTCTGTCCAGCAAAGTTACAGAAGAAGGTATACTACAATCATCTTCTACTATGAGGGTAAAAGACCTTACTTTTGGTTAAACATCCATAGGAACAATTTTTATATAAAAGGAGGAGAGGATGATGCTAAAGGATAGGCTGGGAGATGTACAGGCTTCTCAGAAATCAAAAAAGCCACATGGTACCAAAAACTTTGGAAACTATTAATCATTTCTGGATAGTATTTACCTTTGGGACCAAACCTGCAAATATTCTGTAATCCTTTGTATGCACACAACATTCATGCATTCTAATAGATTGTACAACATGGAGGAGGAAGTCAAGGTGCCCAGATGTCTTTATACTCCATCCTCCACCATGCCTCAGCACTGGGCTGTGTTAGGTAGGGTGGATGAGTGTTGTAGTCCTGCAGAGTCTGGAAAGTTTCACAATCTCAGTTTCTATTTTAGTAGCTCTCTTTGAAATTGTTCACACCAGTAGCTTGATCTCCCACTCTCCAGATTTTATTATAAATCCAATCCTATGGTAAAACAATGTTTTCATAGATGCTCTGACAAGGATGCTACCTATTGAATTAGAGAAGCAAAACTAGAATCTTTTCAGTTAGCTGGTGCATAATTTTTAAAAAGTTCCTTTAAAAGGTTTTTAAACATGTATTTGTATGTGTACATTACTCCATTCTGCCAGTAATATTGAACTATCTAATGCTGTAGTTGTTCGTATGACAAGGTGCTGCTGACTTCTTGTATATTCTGTCTTTGCCTTTGACACATACTTTATACCCAAAGATATTCTTTGGCTTTGAACTAGTTAAAACTACTAAGAGAAAAAAAATGTCTCATTACTGATTATCTGTTAATTTCCTGAATCTATGGAGGAGCTGCCCTCACTTAATACTGGACCTGAGCCAGATCAACAGCTGGTGTGTAGCTTCATGTTGTGATTTTCTAAAAAACCAAAGACAGAGACTAAAACAAACTTATAGAGTGGACCCTTGTATAACAAACAGCTTGTATAACATAAAATTCGTACAACATAAAAAATTCCGGAGATAGGGGAAATTTGCTTAACATAATCGCCTATGGGGAAAATCCGTACAACATAAAAATGGGATTATTCCATTTTCAATGCATTCCTATGGGAATTTGTATAAAGGAAAATTTGCTTAACATAATTTCATTTGGAATGAATTAATTCCTTTATACAAGGTACCATTGTATTGCCCTCCTAACAAAGCTCTGGCACCTGTGATTACATCAATCTAGACCACGAGAAACAAACAAGACCTGGTCAGGGGAACTACTGCTGTTAACTCACATTTCTCCTTTATAATACTGTACAGGAACAGGGGAATTAATTCTTATGTCTAAATGAACATGGCTAGAAGGAAAACTAACTGAACATTCAAGATGGTATGGTAACTGGGGCATACTGCCGATATTGTTATAGGAGGTGCTTTTGCAATGTTCTACATTGCAGAAAAGTTTATTGTCCCTAAAAATGGGACTAGAAATCTTCATGTATTTTGTCCCTGCAAGTGAGAAGAATTCAGAAGTTTTCTTGGTGCTGAGCAAGATGATAAGCATTGTGTGTGGTTTCCCCCCCCCCTCATTTTGACATTTTGCAGAACATTTTGCAGAAGGATAATCTTCTAAAAACAGCCAGTCAAAAAGCATCCTTAATTTACCCCGACAGACAACCCACTGTCTTTTCCCTAACAAACTTGCAATTTTCTGCCAAAAATGCCAAACTTTCAAGGAAATTGTAAATGTATGTACAGTGATACCTTGTATAAAGGAATTAATTCGTTCCAAATGAAAATATGTTAAGCAAATTTTCCCTTATACAAATTCCCATAGGAATGCATTGAAAACGGAGTAATCCCATTTTTATGTTGTACGGATTCTCCCCATAGGCGATTATGTTAAGCAAATTTCCCCTATCTCCGGAATTTTTTATGTTGTACAAATTTTATGTTATACAAGCTGTTTGTTATACAAGGGTTCACTGTATGTCACTTTTAAAGTATGTTACTTTACTTATGCTGCTTCTGGAAAAACATGAATGTATGTGGGTGTCCTGGTATGCCAAGACACTCTTTTTCATCGAGAACAAGACCCGTTTGTGACTATTCTCTATATTAGTACTTACAGGGAAAATTTTCAGGCACAAGGAATAAGGAGCCTCAAATATTAAGCCATAGATAAAGCAACTCTTTATCTATGGGCTGTTTTATCTTACAAGACTCTTTAAAACCATTAAACTATGGATAAAATTTGTAGCATAGCTTAGGACATACTTAGTGAAAGAAACAACAGAAATTTGTTTATAAACAAATTTATAAACAATAGAAAGTGTAAAGCTGCTGCAAACCAACCTTTAACATTCCCTCCCACCCAAAGAATATAAACCAGCTGTAGTTTTCATCAATAGCCTTCTAGGAGACTTGAACAAAACAGGAAAGTCTTAACCAAACATATACAATGGAATAGGATATAGTTACTTGAATCTCCAAATCTCTGTGGAATGATAAACTGCCCCCATGTATCACTTTCCCCGGAGAGGTACTAAAAATGGGCCATATTTGCCCCGAACAGGAGTCATGGGAACTCACACCAGCAATTAATGTGCTCCTGTTTCGCTAATTATGACAAGAGAGCACTTGGAGTGCTTCTGACTCAACTGCAGGAAGCAAAACTGTAAAAAAGAAAAAAGAGAGAGAAAAGAAGTAGGTTTGGGTTACATTAGAACAAAACTCCAAATTTGGCCTGAAATGTGTGGAAGTGTTAAACAGCTGTTCATAACCCCTCCCCCCCAATTGTGAAAAAAATTGCTAGAGTTTTTGGTCATTTCTGAGCTCATGCCTATGGAATCTCTACATCTCAATCATGAGAACTGAATGCTTGACTTCCAATAATGAAGTAGCATATTAGCAAGGAATTTGGTAATGGCTTCTGAAGGATCTGCACAAAGGTCTGCCTAGTCAATGAATGGGTTGTTTCCTAAGAAGGCAGAGAGGCTAGAAACGAAAGGAAGGGCACCGCTGGACACAGAAAAAAAATGAAAAATCAAGTGGATCTCTGAAAATAGCTTCTTAAGATGGTGATGTTGGCTCACCAGTCCAGTTAAGACATGCTTGTTGAAATGCGGATGCGTAAGTGGTACTGGCTTAACAGGGCATCTGTGCTGGGCAAGCCCAGAACTCCATTCCAGGCTAGTTTGAGATGTGTGAGCTATATTTGCAGGAAAAGCATGTTCTGACAGTCCTCCTTTCATGGCTGCACATCTGATTGCTCCTCCCCTTCTCCCTCCTGCATCTCTTCCCCACCGAGGTCTTGAGTGTCAAGGGAGAAACACCGCCGTATTTGGTAATAAGGACGGGAAATTCTGTCTTGGAATCCCTTATTTAGTAGCAAGGTATAGAGGCTGCAGCTGCTGTTGCTACTGTGACATTCCTAGGGGAGGACTTGTTTTTGTTTCTGCATTCTTGAAGAGTAAGACAATGTGTTTTGGGTCAAGAAGGAACCTCTCTGAGATTTTTAAAGCCTGACTGATGTTGGCAGTTGCAAAGAGCTCTCTTTTAATAGCACCATTGGACTCAAGAAGGGTCTAATTGATTTGCAACTTGAAGGAGCTTAACATTAGCCTGTTCTTCTTAGCTGCTTAGGTAATTAGCCTCAGTTTTTGTCTTTCCCACCAGACCTTACTGCTTTCTTTCCTCCAATACCTCTGTAGTTCTTTCATTCTAGCTTCTAAAGAAAGAGGAAGGATGTTCAAATTAGAAGGCAGCTATGAAGAAAAAAACTCTGGGGTTTTCCTTTGTGTTATTTTGTTTTCTTGCTGCAATTCCTAGAATGGCCAAAAAACTAATTTGATTTGCAATCCAGAAAGTAGAAGATATGCCTACCCAAAAGTAGCTTTTGGAGAGGATTCATTTTAGTGATGAGTTAATTAAGAAATTAAGTCACAATTCAGCCTACAAGTTTAGTTTGTGCAGTGTTTCCTTTCCTATTACTTTCTTATGTGACCACCATAACTCTGCACTGCCTAGTTATTCCAACATTTGAATTCCCTCTCTTGTTATACCTTTAATCCTGTGGCTTAGATTTGTTCATAGAAGTTCCGAGGACAAGAGTTTTGTAGCCTGACCAAATCATGAAGGCATTACATTTTTATCGGAACCCCTGAGTATTGTACGTGATGGCTGTCTCTTCAAGATGAATTTTCCTGGATAGATTTTAACTTGTGATTTGCTTCCTGCTGCATTCTGCCATAGTTTCTAAGACACTTCATTTCTAAGTCCATCACTTACTGATCAGAACTGTACTGCCGATTTAAGCTTTTATAAAGGAAACGGTATAAGGATTGGCAACAAATTGTTTCTCGTTAATGGCATCGTTCATTTTATTTATTCATTTATTTATTTATTACGGAGCTTCTATACCACCCATCTTTCCAAAGGAACTCCGGGCGGTTCACAATAAACTGAATCAAGTTCAGCCAATTTGACAAACACACAAGACTAAATACTACAATTAACAGACAATTTAAAATATGCAACCCAGGTTGTGTTCCTGGGCTCAGGAACTGGATTTGCAGTCCTGCAAGTAGTTTGGGGACTGGACTGCAGTTCACAAACACAATGAGCACTTCATTAATGAATGGCAATTTGCTGCCAAGACTTTCATTATTTCCTTTATATGAATGTGGTTCTGCAAGAGGATTCCGGCTGCCATATAAATGAGTGTGGGGCGCGTGTGGCTGCTGAAAAACAGATGAGGCATAGCCAATGGTAAGGGATAGTGAGAAATGCAGTTCAACAACCAGAGTCTCATGGATTCTCCACCACTGGTCAAAATGAGGGTACATATAGGGGGAAATGCGAAAAACTGGACCCAGCCGTTAACTAAGCATGATACATGAGATCCATTTAGCTTATCACCAGCTCCACAAATTTTCCTTCTTGAAGAATGAGATATTGGTGCTCTTCCTGTGTAATTTTCCAGTCAGTTTCCCAAATCTTAATCTGCTATTAGCCCCATTGGGGGAAAAACATTAAGGAATAAGTGTTAGAGAAGAGGAACGGGACTTTTCCATGAAAGTTCACATTAAAATGTAGCAGGTAGTATTTAAGGGGTCACAATGTTTTTGTCTTCTTTCATGCTTTTATTTTAATGCTTTAGTTTTAGCTTTTAGTATTTGGCACGCCAGCACAGACTAACATGGCAACCTCTTCTCAAACTATTACAGTTGGAGAAAAGCTTAACCTACTTCTTCCAGAGCTGTAGACACAAAGCAGCCATGCAAACCTACATTTTTTTTACAAGTATGAACTCACATGCATTAAAATATTCTGATAATAGATCTCCCATATCAATGGGAGTGGAGTTAGTGTCTTCCTCGTTTGTTAGCCTATCAACATAATTATGGGAGCTCTTGTCCAACATCTGGACAGAAGTCGAGATGGGGATGAATTTAAAAAATGGTGATTCAGCAAGATCTGTGATTTGTTGGGACTGACGATATGACAAATTGATTTTCGAGCTGTGAATCAATGAATTGGTCTCCCCTTTAAAATGCTATGAAAAGCCTCCTCTGGCATCTAGAGGCACCAGTTTTACAAGGATGTTTCCTCTACCTCTCCTCTACAAGCCCCACAAAATCTGATGAAGAGTGGGGTTCAGATGTCTGAGCTATGTGCCCCCAATTTGGGCCCCTTAGGAAAGAGCCCTTCAGGAACTGGTTTGGGGAAATCCAATCTTCACAAACTTGGAGTGATTGTAGATTACACATAGTGGAAGCTTCCCTGCAAGTTTAGAGTCTCTAAGTGCCTGGGGAGAATGTTCCAGGGGTGAGGGGGAGTCTTTTGGGGGTGCATAACTCAGACATCAACATTCCATGAAACTCGGAGGGATTGGAGAGGAGAGTCAGAAGATGCATCCCAATTTTGGTGTCTTGCGTGCCTCAGAGGGCATTTAATAGCCTAACAAATTAACAAATCAAAAATGGCTAAATATTCATCGATTTGTATTCGTTGAGGGGGACTCCATTTATGACAAATATTGAATCAACAACTTTTGTTGAATCACCTAAATTCGTCAGACAACATGATTCATTATGCATCTCCATTTCTAGAGGAGAGACACCAAACTGCCTATCCCAGAACCACAGTGTGATGCTAGTCTATGCAGCGCTATCTAGTAATCCCCAGAGGTTGCCTGTTTTATAAACTGATGCATCATTTCTGACTGGTGCCTTTTCAACCCCTGTAGTGGTTTGTAAGAAGAACCTAGACAGCACTACAGTGGCTGTGCATGGAGAGGAGATCTACTGCAAGTCATGTTATGGGAAGAAATATGGACCAAAAGGCTATGGATATGGACAGGGAGCCGGGACTTTGAGTATGGACAAAGGGGAAGGATTGGGGATCAAACATGAAGGGTGAGTACCAATGTTTTCTGTCTCTTGGGATCAAACTGAATATTAGGGGAGAACAGTGTTCTTTATCATCAGCCCATACCCCTCCATCAAATGGGATTTCTTCAGAGATGCAATTTCAGTGGCATGCCTTCTGCAACAATCAGACTTATTTTGGTCTTTGTTTACCTTCTAATGGCCAAATACTAAACAAAGCAAGCTAAATGCAAGAATCAGGTCAAATGAATCGTATGTTGACAGATGCCCCTTCCTATTTTTTCCATCTAGCATATCATCCTATGTTGGTGTACCTTTGGCAGATGGATAAATATTAAAATTTGGGTCTGCCATACAGCTGTGAGGCAGAGAAGAGACTAAGAATTTCTTAGATGCATGAGCGATGGAGATGAGAGACAGGTGCTGAATTCACTCTTCAGGTCTTTTGTTTCCTCTGCAAAGCACTTCCATCCCCTGATTTGTATGTTTTTGTAGCCGAGATAAAACAGGCACAGTCAGGAACTTCTGTAATTCTGAAAGAAATTTAAGCTTAGATCTCTGTATAGTATTAAATATTATGAGAATCCCAATTTTATCCTGGGTTACTTATAGTAGCAACATCCATTTAGTGACCTGGATATGAGTTATGTGAGCCAATTTATTTTTACAAAATGTTGACAGTCTCCAGCACAGTGGTTCTGAACATTGGATCCTCAGATGTTCTTGGACTCCAACTCCCAGAAATCCTGGCCCACATAGCTAGTGGTGAAGGATTCTGGGCTATTTAGTCCAAGAACATCTGGTGACCTACAACTGGGAACCATTTCTGTAGAGCTTCTTCAATATTGAAGTGAATGCATATGGATGCTTTAGCCATCCTGGTCTCTGATCTTAAACCACAGAATTTAGATTTCCTACTTAAGAATCATGGATGGGTTGTGCTTTATCTCTCACCTTATCTTCACAGCCAAAAAGAAATATGGTACCAGTAGCTGGAGGTCTTACTATCTTAGACTACAGTTCCCAGCCAGCATTCTGGGAGATGTAGCTCAAAGCAATAATTTTTGCAAGTTTTGCCCAGTGCTTTTGCTGTTCTGACCCTTGAATTCTTGTGAGAACCTTCTTTGTGTCTCCACTCCACCAAGTAACAACCCTTAAATGGCTGTCCCAGATAGTTTCCCTCTCTCACACAGACTCCACATATTCACACATAGGCAGACACTGAGTCCCTATTTTCCTGTCTGGACTCCACAGGCCTCAGCCCCATCAACCCACCAACAATCCCAATGCCTCAAAAATGGCACAGAAGGTGGGAGGTGCCGATGGTTGTCCCCGCTGCGGACAAGCGGTCTATGCAGCCGAGAAGGTGGTCGGAGCTGGGAAGGTAAGAGACCATTAAGAACTGGAACATTAGCTGATTTTGATCATAAACTAATTTGGAAACAACCTAGAAACTGGAAATATCACAGGAAACTACAGATAACTCAGTTTTCTTGCTTTGTATGTACAGTGGACCCTTGTATAACAAACAGTTTGTATAACATAACATCTGTACAATATAAAAAAATCCAAAGATAGGGGAAATTTGCTTAACATAATCATTTATGGGGTGAATGGTCGCGATTAGGGATTACTCGGTTTTCAATCTATTCCTATGGAAATTTTTTTATAATGGAAAATGTGCTTAATATAATTTCATTTGGAACGAATTAATTCCTTTATACAAGGTACAACTGTATGCATTTTTACACACTATAGTTATAAGGACATATGACACATTGAAACTAGCTACATGAATGACATATACAGTATATATACTGTACATGCAAATATATGTACAGCCTTTGAATTAGCTTTTCTGCCTGTTCTACCAATGACATTTTAAGGCAGCTTTCACAAATTATATTCAGTGTACGCATTTAATATAAGCATTTGTATTATTTTATTGCAGTATAGATTGCTGGCTTTTGAAACTCCCTTGCTGTAGCATCTGACATATGTTAACAGTAAATATGGCCAATTACAATCAAATATCAATATTATTTAGGAAAAGAGTTGGGATATACAGTATTTATTCTTTTCATTAGATCTTAGCTGAATTTTAAGTGGGAGAACCTAGAAGTGTCCATTTGTAATGAGCAGTGCACTGTTGTATAATAATCTGCAAAAAAATTCTCTACCATAAATATATATTCAGCAAATACAGTAACTTTGTATAATTTTTTTAAAAAGTTTTCAGCTTTTAGGAGCAAAACAATACTATTTTGTTTTTCAATGCATTTAGGATATTTTAGCAGAGGACAGTATTGGGACCACTTGCTGATTAGCAAATGCTGACCTAGTAAAACTAGGCACTTCACAGCATCTAACGTAGGGAACCCAAATGTTGCCATTTGCACTCTGCTTACACTCCCATGACCAGTCTTCTCTGTTGTCTCCAGTCATGGCACAAATCCTGTTTCCGATGTGCAAAGTGTGGCAAAAGCCTAGAGTCCACGACTTTGGCTGACAAGGATGGTGAAATCTACTGCAAAGGTAAGGTTTGCTACTTAGAGGTTCCACTTAAGTTGGACAACTAATGCCATGTCAGTTGCTAATGAGTCACAGAACTTGGGAACATCCCTCCTTGAGTTTCTGGGAGTAACAGCCCTATCTCCCAGAAGTTTATATCTCCAAGCTTCTGGCTAGTTTCTAGGTTCCATCCTTTTCCAAATGGTCCTGGAGCAGTAGAACACACCATGTTGCAAAATACCCTGCTATTGATATGGTTTACTATTGTTTTGGAATACAACACCCAAGCAGGGGAGAGGAATTCTTCACTAGGCTTGCAACAGACAGAAATATCCCCCGCCCTTCCTCTACTTCACTTTCTCTAACTGGAGATAACTTCTAACAATTAGGTATGTAAACAAGGGACAAGGCAAAATATATGCCTGCACCCCCACATCCTGAGATTCCCACATTGCCTCCAAAATTAATTTTCCATCTAAAAACATCATTGGGGGACATAGTCCTTAGAGTCCTTGCACCTGTTCCAACCCCTGAAAACCATGTTCGTAGCTACTTCCTACCTGACACAATTAGGCCCCAATCGCTCACAGTGTTCTGTCTCAGAGAATTCTCTCCTGATCACATTTGTTGCTGTCGTTTTCCTAAAACGTTGCCACAAAAGCTGTGCGGCAGGATGTGAACCTTTCAATTCCTTTTACCAATTGGGGGGTCATAATTTTTAACCTTATCTTTCCGTCATGAATTGCTGCAGGTGGCAGCCTGTGTTCTCCATGTTGTGAAAAAGCAAATGTTTGGGAGGCTAGGGTGGTAAAGGCTGCATATTATTGGGTGTAGCTGGAACTTGTAGTTGGCAGCTGGAACTGGGGGACACTTTAATTATTTAATACCTCTGGAGCCAATATAGCTTGCCCAGTAAAATCAACATGCTTGTGGTTTTTGGAGGGGGGGGGACGGTGGGTAGTTCTTTGTTTTTCTTTTGTTTCACTAAGCCATCCTGGCCACTTGTGATCTAACGGTTCTTTTCCTCTCCTTTCACACAGGCTGCTATGCCAAGAACTTTGGCCCCAAAGGGTTTGGCTTTGGACAGGGAGCAGGAGCCCTGGTCCATTCCCAGTGAAGAACTGTCCCTTTCCAGCACTGAATGCTTCGCCAATGCTGAGCTCTTATAGCCTCAAGACCCAAGACAATTTCACCAAATCCTGCAAGCATATTAATATTACAGCAACAAAATCGGCTGCATTCCAGTGAATCACTGGTTCACCCCATGTTTGCTAGCTAGGCCGCCAACTTACAGCCTTGCTCTGTAGGTCTCAGAGAACACTAAGTTTCCAGATATTTGCAATGGTCTCTAACCTGCCAGGTTCACTTAATGGCATCCATTAAAATATCATACCATGCTTTCAGCCATACTTGTAACTGCTGCTACCTGACAGAATAGTCAATCTCAGTAGATACAAGATTGCAACTGCTTTCTCAATAGTCTCCCATTTGGTGCAAACAGGTCATAATGTTGTAATTTCAAGTTACACTGTAGCTAGTGGTCATACAGTATCATCAGTTTGCAAAATGTTAAGGATGAATGAAAAACTGTAGGGATGAAGAGGTGAAAAATATGAACCTGGCCTATTGTAAAAGCTAGAAGGCAGGGAAAGGAGCATGTAAGCATGTCCAGAGTGTAAATAAAGCACATCCCTATAATTTTCAGAGGAAGCATGGACAAAATTCAAGGATTTTTAAAATCTAGAATTCTAGTGCCTTTGCATATTCAATAATGAGTGGACACCAATTTAGATCCTACTTTATGTATTTTGAGGAAATTCAGATTATATAAAAATAAACTGCCAAAGGCTGGTCTGTAATTGACTTTTCTGATGGTGTTGCTTAGTATTTCTGTACTTCCTAAAAGGTGCATTAATTTAGAGGCCAAACGATTTCATCTTTTAGTTGCTCTGTTTTGCACTGCAACTGGGACCAGGGAAAGTATAAGATATGCTGCTGCTTCAGGTTGCTGTCGTTCTGCTCTGTGTCACTTCCTCAGACAAAATGTTTAATTAAGTTGTGTTCACTCCTCTCTGTGTGCATAGTAGTCCCAGTCACACAGGAGATACATGTTTTTGATCTTCCCATTATATAGAAAGTCTCAAGAGATGAGAAAAATGTGTTTTTTTAATTGTCCAGGTGCCCATGTATCTTATCCAAACCCATCATCCAAACAAGATCCATCAGATCTGGAGCAGGTTTGTAATGTACTATGTGAATGAAGGCAGTGATTAATCCAGATCCTAGTGTGCTGCTAGTAGAACTGAAAAGAGATCAAAGTGGTTTTGAATTCCCCTTCTGGCTGTAGCCAGAATACTTCCAAATATGGAAGCCAAAGTTGATAGTCACACTTCTTCTTCTATTTGTTTGTAAAGTAAACAGGAAGAATCTTGATTTTAAAGTGCAAACTCTCTGTGAGCTTTGAGGTTTTCAAATAGAGAAATTAAGCTAGGGCTGAAATCCCTATTGCTTAGCATAGTAAATTGCACTATAGTAGGCCCATAGAATCAGTGATGATTTAGTGAGTATAATCCTCCATTAGTTTCATTATTCAAATAGACTTACTCTAGTTGCAACTTACTACTGTGTTAAGTCACACATTAAACTAGGCTCAAATAAATTAACAATGTTTATGGAGGAGCTGACTGACCAGATCCCTGCAGATTCAAGTAGTTCTAGTGTGAGTTGAATACTGACCCCCACCATCACCTTTTTAGAATGCAACCTGAGTAATTTTTTAATCTCCCTTTTAGGTGATTACCATGGAATTAGATTAAAATCTGTGGCTCTTTACACATTTGTTAACATGCATGCTAGAAAAACAGTAGTACCAATATTTTTACAATGTTTATTATATACAAGAGCTGTGTTCAGGGGGAAATCATCATTCAATAAAGCAGTCAAAAGGAATTCATGCATCTGACTCTTCTCTAATCAAGGAAGAGGAAACCTAGTTTATGTGAGACATCTCTTGTGTCTGAAATCTCTAGAGAAAATTCTGGGAACTATTTTCTGCCAAGGGCTGCATTCCTTTGTTGGAATTGCAGGCAACAGGAAGGGTTGGTCAGTAACATAGCATTGCCTCTTTCTGCCACTCCCTTTCCTAACAGATTAATGCTGGAGGGACACATCTTTCTTGCCAATGGTCTGGGCCAACCCCCTTCGGAGGGCTTTGTAAAACTGGGAAACCTAATAGGGTTGGTTGCCTCAGGATAAAGCTGAGGTCCAGAGCTGCAGTCATGCAGAGCAAGAGATTTTAAACTGGTTTGCCTTCACATACTGCAAATCATCTGGTTCTAAGCTTTGTGGTCCTAAAGCAAATTCTAACAAGAAACATCTCGCAGAATGAAGATTGGCCACTCTGGAATTTTAGGCATCCTTTTAGAGGAGATTTGGCAGCCATCCACAGAAAGACCAGACCAGTCTAAATATTGGAGCCCCATGATTACAGATCTCCTCTCCCAGAATCAAAACAAAATTAGAAGATAGATTTTAGGATTACGTCATTCATCACCCAGTCCTCTCTTGGCCTGTCTGTTCCCAGACTGTGAGTCTGCCTAGCAGGTGGAACCGATGCCTATCTTGTTTTACTGTGCTCTCTGAGAAGGTAAAAGTTTCATTTACATGCTTTTTTAGGCATAGCCAAGCTCATATAGATCAAATCTCTGCTTCAGGGTCCATGCATTTCTTTGCCCTCATGTGTAAAACTGAGGACTTAAGTCCATATGCATTCTTAGCATGCAAGATTTTTCTCTAGAGGTTTATTTAAAAATATGTTTCATTGGTATAAATCGCTTACAGGTTTAGATGAGATAAAGTCTACGTATGTACAATGGAACTGTACTCAACAAGTCTGGAGCCCTGGGAATATAATAGGAGTAAATGAGCACCTCCTGCAGATTTGCCACTCCAACATTTTCCATTCCTTTCCTAGATTCCGAGTTTCTCCTCTTTGTTCTGTTACACATGATACAGCAACATCCATGTACAGTAATCCAAAGTGTTATATAAAGAGAGGATAGGTTGCGCCATATTTGATTGCATACTACCTTTCCAGCTTTCAGAGTGTACAATTAATGTTAAGAATTTCTCACAGCAAAGAAAAGTCCAGTGGCTTCCTCTATGCTACCTTATCTGGAAGTTGAGTCATGGCCACTGGACTTCTTCTTTTTCTTTTCTTTTTTTTTCTTTTTTGAGAGATAGAAACGTTTCGCTGTCCATCCAAACAGCTTCATCGGTCTGAATACAGCTAGTGCAAGTCCTCCTTCTTATAGTCAGCTTGACCTCTTCTCACCCTGGTCTGAATTAGGCTCATAAGATGAGCAATAGCCTGAATAGGCTCGTTAGGGAGACAATAGTGTCCATAGCCTTAAGGTGAACAATGGCCTAAGGTGCTGAAACCCATCAAGAATGGGTTGTTAGCTATGGCCTTGGTGGTGAAGGCTTTTTGATTTGTCTGGGTACTTTGGAAAGCACAGCCTGATAAATAGCAGATAGACTATGCGGGAGCCCACCACCTCTGTTGAGGGAGGGATTTTCAATGCTAACATGAATGGCTTCCCTTACTCCTCTCTCAAACCACCTCTCTTCTTTGTCTAATATGTGTACATCCTCATCTTTGAAAGAGTGCCCCTTGTCCTTCAAATGGAGGTGTACTGCTGATTCTAGTCCTGAGCTGTTACGCCTCCTATGTTGGGCCATCCTTCTGTTTAATGGCTGTTTAGTTTCTCCAATGTAAAGGTCTGAACACTCCTCACTGCATTGGACTGCATATACTATATTACTCCTTTTATGGTTTGGTATCAGATCCTTTGGGTGGACAAGTCTCTGCCTTAGTGTGTTCATGAAATATGTGGTGTTCAGACACAGGTTCAGGCCCAGGTGTTCCCGAGGGTGCACGGAACCCAGAGCGATCCAGAAGAGGAATCCTCGCAAGGATCCTCTTCCTCCTCTACTGCAGGAGTTTACACCCAGAGACCAGGTTCCGTACCAGCAGCCACCTACCTGGCCTCTGCCCTAGCCATGGCAGTCTCCTCAGTGGAGGCAAGGGAGGAAGAAGAACCGGACCCCGCTCTGACCATGGTGAGGGAGTACATGGCCGAGCCCCTCCAACCCCTCACCTTGGACCCACTCCCCTACTGGTCCAGAAAGGCAGACACCTGCCCCGCTCTTTCGATTCTGGCGTTGGACCTCTTGTCCATCCCACCCACCAGTGTCCAGAGTGAGTGTTTCTTCTCCCACATCGGAGATGCCCTGAGGCCGCGGCGCTCCCGTCTGGACCCGGAGACCGTGGAAAGGTTGACTTTCATCCACTTCAACCTTTCCACATTGGGATTACCCCAACACTCTAAGACCTAGGCCCACAGTCGTTCTTCCACCAGTTCCTTCCAAACAGGCCTCACTTGCTCTAACATGCACTACCAGAGCAACACTTATGCCTGCCTGCCTGCAATTATGCCTGCCTCCCAGCTTGGCTTCCTCCCTGCAAGCCCAACTTCCTGTCAGCCAGCCAGCCTGCCTGCCTGCCTGCCTACCAGCCTACCTGCCTGGCTGGCCCTGTGCCTACCTGCCTAACTGCCTGCTTGCCTGCCTTCCTGTCTGTCTGCCTTCCTGCCTTCCCGCTCAATTTGAAGGGTTTGATTATTGCCCAATTTTTCTACCCTTGCCTGGCTCCAAACCAGGAAGGACCACTCAATGTGTCATTTGAAGGGAATCATACTGTATCTGTAGGCCCAATTTGTCTAGCCCTTGCCTGGCTCCGAACCAGGGAGGACCACTCAATGTTTATAATTTTGAACCGGACAAGACTGTTGGGGTTGCAGCCATGCAACTTCCCCTAACCCTAACCCTAACCCAATCTAACCAATGCCTGTATGCCTCCCATCCTAACACACCACCAGCGCAACGCAGTTATGCCTGGCTGTCTGCTCTGTCTGTATGACTGCCTGACTGAATGCTTTGCCTGCCTGCCTGCCTTCCATCATTGTCTGCCTGAATGCCTGTAATTCTGCTGCATGTATGGATCTAATAAAGGTTACATAATTAGCCCTGTTTTTATAGGGCTTCCCTGGTCTTTATAGCAGCCCAGGAATATTTTTTTCTAGGGTCAGTGTAGGCCCAATATTTCGCCGTTGGCCATGGCTGGTCTGAGTGTAGTACACCCTAATACCTGCCTTCTTCGATGCGTTCCTCCCTTCCCTGGGCTTTTGGAGCCACTCTGCTTACAAAGTGGTTGAGATGCACTTTACAACAACCTACCTCAAAGACTGAGTAGCAGGGGCCTAGCTCTCCTTACAGCCTTAAAGAAATAGCCCTGTTCTCCTGCATCCACTCTGTCTCCTGGGTTGACGAAACTCGGTCTCCTGGGGTGGAGAAACTCGGTCTCCAAAGGCAGAAACAATCCTCCCTTCTGGCACTTTGGCTTTGTGCCTTCCCTAGACTGGGTGGGCTGGGTACCCTGCAAGCCTGCCTTCCTACCTGTAAGCCAGACTTCCTGCTTCCCTGCCTGCCTGGCTGCCTGACCGCCCCTCTGCCTACCTGCCTGCCTGTCAAGCTCCTGGGACTCCCGGCTTCGAGGAGGCCTTCCAGGTGCTTTTCCTTCAGCCTATCAGCGGTTCAGTGCTTCAAGTTCAGCCTCCGAGCTGACATGCGCCCTGTCGGCCACTCTCCTCGACTTTCCCAGGCAGCAACCCCGGCTGTCCCCGCCTCTAGGCGGAAAACCACTTGAGGAGACCAACTTTAACAGGCACAGTCATCATCAACTATTTTGTTTAGAATTGGGGTACTCTGTCCTCCAACATGGGGGGGTTCACTCCCACCGGTTACAGTCCAGGTTCGGAAATCCCTTTGCAGAAGGAGGGGAGATTCCTTCCAACTAGCATTCCAGCTTCCAAAGGCGGAAGAAACAATCCCACCCTAACATTTGCACTCTGGCTTCGTGGCTTTCCTGGGTGGACTGTGTCTCCACTGGGCAGGCAAAACTCTGGCCTAGTGGCCTCCAAAACTCTGGCTTTGTGGCCTCCAAATCTCTGGCTTCGTTCCTGGAAGCTTCATTGAGAGATAAAAGTACCAGGCCGGAAGCAATCCCTCCCTCAAGTTCCCTGGCGCTCTGGCTTCGTGGCTTTCCTGGGTGGACTGTGTCTCCACTGGGCAGTCAAAACTCTGGATTGTTGGCCTCCAAAGTAGGCGGCTGAAAGAATCCCTCCCCGAACCTCCCCGCTGTTCTGGCTTCGTGGCTTTGCCGCATGCGTGGACTCTGTCTCCACTGGGTTGGTGGAACTGGTCTCCTGTTTTGGAAAAACTGACCTCCAAAGTAGGCGGCTGAAAGAATCCCTCCCCGAACTTCCCCGCCGTTCTGGCTTCGTGGCTTTGCTGCGTGCCTGGACTCCGTCTCCACTGGGTAGGCAGAACTCTGGCCTTGTGGTCTCCAAAGGAGGCCGCTGAAACAATCCCTCCCCAACCAAGAAAAATTCCCTGGCACTCTGGCTTCGTGGCTTTGCTGCATGGACTGTCACGAATCGGGCTCAGCTGCCTGCACCCCAACCGTTCAAGGCAGCAGGTCCAACCCCACCACCTGTCATTACTGCTGTCTGAATGGCTGCCTTTGCCAATCAGTTCTTGAAAAACCAGGGGTCCCTTTGGCTGGCAGTCCCATGGGGAAGGGTCCTTTTCTTCCCAGGCGGCCCTTCTTGCAAGTCGGCCCCCAATGAAAAAAGTTACAGGGTTAGGGTTAGAGTTAGGGTTAGGTTAGGGTTAGGCCACTTCCGGCGACATGGCAGGGAAGCCGGACAGGGTGGAGGGCAGCGGAGGGTCTCTGCCCTGGAGATGGGCCTGGAAATGCACAACCTGGTCAAGGAGAGAGAAGGTCTGCTCGCTCCATGAGCGAACCGGGCTCCTCGGTCGTCGCGCTGGGGCCAAGAATCTGATTCTGAGGCAAAGGACAAACCTGCCCAGGCAAAGGCTGGGCATGCAGCTCGGCTGGGCCACGCTGGTATGGCGTTTCCAGAGTGTTCCCACCGGGCGCTCCCTCTGCTCTGTTCTGATTCTGAATTTGATCCTTGGAGATTCTGCCACTGAGCTCCTTGAGATACTCCAGCTGGCGATGATTCCCCAAGAGGTTGAGGGGCACTCATCCGGATGAGTGTGTGGGGGGGGAAGCATCTGAATCTCTGACCGCTAGTTGACCAGGGTGGCATTTGCTTGGCTTTACAAGGAGTGTCACGGGGAGGGGACATAGAGAGGAGTAGACCCTCATCCAGATTTGGGGAGGAACGGAATACTGTGTCTCCTGCTGCCTCTGAGAGGTGGAGGGAAAATGGGATGGATGAAGGCTTCAAAACAAAAACAAAAAGTATAACAGGCAGCCAGACCAAGTAGCGTGGCTGGTTCAGTCAGCGTTGACCAAGAGAAAAAAAAGAATATTACATTCTGCCCACTTTGTTTGCATTATTGCATAGGATGCAGTCTTATGCTATGATATATTTATTCAATATATTATTCATCACCCAGTTTAAAGTGTTTTCCGCCTGCTCTGGGTCATTGCGGGACGCCCCCAAGCTCTGGGAAGTCAAATTGTGCTAAATCGCGGTAGAAACGGCAAACGACGAACAAAACGTCGAACTGAAAAATTTTCGAAAAAATTCACGACAAACAGAAACAGAACGAAACGGACCCGTTCCGACAAACGAAAAATCGAAACGTCATTTTTTCTCGTCTTCTCGTCATGCCCATCTCTATTAACGAGCCATTCTTGATGGGTTTCAGCACCTTAGGCCATTGTTCACCTTAAGGCTATGGACACTATTGTTTCCCTAACAAGCCTATTCAGGCTATTGTTCATCTTATGAGCCTAATTCAGAACAGGGTGAGAAGAGGTCAAGCTAACTATAAGAAGGAGGACTTGCACTAGCTGTATTCAGACCGATGAAGCTGTTTGGATGAACAGCGAAACATTTCTATCTCT
Source organism: Phrynocephalus versicolor (assembly GCA_023846285.1). Classification (NCBI taxonomy): domain Eukaryota; kingdom Metazoa; phylum Chordata; class Lepidosauria; order Squamata; family Agamidae; genus Phrynocephalus; species Phrynocephalus versicolor. The sequence goes on along the minus strand of JAHTLZ010000129.1, from coordinate 72,198,788 downwards.
CAAAAAAGAAGTCCAGTAGCCATGACTCAGCTTCCAGATAAACTCACCTGGATGTCTGATAATCTTCACAGACATCTATGCTACCTTAGTTGGCTCACTTTTGCTTTTCACTCTGGGGAACCCATCTTCAATTAACTTTCTTCCAACCCAGGAATCTTCTGTCATGTTTTAAACATCTGCTGTCAAGTCACTGAGCTGTGGTTTAACACAACCATACTACTCATTTTATTATTATATTTCACTGGGTAGAGACATATTTGGGTATTGGTGGGTGTGGAGTATCTCTCTGTGGGATCTCGGTTTTGAGACACTCCCTTGATTTGACCCTAGACTACTAAAGCACTGCTAGCAAGTCTCATGCAGATCAACAAAAGAACCCTGCCTGAAGCCACTTGCTGTATTATACTTAGAATGTTTGCTGACCTCTACTGGTAGTGTTCTGAACATTACAGTAGATGATAAATACAGTAGTATATGGGGACTCCCAGTGTTCATAAATTTAAAGTTCTAAAGCTTCCAACTATCAGATTTGCTAATAGTTCCATTGGAGATATATAATGTCTACCTTACTGCTACCCTATGAATTATTATCAAGAAAGTGCTTGAGACAGCAAACCGCTAGTATGCATGAGGAACAATAGATATTTTGAATCATGATCCCATGCATTTCAAGTTAACAGAGAATACTTGAATATCCTAAAAGTAGAAACCAACAATGATAATGTTCTTGGGTCAACAAAGCAACAAAGTCCTCTGAACAAGGACTTTGACAGAAAATAGAAGGCCTTACGGCATAATGGAAGTTGTTTCCTACAGTTGAAGGCCACCCTTTTATATAAACAGGAATATGAATACAAAATCATTACAATTGTGGAAATGGGAAGGGTAGTTTCAACATGATTGGAATAGTATTACAGATCTCAGATTGGTTGGCATTTGTACTTATCAAATTTGAAGGTCACCTACAAAAACAAAAACACAAAAAAATCAACCCTATGTTCAAGGCAATGTTTTCTAGCACAAACACAGCAAAAATAAGCAGAATACATGAGTTTAAAAGGATTGACTGTAATTGGAGTTAAAAGCTGAGTTATCCCCAAATAACTATTTGCTGCAGCTTCCAACAGAAAAAATACATTAATGCTGTTTTACAGGTGTCAGTCTTGCAGAATTTTTTATGCTAGCCAAGTGTTTTGATGACAGTTGTCCTGGAACTAAGGGACTCATAAGCTGCTTTGGTTAAGCCCATGTTGCAGTAATCCAGCCCTTCTCCACCTTTTTCTGGCCATGGCCATAAACATAATATAATAACTTTGTTATTATATTATGTGGTGAGTCCTCCACTTTATAGTTTGCCTTGATTTCACATAATCCTGGTCTAAATAGGCTCATAACTTGGACAGTTACCTGAATAGGCTTGTTAGATGGACAATGGCCTGGGGTGCGTGGTAGGACTTTCATGCACCCCAGGCCAATGTTCACCTTATGCACCTATTCAGAACAGGGTGGTGTGTAATCAAGGAGAACTATAAATTGGAAGACTTACCACTAACTTTCCTCAGACTGATGAAGCTGCTTGGATGAGTAGTGAAACATTTCGATATCTCAAGAAAAGAATTCCAATTGCCATGATTCAACTTCCAGATATAATAATTTTTGAACTGCAGAGCTGGAAGGGACCCTATGGATCAATGAAACCAGCCCCTACTAAGGAGGCAGAGTGGGGAATTGAACTCCCAACCACTGGCTCCACAGCCAGAGACTAAAACCACTAAGCTACCCAGTATGTCAATATGAAAAAAAGAGGGTGAATCAGCAATGTATAGGTTGCATAACAAACCTCATACTGTAAATCTATGACCCTGTTCAATGTACCAGGGTCTCTGCAGAGGGTGATGTGACCTTCATTGAGAATTGTTACACTAGTCAACAGACATACCTTTTCATGCTGCATCTAGCAGGGTTAATGCTACCCTTCACTGGCAGCCCAGCATTCCTTATTCAACTAGTTGAGAGTGCCCTGTTTCCATTCAGAAGGCTCTCGCTTGAAGACTGAAGTAATGTTTACCTATTCACTTTAAACTATCTGAAAATAATTTTAAATTTTTATTTCAATTAGAAAATTTCATCACACATCCAGTCCCTCCAAAATGCTTAAATAAGTTATAATCATAGAGGTTAACATAGTGATCTATCCCACAGCTTGCTGAGTAATCAGATATATTCCTACCAAAAAGTAGGATCCAAAGTGATCTGCCTGAACTTTATAATAACTTTGGGTTACAGGGCAGACTGAGGTATTGGGTTCTCAATCTGTATCTATCCTGTCAGGTTTAATTTGGCCTTACACTTGATAGCTACTCGGCCACTTTCTGGAATTGAAGCACGATGACAGCCCAGCCATAATATTTCTTATATGTCAAGTACGCATGCTGTGATTCTCTCTCTCTCTTTCTCCAAATGATTGTTCCCTGGAGGCTCAAGTTGGTTATTCTTCTAGGCTTTCGCAGGATGTGCCTGTTACTCAGGTTCTGTAGCTTCAGAACTTGTTTAAGTTAAAAAGCCAAAACTCATTCCTAAAACACATGTGACTTCCATTCATAAATAAATGAATGAACGACAAAAGCAAAATCACAGTGGGAATGCCTGCCTCGAAACTGGACAGTCCGGTCTGCTGGCCATTTCAAAACCAACAAAGGATCATATTTGTGAAATACCTTTGTTAAACTGAAAAGAGCATACAATTGTATGCATTTAGTACTCTGGAGATCTGCAAACTTCTTCAGTAAAGCACAATGTTACAAAAACTGGGGAAGCAGTGGTGGTGCGTGTGAAGAGAAGTGGGGTGGGTGGGTCTGAATGTTGAAATCTTTGTGTCTGCATGCTCCCAATTCACTTCATTATATATTTTTCAAAATGCAGAATCAAATCTTTCAGACTTTCTTACTTCCAACATTTCCAGGCATAAATGATAGATGGATTCCACAACAAACTATATCATCTGCTGGAGTTTTGCCTGAATGTCTGCTGAGTCCTCTTCCAACTTCAGGCAGAGAATATTTGTGCCCTGCAATACCCTCCACATTTGCCTTTTGTAACAATGGTCTGGAAGAAAGGGATCTGGAGTTCTTGAAAAAGCTTACACACTGCCAATGCCTTTTTCTGAACTGGATATTACACAGTTATTAAAAATGTTGCTTCAAAAAGTGCACAAGAAAACCTTTATCAGAATAACAGGCCAGAGACAAAATTGAAATCATGTAATAGAGATGGGCACAACCAGAAAAAATGATGTTTTGAGTTTTCGTTTGTCGGAACGGGTCTGTTTCAGGTCGTTTCCGTTTGTTGCGAAATTTTTCAAAAATTTGTCGTTTCATTTGTCGTTTCCACCGCCTGAGCGGAGCCCATTGTTAGCACTGAAATGGGGAGAGATGGAAGTGGCGGCCCGAGCCCATTGTTAGCACTGAAAGGGGAGAGATGGAAGCGGCAGGAGGGGTTACCCGGAGAGCTCACCGCAGATACTCGGCAACCCCAGCCGAGCGCATCCCCGTCGGGTGTTCCTTTTTCCTCCAGCTCCAGGTGCGAGCGCCCGCCCCGCCGTCCTCGCCTCTTCCTCTGCCTCCTCCTCCGCCTCTTCCCCCCCTCTCACGTGATCCAGGCCGTTAATCAGTGAGGGAGGTGGAGCAGGCAGACAAGTAATTGCCCCCATGAGGGCGGCGGTGCAAGAGGGTTGGTTGGGAATGAGCTGCAACCCAGGGAGGGCGGTTGTGCGCACTCCCGTGCCTTGCAGTATAAACCAACCCACATGCGGGCCGAGCCCGGATTCCCATTGATGAGCTATGTGCGAACACGCGCGTCAGCGAGGGGGGAGACTGGAATTGCTCATCCCTCCTCCCCTGTCGCCGCCGCCGCCACCACCGCCACGGGTTCCTCGTCATCGCAGAGGCTGGACGCGCCTGCCCTTGGAAGGCAGGGAGACACAAAGGAGCCGCAGCGCATCAGCCCCAGCTGGAGCAAACACACATGCACGCGCACACATGTGTGCCCGGGCTCCGGCATGCACACACACCTCCACCATGTTGGGAGGAGGAGGAGGAAGGCGCGCCGCCCTCCCACCTTGCGGGCTGCGGGGGGGGGGGCAGAGAGAGAGAGAGAGAGAGAGAGAGAGCGGCGATCAAAGATCTCCCTCCGAGCAACCCGCCTTCCTCGCTTAATCCTCCGCTGGTGCTTGGCGTTGCGCCCTTCCTGTTCCGTGGCCGGCATTTGCAGGGGGGAGGCTTTGGTGAGAAAAGGGAGGCCGGAGCTGCTCATCCGCTTTGCCATTAAGGCTTTTGGGGAAGGGGGGGGGACAGAAGAAGCACCTTCACTAATGGGGGAAAAGCGAAAACAATCGGGGCCCTTTAGTAGGAAGGAGGATTTCCAGAGGACACGATAGAAAGGTGGCGGTTTTTTTTTTTTTGTTAGGCAACAATAAGCATCAAGGGAGGTTGCCGCCTCCTGCGCGATCGCCACGATGCCACAAACGAAAACGAAAAACCTGATCAAATTTTCCTTTTTTCGGTTCGAGTTCGAGTTCTGACGGCTTAATTATTGTTACCGTTTCCGTTACTTCCGGAAATGAAAAATGGAAACGAAAACGAAAATTTTGCCGAGTCATGCCCATGTCTAGCATGTAATATCGGGAAGAAATTCTGCATCTGGGTGTGGAGAAGATATAAGAAATGTAGGGTCCTCCAGAAGTCGACAGAACAGCCAATGCCATCATTCTCTCTTAGTGATTGTGCTGGCTAAGGTAGAGTTGAATTACAGTCCAAAAACATCAGGAAAGCCACCTATTCTTTGTCCCTAACTTGGAAAAGGGGAGTCTTATTAAGAACCTTTTAATACCACAGGTTTCTTCAGCAAAACTAGGCTTCCGTCCACACATCTAGGAAATTAACTAATGGGACAATTAGTGGTTTTTGTGTGTATGTGAGACCTCCTAATGAAGTCCGCCACACACAAGTCCCAAATTATTTATGATTTCAGGGTCAAAATTGCACGGTAACATGGGAATCCTACTTACTTGGCACATATTAGACTCAGCACTCCAGCTTCACAGTCTTCGGCAATGCCTTGCCCCCCAAGAGCCCTAATAAATTTAGAGTACACACAGTAGGAGACACCTGACACAGTGGTTAAATATCTGTATTGCAGCTAAAACTGTACTCAGACCAGGGGTTCAATCCCAGGTAACAGGTTCATGGATGACTCAGCCTTCCTTCTCTCCAAATTCAGTAACAGTTTAGGACTCAGCTTGCAGGGGTGGGGTGGGGGGTGGGCAATGTGTAGCCTGCATAATTAAATTGTAAATTGTCCAGAGAGTGCTTGAAGTGCTATGGGGTGGTATATAAGCAGAACATTTTGCTTTTTTGCTTTCTTCTCATCAAGTAGGGCTGCATGGAGCTTTGGCTCCTCTTTGTTTCTGGACAATTTACCCATCGTATGAACCTGCCTTCTAAAAGGAAGTTTCCAACAGGAAGATTATCATGTACACACAGGGAATACTGTTCACATAAGCTAGCTTTAATTGTAGACCCATGCACCCTAACAGAGCTTTGCCAATAAAATGCAATGCAAACTGTTGGTCAGACCACTCAAGTTAATTGCAGGAATTGCAACTTGCTATGTTTGTGAAATACTGTATATATTCACTGAGATGTAACTCAGTAGCAACTCAGTGTTTTGGGGCTAGATACAGTTGACTTTCTTACCTAATACTGTAAAAGGCTACCTCCAGTCCCATCAGACAATTATTTTTAAATTATGCAAGGGGAGTGCAATTTTTTACTGGCAAGAACGTACATACAAACAACCTTCTGAAGCCACATCTGCAGTCATTCTACCACAGTATCCTGATCAGGTCTCAAGCCTCCAGGAGATTCTGCCAATACAGAATATAAAGATGATTTGAAGAGGTCAAGGTGAGGACCTTTAGAGGGTACCAGGGGTTGCAGATACCCCCCACAAAAAAAAACCTTAGGAGGGCTCTACCCAGTCTTGTGTTCTGCTGACTCCAAAATATATTTTTCTTTCTTAAAAATGTTGCTGCAAAAGCTGTTTTGCACCCTTTAGGGGAAATGCATGCATGCATTTGTTTAAGAAATGGGCGTGGGGGTGAGCAGGGTGCTGGGACAGCTCCCAACCACAGTAAAACTGCTTCTCTCACCACCCAGAGAGCCCAAGGACTTTCTTCCTAGACATGTCACTGCACACTCACTAGTACCAGTATTTTTTATAATGGAAGAGTAGGTGGAAAATGGGGTAGAACAGCAATTACATCCTCAGACATATCACACAAGAGGAGTTAAAGGGGGCTTTTCAGTACAACATATCAATCCCACCATGCCACCTACATCTTAAGCTAGTTCTCACACTGTGCTTAGAAAGATTCATGTTGCAGGAAGCTTGACTAGTATTTTGCATGCCACCTCACCAGGGTGTTGAGGAACAAGAGTCTGCTACAGTGCTAACTGCTATCTATTAAAGAAAGACACTCTGCTTTGTTTTGCTCCTGCATTACAATAGACTCAAGGGTTGCAGAGGCAGAATAAAATACTGATGCAGAGTGAGAGGGGATGGGTTTGGCCCTGAGATCTTGTGGCTGTAAAAAATCTTAGAGCAGTAGAAGGATTATATACAGGATATAACGAGTGTGTTGGTACTGTGCAGTTAAGAGTTTTGGGACAGCAGTTTCCCCCATCCCACGAGGGGTAGGAGGCTCCAGTCTTAAAACCGGGATACTTCCAGGGCCAGAGGCAGGGGAGTGGTATCAGTAGACAGATATCTAGTCTCATGTGCTCAAAGAGGCATTTGGTGGGGCCACTGTGAGATACAGGAAGCTGGACTAGATGGGCCTTCGGCTTCATCCAGCATGGCTCTTATGTTCTTTTCTTCCCTCCGAAAGGTAAATATTTTCCTTACACACTGTTGCCCGGGACGGGCGCTTGGGACAGCCATTAAAACCCCACCGGCGCGGGCGCCGCGTCTGCCACACGGAGGAGGCCCGCCTACCTCCTGCCAGGCGTGCCCCATCCTGACAGCAAGCCAAACCCGAAGCCTAAGGGGTCCCCACCGCAGCCGAGCCACGCCAAGGCGGGGATCTCTGTGCCTCTCAACAGGAGCAGCCCGTCCTCCCAGCTGAGGACGCCGGCGGGGCTCCTCGCGTTCCCCGCTAGCCCGGGCGGGAGCGCGGTGTGCGGCAGGCAAGCGGGCCGGCCAACCTGGGGGCGGGCGGAGCAGCCCCAGCCGTAATAACAGCAGCAGCAGCAGGATGAGAATCCCAGCAGGCGGGCATGTGCCGACAGATCCCGCCAGGAGGGCGAGCGGGGCGCGGCGGGCAGCCATCCTCCGCCGGGGCGCTCGCAGCCAAAGGGCGGGCTCTCCCGGTCGCTGTGCGCTCGCTTGCTCGCTCGTCCTCCGTCCCCGACGGAGAGGAGAGGGCCCGCGCGCCTGGGCCCCGTCGGACTGCGACCGCATGGCCTCGGACCCGGTGCTGCGGGAAGGGGTGCTGGAGAAGCGGAGCGGGGGCCTGCTCCAGCTCTGGAAGCGCAAGCGGTGCCTGCTGGGCGAGAAGGGGCTGCGGCTCTTCGAGGCGGGCCGCCTCCGGGGCTCGGCGCGCGGCAAGGAGATCGCCTTCGCCCACGTCAAGGCCGTCGAGTGCGTGGAGTGGAAGGCGCGGCACATCTACTTCACCGTGGTGACGGACGACGGCGCCGAGATCGACTTCCGCTGCCCCCAGGAGGAGCCCAGCTGGAACGCCGACATCGCCCTGGCCCTGGCGCGCTTCAAGAACCAGCAGGCGGTGCAGATCGTGCGCGCCAGGCACAGTTGCCGCGCCGGTAAGGGTTAGGGTGAGGGTTAGGGTTAAAGCGCCGGACGAGGCATTCGGCGTCCCGTAGCCGAACAGCGGGGAGAAGCGCCGACGCGTTTTGTCCTGAATCTCGATTCAGTCCCCAGTCCCGCGAGCCAAATACATCTGGCGTGGGAAAGGACTCTTCATGCAGTACTAACGCGCTGTTAGCGATGTGCAGATGCGAGTTTTTGGACTACAACTCCCGGAACTCCCCGGGCCTCATCCCACCTCTGAATAGGAACGTTCTCAAAGTGGGTTGGTTAAAGGATGGCCCACCAGATCTCCTTAGACTTATAGGTCCCAGCTTCCCTCAGGGGCCAAAGAGCGTTGTGTTCCAACAACAGCATGGTTATCTCATCCCTTTAATGGCTTCTCCAAAATGTTCACTTTAGGAACAAAAATTGCCAGAGAGAAAGAACTGAACAGATTGTTACTACATCTTCATTTAATTCCTTATTGTTCTCTTTCAAGGTATTAATGGCCAGAATCCTATAGTGTGTGCCTGCAGCAGTGAAACTGCAAAACTTGCTGTGTTGAGTTGTTGCTAATTTGTAAGATGCTGGTTGCATTCCTTTCTCCTGATTGGGTGCACAACTAGGAATCTGGAAGTTGAGTCATGGCCACTGGACTTCCTTTCTTGAGAGATTTGATTAACTTAAGAAAAAAAAGTCCAGTGGCCATGACTCAGCTTCCAGATAACCTCACCTGGATGATTGAGAATCTGCACAGGCATAACTAGGAATGCAACCAGTGCCACATTAATCAGCAATTTGCTGCCCTAACTTCTGTGGTTTCACTGCTACATATATAAATACTGTTAAGCTGCTGGTAGTATTCTGGAAATGAGCACATTTTCAAATATTGCTACTAATTACCGTGCTTTATTTCGCTGCATAGCTTATTTAATTCAACCAATTCCTGTCCAGATCTAGTTTGCTGGCCTGGTGGATCACTGAGAGTCCAACTGGATTTGATGATCTTTGTTTTGTATTGTACATATAGAATTGTCCAGACCAATCAGATGGAAAGAGAAACTCAAACAAGCTAATCCCTGGCTACATCTCAGCTTCTTTCCATGGCCTGGGTTCTCAACTGAGTTCCAGTATTGGGATTTTCCTTAAGCAGGGTTAAAAATGGTTGATGGAGGGCAAAGTCTGCAGAATGCATTTTGTTACTGGAGGTTAAGAATGAGACGTCACAGAGCCTCGCCACACCCTCCTCATTCCATCAAGTGAAGCCAAAGGGACTGGTCATCGAACCTTTAAAAGAGCACCAGTGGAATCGGGCCCTCCATCCCTCCCGAGGTTCAGTTCTGAGGCGCAAAATAATCTTTGTGACACACAGAGTTCTGTATAACTAGAGAGGGATAGAGAGGGAAATGGCCAGGGGACTCAGGATGGAACAGCTGCTGGGGGTGGTGGTATCACAGCTTCATCACAGCATCTTCCACTGGTAATGGTTGCCTCACTTTGCCTTCAGGTAAAGGTGTGCGGGGAAGCAAGTTGAGTGTGGGTGTGGGGTGTGTGGCCTTCACTCTTCACCTTCATATTTATTTTATTTATAAAACCTATTCCCCCCAATGGGATTGACACCATTGTGTGTCTAAACTCCAGGAAACTCTGCCATCATGTCTAATCTGGCCCTGAGCGTCTCAACTATTGTTCTCCATCTACCATAAGAAAATATTATTTCTGGCTTTTGCCTGCCATCAAGGTTGTGTGATTCTCCCCATCCCTTGCAGGTGCTCTGTTTCTGTTTATTTTGTCCTGCTCTAACTTGTCATGCTACAAATCCTCTCCAGTCAGTGAATGTGAGATGATTGTTTGGTGCATGCCCAGACCAGTGTTTTGGTGATAGTTGGCTTCATCGAGCAAGGCTGTGGTGGAAGGATGGGCACAGGCAGGACATTTCTGGGACTTTCTTCAGTGGCGCTACGCACTTAAGGGTGGCTCACAGCCCTAAGGAACATTGGGAGACACTCAATGACTCTCCATCTGTCCAGTGGCTTAGTCTATCTCCTCTTTGTTCTTGGATAGCACGTTGCACAAAAAGTCATGATAATCTGCAAGCAGTAGTTCTTCCTATCTTTCTGATGCACAGGTATTGAAGAGTTGCTTGCTCCCAGTAGCTCCCAGTAGCTCCCAGTTTCACCCAGAGACCATGCTGACTGGGGGATGCTGGGAGCTGTAGTCCAAAAGGCCAAATTACCCAGATTCTGCTGAAGGATGGCTAATAGCAGAGCTGCTTCGACAACACGTCCTCTCTATTTGATACGAATATGTTCTTTTGTTAGAATGGGGTGGGTGGAAATTAAACATGCTCTCCTAGTAATCCAAACTCTCATTGTGAGTCACCGAACAGGCAGGTGTCTGTGAAGATAAACATTATGTTTCAGGTTCACACACATCTCCTACAGTCAAGTCAGAGTTGTGGAACTGTGAAAAATTCTTATCTGAGGTGCCTTACAATTTCTGATGAAATTACATTGTCTGTTCATGATAATTGCACTTGGAAAGATCTGAGTTTTTTTTAGAGCTAATTGCAGTTTGAATAAGGAAGCTTTACAGGGTTTATACTCATTAATGCTGTTAATAATGTTACTATTTCAATAGCACTTATCATGGCACAATATGTCTTAGGGACACTTTATATTGCCACAACCAGGACAGAACTGGGCACTTTGTTTCCCCTCAACATAAATTCCCACTCACATCATTGAGAGGGACTGGTACCAATCCAATTCCCACTTCAGATTTCACCAGCTTAATTGATACCATTTCTCTCCTTTATTTTCCAGCATTTCAACATGAGGCAGACCCAAAAAGCCAGATATTCCTGAATGGGTCGAATAAAACAGACCCTCAACTCAACACAGAGAAAGCAGAAGAGTTGAGGGTGAATTCACCTGCCAACCCACAGAAGACAATTTCCAGCTGTAATTGAAACATGGAGTTGTCAGTGCTCTTATTTGGCATCGGTGGTGCATGTGATGCCAGAAGCATCCTGCAAAACCTGGATCACAAGTTACAGCTAAATTGGGCTTCTGTTTACCTGCCGTGCCTTTGTTGTGATACTCACCAGTTTTGATCGCTTGGCAAGGTGCTGATAAAGTCTCCTTCCAAGGTCTTGTGGGAAAGGTGGATTGACTTTCTATCATCAGTCAATTTATTCATGGTGGTACACAGCTGTGGACTTAAGGGGGAAAGATTCAGGGACAGAAAGTGAAAAATAGAATCATTCCTTCACTTGGATGCTGGATGGACAGTACTGGACTTCACGGAACCATGAGAAGACTGAGCAATTGTGGAGCTGCTGCTCTGATCTGAACAGTCACATGTGATACCAGCAGCATTTTGTACAGACTGAATACCAATCTAAGCACCTTAAAAGAGTTGCCTTTGTAATATTTTTCCTTGAGTCCCTCCACGTAGAATAGAGAGAAAGCTGGCTGAGCCAGGGTCCTGCCCAGACAACCCCTGGTTGCAGTTCACAACTGTGAACATCCCTGTTTGGAAGGTCTAGAAAGAGGATTAAAGCAAGCAGGTCTTCATATGGATGCTGCTACCACCTTTATCTTCCTGTGCTCCAAGGCCCAACTATTGTCTTACTGAGGTGCTTGGGAAGCAGGGTAGACATAAGAATCTGGACATTCTCAGTGCTTTTGTGAAGTATCTTGATCTATCAGGACTGGACATGGGATTACAGCCTTAAAGGCATCAGAAAAAGAGGAGGTAATTCCATGTCATTTCACCAGGCCTTGGGAGGATGGGGATATAATGGGGGTGGTTGCTCACACCAAATCCATTCTAGCCTTGAAGAGGAGTGAGCATGTTGTGCAAAACTACATGGGGCTGTATATAACTCACCCCCATCCTCAACGTCCCCATCCTGCCTGTACTTCCCCCTATTGGACAGGAGACTCTGAAGGGGGCTTCTCTGCTAGGTGTTTATGGGCGATCAGCCTCATGTTGCTAGTTGGGGGAGGGGAGAATTGGGGACCCCACACCAATGTGCCTCACAAACTTGAGGTATGTGATGGTACAGGAAATTCACCACAAGAATACTTTGCTAATACCATTTCAAGAAAATAAACCATGAAGACATTTGTCTTTCGTTACAAAACTGCCTTTGTCATTCTTCCCTATGTGCAGGTTTGTGCCTGACTTTGGTTATTAACACAAGGACATTGCTGTTTAAACACATGAGCTTAGATGCACAAGATCGCAAAATAACTCTTTGCCAAGACTTGGCAAAGGATCGGCTAGTTATAATAACAAAAAAACCAAGAATATGCTACAAATTTCCATGTATCAGAATTGCCCACATTCTAAAAGCTTGAGGCAGGGAAGAACCCTCGCAAGGCAGGAATACATCCCATGCAATTAATCCATGAGTTTGAGTGAGAGGAGGAGTAGGGGAAGAATCCTGTATACAGCTCTCCCTATTCTTTAGCACAATACTGCACGGGAGGAGGGGAGCAGGTCCATCATTCAGGACTGGACTCATTGCCCAGATGTTCTTGACCTCTAGTGCTCATCCACTTTATCCAGCCTACCCATTTGTCAAGAAATATGGAAATACTGTAGTAGTAAAGCAACTGAAGGCTAAAAGTTTGTTGCCCCTTCTTTACAGAGTTGGTCCTCTGCTGGGAAGCTGAGCCTCACAAATGGGTCTAGCCATGACCCATTGCCATGAAAAATAACTTTTACAGGTGGGAGGAGGGGACTGGGTTGGTGTTTGATGGCAGTCACTGAATGACTCAATGGAAAGGAGAAAAGTGCCCATGAATAATGGTTTAAACTCAGCTTGCATTCCTTGTTATGTCAAAGATCTTTTTCATCTCGTCATGCTGGCTCTCCAAACTATGGGAAAACAAGTCCCATCTTAATCCCATGTTAGATTAAGCCATGGGTCTAAAAACTTAAAGATACGTATGGAAGATAGGTTGGGTCTTGTGTGGTGCACAACTTCATGAAACAACATGTTAAAGGAATGGACTGAAATGAAAAATATATTGGAGTCTTGAACTCAGGGGTGGATCTATTACAAAACTAATGTAGCTTAAACTTCAGGGCATCCTGGAGGCCCCCTAGAAGTGACTATAGTCCACATTTAAAATAAAATAAAAATGAATAAAAATACCCAGAGATAACTGTGTGGATTTTCCCAGATGGAAGCACCCTAGCATAGAGCAGACGCAACTCAGGGAGGATGAACAGAATCAATTTTTGGACTCAGGCCTAAGGACTTGGAAGAGTGGTGGGTGGGAATAACAGGCAGAGGTGGGGTGGAAACCTGTAAAGAGATGTTTGCAATAAAGTACCAAAACAAAAGCACCCCAGCTGACTAGCATTTATGTCTCCCTGCCAAAGTCCTTTCAGTGTCCCTTGACCCATGGAGAGTCTGAGGGAAATCACACTCAAAAAGAGTGCATTTAATTAATGCCTGAAGCTCTCTCTATTCATTGCCAGGCTATTGCACCAAGGAAAACCCAATGACATATTCAATGGTGCAAATGGGGATTGGCTTGTACACCATACGGTATGTGATGCAGGGATGCCCTTGTGAAACAAAGGAGACTGGTGAGAGATGGGTATATAAAAGAAAAAGAAAGAAACATAATACAGCCTAGAGGGTGGGTTAGGAGAAGGAAATCAGTTATAACATGGAATGATGGATTGCTAGAACCAAGCTGCACCCCTGACACCATATAGACCAGTGGTGGTGAACCTTCGGCACTCCAGATGTTTTGGACCACAACTCCTAGAATTCCAAGCCTGTATTGGCAATGACAAAGGACTATGGGAGTTGTGGTCCAAAACATCTGGAATGCTGAAGGTTCGCCACCACTGATATATAATAGGTTTTAAACTGCATTACTTATACTTAATTTATTGCTTGTTTTGTATCTGTTTTAACTGTTTATTGTCTATTTTGTATTGTTGTTTATGCTCGACACTTTGTGAGCCGCCTAGAGTTCAAATTTGAAGATAGGCGGGATATAAATACAACAATAAATAAATAAATAAATAAATATAGACCTTTTATCTTTCCCCAACTAGCTTTGAGGGAAGGCAAATTCAAGACACATCAATCAGTTTCTGTTACTCTCAGTTGTGGCCCTTTTATTGTAGCAATCCTTAAACCAATCATACAGAAAAAGACAGAACTTCACAAATCCCCAGACTTTCTAATATCTCATGAAGAGATTTAGAATTAAACACAGTTCAAAATCTAGTATTTCATGACTACAGGATTTCCGAAGGCTGAATGTCATCATCCAGAAAGTGGCTACTTGGTAAGTGACCGGGATCTTTATCAGAAAGAAGAAACACGAGTCTGTTCTTTTTCTGAACAGCCAGGATGTGTCTTCCTTTTTTAAAAAATCAGTGGGGTGATGATGATCTGTTACTCTGTACCAGAGCTGGGAAACAGCTTTTGGACTTCAAGTCCCCAAACCCCCTGGCTACTTGTGCTGGGTGGGCTGGGGGTTCTTGGAGTTATAATGCCAAGCAGTAACATGTTTGAATTCTCTTTTGTACTCCCACTCTTCTGTAATCCATGCAACCCACACAGAGTCTTCTCTGCCTAAGCCTCAACATCTCTCCCCCACCCGCTGCTCTTTCCTGCTTGATCCCTCTGTAGTCTTCCCAATGTGCTGTAGAGACTAAAACACTCAGGATGGATTGTGCATATGATTTCCCTGTTGGCCTTTAGCAATGGCTTTTTAATTAAGCCAACACAGAGCATAGTCACTGAGACTCCGGCTACAAGAAATAAACAAGAGATTAATTTCTGTTTACCAGTAGCTTTGCCATCAAGTTAGCAGAAAATGGAAATGCTAACTCAATCACTGTTACACACGCACACTTACACATGTCTACACGAAACAGAAGACAGTTTCTACTCTGCAAACTAGAAGGAAGCGCAAGCATGGAGAAATAAATTGTCAGGGGGAAGAAATTAAGAGAAAGCCCAATTTAAAAAAATCCCCCAGCCTCTTTCATCAGGCAGCAAATATTCCCTGATGATGGAGAGTTTCGTGTAATGGACAGAATACACACTCCTGCACCCACTTCCACCGGTAATATAAAACTAAACAAAAGAAGTCTTGTATACATTATGATTCATAAGCATTCCTTTCCCTTTATTCATATATTAATTTCAGGCATTGTTGATCCTGTGATACTCCAACTCCATCATCTGTACCCTAACCATCCTATGTCATTGCAGTGTAAGCTTTTATGGGACAGAGTCTGCTTCATCAGATATATTTATTGAAGCAAGTTCTGGCCTATCGAAGCATAAATATGTTAGTTTCTCAGATGCTCTTAATACAAATCATGCCTGAGTAGAATAGAATGGAAACTGCCACCTTTGTCCTCAAACCAAAAGGATTGCACTATTATTTATTTGCTTTTTTCATCAGCTCTATACTGGGATCCTGGGATTCTGCCCAGTTAAAACAAGGATAAACTTTTGTTCCCTGAAGGAATCTGATTCCCTCTTCTTCCTCCTTACCAGAGGAATCAACTCATGTTTCAGCTATTAGTCTATAAATCTCCCACCTTCAGAGGCGTAGGCATGCACCACGCCTCTTGCTGTGAGACTTGGCGCCCGATGATGTTCTGTTCTCTGTTGGGATGGGTTCATATTCTCAGAGCAAGTTAAGTCATATAACAGCCTTGGGGTAGCATAGGAAAGAAGAAACTGCTTCAGAGATGCCCTGGGGTGAGGTTTCTACAAGGCGATGACATATCCTTTGCCCAGGAGCACAACTTGTGTGATGGATTAATTTTCAATTAGTTACGGTTATTGGATTGCTTAGTGGCAACAACCTGGGTAGTTCTAAAAAATGTTGGCATTTTGGCAACTGCATGTGTGTGGGTTTTTAAAAATCAATTTTGTCAGTTTCAAATATAACAATAATTTTTTCTCACACAATCATGAGTGTACCCCATGTATAAGAAGATAGGAGGGTGACAATTCCCCTTTCCTTGTTTAATGGTATTTGTCATGTGAATGCTAATTGATCTGCTAATTCCTTTGGTATATAATAGAAAGGTTGTTGGGGATTGATGCATTCCAGGATTTCTTTTTTAAAAAGGCCAATCAACAGCTAGTATTAGAGACCAGCACTGTTTTTAATTAGCAGAGTAGTAAAAATTATTTCAAATGCAAAGCGAAAAAAGCAAAGTGTTCTGCTTATATGTTGCCCCATGCCACTTCAAGTAGTCTCTGGGCGGTTTACAGTTTAATTATGCAGGCTACACATTGCCACCCCCCCCCCCCAGCAAGCTGGGTACTGATTTTACCAAACTTGGAAGGACGGAAGGCTGAGTCATCCATGAGCCTGCTACCTGGGATTGAACCCCAGGTTGTGAGCACAGTTTTACTTTCAGTACAGGCATTTAACCACTGCACCACAAGGCTTCCATTGCTTATATAATATATATGAATTTGGAGAAAAGGAACACAACAGATGCCTTCTTTTTCTTAAAGCCTTTTAAAATTGTCGTGAAAATACAACACAATATTAATATAAATATCTACTCAGAGAAAATCCCATTTCTCAATACTTGAACATGCATTAATTGTACTGAACTGTATATTGTCCCTCATTACTGTAAGCTGCCTTGGGTCCTTTTCCAAGGAGAAAGGGGGGATAAAAATACTCTAAAAATGAATGAATGAATGAATGAATGAATGAATGAATGAATGAATGAATGAATGAATTCAGAAGGGGTTTAGACCTATGTAAGTGGGTAGAAGATTGCAGGATTCATTTCCATGAACTATGTGTCTATACTGTAAGGGGAATGTGACTTCATTTGTATTCATGTTTGATTGCACAGGGAGACAGGGGAAAAAAACCTTTTGTGGTGCTTGATGGCAGTTCTGTTTATAGCCTTGCAGGTGGTACTGTTACAAACAACTTCCTTAACAAGCTGTAGTAGCAAGGCTTTCGTCCTCAATTTCCTCATCTTTTATTTAAAAGAAGAAAACTCTTGCTGTTTAGTTGTACTGTATTAAAAAGCTCTGTTCTCAAGCTGTTCTTGTTTTTAAAAAAGGAGCCTTGGACATGGAGTTTGAGAGTTTGCCAGGGAGAATATGTGCTTAGTGTGCATGGTTCATCCTCCTTCCTAAAACAAGATGAGAGAGGGAAGGAAGGTGCTTTGGCGAAGCACTGCTTTGTGCGTATGTGTGCACAGGACACATCCTCCCTTTTCTGCTGTGATTTCAAGTGATCACACACATGAATGGATGGGCTGTTTTTCTCTTTTTAAAAAAGTAGAAACTCCAACAGCAGAGGGGAAGATCACTAAAGACTAAATCACTAAAGATCACTAAATCCAATAAATTTTTAATGACAGCAGAGACATTCTTAAATGACTAAAGTATCCTGTATATACATGGTAGATGGATGTTTTCTACAAATACACACCAAAAGATACAATAATAAGAAAGGCATTGCTTAATTGCATATGCAGAGTATAGAGTTCTGACTAACTACTAATTTGTGATTAAACAGTTTCTTCTGTGTGGTTAACTATATAAATCTGTGTGAATCAATGAAGTTAAGATTTATGGGGGGGGGAAATTATGCTTGTTCTCATGGTGTGCTTTTCTTCTTACTAGCTCGGCATAAAAATGATGTTCCTTGTTATTTTTAAGGTGCAGCTCTCTCTTCTAAATTGGTACAAATGGTATATATAAATATATACACGAATGAACTCTGATGGAGAAATCTTTTATAGCAAATTTTTGGAGGTGGGTAAGGATGGAAAGAAGATAGAGAATAGTGGTCCAGATCTGTGACCATACACAATGGAATAAATTATAAGATAAGGATCTGTGTTCAGACAACTTTCCACAGACTGTCAGTCTTCAGATATTTTCACCCTAACTTCCTCAACCAATAATTGTAGTATAGGATTTGTAGTCCATGTAGAAAAAAGTGACAAGATTAGGAAGTTAGAACAACCAAAAATTCAGTTTCAAAGGAACCCGTAACAAAGTTGCCCGCTGAGGAATAAAAATGACAACATGCTGTTTTATATAATTCAGGTTCATTATAATTTAACACATTGAACAATTACACCAAGTAAGGATACCAACATTGAATTAGTCTCCTAGTTTCTAAAGGTTAACCTCAACACATTAATTTTCAGCTCTAACATCCCAAGAGCTGGTTGTTTGGAAATGTGCATATTGGGACATAGGAGAGGTTATACTTCAGGGCAGCACAGAGTTGTGAGCAGCTACTGAAATGGCAAGTTGTTTAAGAGAGAAAAGCTGTTCAGCCACAAAAACGCTGAGTCATTTTGCTTTTGTAGTGGAGAGGATAAATCCTTCCCACTGACCTTTAAAGCTGTTGCACCAACAATCTAAAATGGTTGGACAGGAGTTGTGTAATATCAAGCAAATAGCATAGCAACCATTATGGGCAGCTGAAGGAAGTTGTGTTCAAGTAATCTAGCATGCTGAAGATTTGGAAATTAGAAAGTCTATTTTCTGAATCTAGGTGCAACCTTAGGATAAAAAGGTACAGATCTAGATCTAGTTCAGATATAACAAGAGACCACTATTTCCCAATATGGGATTGACCCACAGAATGGTTTGCACTGTTACACTACCCATTTTTTTCCTCCCAGCAGTTGGAAGCCACAAGTTATAAGGAATGCATTGAATTCCACTGAACGCTTCTGTGTTGTATAACAATAGGAAGCATCTTCTTCTGCCCAACCCAACCCAAATACTGGTCTGGTTTACTCGCTGGTCATAAATGCTACTGCCTTTGTTCTGCTGTCAGTCATTGGGGATGCATCTTGCCCTTTGTGTAGAGCTGGATAATCTTTGATGATCTAGTACAGTGGTGGCGAACCTTTGGCACTCCAGATGTTTTGGACCACAACTCCCACAATCCTTTGTCATTGGAAATACAGGCTCGGAATTCTGGGAGTTGTGTTCAAAAACATCTGGAGTGCCTAAGGTTCGCCACCACTGATCTAGTAGTATTTTGGACTACAGTTCCCATAGTCCCACAGACTTGGAATTCCATGAGTTAAAACTTCAAATCATGGTGTTCCCATGTCCTCTTCCCCTGCCTTGGTATGTGTGTGTGTGTGTGTGTTGTGTCGTTACAGTCATGACCGACTCTTCGTGACTCCATATCCATGGAGTTTTCTTGGCAGGAATACTGGAGTGGTTTGCCAGTTCCTGCTCCAGGCACCTACAGCACCTGGTATTCCCTGGTAGTCACCCATCCAAGTACTAACCAGGGCTGATCCTGCTTACCTTCCAAAATCAATTTTGCAGTCCATCAAGTAAATGTCTACCACCATTTTAAAGTGTGTCTCCAATAAGGGAAAATTATTTAAATCCATGAAAATATTTTAATTTTGGAATGCTAGCTAATTATGACAACTGGATTTATTTGTGTTCTCATGAAGTTTATTATCTCTGACCAATAGAGTTCACCATTCTCCTCTGTCTCTGAAACAAATACCAATGGTGACCTCTCATGGTCAGTTCATATGCTGCAGATTTCCTGAACAGAAGTTATGAGTGCTTATGGATGGATTACCATATTTTGATACCTCTTTGAAATCTACATACATAATTTTGTCTGCATCTAGCTTTTCTTTGTGTTGATCAGATGTGGTGGGAATAATTTGCTCAACTCATAACAATGCAAGCCTGTTCTTGCCTATGGTTTCGTAGGTTGCTGGAACATTCTTGATCTTATTTTAACTCTTGGGCACAGAGATCAATAGCAATGTTGTCGCTGCAGCTGTTATACATATTAGTATTGGTATTGAGCCCATGCTGTCAATATGAACAGCACTTCACAAGGCAAATAAAGAACTATTACAAACTAAGCAGTGAAAATGTTGAGTGGAAGTTTGCAACCAAGGGTGAGGATGGAACACACAGGGACAAGTTAATAGAGAAAGGTAAAGAAGGCAAAGGCAAAAGGAAAGACAGCCTAAGGTGATGGGCCTGGATTTGAAGGGAACCAGCTTTAGTGCAGTGGAAAAATGCATGTTTTGCATCCCAAAGATTCCTGGTTCAAATCCCCCCCTTTGTCAGGTAACTCCAGCTGGAACAGAACTTTGGTACATTGGAGACCTACGAAACCAAATTCCCCTAACCTCTAGATGTGAACAGAGGTAACCCCATCACTCTCAACCAGCATGGCTACCTCGATGAAGGTGATGGGGGAGGTTGCAGTCTCAAATATTGAAGGTGGGGGCAGAAATGGTAGGGAAAGGTAGGTGTAGGCTACTCTGATAGGAAATGTGAGATGTGCGAAACAAGGTCATTTCCTGTATTCCTAAGACCTCAATTCAAATAACCATGAAGTCAAAGGAGTTGCACCAATGACTTCACAGAAAAAAATTCAGAGGTCTTGGATGAAATACCTCTTTGTCTTCCTTCTGATCATAAGTTTCTAGACATAAAACAGCTGCCTGTCACCGCAAGATCAGGTGAACGACAGAGGCTTACTTTGTTGATCATGCCCCTGGTTGTAACCCTTTCAAGGAAAGTGGCATCCAACAAGCACAGCCATATCCTGCTGTGTAAAAACAAATCCATCCACAGAGGAAGCTATCCTACCAGAGGTATCATCCCTGTGGCAGCTGGCCTGTCCCACCCCATCCATTTCTCTAGGACAATGTATTGTGTCCTCTGTTCCATAGCTTAATACTCCTCCTCCATTGCTATAGCTTTGACAAGCCAAGCCCTAACTTCTTCTTAGCCCTGTTGGTCACACATGGCTGTTGTTGCACTAAGCTTTAGATAGGGGTGCAGTGCACATATGTATGCAGAGTCTAGGCATGTTTGGCCAAGTTTCCTTCTCAGCCTCAAAGCATCCTTCCATCATTAAGATATTATCTTTGTCCCCATTTCCACTCCATTCTGGAAAATGAGCAGAAGGTCTTTGTCTCCTTGGGTCCTCTTCTATGTTTATTTTTTGGAAAGATGTTCCATTGTTTACAGTGAAGAGAGGCCAATACAAATTTTTGTCAATGGTGGCTCAGGGTTGTGCTGAAGACTTGATGTCACCAACAGACCATGGATAGCTCAACTCCTAGTGATAGGAACTTGCCTGGAATTCATGTTTTTCCTTGTCCTTATATGTGCAAGCATGGCTTATAAAAAGATCATCCTCTCTTATTCGTGTAGCAGTTTCTATATCACATTGCGTTGAGGTCCAGCCACTGCTACTTCCTGGAAATTGAATCCATCTCTGTATGGTTTCCTCACATCTTACAGCTACAGCCTGGATCTGAGAACCCTTCTTTTGAGTTAACATGAGTCAGTACAAAGTGAATTGTTTACCATATTTATACCATACCTTCCCTCCTGTGTGCTCAGGGTTGCACAAGGTCGCCCATCTCCCCACTTTGTTCTCATAGGAGGTCTGTGAGGTACTTCAGACTGAGGGAGAATGACTAGTCTAAGATCATTTGGAAGATTCTGCAGTCAGAAGACACATGAACCTGGATCTCTCACATCCAACACACTGTCAGCACACCTGATGGAGTGGACGGATGTCAATCATTCTTGATGACTTTCGGATCCTCAGTATCCTTCTGCTTCTGCTACTCCAGGGAGCAATGTAAACATAAAAGGGAGGAGGTCAACCATGTATGCCACCTTGAGTGCTTAAAGAAGAAGATGGGCTCTCAATACAAATGCACATTTGGCCCTTTCCATGTGGCACCATGTGCCAGATGATTTCAGCTCTTCTGCAGATGGCATTCTCCATGGTTCAGAAGCCTATAACAACCATGAGGAAAAGAGAGTGTTAAACTACCCAGTTAAAAATTCAAACTAGAGACAGAGGTTCTTGTTTGACACATTGTAAAGCCATTGAGTTTCTTCCAGAAGGATCGCTTGTGGGCATAAATTTGGCTGGAAAGGACTGCAATGTAAGAAAAGAAAGCCTGTTTACTTTCCTTGGCTTCTGATCAAGAACACTGCAGCTGTCCATGTTCCTCTTGGATCAGAAGAACACCATGTGCACCAAAGAGGGACATTTTCCGGGCAGCTGCCCAGCTAGCGCTTTACAGTATTTAGCTGCTCCATCAACTGATTTGTGCTGCCCTCTAGAGGCAGTCTAACAGTTTCCTTTCATTCATGTCAGGTACTGTACAAACACAAACTCTGTCCTCTTCTGTTCTGGCTTCTTAACTGGACAGGAGGTCCCACAGCTGGAGTGTGAAAAGAGGTGAAATTTAAGGAATCCTTCTTTGCCTCATCAGACCAAGCTAGCATAGTCAGAGGTGAGAAATGCTGAGAATTATTACCCAGCCACATCTGGAAGCCCAGAGGTTGTCCACCTGATGGGAGGCTATAATCTTGCTTTTCTTATTTGATCAATATTCAAAGGTAAAGATTTTCCCCCACCCCCGCACATGTGTGCTAGTCATGTCCAACGCTTGGGGTGGTGCTCATCTCCATTTTCAAGCCAAAAAGCAAGTGTTGTGCAAGTCCATAGCCATGTGGCTGGCATGGCTGCAGGGAAACACTGTTTTTACCTTCCTGCTTTTTTACAGCAGTACCTATTTATCTACTTGCATTTACATGCTTTCGAGTGTAAAGGAGGTTGGTAGGAGCTGGGGTTAACAGCGGGAGCTCACTCTGCTTTGTGGCATCCGGGATTCGAACCACCACGCTGCCGACTTTGCAGCTGACCGTTTCAGCGATCTCGTCTGCTGAGCCACCACAGCTGTTGCCAAAAAAGTGTCTTTCAAAAAAAGTGTCTGCCAACTATATCAACCCCCAAAGCTACAATCGAGGACCTCGCCATACAGTCAGCTAGAATGGTGTGACATCGTACTCTAGACTGAATTGTGAGACTGTGAAGGGCCATTACAGAAAGGAGGAAGACAAAGAGAGCAGAAAGGCTATTGCATGGCATACCACACAACTGTCTCACTAGATCACACACATGAACACTGTGGCTAAAGCAGCTTGGATTAGGAAACAGACAAATAGGCTGATACTGGAATGTATTGGATTCATCATCAATCATCAATCATCAATCATCATCATCATCATCATCATCATCATCATCATCATCATCATCAT
>JAHTLZ010000129.1:72132390-72175782 GCA_023846285.1 Phrynocephalus versicolor | reverse complement strand
ATCATCATCATCATCATCATCATCATCATCATCATCATCATCATCATGTGTCTTAATGTCAGTTTTGACTTATGACAACCCTTTTAGGATTTTCCAGGTAAAGATACTCAGAAGTGGTTTCCCATTTCCCTTCTTCTGTGGGTGCCCTTGGGATGTGCAGCTCGCCCAAGGCCACACACCGGCTGGCTCTTCTCTCTGGAGGCACAGTGGGCATCTAGCCACAGAGCCAACCTCTGGCTTTGCAGCTCAATCTTCTTAACTCATACACACCTTGGGTTAGGATATAGATAAAATAATCCAGAAACCAATCCAGAAACCATTCTGGAGCTGCTGTTTGCTTTTCAAGGCACAACTTTGAAATGAAATGAAATTGCAAGGAAGTGGATTTCAGGTGTCCATTGGGAGAACCTCTCCAGCAGCATGGAGTGTTTGATAGTGGAACAGACTGCCTTAGAATTTGAAAGCCTTTCCTTCTCTGCAAGTCTATACATAGAGCCTATAATGCTATGTATCATAGATTATCTATAGTGGCAAGTCTCCCTTTCTACCTGCCCACTGGTCCTATGCCATATTCACTGGCATTCACCCAGCCAAGGGATTCGGTGTAGCCAGACATATTTGGCACTTTCTCCAGATCCTGTGAATTTGAAGACAAGGTGGAAGACAATTAGGTGGAATCCACATGTTGATCATGTCCCATCACAAACTTCTGGGTGATCTCATTCATATAGAAGTTACATAACACAAGAAAATGAGGAGAAGCTGATAGGGTCCTACAGTATGGGGTCGGCAGTAGTTATAGATTGCTGTAACAATGTGTGTCATTGAAGAATGCTTGAAGATGAGCCCTCACCACCTATATAAGCACCTTGCCTAGAAAAAAGGAAGGCAGGTTTCTCACTGAAGTCTCATAGTCATTTCTGTCAAGAATATTCTTATAATGTGAGTAAGTTTTTCAGCTTACAATTAGAGATATGGAGTCCAGCTGTGGCGGTGGCAGCAGCGGGGGGGCGGGGGCAGCAGATGACGGGGAACGGTGACAGCCACGGGGGTGGGACGTGATGGGTGCGGGGGGCGGTGGGCGGATGGCGACGGGCGGCGGGGGATGGCGGTGGCCAGTGGTGGTGGGCAGTGGGGGGGTCAACAGGCTGGCCACCGCCCCCTCTCCATTTTGGTACCCTAGGCAACTGCCTAGTTCACCTTAATGGATGTGCCGGCCCCGGTTATATATACCATATGTATTACAATATGTTCTTGCTGTTTAGCCAGGGCTGTTTAGCCAGTAAGCCTGGTGTGTTGGCTGTGATCAGGAAGAGTAGCTGGATTATTTATGCTACTGGATATAAAGTCTCTGGAAACTAATGGAACCTGTATATATTTTGTAAATAGACTGCAACAGAAAACTAACAATGGAGTCTGTCATATTTTTGCCTCTAACTCTTGACATTGCTGCAACTCTGCTTATTGAGGTTAACTCCTCATGATTCCTGACAATTTCCTTTAGAATGGCTAGAATTGTTCCCTTACTTAATGAGGCATTTTGCGGATCCTGCTGGTCGTTCCATTTTACTCACCATCACCACCCCATCAGAAGTGGCTAACAACCGGAACTGCTGTAGAATACTGTACCCAGAGAGGTTCAGTTGCAGTCTACTTGATTTCCTCTGGGCACCAAAGAAAGAACAGTCTATTTAGTGCAAAGAGCAGTCTAAACATTACACCACACTCTAGATCACAGAATATTTAAGGCAGACGAAAAGTAATATCATACTGATATAAAGGTGTAGTGCGTACACATCTGTAAAGATGACAACAGCCTGGCTTTTAACTGGGTCCTACTTTTATCACCCTAGTGCTTAAAAAAACAGCACAGACTTCCACAGACTTTCCTGAAGAAGTTCATTATGCAGTCAGACTTTGGCTGAATTCTTGTTGTTTCATGAAGTAATTTGCACTACAGTACGTTTGAATTTTATTTACGGTTTTTAACCAAATCAAGAAACACCAAAATATCAGTTTGCCAGGATAGAACAACTTGCCAGGATAAAACATTTTAAAAGCATTATAAAATTTTGATAAAAGCTGCAATGTACCAACAGGACTGTCAGTTTATGAGAAACAAAAATAAAGATGATAGGTGTATGGTCAGAATTCTGAGGCTTTAGATTAGGCTTATTGTTACAGCATCAAGTCAGACATAAAATAAAATGGAATAGGACAAAATACGATACAAAATTAAAACATTGGCTAGAAAGTTTAAAAACTGGCAAGCATTGCAGTAGTTAATATATAAACAAAAAGCTATTTTTAAAAGCCTTTAAAACCAGATATAACAATGTAAAACAAGGTTTAAAAGCTCGGCTATCTATCTGTCGCTGTGACATGCCGCCCAGAATTTTGCCACCAGTTCGGTAGTAGTCCGACTTTGGTCAATTAGCAATTGATTACAATAGTCCGAGTCCGATTGGCCTGCCATATCTTTTAAGAGAGGTGTGATGTATTTTGCCCGGGTCTTTTTATGCCTACTGCATCTGAGCATCATATGCTCAATAGATTCTATCTCATTAGAGCCACAGGGGCAGAGTCTCTGTTCCCTCGGGATACTCTTAAATCTGCCTTCCAGCACTGCAGAAGGGAAAGCCTCACACCTGGCCAGGGTAAAGGCTTTCCTGAACTTGTATGTCTCCAGCTGTGACAGGTAGGCCATGGGGAGTGAGCGATATTTATATGTATCTGGGGCAACTACTGAGATCTGCCTGTCTCTCCATATCCATTAGTCTCTGTTTAAGGACTGATTTTGCTTCATCCCATTTCATGCTCAAGATTGCTTGGGAAGAAAGACCCATAGTTTGCAATTTATTTAGGACAGATTTTAGCCACTTAGATTGGAAGTTGTCCACTAAGAGTAGATGGGTTAATCCCTGCGATAGGAAGTTTATCTTAAGCCAATACTGTAAAGAAGATAATGTGATTTTGGCTGTCATTGATTGCATACCTGTCTCTAAACGAATATATGCGTTTGTTACACATCTTGGGACTTCGAGAATTGCTCTAAGAAATTTAGATTGGACCCGCTCTATAGGGTCAAAACTACAAAATGCAGGCCCAATGAAGGTGCCATAGAGCATCTGGCTGACCACCTTTGCCTGAAAGAGTTTTAGGGCTGCTGGGATATATCGACCCCCTTTAGAGTGGTAGAACCTTAGGATGGCATTTGCTGTTCTTTCACCCTGGTTAGCTGCATATTGGATATGGGCATTTCTGGACCCAGTGGATTGAAGGGCCATACCTAGGTATTTAAAACAGGAAACCTGTTCCAGGGACTGCCCATTAATAATCCAAGACCTTTTCTTTTGTCTTCTTCCAAAGG
This sequence comes from Phrynocephalus versicolor, assembly GCA_023846285.1. Classification (NCBI taxonomy): domain Eukaryota; kingdom Metazoa; phylum Chordata; class Lepidosauria; order Squamata; family Agamidae; genus Phrynocephalus; species Phrynocephalus versicolor. The sequence goes on along the minus strand of JAHTLZ010000129.1, from coordinate 72,172,412 downwards.
CCATAATTTTGGTCTTTTGATAGTTTATTTCTAGTTCCTTCATTTTGCAGAAACTTGCAAATTTCTTAAGGGCTCTCTTGAGGCCAACAGGTGTTCTTGCTAAAAGCACGGCATCATCTGCATATAGAAGGACAGAAATATGTCTTTGCTGTAGCTTTGGAGGGTGAAGTCTGGAAGAGCTAAGATGTTCTACTATGTCGTTTATGTAAAAATTAAACAATGAGGGGGCCAGTAAGCAGCCCTGTCTCACTCCTCTATAGTACTACAGTACGTCTGTTAAATCAGTGGGGATTTAGCAGGTCAAGTCCTCTATCAGAATAACAGAAAGTTCCCCCCCCCCCCCGTTAGTTTGCTACTATTCATTCACTGCTGTTACTATTGTTGTTTTAAACTTCTTTAATATATGTGAATCATATATGGCATTGGCCAGAATCCTATTATTTATGCCTCCAGTATAATGTAGTGGTTGTAAATCTCAGCTGTGAATCCCTGCATATTATGAAGTCAGTGTAGAGCATCCACTGTTGTATGTTGTGTCCCATTTCTCAGCATACAACAAATGCCGGTGCTGACTCCTTAACATCTGCCAATCTGCTGCCAATATTTACGCCAATTGTGTTGTGTCCATGTATGGAACCACAGCTAGAGACTTTGGCCCCCATGGGATGCAGCACAAAAGGCACCCCACATCGATGTTGACATTAATGTCAGGCAAGGTCAGGTCAGGAGCACTGGGGCAGCTGACATCAAGTCTTTCACAGCGCATGCAGAGAAGCATAGAGAACACGGACATAGGGGTGAAGTTTCCTGTTCTTCTCTACTCTTGCAAAGGATGGTGTGTAAAAGCCTCATTTTAATGTGTTTACTACATCTATTTACAAGAAAATTAGAAGTAATTAAGCAGTGAACTCCGTATCAGCAACTGCCATATTCCACAAAATATCTACAGTACTGTCAGTGCTACCAAAAGGAATCAAATGTGTGCTTAACACACACAGAGAGAGGGGGGAGAGAGAGGGAGGGAGGGAGAGCGAGAGAAAGAGAGAGAGAGTTTACAATGCCATATATTTTAATAAGCTGAATTTCTGTCCTGTCTAGCCCAGATACCTGGGCTACTGAGCCCTCATTATACCTGCAGGTTGATATACTGACCTGCCTTTTCTGTTCAACCTTGGTGGCCTAATTAATAAGTCTGGATGACCGCTGTCTCTTCCTATGATAGTCTACCTGTCTGCTGTGAAGTCTTGGTGAAGGAAACACCTTCCAAATTGACACTGGGCAAAGCCCTAGTTGTGACACCCTAGTTAAGGCCCTACCATAGAATCATAGAATCATAGAGTTGGAAGATATCTCAAGGACCAACCCCCTGCCATGCAGGAACCCCATCACAATATTTCCAACAGTGTAGAAACAACAACAACAACAACAACAACAACAACAACAACAACAACAAACTTTATAAACTGCTGACATGCATCATAGCTGATAGAGTCCAGGATTATTTGGAAGCAAATAACATCATGCCAGTAGAGCAGAAAGGGAACAAACGGGGAAGTAGAGGCACAAAAGGCACAAAAGCTCATCAATAAAAATGATCCTAGAGAATTGTAAAGCCTGGAAAACTAATTTTCATATGACTTGGATTGAATATTAAAAAGCCTTTGATTCAGTACTGCATAGTTGGATTATTAAGTGCCTGGATGTCATTGGGATATGTAAAAGAAATTGGTGCCCTCATTGAAAATGTGATGAAGAACTGGAAAACAGAATTATTTGTCAGGGACAAAAGCTATGGATTGGTTAACATTAAATGAGGGATTTTTCAAGGTGACTCGTACACATCTGCTATTTACTATTGCCCTGTAATTTTGCAGAAGACAAATATAGGGTACCAGACTGCTAAAAATTCAGGGAAAATTTCTCATCTATTTTATATGGATGACTTAAAGTTGTATGGAAAATCAGAAACCAAAATACACCAAGTGATTGACACAGCCCAGATTTTCAGTACTGATGTTAGTATTGAATTTGGACTAAACAAATGTGCCACACTGGCACTGAGAAAAGGAAAAATCACGAAGAGTGAAGGGATTGAAATGCCAAATGGACAAGCCATTAAGTACCATCAGTTTGAAGCTTATAAATATATGGGCATACTGCAATTAGATAATATCAAGCATGGGCAACTGAAAAATGTGGTCAGTAAAGAATATATCCAAAGGGTTAGAAAAGTACTAAAAAAGTAAGCTGAATGGTGGTAACACCATCAAGGTCATTAATAGCTGGTCCATACCAGTCATCAGGTATACTACTGGCATTATAAATTAGACTCAGATGGAGCTAGATAGTCTGAATAGGAAAACAAGAAAGCTTATGACTATGCATTACATGCACATAGTGATGTTGACAGGTTGTATTTACCTAGAAAATTAGGTGGTAGAGGTCCTGCAAGTGAAGCAGACAGTTGAAGAAGAGATGCATGTATTGGCAGATTATGTAAAAAATAGTACAGACCCAGCATTATTGGAAGTTAAGAACAAGGAGGTGTTTAAAGGAAAGCAAGCAAAGGGTCAATACAGGAAAACAAAAATGCAAATATGAGCTGATAGCTGGCATAATAAAAAACTGCATGGGCAGTTCCTTGAAAAAAAAAATCAAAGGAAAAGTAGATGAGGAAAAGATTTGGTTATGGTTCACCAATAGAACGCTGAAAAAAGAGACAGAAGCCCTGATTTTTGCAGCTCAAGAACAAGCTATTAGAACAAATGCAGTTAAGGTTAGAACAGAAAAATCAGCTGAGTACCCAACATGTAGACTCTGTAAAGGGGCAGATGAAACTATCAACTATATATTGAGTTGTTGCAAGAAAATTGCTCAGACTGATTACAAACAGCATCATAATGTAGTGGCTCAAATGGTCCACTGGAATTTGTGTCACAACTATCATCTGCCCATAGCAAAGAACTGGTGGGATCATAAGTCTGAAAAAGTGACTGAAAATGAGCATGCAAAATTACTTTGGGACTTCCAAATACAGACAGACAGGGTTTTGGAACATGATACCCCAGTTATTATGATTGTGGAGAAGAAAAAAGTGTGGATCATTAATGTTGCTATACCAGGTGATAGTAGAGTCACCGGGAAACAACTTGAAAAAATTACCCAATATCAGGATCTGAAAATTGAACTTCAGAGACCCTGGCATAAACGGGTACAGGTGGTCCCAGAGGTAATCGGCACGCTGGGTGCAGTGCCTAAAGAGCTAAGCAAGTATTTAGAAGAAATTGGAGTTGACAAAATCACCATCAGTCAGCTGCAGAAAGCCACCTTAATGGAATCTGCTCGCATAATTCGCCGATACATCACGCAGTCCTAAATGCTTGGGAAGCATTTGACTATTGATTTGTAATACAAAATCCAGCGTAGTTTGCTGTGTGATAATTTAATAATAATAATAATGATATAGTGTGCTGTCAAATCAATCCTCACTTATAGTGACCCTTCTCAAGGTTTTCTAGACAGGGAGCACTCAGAACCAACTACTTCCTTGTTCTGGGGTCGCTTTGCAACCATGCAGATGACCCAAGACCACACAGTCTGGCTCTTCTTCAAAGAGGCAGAAGGGGGAACTGAACACAGTCTTGCTCTGTACCCAGATACCTAAACCACCGAGCTACATTGTTTTTTTTGCACTGTAAGCCACCTGAACTAAGAAAAGGTTTTTATAACAAAAAGCTTAATGCACAAATCAGTGCTGAAAAAAATTGTTTAGTTACATTTGTGGAAGTGCCATGGTATAAACTGCAGCGGTGAGTTGCTACAAGTGAACAAGTCAGTGCCCGCATCCCTTGGTACATGCTGGTCACATGACTTCATGAGTGATGAGGGAGACTAGTGACAACTTAACTAGTGGCCATTCATTGCTGCAATTTATAGCAGTGCACTTATCCCAGTACACCTAACCAGTAGGATTCTGGTCAGGATCAACTGATTTTGCCTGCACTACTGTCAGTAAAACTACTGTCGGTGTACACGATACCTTGCTGAATTACAAGGCTCCAGGTTAGACAGCTCAGCTATTATGATTATTTGGAGGATTTCTCTCCTTCAAACAAGCAGCTTTAAGTGGCTCACAAAATAGGGGGGAAAGTGGTTATGAAAGAACATGAGAATATTTGACCTCCTTGGCACTTGAGTCAGACATGCATAGACTCCTGCTGTTTGAACAGGGTCAACCAAAGGTCAGTTGGAATAAAATGTTTTCCCCCTGTGCTGAGTGATTTCAAAGCAAGGAGAGCAAAATGCGAGTGAAAGAGAGGTGGCACCATCTGCATGTTCCGAAAATTAGCTGGAGAAGTGGTGTGTGTGTGTGTGGCTAATAAACACTTTCCCGCTTGTTTGTGGGCAGATAATGTGAAACTTTCAACACAGAGCTGGCAATATCCTTGCTTTGTTAAGGAGCTTAGCAAGGGGGGGGGATTCTCTTCATTTGCCACAATGGAGGTTTGGGGCATCAGTTGCTGTCAGTCTGGGTTGCATTCCATTCTCTCTTGACATTTTGGAACTGGCAATATAAAACAGCAGCAGTTTACGGAGGTGGGTGGGATAGGGGGAGATAGACATATTTGAGAAATTATCTCCAGAAAGCTATCTTTAAAGCCAACAGAAGCTCAGCTGTTGTTTCTAAAGATGTCCTACACGGTCTTCACTTTGGTAGCCATTGCCTTTTAAAAGGTCAATGAGGAAAGGGAACTAAATGATCCCTTTGTTCAGACCCGACAACCAGGAATGGAAGAGATGCACTAGCGTTTTCCTGAGCTAAGGGCTGGTTTTGCCATGGCTTTTCAACAACAGGCTTCTTAAGATTAATTTGTGTCTATTAATGTTGTCTATTAATGCTGTAAGACATCCCTCAATTCTTTGTTTTCAATTACTTGAACATGTCTTAATTTTACTGGACTGTAAATTATCCCTCATTACTGTAAACCGCCTTGGGTCCTTTTCCAAGGAGAAAGGCTGGGTGAAAATACTCTAAAATAAAATGAAAATGAAAAAAAAAAACACTGGAGGCTCACACCTCAATCTCTGACTTCAAAGCAACGGCATACAATGGAAATGTTCAAGCAACACTTGAGATGCCAAAGAGAAGAACATTTTTCTTTTTCTTTTTTGTTGAAAAGGATTGGTTTGAGCCTGGGTTTTGCAACATTTTGCCCCACAGTTCTCAAGATGTTGTATATCTAATTGTCATCACCATTGTCATCCTCGTGATAATTTAAGGAATTGCCTTTATGTACTCAGGAGAGATTAAAAAGACATGTTACTTGTTGCAGTACATGGCCAAACCGTGACATTCACTGTCACAAGACATGGAGATGCCTGCCAACTTAGTTGTTTAAAAGGGACTGGAAAATTCATGGCACTTAGGGTCATCAATGGTTACTGAACAGGATGGCTGTAAATGACCTCCACATTCTTATGGTCCCACACACATTCCTTTGCTTATTTGCAGAGGCACTATGGGACTACTCAGGCATTTATTCAACCGAGCACTATGACCGGGCACCTAACTGTTCTCTCTTGTCACACTTCATAATTTCAGTACTGGAACTGAAGAGGAACATAATCCTGCTCATACACAGGCTGTCTACATGAGCAAGAACCAGAGCTTTTAGGGCTCTTGCTTGCAAGGAGAGGTTACAAGCAATGGCTCCTCATCAAAGCTAATGCTGTTACCGTGGTGAAGAAGTAGCTTGCTGCTCCCCATTAAGTGTGTGCACAGTGCCAGGTTGAATAATGGCTGAATAGGGCTTATGTGTTTCTTGGGGAAAAACAGATTTTCGTACTAGAGCCAGAGACCATTGATCAATTTATTTATTTATTTATTTATTTATTTATTTATTTATTTATTTATTTATTTATTTATTGGATTTTTACCCTGCCCATCTTCCGGACGGAACTCTGGGCGGCTTACAAAGCTGAGCAAGTCAGCGAACAATACAACAGGGGCAACAAAACAAATTAGGGCAACAGTAGGTAGGAAGCAGCGACAACAGTATAAAAACAACGTAATAAAATAGCTTGGGCATCATGACGTCTTGACATAATATTTATTTATTCAATTTTTATACCACCCATCTGACCGCAGATGTATATTTATTAATTTATTCAATTTTTGTACCACCCATCTGACCGCAAGGCCACTCTGGGTGGTTTTTGTCACCCAAGCAACAATTTTTTAATTAGAATTTAGTTTGATCTAACCGGGCTGTAGATTTCCAAACGAGGGCTTTCCTGCATAAATTGTGTAGAAGAGTCCTAATCTGCAAACTTGAAATCTCCAAAGAGACAGGGCCCTTCATTCCTCAAATTGCATAAACACCTCTAAACCCCAGTTTTAACCCCCCCCCTTTTTTTTTTTGACAACAGCTCAGGAATAATAAACGACAATGGTAATGTTCTTGCCAAAGGCAGGGTAGTGGATAATGAGAGTTACATGCTAAGAGTAGAGGGAAACTAATTCAAATGTCTACTAGAGATGGGCACAAATCGAAAAAATGGTTTTGGTTTTTCATTTTTTGTTGAGGGGTCCATTTTGGTTTGTTTTTGTTTTTTGTGAATTTTTGAAAAAATTGTTTTTGTTTGTTTGTTTTCCAGTTTTTATTTTTACCTGCTTTTTGTGTGATTTTTAAAGCATTTCCGTGCGCGGGCGTGCCCCAACGCCCCAGACCAGAGGGAAAACACTAAAAAAAATTGATGCTGGCAGAGGCACAGTATAGACTAGGTACGTAGGGAGGCTGCAAAGGTAGCGGCGGGCATTGCCCAGGGTGCAAGGCAGCCACAGAGTGACTGCACTGCAAGGCAGGGGAGGGTACTCACCGAGAGGTACGCATGCACGCTCACAGGGAGGCTGCAGGACTGAAGCTAAAGAGAAATCTCTTCTTTCTCTCCCCTAACAGCCAGGCTGCAGCCGGCAGGAACACAGAGACACACACCTGCCTGGCTGGCCTAAAGTGAAAATAACGAGTTGCAGAGAAAGCAATCCCACCCTAACTCCCACCGGAGACTGCAAGGAGGATGGGGGCTACCAGAGCTTTTTATGCCCTCTGTGGCTGCCAGACCTGCAACCTGGGCATGCTATTGGTTGAAGTTGTCCAAGAATTTACATGATCCCATCACATGGCTTGCCTCCATTTTGTGGCTGGCAACATCCATTTTGTCATCCTTAAAGGGTAAAGAAAAATTCATTGCGATGGGAGAAGACAAAAACAAATATTTAAGGACCCCAACCCCGAGTAGGTATTATCCTATAGTATAAATAATTATTGCTGCGTTTTTATGGATGTCCAGGGCGTTTTTTAACATTTAAAACAGCTAATTTCATTGCACATCGCCATTAACGAAAAACAAAACGTAACAAACCTAATTTTTGTGGTTCAGTTCTGTTCGTTCCAATTTCATCACAATGTTCGTTATTTGTTATTATGTAATGAAACGAATAACGAATAACGGAAATAAAAAAAGTTTGTTTCATGCCCATCTCTAGTGTCTACTCATTTATGTAATGTATTCTGTGTCCCTAGGCTAGCAGTCTTTTATCTTCCATGTTGCCCAACTTAGAGGGCCAGTGTGAGGATAAAACAGGCTATCTACCCCCTTCTTGAATTCCACTGAATTGGAGTGGAATCCAAATGGTGTGGGTATTACATTCCTACCCAGATTGAGACAGGAGTGAATCTCAGTGGATGCATATGCTTCTGTTCTCTGAGATTTCACTATTAAATGAATGAAACAAATTTCTTATTAGCCCTGGATCATGGGCACCGTTGTGTGTTTTCATGTTCAGAAATACATCTGATCCCACTGCTTTGGGATCAAACCTTGTGACCCTGGCTGGTCTTCTAGAATAGAACCTGTCTAGTGGCAGAAAGGGCTCTCTTTGCATAGATTTTTTTGCCCAAGTGGTGCAGGATACTGGGATGTTTCCACATAGGGGGTGTCTCTCTCTCTCCCCTGCCCCAAACCGGAAGCACTTGCATTATCTGCATGAAACAGACACATTCTGAATACAATGCTTTTTCCAGCTTGGATATGCAACAATAGAAATGTTACACAACCTGAATGTCATGCAACCATTAAAGACAAAACAGCTTTACCAGGAAAATAGTGTCCAGTTGAATGTTTCACTCCATGCCTTGTACGCTTTTGCAGCATTGAGTATTTCTACCACTTCCATAAAAGTGAAACACTGTTTTGAGATGAAATTTCACAGTCAGTTAAGTATTGCTGTCTTTCACTTAACAGTTTATCAATAGATGCCTATATGATGGCATTTGATGGGCTTAGAGGATTTATTGAGTTCCAAAGTTTGAATAAGACCTACCCTGGTCTCATTACTCAGAAATTATAGTCTTGTTTCTCTACCTCTTTCTGCTTCCTTCTTTTGCATTTCAGAAGTTAAAGATGTTATTTTTGCAGCACTACAATACCTAAAATTCTCAGGTCAGCAAAGTCCCTGAGAATTGGGAGTTATAGTTTTGTTTTTAAAAAGGAACCACCAAAGCATTCAGAAGCTTTGCCTTTTACCCATGACAAACCTGGAAGCATGACAAAAGACAGTTTGTTCTTTGAGTCACCAATCTAGGTGCTCCCTAGTTTTGCCTTGATAACAATTACTGGACAAGCATCAGTGCCATCAGACCTAAACCTGAGTGCATGAAGCAGCTTTCTGCAAGAACGTTGCAATGTCTGGGATGATGTATCCCACCACCACCATCTGGAAAGTGTGAGACCAAGGAATACTGACATAGAATCACACAAACTTTTTATCTCACAAAGATTTCAGCCATGATTACAAAAAGCTGAATGTTCCTCTGCATAGACTGGGTTGAGAGAATTACATGAAGAAAATAAATTATTCTGCTTGTTCCGGCATGTCAAATAAGCATTTTTAAAAGCAGCTACAAAGCGCAAAATGCTTTGTTTGTGCTTGTTAAATTGGCTTTAGGTTCTTATAGGATTCAGGTCATATATCCCAATGTATACAACATACAAACGCAGCACTTTAAAACAGAACTTTGTGTCACTATTTTATTTGCTTTCTATTTGTTTCCTCATTTTAGAAAAGTTTCTACACTCCAGGGTGGTAATTTTGTGTCACCCCCCGCAGAAAAGGGGAAACACATCACCCCAATAGAGGTCAGTAGAAGATATCAATTTGCATGATATTTACTGTATACAAATTGATAGATGCATATGCTAATCCAGCTATGCTAATTTAAACATAATTAAATACAATATATTCCATATTTCCTCTGATTCAAATGCAACACATTTGCATGAAATTTACATAGCTCTATAGATGGATGCTCTAATTATTTTTCTAATTTATACAGTATGTTATTAAATACAATATATCCCTACATTCCCCCCAAGTGAAATGAAACACATTAAGAATAATGCAAGAAAGTCACTTCAAGATACCAGAAATTGGCACAGAAGTCTAGTCCATTCCAAGTGATCACAATTGCTGGCAACAAAGAAAACTGGAGCCCTCAAACCTGTACCAAAAGAGTAGAACCCTCCAATAAATCCGAGGCAATGGTTTAAGAACTAGAAGAATCTTTGAACTCACCTGCAGTGGTGCTGGAACCCATGACTGAGAATGAAGGCATAAAACAAAAAGGAAGTGAATAACACAACCACTCATTTCCAAAGAGCCTGCTGGTAGACATATAACAAGCCAACCTTGGATAGTTTGATAAACTCTGGGAAATCCCAGCAATGGTATAAAATTTATCTCAGATCAAGGTAATCTCCACTCCAACACAGACAGATAATTTCTCAGGCTAGAATGCTAATGTAAATTTATGCATCCATAGGTGAAATTATTTAAATTTGTGCCAGTGGATTGCTGACAATTAATGAGCTGTTGGTTGCTTTCCTGGTCACATGCACAGTTGCACAACTGGTTTGCAACCAGGAACACAATTGACATCTTCTTAATTAGCACAAGTTAACCACTGAGGCAAATTCAATTTCATTTGCAAATGTATAAATGTCCAGGAGCACTCCAGACACAGATATATTGTTTCCATGTTAAGATTGACTCTGCTAGAATTAACAGAAAAATAAGCTTCATGTCCTTCTTTGTTCCGTGACTAGTTTTTTACCGTGACAGCGTTGGTCGCGATCATGTGGTTTTGTCCCTGTTTCAGTGTTCCCATGGTCGTAATAACTTGTCTCATGGGAAGTGTTACCTCACGGTCTTGTACCATGACAAACACTGAATTTGTCTAGCTTCTTTTTTCACAATAGTATTTTACAAAATCAGATGTGGCACAAATATACATAGCATTGTGAAAAGGAGGCAAGAGCCTCTGTCTAGAATCCAATCCTGCCAGTTTATTATTTCTTTTGTGGCGGGTTAGCAATTTTTGTTTATGTCTAAAACTAAACCAGAAGGAAATATGGAAGGAATTTTTGGGGACGAGGGGCTTCTGCTCATCTTACTGGGAACAAGGGGTGGGCAGGGAAAGGGAATTCCTATGCCCATCACTCTTGTCAGTCATTTCAGCTGAATTCTCTGCCTGCCCCATAATAGCAGCATGGATTAAAATGCCAGGCATTGTCCTCACTGGACTATAGAATTGTGTTCTCATCGTAGCTGATCTTTAAATACACAGTGAAACAGGTGCAGGCACAGCTCTCTGGGCCTCTGTCACCCTCAGAGTGCCCTCCACCATCTAACCTTTTCAAAGACAAAAGAGTGAGGTCCCAAAAAAGGGTCTCAGGTCATGCTTCAAAAAGGTTGCCTCCATCAGTCAATACCAGGATCTTTTGCTGTCATTGATCAAGGAAGGGAAGGTGGAACATACCACTCCTCAATTGTCATATGCTCTTCTCCTGCAAGTTGTCAACTGTGACCTACAATCTTCTGCTGTTGATGTGAAAAGTTGCTTTCTTGGACTGTGGCTTTTGAAATCACTCGGACAGCATGACCATCCATCATCTTTGGTGGACTATAAAATAGTATTCTCATATTATCTGATCTTTATATATACTGCATGATCATGTAACTGAGGGAGTTGAAGTCCAAAAAAGTAACTTCATATATCTGAGTTGATAAACCGCATGCCCTTCCTAATATCAGCCACAAAAGGAAAAGGAAAAACCAAGAGACGAAAAAAAAGTTGTGGCACCTTAAAACCTAACTGCAGTAATTTAATGTGAGGTTTTGTGGATCAAATTTGAGGAAGTGAAGGAGTGTCTGATCCATGCTAATTATTAATCAATTACATTTATGTGTCTTGATTTTCCCATAGGACGCAAGATAAGGAACATGGCTTTTTCACAACAAGTAGGTAAATCAGGTTGAGATTGTAGTAGCGTGGGGTTTAGTGATTTCAGCAAGTGATTTCAGCTCTCTGACATAGCAGGCTGGAGACAGCTTCTATTGTAACAACTCTTTATTCAGGGAGAGAACAAGACTGGGGACTGGGGAGAGGGAGCTACATTTATAGGAGCCAGGACTGGCTAGGAAAAGATACATTTTGGAGGGAACAATTACAACCAATCACAAAGCTGCCTTTTGGCAGAGACCAATAGGATTGAGGATCCAAATGCAGCAACTTGAATAAACCAACAGGCCTGTTCCCTTTGGAACAGGAACAGAAACCAATAGGAATACAGATCAATACACAACAGAGATAATACACACAGTAGTCGTTTATGCAGACATGTGAATATGACAATTTCCATCTTGCTAACAGCTGGAGGCGGAATCCAGGAGAAACAGCCCGAGTGGGGCTAAGCTTTCTGATCAGTTAGAAGCTGCTGTACATTGTTGGACTGTTCCTCAGACTAACCCAGTAATGTTGGCACTGACTGGAAGCAGGTCTTCAGCATCTCAGACAGGGAGCGAGATGGCACCGGTTGAACCTGGGGCTTTCTGTCTCCAAAGGTGGGCCATGATCCCTTTCTATCCAAATTGTGTCTTACTGCTTTTACTGACAATTGTTATTTGAGGGCAACAGAATCATCAGTTGATTCCTCTTTTATTTCTGGCCCTGAACATCTTGTCTGAGAACTCATCGCTCTTCAATCTGAGACTTTCCACAGAACTTTGCTTTTGTCACATTAAAATAAAATTTGTGTGTCTCATATGTGTTGGGGAAAAATAGCATAACACAAAATGTTAGAGGGGAGATGAAGTAGTTTATTGCACTTAATCCAAAACAAAAGCAGCTTAAGCCTTGGATATTTGAGATGAATGTCCAATTTCGTCCCACCATAAAATTGAATAGATAATAAAATGTTTTTAAAGCTGTTCACAGGAAGAGAGCATGAGAATATATTTTTGCTTGTTGTGGGCCTAGCCTACAGATCTGCACAGGGCCCCCCATATTGTAATGACATCCAGTGCTATCTTAACAAATATCAAGTATTATCTTAATGAACATATGGTAGAGATGGTTCAGGTAACATTATTAGTAAACATGGGGTGTTAAACTGGGAGAGCCATACCTTGCACCATAGGTTATGATGGCCAGACCTCTCACATTTTAGATCAGGCCTCCCAGAATTTCCCAGTCAATGTAGTGAATGGCAATGTTAGCTGAGAGAATCTGGGTCACAGTCTAGAACAGTGATTTTTTTTTTAAGCCATGAAGACAAGAGTCCTACAGAAAAAGCAGAATGTTTGCTGATCATTATAGCTACAGAAGCTGCCAGGAAAGGAACATGGGACCCTTGAAGCAAAAAGCTCAATCTCTGATCTAATAAAGCTTAGAATGAGGCTCCCAAAGCTAGTTTGAGCCCACAACTGGTGTGTCCTTTTGCCCTGGAACCTGACCCCATTCTCGCTGCGATTGCAGGCGCCAATGGTGTGTCTCAGCTGGCAACCTCTCCCTGTTGAGGAGATAGTAGAGTAGTTTCTCCTGTGGTTTCCTGGCAAGGCATCTTTTTGCCCTAGAGATATCATAGGACCTTTTCATGCTTGTAAACCTTTGGGCCAGAGCATATGACTTTTAATTACAGTTGCATGTGTCTAGAGCATTATGGGTGCATCTGAATAAGCAGCCAGTTTGATGATAATTTCAAGCATATGTCAACAACATGCAGGCATAATATGACCAATTAGATCCCTGCCTAAAAGAAGAATCCTACTAGAGAGATGATTTTTTAAAATTATCATTCCTTGAATAGTCCACTCATCAATGCAACGTCATCACTGTTAACTCTTCAACAAAGCCCATTCAACTGGGACTTCCTGTTGGAACTCTTGTTTTGACTGTGGGATGTGTGTTGAATAGATGTGTTCCTTTTGCTTTAGTAGCAGCTGCCTAAGAAGGCATGTACAGGTGCAACACAGATACCGCATGAAGTATGTAAGGCCATGATGTGCACAAAGTGTATACAATGTGGGTGGGTAATCTGCCTGTCAGTACAGCCTTATGGACTGTGAAATCATGCACACCAGAAGGATATGTGTATCCGTTCTATTTTTACTGGCCAGTTGCAGTCTGGCTTCAACTTAATACTCTCATCCTTACTCTCATCCCTTCACAGTCAGAACACTTCCAACCTCCAGCCATCACCTCTCTTCTGCCTGGACTGCACTAGGTAAGACACTTCATTAAAGCATTAGCCTTGGGGTAATCATGTACCAAAAGAACAGGATAATTTATAGTTTGAAGCCTGGAGAAACTACTTAATTTTGCTTACGATAGATGAAGATCACTTGGTTGAGTCAGATCAGAGCAGAAAATGTACACAGGCAAGCCCATTCAATCTGTATTGCCAGTACATAGGCATGTGGGGGTTATTATTACTATTAGTCCAAGTACCTTAAAAACACTTAGATGGATAAGCCTGAAGCTTAAGGGCAGGTTTCACTTTGTGATTCATGAGATCTGAAGAGAAATCCTCATGAACATTGCCTGGAGCAGACACCAACAGAAGGCTCTACCATGGAGAAGATAATATACAAGGTGATTTAGTGTGTCAGTTGTCTGATAAGGTGTTGGGTTATATCTACACTGATTTTAGTCCTAAATAAAAGCCCAGCTTTAAGTCTAGCTATGTAAAATGCTCTCTATCAATGAAAGCAGGGCTTTTGCATCTGTAGAAAAGAAATTATGTGTAAATTATGAATACATAAACATGGGGATGGACCCAGCACCAATCATAAAAGCGTAAACTCATTCATAACAGTGGGACTAAGTTAACCATGTCTATATTAAGTCTAACTGATTTTAATGGGTCCAATATACATCATAAACTTCTGATACTGGGTTGGAAACATGGGGATGGAGCACCAATCATAAAAGCGTAGACTCGTAAGTCTAACTGATTTTAATGGGTCCAATGTATTATTCGTAAACTTCTGATACTGGGTTGGAAACAGAACAATATGGAAATGTAAAGTCCTACATTGAAGAAATTACAGATAAATTACCAGTATGCATTTTGTTGAACTAAAATTGAAATGTCCCACAATTTAACATTTGTTGAGAATGTTTTCAACAAGAGAGTATGCTTTCCAAAAAGTAACGAACCCCAAAAAATCATGGCAAAATGTGATCAGCGTAAATTGAGATGCTAACGTCTTGAAGACAAAGCAGAAGTGTAGTCCTCAAATGTTTATTGTTCTGAAGCTGAATGTGGTTTTTGTGTAATCTCACAGTTTAGGAGTTTTTAGTTAGTTTTGTTCAATAATGTTAAATTATTTGGAATAGTTTATGTGGTGTAAATTGGCCAACTTATGTCTTTGTTTTTAATTTTTTTAAAAATAGTTTTGCATTTGTTGCGTCTTGGCTTGATGGATTGTTAGCCATCCAGAATTACCTTTTTCCAGCTGTAAGAAAGAAAGAAAGAAAGAAAGAAAGAAAGAAAGAAAGAAAAAGAAAGAAAGAAATGAGATGATTAAGATTAATATATTTTACACTTGAATTGACTTGAAAATTATTTCTATCTCTTATGGAAGATCTTACCAAATATTAATTAAAGGCCAAAGTCAGAAGAAATAATTTCTGATTTTTGAAACAAAGGGTATGAAGGCAGTATTTGGCAATCTGTACTAAGGAGGTGATGACGGGTTAGATGTTGAATTATAGATAGGTATTTTTCACATTGAGTTTCATTTGTTGCTTCTTTAATTAAGGATTACCTTCTGCCCTTCTCAGTTTTGCTAGTGCCATTCTTTATGGTAACAGCAGCTCACAGATCAAACATTGTTATTGACTGGAGGGGCACCTTTCCTGCTCAATCAATGGGGCCATCTCTGCTCAATTCTTAACCCTCCTATGTCAACAGAGAAGTGTGGCAGAAGTGTGTTAGCAACTTAAGACTTGCGGGGGGGGGTGTAAAGAATTGCTCCCTTGTTCTGGAGTCTGTAATTCCTGCCTTCTGCTTCATCATGTCTATCATACAACTGGATGATTCTGCTTGGAACAGAATAGTCAATATTTGAACAGAGATAGTGAATGCCGGGGGAAATGGCCTTTTGCCATCTCTAGATGATGATGAGTTTTTGCTAGTAAGGACTGGTAGAACTACTTTGACCAAAACTAGTTGAATCAAGCCATTTATGTAATAGAAATGCTTCCCCATTGATTCACCATGCACAGAGAGTACAGAATCTGCTGTTTAAAAGCAGATTCAGGCTGAGCACACATGATATTACACATAAATAATAGCAATCCTCAGAGCAGGTGCAGATTCAAAATTGACCTGCAATAAATATGCTGTCTAATATTATCCCTGTTTAATAGATAGTTCAGTGAGACTTCATCTGTCACTTTTATGGTTACATGCAAGAAATAGAAATCAAAAGAAGATATCCAGAGATTTCCTGTCATATGCAATATATATATAGATTGATATGGGAAGATTTTATTGCTGGGTCAATACAGAGCATTGTCCCAATTCTTTCTCATCTAAATGGGGACTAATTTTTTTTTAAAAATCATGCAGTATGGTTTCCAAAAATTTAAGTCTGTTTAAATGTTCTTACTGCTGATGATATTTATTTCCACTTTCAGGCACACAATTTATTTCCACAATGCCTGAACCGTAAGTAGGATATATTTTCCTTATTTTTCTTCTTCTTTTTCTAAGTTGTCTTCCAGGCACAATTAGTCCAGGTCTGCTCACCTTGTTTCTTACAAATAGCTTCTAAAAGCTAAAAGTGAGTCCTCACATCTGAGAAATAAAATGTGGGGGAATTTTTTTCCCTCCAGTATGAATTTTTTCTGTCCAATGCTTTTGCCCACAAATAGGGTATAAAACTGTGACAGCCCATTTGTCCACAGGTTTTAGGCCAAACACCCACATTCATATACATCATATGTAGAGATGGTAATGAATTAGAAAAATGGCAATTCATCACAATTCATAATTTGTCAATGTTGATGGAGCACCAATTACAAATTTATATTTTTTCCCTGATGGACCATTGAATCTGTTTGTTGGCTTACCTTGCCTTAAAAACCTTATAAAATGGCCCTCCAGGCACCTAGAGAGACCTACATCTCAGAGAGGTTTTTCCTGATTCTTCTCTGCAATTCTTCCAAGTTTGTTGACATCTGGCTTTGGACATCTGAGCTATATACCTGCAAATGGGCCTCCTCAAGAAACTGACAGAGGCTGCAGATGGCAAGAGCCCCTAAAAGGGCCAAATATTGCTTAATTTCATTGATTCATATTTGTTGGGGTTGTTGTGTTTCATGAATGTACAGTGTGGGCCCTTGTATAACAAATGGTTTGTATAACATAAAATCTGTACAACATAAAAAATTCCAGGGATAGGGGAAATTTGCTTAACAGAATTGTCTATGGGGCGAATCCCTACAACATAAAAATGGTTGCAATTAGGGATTACTCTGTTTTCAATGCATTCCTATGGGAAATTTGTATAAAGGAAAATTTGCTTAATAGAATTTCATTTGGAACGAATTAATTCCTTTATACAAGGTACCACTGTATTAGTGATTTTGAAAGAATTTTGTCATTCATTTTAAAATTCATGGATATCTTTAATCATATGTTGTTAAGTCAATTCTAATTTAATGCAACTTTAGTAAGCATTTGAGATGTTGAAGGACTGGTTTTATCAGTTCCTCCAATCCACTAAGTTTCCATGACTGAGTGGGAATTTTAATCCAGTTCAAGCACTATATCCACTAGACAGACTAACCATTTTTTTAACCTTAGTCAGATGGGGGAACAAAAATGATAACAAGCTTCCATAAAAGAACATTTGATCACTATAGCTGGCAAGGCCCAACAGTGTCCATTGTGGTATAAATGTAGCTCTGAATTCTCTGTAATGCACAACAGTTCTGCAGTAGCTGATCTGGAAAATATATACCCCAAGGTCAGAAAGTCCAAACAATCCTTTGATTCAACACTGTGTATTAGCCATCAATTATATCAAAATGCAAAGCTGAATTGTTTGTTGAGGACAACAAATACTGTCAAATATCAGTTATGAAATCTGCAATAACAAATGTTTGGCTGAATGCAACTATCCACAGGCTGTTGGGAAGCCAACTGGCAATATTCATAAAATGGAATTTCAGAGAGAAATGTTGAAGGTGAAGCCGCTGCAACTGTAACAAGAAGACTCATAAATCACATTGCACAAACAAGCCACTAGATGGCAAAGTAAAACTTATGATTCGTCAGTTTAAATATCACCATGCACTGTGTGGATGTGTCAAAAGATTTTGCCTTTTTCCTGGCTTCTGTTCCAATCTTGACTGCAGGATAGTAAATACCCCCCCTTTTGTTTTAGAACATAATTCCTGTTGACAAGCTGGAAATTCTCTAATCCCAAATGCAACCCTGATGCCACTTGTAGATTGCCTGAGCATAGAATCATGGGGTTTGAGAGCAGCTATGAAAATTAGGATTTGAGTTCCAGCTTTCAAAAGATGAATACCCCCAATTTATGGACAGCTCTGTGTGTTAGCCCTACTATTAGGCAAAATGAAATACAGTAGGACCCCCGTATCCACTGATTCATTATCCACTGATTCAGTTATCCATGGTCGGCAGGGGGGAAAAATTAAATAATTCAGCAGTCACAAAGCAAGCTATTGTCACAAACAGCCGCTGTAAAGGAAGCTATTGTCACAAATAGCCTCTGTAAAGGAAGCTACTGTCACAAACAGAAGCCATAAAGCAAGCTACTGTCTCAAAACAGCAGTCATAAAGCAAGTTACTGTCAGGAAACAGCAGTTTGGGGATGGCCAGGCAGGCGTTCTCTCTTATCCACAGCTTTCATTATCCACGGGAAGGCCTGGAACCAATCACCAATGGATATCGGGGTCCTACTGTAGTCACATCAGAAAAACAGGCATACATGTGTCAGGTAGGTACTGGTGAAGAAGTTTGTGTGCCACACAGCTTGCCTGGTGAGCTCTAAGCCAGCCCACTTCTTCCAAGGGATGCTCTTCCATGTGTCGGGTGGTCTCCTATAGCCAGTGCTGGAGTAAAAGTCAGCTGCTAGTCCAATCACCTGTTGTGAAGGGGGACAGGAGATATCAGAGGTGGCAGCATGCACTGAACCAACCCTGTGGGATGGTTCACAACATGGAGCAGCAAAGGTGGAGGGAAATGCTGAATAATGTTTTTGTTATTGTCCTTTACAGATAAGCAAAATAGCTTATCTAAGGATTGATACTTCACTAGATTATTAAAATATATAGACATTACTAAAATTTATAGATATTATATCAATAATATCTAATATATTTTCTGCACACAGAGATCATGAATTTCCTTTCATCTTCTTATCCCTGTGAAGCTCTTCTCCACATGTTGACTGTTTACACTGACTTGTAGAACTGCAGGCTCTATTCATAAATTTATTACTAATGAATGGAGAATTGATGGGAACAAACTCATGCATCACATGAGATATTGGTAGCAATATCCTATCACTCCTAGGGCACTTCTGTGACTGATACATCGTAGGGTGCTAGTGCTCTGTTTCAGCCACACCTGGCATCTTTGGACAGCTGCTGGTGCCTAAATACCCAGACAGAATTCCCTTGGGCTGATGACTGTCCCAGGCTCCCCTTCCTGTCTGTGCTCTGGCTCCCTGGTTAACTGAGTAGCAGAGGCAGGGCAACTAGAAAGTCATCATTCCATAAGTCACAATATCCTGAGAAGATACTGTGTCACAAGTCATTGTGGGTAATTAACTGTGGCAGACAGCTTACAACTAACTGTCTACTCATGGTACTAGCATTGAGCCAGGTAAACAAAGGAGAGATTTCATCTGAAGAGAAAAGACTAGGAATATTCCCTGAAGCCTCACCAAGCTTGAGATATACAGTATGGAATGAGTAGTAGCAATGCACTAAGACCAGCTAGCCAGGAGTAAGGATGCACAATCAGAAAGATTAAGTGCTAACAAAAGGGCTAGGGTTTAGTCATCATGCTATGCATAAGTCATCTAATAGTGTCTTTGGAGGTCTGAGTCTCACCAGTGAGTCTCAAGGAGGCTGATCAAACCACAGGGCCAAGTAGTGAGGCTCAGAAAGGCTTGTTACATATGAAGTGTGCAGAATGGTTAAAAGGCAACGCAACGCAATGCAATGCAATGCAACGCAATGCAACACAATGCAATGCAAAGTCAGCTGCTTATATACTGTCTCATAGTGTTTAAAGGACTTGCTGGAGTGGTGTGCAATTTTAATTATGCAGGTTACACATTGCTACCGCCCCCTGCCCCTAGCAACCTGGTTACTCAATTTACCGACCTTGGAAGAATGGAAACTTGAGTCTTGAGCCAGCTACCTGACTTGGGATCGAACACAGGTTGCAAGCAGAGTCTTCACTCCAGTGTTGCAGTTTCACCACTATGCCTCTATGGCATGAAGCACAGCTGGGATGTGACATATCAAAGTAGAATTGTTTCAGTTGCTAAGGAATTTATAGCCATGCTATAAAAGAGGGAACACATATGGGTCTGCGTTGGCAGTTTCTTATATTTTGTATATTTGATTTCCCCTCTTTGTATTCACTGTATTCATCATGTTTTCTCTGATTTTATTCCTTCTCCCAAACAAACTTCCACAGGGAGGTAAGAGCAGATTATTATTTTTCTTATGAATTTTCAATATGGCTGTGCAGTTATTAGAAGATAGGTTTTTTTTTTTAAAATTTAAAGTTTATTTGTTTGTTTGTTTCTCCATAGAGGAAATCCAAGATCACAGCCTCACGCAAACTCCTTTTGAAGGTGAGTCACAATGGAAGCCCTCCTGGATTTGTTTAAACTAAGGCAGCAGCCAAGGAACATGTGTCAAAATGGGCAGCCTTGAATTACAGGTGCAGCAAGCCTGCCCATGCAAATTCTGAAGGTTATACGGGATTTCTGTCTTATTAATTTTAGGAAAACTGATCAGTTTGTTCCATAACCTCTGGTGTAGTTAGAAAGACAAGGTAATGGTGGGAAAAAACATTACCTTTTGAGAGATCCCGCGCCTTTCAAATGCATGCACTTCTTTGTTTCAGAGCTTGATGCTGGCTAAAGCCAAAGAACAGTGGGAACAAGAGCAAGAGGACAAGCAAGGAGAAAAACAGAGATATTTGGCAGAGAGGGTTGCACCTCTGCATACTAGTGGTCTTTCATTGGCCCAGCTGCAGGTAAACTCCTGACTCAAGGAACACAATAACTTTTTGACAGCATCTCAAGACTGGCTGGCTGGCTGGCTGGCTAGGCCAGTGGATTAGCTCACTGTCCGAGGAGCCAGAGTTCAAACAGCTAGAGGTGGCAGGCTGTGAGTTCAGTTATCTACTGTGCATCTCAGATGAGTCATCCTGTGTAGCCTTGGGTAAATCACACCGTCCCAAGATGCCCCCAGAAGAAAGGAATGGTAAACCACCTTTAAGTACTCTCTATCAAGAAAACCCTGAGATGGGTCACTGTAAATTCGAATTGACTTGATGGCCCACCATTATTACTATTAAAGATGGGCTGGGCGTGATAGAGAGCTAATTAGCTGAATTCAGAGGGCTAGCAAACTTGAACTCTCAACAAGACAAAATGGGTTGGCCACCTGAGGCAGCAGGTTTGGGGTGTCATGGAAGGGTAGCAATTGTTTTCCTATTAAATTTACTCAAAATGTGATTTTCACTATCAGAAAGCATGAGAAGCAATCATGTAATTTCTTGGGTTCCATTACTGCAATGTTTCTCTATCCTTGGATACTGGGCGCCTTGTCTTTCAAAGTGTATGTATCATCTGCTCTTCTGCCCCAGCAGCAAAATGAATTTGACAGGCCTTAGATTTAATTCAGATCTGGCTTGCTCTGATATTTATGCCTTCACAGGCAAGCAAGGGGGTCTATTTATTTGCTTAGGCTATAGAGGTGCTTCATAGACCTACCTGGAGAGGAAATGACTGACGTCTTTGAGAACTGCTACAGAGCAGAAAGACAAAACAGGCTGACTCGTGTTAATTTGCATGGACAGATACATATTTAGAATAACTACTATTGTCTAAATAAAAATATAGCCCTTCTCAGTAGAGCAGGGAAGGCTCCACCTAATCCCATTGTAGGGTTGCCCAGTTTGCTGTTTAGGTACTAACTTTCATTAGGTAACTTCAAGGTCTCTGCCCTGCTCCCTCTGCTCATTGTTTTTTTATCTGTAAACAGAGGACTGTTCCTTGTAGGATGGGAAACATGCCCTCTCAGATGGCCTGCAGGTTGGATCTTGCCTATACTTTGTATGCCTGACGACTAGTAATCTAGTAATATCTGCACTAGACTTTGAGTAGGCACCCACTGAGCACTTTCCCTTTTTAACGGTATAGGACCTGTGCAGGGAGTTGCATGAGAAAATCGATGTTGTGGATGAAGAGAGATATGACATTGAAGCAAAATGTAACCATAACACACGAGAGGTAAGAAAGCCCAATGATGTTTGCAATGGTATTTCCATCAAGTGTACTTCTAGTGGGGATAGGAAAGAAATTGGCACTCACCCCAATTTTAGAACAGATTTATCCAGTTCCTGATCTATGAAATGATCAGTGAATGCTTGCATGCCTTTGTTTGATTTCCCATCACACAGACATGTCCAAACTTTGGCCCTCCCGATGTTTTGGACCACAACTCCCAGAATTCCAAGCTTGTATTTCCAATGGCAAAGGACTGTGGGAGTTGTAATCCAAAAGATCTGGAGGGCTGAAGTTTGGACATGCCTGCTAGGGAAATAATTCATCCCCAAATTACTAGCAACTAAATAGACATAATTAAAATGTACATTTAAAAATGCACACAAGCAGATGTTTTCCCCCTTTACCACATAGTCAATGGTATAAATGTGTTTAAATGTGTATACTAGAAAAAGGACATAGTAAAATATGTGTCAGCTTACATATGGGAATCAAAGGAAAGCTTGAAAACCTGAGATCAAGCAAAAACGAGATGAAAATACAGTTGGAAGAATTTGACAAAACAGATTTTCATGTGCCCATCTGCTGTATATTTATGTTCAGGGCCTGGCTGTTATGGCCTGAGACACAAAGGCAGAACACTCTCATGGATTTTGAAAGTATGACTTCCAGTACCTCTTGGAACACCCACTAATGTCCTGAGCACCAATTTTAAAAGGGAAAGCTCTTATGTTGTAGATTCTATGAATTCTTTATTATGCAGAACACAACTGGTGACATTATTGAATTGGATAGTCATATAAATTCTCTTGCTCTTATTAATAAGGGACCACTTGTTTCTTTATTAGACAACAATTAGTTGCACACAGACAAAATGAAAAGTGGCTTGGTGTGCACTCTTTCTTTGGTACTGTATGACAAAAGGCAGTGTTAAAGCCATGTTCTCCAGGGAGAACAATCTCTCTCTGCCCAGAATACTGTTTAGACTTCCCAAAGCATCCCTCCCTGTGGTGCAAAAAAGATGGTCATACTAATGTTAGTTCATTCCAGCTCAGAAGTAAGAAAGGTACCCTCTTGAGCTGAGGCCTTCCATGGCTTATGTATGGCCTTACTGTACATAACTTCTCCTCAATCACCTCTTGCTTTGCAGATTAAAGATTTAAAACTGAAAGTGCTTGACCTCCGGGGGAAATTCAAACGCCCTCCCTTGCGCCGTGTCCGTGTCTCCGCCGATGCCATGCTCAGGGCCTTGCTTGGCTCGAAACACAAAGTTTCCATGGACCTGAGAGCCAACCTGAAATCGGTCAAGAAGGAGGATACGGAAAAGGTTGGTGACTGAACCTCCCTCCCTCCCCCGCCCCCAATGCTTATGGCCAGATCTGAATGTGCTTTTCTGAAGTCGTAGGTTAGGAAGGCTTACGTATGTGTAGCCTGCGTAATTAAATTGTAAACCATCCAGAGAGTGCTGTAAGTGCTGTGGGGTGGTATACAAGCAGAAAACATTTTGCTTTTTGCTTTATCTGTTTATATTCTTTAACCTGCTGCAAACGACAGTGGACCAAATTTAGCCCTAGCAATGTACAGTATTTTCCTTTCTTTTCTAATGCCAAAGGAAAAGAAGCATTCCAAACTAGTCTGAGGGATGTCCCAATGATTTCAATTTAACATTACATTTAACTTAAAAGCAGCAGTTTGGCACAGGTCTGATAGGCAAGGCTAACTGCACATAAAGTGGGGTGGGGGTGGGGAAGCAAATGGGACTCAAGATAATCTGCACAATATATTCCTCTCAATTTGTAGGTCAAAAACTAGCTATTACACATTGTGATAACTTCTTTCTGAGTTCTAAGATGCTGAATACCAATTTTCAACTTCTCTCATTTCTCTAAGAGATTTTGAAATGAAATTAGACTTCAAGATGCTGATTTGTATGCGCTGCTCACTATGGGGTGATCGTATGGAATGGGATGTGCTTTTCCTCTGCCTATACTGATTGGTCTTTTAATGTCTTCTTCATGGATAGCACAATTGTGTGGTTTAACTTCCTTGTTACTTTCCAGGAACGTCCTGTGGAAGTGGGAGACTGGCGTAAGAATGTGGAGGCCATGTCAGGAATGGAGGGCAGGAAGAAGATGTTTGATGCTGCCAAATCTCCAACTGCACAGTGAAAAGTATTTCATTTTCTTAACTTCTTATTCTCTACTTAGACTCTGGTTTAAACCAGTTTTATTTACCAGTGGCAAGGAGTCTCAGTCTCCATGCATCAGTCTTTTGTTCCATGATTAATATTTCCAGTATAGCTGAGTATAGTAGCTACTCAAATTTCATTTCTTCATTCCTAATTGACTTTTCCAGCAAAGCTGAACATAGTAGCTACTCAAATTTTCAATGTCCAGTTATTAGAACTTACATCATAGAGAGGTGGGTATTCACCTGGATCTTTCTCAGCATCCTATGGGTTTTGTGCCTGATAAAAGCTTTCTCTTCAATGCCAGAAGTTTAAAATGTAACTTTTTCTTGTTCTATAATCAGTACTGTGTATATGAATCAGGTTCAAAGCTATTTGAGAGGACACAAGGCATGTGCTGTCTTTTTGTTGTATTATGGCTTTCCATCTTATTACTATAAGTTCCATCATGCTATAGGCAACTTTCATTGTGGTTTGACATCTTTTGCTAATTAAAAATAAGATTATGGCTACCTCATTGTCTTGGAAATCAAGGATATAACAGTCTAAACATCCAGATCTAAGCAAAACAATGTCCCATTAATGTTGGCAGCTGTCTTGTAAATACAGTCCTGCAATATCAGTCAAAGCACTGAATCGTAGTGTCAGAAATCATGAAAGGAAACAATGGATCATAGTTCCAGCTAGAGCAGAGCTATTAAATTAATGCAACTTGAATGAATGTCAAGAAATTTCTGCTATTATAAGTCTGAAGAAGTGGGTGTGTCCACAAAAGATTACATTAAAATATAATAGTCCTTAAGGTGCCACATGTTTTTGGCTTTTATTTTATTTTGTTTTGTTTTTTCTGGAATTCTTGCACAAACATGGCTACCTCTCACAAGAAATTCCATAGATTCAGTGGGTCCGCATGAGTTGTCAATAACAACTGGATATAACCCACTGCTTCTTTTTGAAACATGCATCTTGGACCTAAAGTCCACATTCTGCACATTATTCAGTGAAACAAACAGAGATAAATCTCACACAGTTGGACCCAACCAAAAGTGTCCTGGTCCCTTGCTTACTTTCATGCACGGCTTTGTGCAAAATTAGTGAAAAACCACACCTTCTATTCCCAGCTGTGCTCTCTCTTGCCTTAGAAGGCTTCCTTTTATAGTAAAATAATAATTACCGGGTGGGACTTTTGGGGGGATTCCAGCTATCTCCTTTTCATTACCCTGCAGGTTGCTATTGTCAATAATAAATCAAACCCTTTTGATCATGGTTAGTAAACTGTTTTATAGTTTTGTATCATAAAATCTTGGAACAAAATGGGAACTGATCATCATCTACCACTCCCTACTTTTACTGTGATACTGTATGTTGCTGGTTTTCCTGCAAATGAAAAACACAGGTGTGAAGTAAGCATCTCATGTTAATAACAAGCACCCATCTGTAAAGTACAGCAGTATAAGACACCCAAAGTCTGTGAGCCTCCCCGCCCCCGGGATTCCCCCTTAGTCCACACCATTGAAAGGGCGTGGAATGGAAAACAGAACTAGGCTTAGGCATGTAAAACCCAGTGGAGTCCTGCAAACACAATCCAGAATCATGACTCCACTCTCATTCTTCTTACTGCCTCCCGAAGTCTCCATTGTGCATATGGTGTAGTGGAAGCTGGTACAATGTTCATCTCTGAGGAATAATGGACCCTTCCTATACAACTAAGATTTCATCCCCTGCATCTGTTACCTCCTGCTACTCCCTCTATCTAGTTCCTGCTATTACAGAACACATGCTGTACTTGGGCTTATTTTTCCACACTGATGTAGCATCTAATTACAGCGCTGTTACATGCTGGGAGTGTGGGATTTCTCATCCTGCAGTGCCCAATCTGAGGGGTCTGGAGTAAGGGCACAATTGTGCACAGAGAAGATAAATGTGGGGTGACAAAGGTAAACTGCGCCTTGAACATCTTACATATTTTAGGTCAACATGTCAGATACAACTTGACACACACACAATACAGATCTTATCTACTTTCCTCTGCTAACATGCTTGGTGGGGGATTTTTTGGTTAGCTATTGTTGTTTATGGAAAGGACATCATCAAGTATGACAAGTACTGTATCTGTTTGATTATTGCAGAGCTTATCAGCTAGACTAGAACTAATCTAATCAAATGTTCCATTACCATCTCTATTTTTTTCCTTGCAGGCCCTGAATGAAAAGATGAAGACCCTCTCCCACAATGCCTACGTGTATTGCCACCTCTTTCTTTTCGCGTCATTGTTTCCCCATTTTGCCACATCTTTCTGCATTAGCTGTAGAACTGGTGTCCTTCTGGACATCATTCAAGAATTATTATGGCGATGCATTTCATGCCGCCCATCTCAGCAGTTCAGGAGCCCATCAAGCTAGCAGTAGGAACAGTTGGCCTCTTGCTATCAGGAGCCCATAGGATGACCACTGCAACTATCAAGCAATGCAGCCTTCCCTTCAAGACCATTTCTGCTGTACTGGAGGCATGCCAGCAGTCAGGTGATGTGCGCATCAAGTGAAAGTGGGAAAGAGGACACGGTATCATGAGTGATCATTGGTAAACTTACAGAAAGCTGTACCCATATTATGTCCTATCAATTGGAAGCATTGAACGCCCTTTGGTGGCTTGCTTTCCTCATCCAGAAAGTCTCATTGCCTTCTCCATGAAAAGTTGTTCTCTGTACAGTTTGGGTGCACCAGTTATTTCTTTCTCTGTTCCATTAAACAAATCTAAACAAAAGTCAGCACCATCAAGGATGAGTGTACAGAATCTATGTTTCTTCCTAGTTCTCCTTACTATGATGATCAGTGGATTGTGCTATTGCTTCTGATATCACAGTGTCTGAGAATGGTGAGAAGTCCAGGAAGTATATGGTTTCTCTTTCTCTCCCCCCCCCCATTTTTGTTTGTTTGTTTTCCATTTTTATTAGTAATATTTATTTACATACAATAAAGGCAACAAAATGAAACAAACATACTCATAAAAAAGATGGGGGGGATGGACTTGGAGGTGAAGGCAAAAACAAAACCTCCTATAGTCACACATTATCTAATTATCCACATACTATACAAAAGGACTAAGGATTTTCTCATTGTCCGGCCATCTGCATGTCTTCCACCGATTCAACAAGTACTGTATATTAGAAATGGGCACGAAATGAACTTTTGGTTCGTTTTGTTATTCTTTATTCATTTTGTTACGTAACAAAATGAATAATGAACTGCCCCCTCTAAGAAAAATGAAACGAAACAAATGGAAATGTCCAATTTGTTTCATTTCGTTTTCATTCCGCCGGTGTCTCCTACCTGGGAGGAGTGGTCCTACTCCTGGCTGTAGCACCGGCCAGCAGGAGAGAGAAAAAGCTGATGGGCCCGTGCTACAACTGGTAGGCGGGCCATGTGGTCGGCAGTTTAAAAAATAAAAATAAATAAAAATAAAATAAAATAAAAATAAAAAATTTACCTGATCCAGCTCGTGGGCTGGCAGGATTAATTTTTTTTTTAAAAAATAAAATTTTAAAAACCCCACACAAAACAACAAAAAAAGAGAAAATGAACCTGAACTAAAAAGAATTCCGAAACATTCTAAAAATTTGTTTCATAATTAACGAAACGGGGTCGGGGAATGAATTATGAAACAAAATGCCATTTTGGCATTTCATGCCCATCCCTACTGTATATACATCCTTTTGACTCTTTCTTCCCTTACTCATTTGTCTGCTTCTGGGCCCAGTTACATAGCATCTTCCAGCTCTCATTTACAAAGTGTCTTGCTTGTTCCTGGAATGTCTCTGAGACCATATCTAGCTCTGCAATGTCCAGTAGCTTTTTCAACAGCTCATCCAAAGTTGGTATTTCTCCCTTCTTCCATTTCTAGGCCCAGAGCAGCCTGGCTGCCATGTATATATACAGTAGAATATATATTTTTATCAATAATCTCTGGTATTATATTTAATAAGAGCATTTCTGGTTTAAAGTTCAGTTTGGCTTGCACAATTTCTTGTGTCACTTTCCAAATCTGCTGCCAGATTTTTTTGAACTTATTACCATTATGTGGTAATGTGTCCATGGGTTATTTCTGCATTTCCAACAAATGTTAGTTAACCCTTTTGATATTTTGGCTATGAGTGGTGAGCTGCCATCTGTGAAACATTTTAAGTATATTTTCTCTAAGATTGATTGGTTTGATTAGCTTTTAACTATCTTTCCACATTTTGGTCCAATCATCAATATCAATGTTATATCCAAAAGTTTGAGCCCATTTGACCATTCCTTTCTTCACCCTTTCATCCCCTAATTCATATTCTAGTAAATATGTGTACCTTTTAAATAATTCCCTTATTTGTGTAAATCCACAGTTCATCCACCTGTACTCTCCCCTCAAAAAACCCCACTTTTTTATATCTTGATTCCAGTTTTGCCATTGACCACCAGTCTGTTGCTAGGCCCAATTTCTCCAGCTATCTTATATCTTTCATCATCTGCTCTTTAGTTAGCAACTCTTTGTATGTGATTAATTACCCCTTTGGATTTATCGTTTTCAGTGTGAAGGCATAGGTACTACCCACATTGGTATTTTTTATAAGTCTGTACAGTGGTACCTTGTATAAAGGAATTAATTCATTCCAAATGAAATTATGTTAAGCAAATTTTGAGTATTATCCACTCTTTTATCCAAACCATAGCACAGGCTTTATAGTATAATAACCAATTTGGTAACCCTGTACCTCCTCTGTCTTTTAGATCTTATAAAATTTGAATTTTATCCTTGTTTTTTTCCCCTTCCAAATAAATTTTGAAATTAGCGTACCTAAATCTTTGAAGTACTTATAATGTAGTATAAGTGGTAAGTTTTGAAATTAAAAAAAAAAAAAAACAGTTTGGGCAGGACTCGCATTTTGATTGTTGAAATTTGGCTCATCTTACAGATCTTTCTTTCTTTCTTTCTGAATTGAAAGGTGATTTTCTTTCATTAGCTTCCTTTTTTTGTAATAACAGTTCCTAAATATCTTATTTTTCACACTTCCTGAAAGTTCATTTTCAGACTGTTTCTCCACATCTTTTTGTGCATCTATTTGGTCATAAATTTTATTTTTATAGTTTATTTTGAGGCCTGCCACTTCTCCAAATTCCTTTATGTCTTCCACTACTTGATCAATCCTGTCCAAAGGATTATCTAAAATTATTCCCAATTTCATTCACATAAGCTTGCAATTTGTATTCTTCTCCCTTGATTTTAAGGGCTCTAATTTTACTATTTCCTCTCATTCGTCTATTCAGAGTCTCTAAGATTAAAACAAACAATAATAGAGAGAGTGGGCACCCCTGTCTCATTCCTTGCTTGATTCGGATACTTTCCATCATTTGACTGTTCACCTTGATCTTGGCCCCCTGTTCAGTGTAAATTGCTTAGACTGGTCGTAAAAAAAGGTCCACCTGTCCCCATCTTCTTTAACTGTAAATGCATAAATTCCCCATTCAGATTGTCAAAGGCCTTTTCCACATCTAGGAAGATCAATGTCATTTGCTTCTCTGGGTGCATCTCATAAAATTCCAATATTGGAATTTCTTATATTGCAAGTTAATTTCCATTTGGGGATGAATCCTGCTTGATCTTTGTTTCTCAATTCTGCAAGAACCTTCTTTAACCTTCTTGCCCAGATGGTTGCATGCATCTTGTAATCAACATTTAGAAGAGAGTTCGGCCTATAATTCTTGATTTCTTTTTTTGCTGTCCCAAACTCCGGGAGGCAGTGGAAGATAGGAAGGCCTGGCGAACTCTGGTCCATGGGGTCACGAAGAGTCGGACATGACTGAACAACTGAACAACGACCAAATTTTGTGTATCAACAATATATATGATTCTTTCCATGAGTTTGGGACGTTTCAATTTCTTCCAATGTATTAGACTAACTTTTTGAACTGTGGGACTAGTGTCCCTTCCAGTCCTTGATAAAATTCCATTGGGAGGCTGTCCGGCGCAGGAGCTTTCCCCTTCTTCTGTTTTTTTTTTCCATGCCTCAAAATTTCATAAATTGTTATTGGACTATTTAGAACCTCCCATTTTGGGGGACTGAATCTCCAGCTCCCTGTCTTATCCAAATACTCCCACTGAACTTCCTGCTCATATTTTTATAAAGGTTGGCATAAAAGCCTTGTATTATTTTTTGAGGTTTTTCTTTCTTACATTATCTATTTTACCCTAGTTTCTTTTCATTTGATCTCCAGCCTCGAAATCACAACAAAGTGAGGCCTTTTGTTTAAGGCTGCAATTGGATTTCTCACAGAGTAACAGCAGAAGGCAGTTGCTCAGTGGAAGAACACATGTGTTGTATGTGGGAATACATGTGTTTCAGATTCTGAAAGTGCATTTCTTTATAGCCCTGGAAACAACTTCAGTCTTAAACCTAGGAAATCTGTTGTCATTTCTGCTGTTATTATCAGTGGAGAATCTAGGTGAACTAGCACAATGCTAAAAACTATAAGTATCCCCAGGACTGTGATATGCAAAATTTGGCTTTTTGACCTTTTGAGGGCTTTGAGGAGGCCAGGTGGGGTGGAAAACTCTGAATCTCTGCTGTCCAGCATCTCAACCACTGTGACATCCATAGTACCAACATTTGCCACCTGAGATGGCTCCGCTCTGATTATTATTTGAAAAATTCTGATCCACATCATTTATTTAATTTATTTTTTATTTATTTCAAACATATTTATAGCATTAAAAACAATATATAAATCTAAAAACAATGTGCATACAATACTGAAACAGGATCAAACACATATCCCATAAAAAGGTAAATAAAAGCAATACTAAAGCAGGAAGGTAAAACAGTGTTTCCTTGCAGCCATGCTGGACACGTGGCCATGGACTTGCACAACACTGGTTCTTTCGGCTTGAATACGGAGATGAGGACTGCCCCTAGAGTTGGACATGATTGGCACACATGTGCAGGGGGAACCATTACCTTTTACCTAAATCTCATTCCAAAAAGTAGAGTAGAAAACACATAAAAAGCTGTAAAGTAGAACTATCCATTTCAAAGCCCCACTCAGACCACCAATCACTGAGGAAAAGTTTGCCAAAAAGAAAGGACTGTGCCTGCTTGTGGAAGGACAGCAAAGATAGGGCCAGCCTATTCTCCTGTGGGAAGGAGTTCCAAAGTCTGGGAGCAGCAACAGAGAAGGCCCTCTCCTGTGTCCAACCAAATACACCTGTGAAGGTGGCAGGATTGAGAGAAATGATGATCCTGATGATCTTAACATCTGACTGAGCAAGCTCATAGATGGAGAGACAATTCTTGACAGCTTGGACCTTGAAATAACTTGCTTGTTATGTATGAGCTGATCCGAGTGTTTTTCCAGAAGTAACCATTTGCCCTGACCATAGCTTCAGTAGACACATTCAAGTCCTGGACTCTAGCACTACCTGTCTGGCAGTTTTTATTCTAAATCAGTGGTGGTGAACCTTCAGCACTCCAGATGTTTTGGGCCACAACTCCCACGGTCCTTTGTCATTGGCAATCAAGGTTCAGAATTCTCAGAGTTGTGAACCAAAAAATCTGGAGTGCTGAAGGTTTGCCACCAGTCTTCTAAACCAGTGTTTTTCAACCGGTGTTCCGCGGCACACTTGTGTGCCGCGGAATGTTGCTGGGTGTGCCGTGGCGCGCGTCCGCGGAAGGGGGCAAGAGCAGGGCAAGGCAAGGCAAGGCGGAATGGGGACTGGTCTTCCCCCTCCGGCTTCATGTGCCGCTGCCGCAGGGAAGAAAAAGCAGATGGACTTGCCGCCCGGAAGGAAAACAGGAAGGGAGGGCGGGGGAGGAAGCATGGCACCAGCGCGCAGGAGTCGGCTCCTCCACACCGTTCCAGCCGCGCGGCTTCCCTTCTCCACCGTCGCCGCCCAGCCCTGGCAAGCGGAAAGCGGACGCTCCGATCCCTCCCGATGCTCCTCCCCGCAAGTAAGTCCTCCTCGCCCGGTGCTCCTCGGGCATCCCGCCCGGAGCGCTTCCCCGCCAACTCCCTAACCGCGACCACCCCCGAGGCCATGCCTTGGTGTTTGTGTGTGTGTGTGTGTGTGTGTGCGTGTGTGCGTGCGCGCGTGTGTGTGTGCCCAGATGGATCTCCTCCTGTTTTTCCTGTTTTCCGGAAGGAAAACAGGAAGGGAGGGCGGGGGGAGCAAGCATGGAGGAGGAGGCGGCGCTGGAGGCAAGCGCCGTTGTGGTGGTGGCGCAGGGCGTCGGCGGCGTCCCGGGCCACGCGCTGCAGCCCCTCGTCAGCGGGCAGGGCCTGGACCCGCAGCTCGCCCTCCAGCGCACCCGCCGAGTGCGCCGCCAGCAGCAGGAGCGAGCCCGGCACCAGGCGCGCCGCCAGCAGCCGCGCCACGCTTTGCCGAAGCCCTGCGATGCCCCCGTCACCAGGCACGCCGCCCGGACGACGCCTCCGGTGGGTGTGTGGGTGTGGGCTCGGGCTCGGTGTGTGTGTGTGTGTGTTGGGCTTCCTGGTGCTGCGGGTGGCCAGCCCCCCCCTGCCGCGGGACCCAAAGGCCCGCCCGCCCGGCGCGTCCTACAACCGCGCAGCCCATCATCCCCAGGTGCAGGGGGGGTGGGGGTGGTCTCCAGCCACTGCTGATCTACTCCTCCCCCCCCTTGTTAATTTTTTTAACATTTTCTATGGTGGTGTGCCGCGTGATTTTTTTCATCAAGCAAGTGTGCCTTGGCCAAAAAAGTTTGAAAAACACTGTTCTAAACCATTCATTATTAAGCAAAATGTACTGGACAACCAAGGCCAACTGTGAGTTCAATTGCTCCCAGCAGATGGCAGACTCCTGTATAGCCCATCCAGATTTCCACAGCTGGAGAATGGAGATAAGCAGCCAGAACTGAACTGTTGCAGTGTTTTGTTACTGAAGCCCTTCAGTTCCCAAAGGGTTTACTATCAGGGTTTCATCAGTTTTGACATTCCTGAGCAGAAACGAGCAGGACTCCCTTTACCAATACCTGTCAACTTTTCCCTGGTGCCAGCTGGGATGGGAGGAGAGAGGAGCACAAACACCCACCAGCCCACATGCACGCAAGCATACACACACACACACACACACACACACACACAGGCACATACATGCACACAGCTTATTTTCCCCTCCCACTCTGTTGAGCCACAGCTGCACCCGCCCGCTCCCCCTCCTCGCCAAAGCTGCCTGAGCTGGGGAGCACTGTCAGGTGGGCGCGCCTTCTTCCTGGCTGTGGAGGAGCCACACAGGCAAGGCAGCATTTCAGCGTCAGGAGCCGCGTCCACCTTTCCACTCCACCTCCTGCCTGCTGCATCTCCTTCATGCACTGCCCCCACCCCTACCCCTGCCAAGGCCGGCCTCCGCCTCCTCGACTCGCTTAACCCTTCACTGCCTTGCCCAGGAGGGGAGGGGGGAAAGGGCAGCTCCACTGGGCATGAGAGGGAAGAAGGGGAAGGCAGGCAAGAAGGCATCTGGGTGGTGGCTGAGGTGGAGTGGGGACCAACCTGCCCTCCCACTTTGAACTGCCCTGCTTGGGTGAAGGGGAAGAGCAGGGGGGGTTATTCGGGATATTTCTGGCAATATCAACCACCCGGGAAAAAACATGAAAGGGAATGAAATACAAGGTTTTCCCAGCCAAATCAGGAGAGCTGACAGCTATGATTTACCTTGAGGTCAATTCACTGTGAGGTCTGCTGTATATCTTTTGGTGGGTGCTGGAAGGAAGAAGAATTTCTATATCTCTGAACCTGAACTTCTGTTTGCCCAAGCACTCCTGGACTCATCTCATAGGAGGGCCTTTTCTGACAGTGTGTTCTCTGGAAGCTGCTCTGAAGATGCCTGAGACTTTTCAAGCCTTTAGCAGTTTTCAGCAGGGATAAAAGGCTGCATGGAAAAGGCTAGGACCTAAAAGTTCTTGACTCCAAGAGCCCAGCCTGTAGCTCTGTTGCTCCTATTCAAGCACTCTGGGCCAGAGCTTGGCAGAATTACTTTGTTTGGATGACAGCATGGACCCTGGATGTATTCTCTGGGGTATTCGAGGAACTGATAGTCTCAAATAATAATAATAGTAAAATAAATAAATTTCTCAAGGTGCAGCTCTGCACCTGCCTGTTGTTGGTTTCAAATGCTAAAACCCAAAGGCAGGCAGGAAAATGAAAAGTGATAAACATAGAAAGAAATAAAATGAGGTGCTGACCCGTAGTGTGAGATATCTTGCCCCATACTTCTGGTCACCTTGTCGAAAGAGGAAAAGCAATTTTATGCACTAGTGTTATTAGGGAGAGAAAGGAATTATTGATGAGAGTGCCGGAGGAGGACTGTTGTGCCTAATCCTTACTGCAGGATGTTTTCCTAAGCAATTCTCCCTTCCCCTTTGCTCACTTGGAATGCAGGAGCCAGACCAAGAACCCAAACAGTGGCAATTTAAAACTATTGTATTTAAAACTGGGAGTAGGGCAAGGTGAACATTAATTCCATTCTCAGTGTTGTTTTCTAATGTCACACTTGGTTTGAATTGCTTCATTCTGAATAGATGTTTCAGAGAGGGTAACAATGTTAGACTTTTCAAGAATTCCAGGCAAAAATCAAAGAAACATAAAACAAAACAAAATATACAAAAGACACAAAACATGTGGCACCTTAATAGACTAACATTTATATTTTAATGTAATGTTTCATGGACATATCCACTTCGTCAGACATATAGCAGCAGAATGAGGTATGCAATATAATATGTAATGGAATATATCTTTCATACCAAATATTCATTGGCTGTTGTATGTAGCGTATTTGCATACAAGCCCGGTTGTAAATTCCTATAGAGACCGAGCTGGGGTGAGGATGGATAGGAGAGGGGGGAGAGGAAGAGGAAGTTTTTGAAGGCAGTTTGTTGATATGTAGGTGTTTTATGGCCATGTGTTAAAATTTCTCAAGAGACAAAAAACGGAGAGAGCAGGGTAAGAGGGGGGTTGGAAGAGAGGGGGGAGAGTGGCAAAGTTTTGACCTTTTGGTGGGAGATGAATTTCCACAAAAACAAAAACAAAAAACAGTGGCAATATAGTAGTATTACATTTTATAATGACTCAAGAAACCTTGGCTTATGTTTGATCCATTCTTGTGTGTGCACATACCATTTACTGTACTTGCATTTTTATGACCAGGAAAAAGTTTCTTGCCAGATTTTTGAAATAACTTCACTGGCCAAGAGCAGCTCAATTTTGGGAGCTGAGAGCATCATTTGCTGCTCTGTCTTAGCTATCCATATATTATGGCCTTGGATTTGGTCTAGAGTTCTAGGTCAGTGGCATCTGCCATCATAATCTTGTCCTTGAAGACAAGAGGAACAGCTAGGGAACTGCTGCTGCCCCACAGCCTCTGCCGCTGAGGTTGTTGCTTCCTGCCTAGAGCAAAAGCAAAAAAGCAAAGTGTTCTGCTTATAAACTGCCCCATAGCACTCCAAGCACTCTCTGGGTGGTTTACAGTTTAATTATGCAGGCTGCACATTGCTCCCCCCCTCCCAAGGAAGCTGGGTACTCATTTTACCAACCTCGGAAGGATGGAAGGCTGAGTCAACCATGAGCCTCCCACTTGGGATTGAACCCCAGGTCCTGAGCACAGTTTTAGCTGTAGTACAGACATTTAACCACTGCACCAGTGGAGGGCAGACTGGGGGCTGCCAGGCATTGTTGTTGGTATGTAATTCTCAGGGACCACTTCTGCATCCTCTTTGCTTCTGTTAAAGAGGTGGACATGTTGCCCATGGATTTTGATTAATGTAACACTGCTATGTTATGTTACTGGAGATTTGAATACATCCCTTCCACTTCCTTTCGGCTTCAGATGTCTATTACCCCGGTTCCTATTGGGTACACAAAATTGAGTCTCTGACAGCTGCGATGTCATCTGTGGGAGTGTCTTACCTCTACTTCCCCATGTGGCAGAGACAGAGACAAGGATTGGAATGAGGGTAGATAGTAGAAGAAGGGGAGGGTGATAAGAAGAGAAGGGATTCCTATGGCATGGACATTGAAATGGGAAGAATCTGAATTATTGTTATTTTTTATATATATTAAAACAGCTATGGAATCTTGGAATGAGATATCCCAAAGCTATGGGGGAAAAGAGAGTACTCTTCCAACTGAACCTTATTCTGAGCCACCCCACCCCACCCCACCCCACATCACAGTGTAGAGACTGATTCAGGCTGAAGGGGATTGCGGTTCAGTATACAGCAATTTGGATACCCTTGTTTGTCCATCTCAACTTAAAAGATGCTGCAGCTCATGCTGCTGTTCATGTCATATACCCCAGTACATCAAAGGCAGCATGGAAAGAGAAGAGTGTATTTGTAGAGAAAGCAAGGTGGCAAGTGAGCCTCTAGGCAAGATTTTCACATGCCAGCTTATGCAAATAATAGTAGAACAAATGCATGTGGCTGCAATACTACCAGATTATTCCAGGGAGGAAGAAAACTGAACTTGTTTATTTGAGAGACAACTAGACCACTCTTCAAATGTCAAATGGCCAGGAGAGTGTACAATAAAGTTTATAAAACCCTGTACCTTATTTTTACTGGTGCCTCTGATTTTTATGCTTGTTTGCTCTTGTTTTATTCTTTTTTTAGTGTACACCGCCCCGAGTTCCATCTCG
This sequence comes from Phrynocephalus versicolor, assembly GCA_023846285.1. Lineage (NCBI taxonomy): Eukaryota > Metazoa > Chordata > Lepidosauria > Squamata > Agamidae > Phrynocephalus > Phrynocephalus versicolor. The sequence goes on along the minus strand of JAHTLZ010000129.1, from coordinate 72,135,630 downwards.
GAAGATGGGGCGGTATATAAATATAATAAATATAATAAATAAATAAATAAATAAAAGAAGACACTGAACAATTCTAAAATGGCAGTGCAACAAAAATGTATGACAGTGCCTGGGGGAGGGACAGAAAAAAAACTGTTGAAAACCTTCAGTGAATGAAGATCCATGGCCAAAAAGGTCAACAACAACCTAATTTCAGGGGCTCCTGGGATCTGAAGGAGAGCCTTATTGGCTCACAGAGAAAGGAGACAGGGTCCCAGCCAATTTCTGAGTCAGGCAAGGACCACTTCCTTTCCCCTTTGCTTCCACATCAAGCGTCAGCCGCAGCGCCTTTGGCTCAGGGAGAAATCGACAAAGGGACAAGAGGAAAGATCGTGCGACTTCCAGTTTTGCTTAGGCCAGAAGTTCAACTTATGTATGTAAAGTAACTCACATGCACGCAAACAAACCCTGCCATGCCAAGGCTGTTTTACATTGCTTATGGCCAGGCTAAAGTACCAGAAGCAGAACAGAGATAAAGTTAAATATTACCTTCTTGCTACCCCCCAGGGAGCCAGTGGATGCCCTCATTGGAACTGGTAAGTAACTTGCAGATTAAACCTTGCCACACACACACACACACAAACAAACAAAGCACAACCTGGAGAGCTCAGTGAAGAGATCTGAGGGCAGATTCTGTCCTCAGTTGTTTTTGTTTTTGCTGAAAAAACAACAACAACCACACATACCTTCTGTAGGTTTGTTCTCTGTTTGCATCGCTGTAGGTTAAGTCTCCAGCAGAGATTCTCCCATTAAAGTGCATTCGAACCAGCCAGTCTTCTTACTGCATTTCTGTTTGGAGTCACTCGCCCAATGACAAACTGTGATGACCTGCTGCTATGTTTTGTAATATTTGCTTTTTTCCTCCTCAAAGTATAAACAATACTCCCTCCCCAAACCAAAAGCATCAAATATATATAATTGCATCTGAGCAATTATGCACAGTAGAGTATAATTTTATTTATTTATTTATTTATTTATTTATTTATAAATAAGAGTGATGTGGAGAGCAGATCATAGGGTAGCTGGGTTTCTCAAGGATATAGCAAAGTTGAGCTTCTGCTAAAGGAAAAGGGCAATAGAAATTAGTAATGGGATATATGTTGTGAACAAGATGCTCCATTAACAAAGGGAAGTGGGGTACAATAATAGGCAAGAAGAGGGACACCATAATCCTTTCTTTCTTTTTAGATTCATGAATCCCCCCCACTGCATCATTAGAGGTCTTAAGCTAATACTGTATACCACACTCAGTCAACACAATTTGAGGTGAATCTGTGGGTTGCCAACAGCACATTATTAGAAATGAGAATCCCTTATATGTCAAAATATATGTTTGTCCTAGTGTAAACTTGCTCTCTTCTCTACCTTAAAAATTAGTCTATTTGTTTGAGTCTGGTAAATGTAAAGTTTTCCCCTGCACATGCATGCTAGTTGTGTCCGGCTCTAGGGGCGGTGCTCATTTCCATATTCAAGCCGAAAAGCCAGTGTTGTGCAAGTCCATGGCCATGTGGCCGGCATGGCTGCAAGGAAACACTGCTGCTCTGACTGCTCTGTAAAATTTCTGCCAGATTCATATGATGTCCTATGTCTATCAGACTGTGACTATATTGACAAATACTTTGTGATTTGGTAGCAGAGGTGAATTTGAACTATTTTTCAATCACCACACAATTCAAAGGCCAATGCAAATCAACTCATCCATTTTGCTTTCTGATTCAGAGTCCCCACCCTTCACCATCCCTGGGGGTATCTACTTTTTAAAAAGCCATGACTTGTGTGACTGTTTGTTTCATTCAACAAAAGTAAGGGGAAGATGACTCTGGGTGGTATTTTGGTGACATATTAAGCTGGGGTGTGGTGTTTAGTGATAGCAGGAACACTTACCTCATAGATTTTTCTCCTTAGTCATCCCAAAACTTTTTTAAAAAATTAAAAACTAAACAACAAAGTTCAGCACTAGATCCTCTTATCACTGCCTTGACATATTAGTTTAGTGCTACATCATCTCTGCACAGAAAAAAAACAATAATAAGAAAGGCAAGCAAGGGAATGTCACATGGGCAGTCATCAAGTAAGGTGTGTGTGTGTTGGCATGTATGAAATTGCATTGGATTGAGAGCCGGTATGGACATTAGCACTAAAACAACCCAGGATGTTTATGGGGTCAAACCCAAATGCAACCAAGTGCTGCTCCGATTGGCTTGGCAGTGTAGTCACACTTGTCCTGATATTACTGGCCACTGCAGAGAAGATCCATTGTCCACACAGCCACACTACCCTTGCTTGCTCTCATGTGTGAGGTTCCAGTGCCTTAGTTATTGGTGAGACCCCTCTCCTAACCCCCTTGAATTTACTTGCTCTTTTAGTGGTCTAGAGAGAGGCAAAAACTTCCAGGCTGTTGCTTGTGACTGCAAACCATTTGTCTGCTTTCCCTTATATCTTGCCACCTCCTCTTTGGATGGCTCATCCCTTTGCACCAATCAGATTGCAATATTTCCCAATTGTTACTTCTAACTGGTAACTTCTGCAAGAGCAACTCATCAGATTGGTCAGGTGGCACTAATTTTGGTACCAAAAGATGTTGTTCTCATATTTTGGCCTTCAAGACTGTAGATAAGATTCTGATTCTTCTAACTGGAAGACACTTCCCCTTCCTTCCACCCAGCCAATTTCAGTTATCATGCAGCACCAGGGGTTATAAACATATTGAGAACAAATATCATATTCCAATTGTAAATAAAACAAACACGGAAGTCCAGTATCTGTCTTTCACTTGCTATCATCAGATGCAATTACTATGATGGACAAAGTCTCCCATAATCAATGAGGCCATTTCAGTTTAAGATGTTTCTTAAAATACCTTTTTGATCAATTTTAAGTCTTCCAGAATCTCAGCAATGACACAGTACTTGGAAAGTGCCATTCTGCAAGGTATGCTCTGGACACTTTTATTGCTTGGTTGTTTTGCTTTCCTCTTGCTCTATGAGCATTCCAGTTCCAGTTATCTATCATGAAGGGAAAGTAAAAGTGTTGTAGATTATAATGGGCTTATTGCACAAGCCAGGCCATAAACCCTCACCTCCATCAGATTAGTATGAGATTAGAATAATTGATTGGAAAGTATTGGGAAGTATTGACTGCTGCTTGTTTCTTGGAAGACAAAAGAAAGAAAGAAAGAAAGAAAGAAAGAAAGAAAGAAAG
>JAHTLZ010000129.1:72105496-72127312 GCA_023846285.1 Phrynocephalus versicolor | reverse complement strand
AGAGAGAGAGAGAGAGAGAGAGAGAGAGAGAGAGAGAGAGAGAGAGTCACAGAGAGAGAGCAGATAGGCAAGTAGACATTCACATACAAACTGCAGAAAAGGTGGTAGACCATAAAAAGGTTTGTAGGATTGTACTTTCAACATGTATTGTAAAAGAGTCCTATTTACCCTAATGGATAAGCCTCCCCTCCTTTTTTATTTTGGCACACCAGGGACACAAAAAGCAACCTTGGTCAAAACTCAACTCCACTCATAACCAATACTGTATTGTCAACACAGGCTGGCAGCAATGGATTTTCAAGATTCCAGGCAGCATTTCCCCCTATCCCAGTGATGGTGAACCTTTTAGAGACCGAGTGCCCAAACTGCAATTCAAAACCCACTAATTATTCACAAAGTGCCAATATAGCAATTTAACCTGAATACAGATGGCTGTGAAGGGGCGAAGTTGGGTGCCCATAGAAAGGGCTCCAAGTGCCACCTTTGGCACCCATGCCATAGGTTTGCCAACACTGCCCTATCCCTTTCTGGAACCTGGAGTTGCCTGGATGTCTCCCATCCAAATACTTGCCAAACTGAACCCTGCTTAGCTTTTGAATTCTACTGAAAACAGATTCATTCATATTAGAATGCTTCATTATAGACCTCAAGTCCAAACTGGTGGCAGGGGTGGGGGCTCAGCCTGAGATGGACTGGGAAGTGTCTTCTTGCTTGACCCACAAGCCACATAGGATATATTCTGGATTTTTCCACTACTAACAAATAGCCCAACAACCCAGACCTCTTCCCTGTTAATACTCATTCAATAGTGGCAACCGGGAACAGCTTACAAGAAATGACTCCTTTAGGAATTGGTGTGTGTGTGGGGTGGTGGTGAGTGGGGAGGTATGAAATATTGTTATGTACCCATCAGGCCTGTTGTGTACAATTTCTTGGTGGTGAGACCAAGAAGACCCATGGAAGGCGGGCCCACAGATTGTGCTTGGAGTAGAATGAGCAAAAAACTAGCTCCGAGTAGACAAGTAGGCTCGATGTTTTAAAATCTATCAAATGCATATCAATCACAGTGAATGAACATTTACAAGGAAAATTTGAAACACTTACAGAATCTTTAAATCACATTTTCAGTGTTTTTGAAGGTATCATCCAGATCACTGGAAGGAAATTGTTTTCCCCAGTCCTGGTGAGCAACTGAGTGACACTGGACCATTCCTCTGATAGCTCACTGGTTAAAAGTGCTAGATGAGAAACTAACCAAGCACCAGTCATCTGTTGCATCCTCATGCCATCCCCCCCCCCCCGTGGCCCAGTTACCTAAGTGGTTTAGGTATCTGGCTGCAGAGCCAGAGGTCAGGGTTTCAATTCTCCATTGTGTCTCCTGAGCACAGAACTAGCCTGTGTAACCTTGGGCAAGCTGCATGTTCCCAAGATGCCTCAAGAAGAAGAGCAAACTACTTCTGAGTATTCTGTCCCTGGAAAACCCTGAGAAGGGGTCTGCAAATCGGAATTGATTTGACACCACATGATCATCATTGTCAGCAGGAGCAACAACAAACATCTCTGAACAGAGTGGCATTCTTAATGATGGAGTGTACAGTTCAATTGCATGCATGTTTACTCTACTTAGAACTATTAAGAATTATTAATTTGGGGGGGGGGGAATGCAACTCTCCAAATCACACTTTCCAAGCACAGATTTTATTCCAGAATACATGAACCTCATTTTTTTTCAGATGTTCATCAAGGTCAAGTTTTCTATGACACAGTAAAATAAAATCTATGGTGTTAACAATATACTTTAAAAGCAATACAGAGCTTTAAGAACATAACAAAGAGGAGCACAAAAGATCAGATAATCATAAAAACTGTAATACAGTTCCTGGAAGGGACAAACTCAAACTCAAATCCAATAGAAGGCAGGGCAAAGCCCCTTGCCAACAAAGAAGGTGGCAGAAAAATAACAAAGCACAAGTCAGATCTGCCAGGCTGGGTAGTGCATTGACCAGTGAATTCAGTTGGACTTTGTGCTCAGTAAGAGTTCAGAGACTGTAACCTTATTTGCTTGTTGCTTGTTTTCATTTTGGCTGACCATTCAGGGAAGATGGCTGTAGTAATCTTCCTACTCCATCTATGGCAATGGTGCTGGTAACATGATGGCACTAAAAGAGATAGCATTGTTTTTATTTTTGATGGTTTGGGGAAAAAGTGACATGGGGATATTTTAAAGTAAGTGCCTGCATATGCCTTGGCAGATCCATGTCTGATCTGGGCCAGGGTAAGCACGGTTTTTTGTTTTTTGTTTTGGCTCAGCTCCATGTGACAGCTTCCTAGACTGGCAGACCAGACCTGGGTACCATGGGCCAGCTTCCCTACCTTTAAAAAGCCACTGATAGGAAGTGGCAGTAAAAGAAGTTGGAGGGAACCCCCCGAAGGTGTCCTGTTCCTAGTCTGGGATAAATGCCTTGCACATAAACTAGCCAACACCGGATATTGCAAGCAAGAGTATAAACACAAAAAGAACACTTGAGAATTGGGTGCTTTTACAGAAAATCCTAATCCAGACTCCCTTCTAAATGGGCTCGACTGTATCTTACACCACACGATGCTTCCTAACAGGCCTGGCTGATGTCTTGGTTGATGGCAACTGTAGGAAACCTCTTTGTCTCAAAGGATGCTGATCTTCGACAGATGGAAGCTGGCCTCATCATTTTAAAACTGCAGAGCTGGAAAAGGACCCACCTCCTGTCAAGGAGATACAGTGGGGAACTAAATGCTCAACTTCTGGCTTTGTGAACAGATATCTCAACCACTGAGCTGTCCAGCAGTTCATTTACAAGGATGGCCACAAGCAGCTTCAGATCTCAGTATCTTTCTCTACCTGATTACTTTGCCTCTCATAAGGTCTGGGCTTCAGGCAGCTGATAAGAATTCTACAAGCCAAGGTTTCTGTCTCTTTCCAGCCTCTCTAGTGCAGAGGACTAGCCAAACACATTCTGTAGCCTGCCTTGGGAAATCACAGTGGCCAAATGCAGACACCACCTCTCAGGGCAAAACAATCACTCAGTAGTTTCAGCTGCAGGCCTTAGGGCAAGGGGCACAGCTCGGACTCCAAAACACTGCCCTCCTCTTATAAGAAGTCCTGGGGTTGTTTTTCTTGGTTTTTTTTTTGGTATTTATTTATTTATTTATTTATTTATTTATTTATTTATTTATTTAAATTGACCTGAAATTGACCAGAAAGTGCAAGCGGGTGTCTCCGATGAAAATGGGACACGGATGACTTGATGGAGGGAGCGCTTCTCCTCCTCCCCCTCCGGATCCCGCCGCCTTCCACCACCTCCTCCTCTGCCTGCCGAGCCGCGGAGGAACCGGTGGCAGAGACGGTGGGGCAGGAAAAACTGGTTTTCGGAGCAGGGAGTTGCCCCCGAAAATCCAGGGCGCCTTGGCCCGAACGTGGAGCTGAATTCAAACCCATCCCCAGCCCTCCCGCCCGGGCGACTAAAGAATGGTTGCCTTTGTGCGCAGGCTGGGTCACGTCCCACCCTCGGCGGGTGCCTTTTGCAAGGTGCTGCTAATAGACAAATTACAACTCCCCGCCTGTCAAGGTAGATAAGAGACCATGTGATGCAGCACACAGGCAGCCCGGCAGTAGACGGGTGCCACCCCAGGGGTAAAGGTGCGCAGCCCAGCGCAGCGCCAGCCCAGCCAGCCCAGCCAGCCAGGGAGGGAAGAAGGAAGGAAGGAAGGAAGGAAGGAAGGAAGGAAGGACTGAGAACGAGAGAGACAGAGAGAGAGAGAGAGAGAGAGAGAGAGAGAAAGGAACGTAGCAACCTTGCGGAGGGACCTTGACGATTCGGGAGGTGAGCTAGTCTTCTTCGCTGGGGACCTAACTTCTGCCTTGATGACCCGAGAAGTTTCCCAAACTTCTTGAAGAGGAAGGAACCTGACGCGCAACGTTCTGCCGCTGCCACCGCCCGGGAGGAGCGCTCAGCATGTCTTTCAACAGAAAGAACTGGTCCGCGCTTTCCAGGTGGGTGTTCCTGTCCTGCCTCCGTCCTCTCGCCTGACGGGCCGTCCGTCGTGCCCCTCGGGATGGAAAAGAGGGGGGTCTGGGATCTTCTCCAACTCCGTGACCTCCAGATTTGGGTTCTGAATCACACCATCCCCAATCAGGGGCCGCCCTGGGTGATGCCGATGGGAGTTGTAGTGCGGAAGATCCGCTTGGGCAGGAGTAGAGAGGCCTGCAGACTGCGATGATCTGCAACCTCTGCTCTCGCTCCCGCTGCCGGGGGGGGGGGGCAGAGGAGGGTGTTGTCTTGGCTGCCGGTGCCCACTGAAGGCACGACCTGTGGCTCTCCAGTGCTTAGCGCGCTTGGGCTCTTGGTGGGAATTGCCTTTCAGGTAGCTCGTTTGTGGCAGAAAAGGGCTTTCGTTCGATCTTCACGTGGTCCTGGGAGATGGGAGGGTCCCTCCCCTTGACATAGCCTTGCTCCCAGCTCACTTCAGTTGCATCTAGCTTGTCCTTCAGTTTTCTTCACTGGATCAATGTTTCGGCCAGCTGGTTGTGAGAAGAGGCTCCATCGCCATGCCTCATTGAAGGAAGCCTAATTGGAAGTCCAGGGACAGATTCAGCTGAATGTAGTTGGTCAAGTACAAAATCTCCAGGCCATTTGAGCTGTTTAATCAGAGGAGAAGGATGGGGGTAATTTTAAGGGAAACACTTAGGACATGTTCAGATGAACCCTTTCCTCTTCAGTTGACAGGGTTAGATTATAGAAATAGGCTTTCTGACATATGACTGGAGAAAGTCTGCCCTCCTAATTGGAAAGATGGTATTCCACAGATGCACACGAATGCAGGATTAAATGGCTGACCAATTAATTGATTAATAGTATGCTTTCATGCTTGTCTATTCAGAAATAAATAGCATTGGCTTCAGTGGGTTGCAGGTGGAGATTCGTACAGTGGGTGGCCTAAGATTCCATTGTTCTTGGAGCTGCTCTAGTTGAGAGTGATCTGAAGGGGAGATATGAGACCAATGGCATCATTCTCCTGTCATGGCCCAGTAACCCATGCAAAGCCCTTGCTGGTTCATGCTGCAGCTCTTGAGGAGCTTGGAAAAGTTACTTTTGGACTGCAACTTCCCCTGCCACACAGGATGGAGAAACTCTGGGGGAGGTCATCCAACAAAAGTAACTTTACGGAGGCCTGAGTTATTGTGTGATAACTAATCAGTGATGATAATGCATATATATTCACCAGTCGATAATGAAAAAGAATGTGTTGTGAACTGGCATGAAGGTCTGTTTGCAGATTCTATCTGTCTGCAGATGAAATCTCTTGATCACCAAGTTAAAAACGATAAGAGTATTTTTATGTTTATAAGACTACAGTAAAATTTTCTCTAATATTGTTAGACTAAAATTGAGGGCCATCTTATACATGGAAGTAAGCTGAGGAGAGAACCGAGTGGTTCCAAAATGGTAATTTTGGTTTGGAAAAGTGTGTGTGGGGATTTTACACATGGGAATATGTTATCAATGAAAAAATACAGCTAACTACATTATCTGGAAGTTGAGTCATGGCTACTAGACTTCTTTTTCTTGAGAGATAGAAACATTTCGCTGCTCATCCAAACTGATGGACTGATGAAGGTGTTTGGATGAGCAGTGAAATATTTCTATCTCTCAAGAAAAAGAAATCCAGTAGCCATGACTCAACTTCCAGATAAACTCACCTGCATGACTGAGAATCTTCACAGACACATAGCTAACAACATTTGCATCAACTTGGTCTTTTCCAGAGCTGCATAAGCATTCTTTAAGTGACCCCACATTTTCATTAGTTCAACTTCTTTCACGGAGCAGCCAAAAGATGTAGTATGGAGCCAGAGATGTGCATCCAAAAACAATTCCATTGAAGTATGCCTCTTAGATGCCTCGTGGCAACTGTTTCTGGTGATACTGTACATTAACACGAGCTTGCTTTGCTCTTATGCCCATTCTGGAGCTGGAAAGGTGAAACAGAGAAATAATTTATGCCTGGCCACTTTAGGGCTTCAATTCTCTGTCAGACGTCCTTCAGCATTTTAGTACAAACCTGGAAGCTTGGGAGAACACCCAGCCTTAAGAAAATTGAATGAGGGTAAGATGGGACAACCTTTGCCACCATCATACTTTGGACTGTGCAGGAAACAGTGGCTGGGCTGGATCAGGTTCCTGCCCCCTCTCTTGACTTGCTCATATACATTGAATGGGGCAGATCTGATTCCCAAGCAAAGCCTTGTGCAGGAACGCCCCTAGTGAGCTCAGAGTCAAAATTCCACTGGATTCTACACTTTCTTGGTCTCAGTCCAGCAACTGGATTAAATAGTGACTCCCAGGAAGTGCCAGGGAAAAAAAAATCAACAATTCAAAATATAGTATTGTGCCTACCTACCGTGATTTTTAAAGTAAATTAAGACAGCTGTTAGGTGTTGAACCCATCATTAGGAATATGACAATACCACAGTACTCGTGGCAATTTGAGATTATTTGAGAAAGAGTAATTATAGCTCTTGATTTAATACTACAAGTTTATTAATTTACTTCATTTCTACTCTGCTTTTGTCCTGTTGAAGGGATTGAAGTGGCTTGCATGACTAAAACAAGTTAGGTTAAAAGCATAACAATCACAAAGTTAAAAAAAACCAATAAATACAAAATAATAATTAGAATCATTTAAAAACTTTAAAAACACATTGAAAATAATATAGGGCCAATATCCACAAGGCATAGAATCTTAATCAGTTGGGCATTTGTCCCACTGCAGGGACAGACTGGTTCATTCTGTTTTCTGGAAACCACATGCATTGATTGCTATAGCAGACTAATTTGCTCCAAAGCGCCCCTACATGCATCTTTCTGAGTCCCATTTAGGGGCTTCTGTTATTTTGGCGAGGATTGGTACATTCTAGTTTGGTCTATTTGCAACATGTGCAGTTGCAGGGAATTGACTAAAGCACACTTTTAAGCTATCAGTGCTGCCAAGACTCCTTCTGGTGTTAATTTCCAGAATCATGCTTTAATAAATTAGGTACTTCAAGACAGCAACAGACTGAACACTTCCCTTGCTTGTCTGCAGAGGGGAAGAAGAAGTGTATTCAGCATTTTTGCTTCTAGTAGATCGCTGTTGATGTGCTCAATCACTTTGATTAAATTAAAAGTATTTTTGTGTGGAGTGCTGATCAAAACCATGGCTGCGAATAGCCTTTTTTAAAAATCAGCTCTACACACAAAGCAAGGGAGGAATTAAATTTAATCTAAATGATTCGGTGTACCAGCAATGGTCTACTGGAGGGATTAAAAATATTTTTACTTTCCATGTCTCTCCACAGAGGAGCAGGGAAAATGTTCGGTTTGCTAATATTCTGAAGTGGCTCATTTAGCTACTTCACAATGCAAAAATTAGGCTTGCCTGAGGTCGATTTGACATTTACAAAGATCTGGCCAATGGCATATAGTGTACTTCCCACCCCTCATCCCCATCCTCAAGTGACCCTATTTAAGTCCCCACCATTCTGTCCCAAGAATGCCAGTGCATTTGCACCCTTGGTTATTAAAAACCTGCCTAACAGACCAGTCCGTTAGATAGCCTACTAGACCCAAACCATGTAGGGCTTTATAGGCTATAGAACCAACACTTTGAATTGGCCCCAGAAATGGACTGGTAGCCAGTGCAGCTGTTGTAGCAGGGGAATTATATACTCCCTGTAACTGTCCTCAGTCTGGCTTCTGTACTTTGAACCAGCTGAAGTTTCTGAACTGTCTTCAAAGGAAGCCCCACATAGAGCATATTCCAGTAATTCAAATGGGATGCAGCTAAGGTTTGTATCCCAGTACCCAAATCGGAACAGGGATATCTGATGCACCAGTTTTAAGCATGCACTCCTAGTTGTGACAAACACTGGAAATCCAGACTCAGGGACTTCATAATCATGACTTTCGTAACCACCTTTATTCTGTGTGCTTTTAGAGGAGTTCTAAATTATTATTGGTAAAGATTACCCAGAATCCTATTGATTATTTACACTGGCATATGTACAATGATAAAAATTACCATTCACTCACAAGTCACTGGTTTAGGTGGTGTGTCAGCCATCTAAATGTAGACATGACGTGGAATAGAAGTCATAATTTATTAACTAACAGGATATCCACTACACCTACACCAGCTTAAATAGCCAATAGGATTCTAGATGCCTGTGCTTTATTTTATTCACTCCCTCCCCAATTGTCCATATTAATTTTATATGTGTGGAGTGCTGATTTGCAAAACATTTTAAATTGTTGTGTTTTCTTGACATTGGATCATACTGTGTGTGTGCATGTCCTAATATAAGGCATAAAATATTTTAAATAAATACATTCACAAACAAAAGACTAATAGAGACCAGAGATGAATAACCATGGCTGTTTTTGAAGGCATTATCTCTTTTTGCATGAATTGGTCCTGCTAAAACAGCACTAAGATCCATCCATCACATCGGTCAACTCAACATGGGTAATATTGTCCTTCAGCTCTAGTACAGATTGCATCAGAAGGCATTCAAGCAGCTTGCAGACTAAGGTGGGTGGAGTGACTGATAAACAGAATTTCAGAGGGGGTCTACCCTGTTCAACTGACAACTAAGACAAGTCAACAAATGTTCAGAGGCTTCTACCGGTTTCATTATAAGCTATTTTGAACCTTAAGGTAATATAATTTGCTCCTTTAAGATATATATGTCATTCACAACAATGTCAACATCATTGAAGGCCCTGTCAAATGGATCACCTGTGATTAAAATCTAATTAAAAATACATGTTTTCAAACTAGTTGTTAAGGACAGCATTCGATTATGCCGAGTAAGCACAGTGACTAATGCTTTCATTGATGTGTTATGAAAATGGATTGGATGGCACTATCAAAGACATGCGGAGCGTAGATCTCTTCCACTCTGTTTGTGTGGTGTATTTTCCTCAATCTGCAGAAATCCTGTACAGGTGTAACTGAGGGCAGGATGTGACTTGAATTGTGTGATGTAATTGGTGTAGAATCCCAGGTGTGATGTGAGAATACAAGGACAGTGAAACCTGTTTTTGTTCCAGTGTTATGGGGAATATGAAATTAGCACAAACCAAAGGTATAACTTCCATAATACAGTGATGGAGAAAAAGACAATATATAGTGGAACCTTGTATAACAAACAGCTTGTATAACATAAAATTTGTACAACATAAAAATTCTGGAGATAGGGGAAATTTGCATAACATAATCGCCTATGGGGAGAATCTGTACAACATAAAAATGGGATCACTCCATTTTCAATGCATTCCTATGGGAATTTGTATAAAGGAAAATTTGCTCAACATAATTTAATTTGGAATGAATTAATTCCTTTATACAAGGTACCACTGTACATGGAGTGCTGAAGGACCTAAGCTTCTGTGTGCCCCACTAGCTCTCTCTGCTTTAAAGGTGGCGGTGTCCCTTGTCCCTCTTCCATTCTGTGATTCATAAAAGTGCCACAAGGGTGTTCCAGCTCAACTGGATTTATAATAACTTGGAAGAGGGAAGGATTCAAAAAGGGTGCAACTATGTCCACAGTCCTGGTCCTAGTCTGAGGCACTGGTACACTGGCAAATTCCTCAATCTCCGTCTTCCCGGTCCTCTCGCTGGGAGGAAGGATGACTGCTTTGTGAGTCCAATTCCTTTCACTGGATTCCTTAACAAGAAAGTCTGTGAGGCTTTGGCCTGGGGCTCTCTATTCTCCAGATCACTCCTAGTGCTAAGGGCTGGCAAGCCTGCAAGGAGGGCAGTTGTGGGGAGAACTTTCTCATGGGCCCTATGCCTTTCTCAGCTCCCTGAATGCTGCCACTCTCACTTCCTCTTCCTGTGCAAGTGTTGGATAGGCTTTGGAGTGGGCTCTCCTCTTCATTGCTGCCTTTGTCTCATGTTCTCCTCATTACAATGGGCAGTAAGGATGCTTGGGGTGTTTATGCTTTCTCTTGTGAGCACTTTTGGCTGTACCAGAAGACCCCCCTAGGACTCTTTTCTTATGTAGGTGGTTCCACTTCCCTGGGAATGCTGGTTCTTCATCTGAGGACTCCTTAGCCCAGTATGTCCTGGACAGGTACCTCTCTCTCAGGGTCTTCCTCCTCCATTTGCACAGAGGCCCCTTGCCTTTTCTCCTTAGGGCCTGTTGCTGGGTCTCCTCCTGGGAACACCACCAGGGCCTTCTACTCCTGGTGTCATTCCCATCTCAGGGTCAGTCTGATATCCTAACTCCTCTCTTAAGAGTCTCTTTGGGTCTCTCCATAGTGGCAGGGAAGCCTTCTTATTTCCCATGCACCAGGTATAGAGTAATTCCTTTGCCCTCTCTCTGTGGGCACCCTCTAGTAATTCTTTCAGCCAGCTGGAGGGCGGACCCACCCAGACTGGGAAGAAGGCCACTGTACCCATCCTCCCCCCGAAGAACAGAACCTTAGTCTTCTCAGGGTTTAGTTTGAGCCTGTTGGTCCTGGTCCACTCCAGAACCACAGTCAGGCATTAATCAAGCCATTGCAGAGGTGGGAAAGGAGAGATAGAGCTGCGTGTCATCAGCGTACTGATGACAGCAGACTACAAAACTCCAAATGACCTCAGCCAGCAGCCTCATGTAGATGTGTAAGAGCATGGGGGAGACTGCCAACTCCTGCGGCACCCCAAAAGAGAGTATCCAGGGGGATGACAATTCTTCCTCCAAGGTCACGCTGGGCTCTCCCTCTGAGGATGGACTGGGTCCAGCTCAAGGCTGGGCCCCTGGTCCCCACCTCCCAGAGTCTGCCCAGGAGGATACCGTGGTCAATGGTATCAAAGGCCACTGACATATTGAGAAGGACCAACAAGGTAGAACAAGTGCTGTTGGTCCCCCTCAATAGGTCATCATGCATTGCGACCAGAGCAGTCTCAGTCCCATCACGTGGCCTGAACCTGGGCTGGAAAGGATCCAGGATGAGGTTTTCCTCCAGGAACAACTGGAGCTGCACAGCAGCAACTCTCTCCACCACCTTGGCAAGGGAGGGAACACTGGCTATAGGATGATAATTAGACATATCATCTATAGCCAAGCCAGGTCTTTTAAAAATGGGCTTAACCACAGTCTCCTTCAGCCGACAGGGGCATGCTAGGGGGTAGATCAGTGCAACCGGAGTCCAGATCTGAACGGATAGTAAGTATAATAATAATAATAATAATAATAATAATAATAATAATAATAATAATAAATACAATAGCTAAGTAGAGGCTGTTGTATTTTTGGTGCATTATGAGAACATAAGGCTCACTGGAAAAGACAATAATGTTAGTCAGGAAAAAATTGAAGACAGTAGGGCAAAAGAAACTCTTAACATGAAATAGATAGACCCAATAAAGAAAGCCACAGCCTTTCATTTGCAGGACTTGAGCAGAGCAGCTGTTGATTAGACTGTTTGGAGGTCACTGATTCAACAGGCTCACAATGAAGCAACTCCGTAGCACATAAAAACAGCAGCTACTCATCTATTACACCCCAGTTTTATAATATGACTCATCTCAGGACTCCGGACTGATGTGACAATTAAGATTGCTATCTATTCATCTGTTCAGTTCCAGAATATCAACTTCCCTTGAGTTCCACACCTTTCTGTTCTTTATTGCTGAATAAATGCCACTGAGATGGAACACAGAGCCCTGCAAAATTTCAGCTTGGAGATATGGCCTGGTAGACCACCTTTATCTCCAGGGTATTACTTATGTTGCAATTACAGGTTTTGTATGATCTGCTTATAGGATAAAACAATATGATGTGTGGGATGAGTTAGACCCCCAGGAACAGTGACATAGCAAGTGGAGACTGAAAACATCATGAGGTGATGTTCCTAGTTCTGTTGTGCAATACATTCAAGGTTTACTTGTTATTTATGCTTGGTTTATTTTGTATTTCATATTACAGAAAGGATAATAAAGGGGAGGTTTGTAGTCACAGAGCTGAGGTGGAAGAGGAACACTTTATAATGAAAAATGAACTAGTGGAAGATGAGGATGAAGGTACAGAAGGTGATGAGGGCAGCAGGCAACTGTCTCAGTGTATGACCTCCTGGGAGCAGACAGGGCTTGAGAAGTTTACTTTTTGGACTACATATCCCAGAATTCCACAGCCAGCATGATGTTCTAAAAAGCTGTGTGTAGAGATCTCCTGACCAACGAGAGAGAATCCCAAGTACCTCATCCAATTATAAATCCTGGCATTCTCGAGGATAGAGCCATGGCTCCAAATAATTTTAATCTGATGCAACAATATGGTATAGATAGATGAAGATAACTAAGAGATGGAGATCCATCAAATTGTACTTAAATCTCCAGTTCTGCAAATATCTGACATGTCCTGAACAAAATAGTTCTGTAATTAAGCCACATGGAAACCTCCCCTCCAGACTATATATAAACTAAAATATAAAGGACACCTCACTTAGTACGTGGACCACTTAAAAGAGGAGACATTCCCATCTCAGTTTCCTTCCTTTTACATTTGTGCTAAAGGAAAGGAAGAGCCACGTATTGTCTGCTTTCAAAACAGGAAGCAGGGGAGATATTTTGGAAGGCAAAGTCCTGCTCTTGGCATTGCTGATGTGTGCCTAATTTCCTGATGCATCTTGTTTTCTTGTGGAATCTTGTTTTGACAACAGATTGCAAATGCAGTTTCAACAGGAAGGCCTGTCTTTACGGCTTCCATTCTTGCTAAATCATTTTGATTGCTCAAATTAAAACTGTCTGGTTTTCCTGTCCACCCAGTTCCCGCGTTGGTCATGTGAGACTGATGATCTTTGTATTTATTAATGACTATAACTGTGCAATAAGGACAAGGAGGCTAGAATTATAAAAGCATGGCAAAATTGTCCCCCTCACAAACCGTAGAAGGGCACAAAAAAGCCCCCAAAGGGCATATGTTGCCCAGCCAAGTGATATATGTACACCTGCAATCAGGGCCCCACATTTTTACAAGGTTTTGACTCAGCAAAGATCTAAGTATGCCTCCCATGTTGGGATTATTCAGATGGTCGTAGGAATATATGTCAGGTTGAATAGCAGTAGGTGACAGTATGTGTGTTGCGAACTGTCAGCTATTGTGGGATAAAAAGGGCAGCTACAGCATCTCTTGAGACCATTTCAGACTGATTACATTTGTATAAAATCAAATATAATACACCAAGCACTACCCTAAAACTAAAATTATTGCTTCTTACCTATGATCTTGTTAATCATGTCTTCATGGCATCTCTTCCAGGGGATGACTGGTTGAAAGAGAGCTGTGTGCTTGCCTAAGACCTCTAGCAAGAGTCCATGATCTTTGGACCACACAGGATTATGATTGATTTGCTCGTTATGTAACTGTTTTCTTCTCATACTCTGGCTCCTTGAAGTATTTTAATTTGAAAATTTGCCTAGGCAATAAGGATGGCTAAAATTCTCATGGGTCTATTCCAGTGTACATCCCTTCTGTTGGAAACAGGGAATGTTTGTAATGAAGTGTCTATGGACTGCACATGGTGCCAAGCTCCCCTAATGCTGGTGGTGAGAAGCAAATTTAAATCCCCACATTGTTATCAGCAGATGGATTAGTCAGGGCTGCCTCATTCTGAAGGAGGTGATGGATGAGGCAGACATAGGTGGTACCTGCATCCCACACCCAGCAGCTTCTAAAAAAGAGAATGGTTTATTGACTGCTATGGTGTGGTTCCTATGAGTAGAGATGGACACTGACTTGTAAAATGGTGGTTCATGGTTTGTGGTTCATGATTAACCACAAACCACACTAACCAACTGGAAAATCAAACCAAAACACACATGCATGTATACCATAGGGAAATTTATGTGTTGCAAATCCATTTGTCACATTGCTTTATAACAACTTTAAAACAGTTGACAAAATTTCCTAATTAGTAGATAATTATTGAAATGAAGAAATAGAATTAGAAATATCTGCTGGATGATTTATTCTCTCTTGCTTATTATTCTGATAAATAATGAAACAAACTTTAATGCTCAATTTCTCATGGATACTTTCCAACCTATTTTCTTCATGGAAAAACAACACGTTTCTAGTTTTTACAGTCTTACAGATAAGGTTAAAAACCAGAGTATGAGATACTAGTACAGCCATGTCCAAAGTCTGGTCCATGGGCTGGATCTGGCCCGTCAGGCTATTTTGATTGGTCTGGGACTGGCTGGCCAACCCTCCGCCCCCCTCCCCCCTTTGCCCTCCCCACCTGCCGTGCGGAGGTGACCCTATTGTTTGACCACACCAAGCCCCTGCTTGCTGTTAGGTTCTTGTGGATGGGGAAGTAGGCACAGGGTGGGCCGAGCCTCCTGATGAGGTGCATGGCCTAGTTGGATCTTGGTACCTCATCAACAGTGCACTTTTGGTTAATGTGGCAAGTTAATAGAACAACAATTACTGGAAATAAATCATAGATGCCTGTATCAAAAAGCATCCAATTGATAATTTTTGAGAAAAATATTCAAAATTGTCTACCTCATGGAATACTAGTGCTGGCGCACCTGGC
Source organism: Phrynocephalus versicolor (assembly GCA_023846285.1). Classification (NCBI taxonomy): domain Eukaryota; kingdom Metazoa; phylum Chordata; class Lepidosauria; order Squamata; family Agamidae; genus Phrynocephalus; species Phrynocephalus versicolor. The sequence continues at coordinate 72,112,709 of JAHTLZ010000129.1, read as the reverse complement.
AAGGGTGGCAATATGAATAATACAAATTATTGTTGTTGGTTGGGTGGGAAGAAGGATCAGCAAGATTTATATGTGGACATGCCCAGCTGTGTTATAGTTTTGGAATGTAGTATTTATAGAAATGGCACATTTTATGCATTAAACTATACATGCCTGCATTAGTATAAATATAAATTTGGTAGACACTCTAGAATTTAGCAACTGTCAGCTATGAGGCTGCAAGCTGCTATTAGCATGAATAACTCTGATGTCATTTTTATTCCTCCAAAAAGTTTATCACTACAGAAAAGATGGAACAGAAAAATAACACAGAAAAGGAATTAAAGAATCAAGCAGGGGGACACATACATCACAGTTCTATCTAAATATTTATATAAAGGAGGACATTTATAGTATTTTTTCTTTTGGCTTTTTCAGGTGAAAATGTAAATGTTGGCAGTTAAGACAGTTTTTACATTAAAAAGAAAAAGAAATATACAATCAATCCCTTTCTTATATTCTGTGGATGTACTATAATCATATTATTTCCTACATGGACCCTAAGTAAATAACACAAAGGCATGGTTTCAAAAGATCAATGTGCCAGTGCTGAGTGGGTGGGACAAGCAAAGAGTAAATGTTACAAAAAGTAATCATGCATCTCTAATTTGTGAATAGAAGTAAATGCTTGTAATATTGAAGGTATTTCAGTTGCATCTTTATCTAATTTAACATAATGAACCAATCTTTCTGCTATAGTTATTTGTGACAACTTCATATCTCAATGATGGAATACTGCTTTTTGTAAAAAAAAAGTTTGGAAAATGCTAGGGATTGTTAACTTCTGACATGAACTCACACTTGTATGGAGGAATATGACATGATGGAACTTGGAAAGCTGCTTGCCCTAGTGATGTGATTCAGAGGAGTATCTGAGGGTTCCTGAGCAAAGAACTCTTAGTACCTCACCAAACTATCAATTCTAGGTCTGTGAAGATTCTCAGTCATCCAGGTGAGGTTGTCTGGAAGTTGGGTCATGGCAACTGAGTCTTTTCTTGTGAGATCAAAACATTTCACTACTCATCCAAGTAGCTTTGTCGGTCCAAGTAAAGTTGGTGCAAAGCCTCCAATTTATACTCCACCATATTTTCACACCACCCTTGTCTGCATAGGCTAGTTCGGTGGCCGGTGGCCTGAATAGGCTTATTAGGTGGACAACGGTCTGAATAGGCTTCTTAGATGTACAATGACCTGGAGTATGTGAAAGCCTCACCTATGCAACCCTTCCCAACACGCATGGCTAATGGCCCATACTTTATGGGTGTTAATGGACTATTCAGGCCACTGTCCATGTAATGAACCTATTCAGACCAAGGTGGCGTGAAACCAAGGTGAACTATAAATTGGAAGCCTGGCATCAACTTTTCTTAGACGGACAAAGCTACTTGGATGAATAGCGAAATGTTTTGATCTCAAAAAAGAAGAAGAAGAAGAAGAAGAAAGTCCAGTTGCCATAACTGAACTTCCAGATATGAATCTTAGGGTACCACAGGATGCAGCCAGAGAGTGACCAGAGAAATATCCTCTCCTCAGCAACCGATAAAGGTACAGGAACTCTATCTTCCTTTTCATCTGCCCACACAGTTTAAGTGATATCCAACTCTTATAAATTATGTAGCACAGATATACCCTTTACTGTTTAGATAGCTCAACAAATTAAGTATCTGGCTGTGAGGCCTTAGGCAAGCTGCACAGTCCTAGGGTACTCATGGAAGAGGGAAATGGTAGCTATTTCTGATTAGTCTCTACCCAGAAAACCTTGACAATATTTGCCAGGGTCAGAAGTGTCTTGATGCCATACACACTGCTATATCTGTACTAGGTGAGGTCAGCAGAACCCAGTTCCCTAAGATATCAGAGTGAAAATCTGAGATCATCAGCTGTCCTTGCAACATTACAAAGGCAATTTAGGCAAGAATTGGGTTGGGAGCATGAACTGCTTTTGGACCAGCTAAGTCTAGAAATAGGCATGAAGGGATTCCATGTCCGGAATATAGATAACAACTAACTAACTAGGTCACATACTTGGAGGCAACAGGGAAATGGCAATTTCTTGGCCATGTTGCCAGCAAAATTAACAACTCCATCAGTTGCTGCATTAGGGCTGTCATGAATCACACTGGATGACCTTATCTTCATTGAACTAGACTTAAGACGACCTGTTCCAGGCCTTGACTGGCTTCTGAGACATAAGGAAAACTTATCAGCAACCTAATTTTCCCACTTCCCCATGTAGCTATTGGCGGTGCATTTGATAACACCATTCTAAAATGCATTACTAGTTTAACAAGAGTTACAGTTCTGACCAGAGATGGGCGTTTTGTTTTATTAGGGAACTGGTTCCAAAATGGTGCTCAGAACTCAGTCCCACCCTCTGGAACAAAATTAACCACTGTCTTACCTTGCTGTAGTCCGCACTAGGTGAAATTCAAACCAGGAAGCAGCCTCCGATGCACCATCTTTCCGTCTTCCTGGTGCTGGCCAATCAGGAGCTGTGCAAGGACATGCATCATCCTGCCTCCCTGTCTGATTGGCCAGTGCCAGGAGAGGGAAAGATGACACTGCTTTCTGGTTGGAATTTTACCCAACTGCTTCCTGGTTGGAATTTCACCCAGCGTGAACTACAGCAAGGTAAGACAGTGGTTGATTTTGCTCCAGAGGGTGGGACTGGGTTCCAAGCGCCAGCTGTGCTGGCATGTTTCATTTTGGAACCAGTCCCCCTCTGAAATGAAACGCCCATCTCTAGTTCTGACCTTCCATTCCTGGTTTTCTTCCAAAAAGCACAATAGGCTCAAGTGAATTTCTACATTGGATTCATTCCTAGTCCTACCACTTCATTTCCAGCTTTCTGGTGTGCTATGGTTACTAAAAAACAACACACCTGCAAACATCTGAACCCTGGTGCCAGCTGGGAATGGGTGGAGATGGCTGGCCTGATGTAAAAACCTCTTCATCCAGAAAAAGCAGTCTCCCTGTTCCTGTGGGGAAACCTGAACTGATATTTATCTTGTTGCACAGCGACATGGGAAATCATCACAACTGGCTTCAGCCAGCACCCTAAAACCTGTCAGGCCTCACTATGAATCAAATAATTGCCTGTCTAGTTGAATGGCAAGAAACATGTCACCCTCAGGCCATGTGTAGGCCCATTTATTTATTTGCTATTTTTCTCACAACAGGGGAGGCGAGGTGGCCCACAAACAATTAAAATTATCATCTTTACATCACTTGAGACTACAGTGGAAAAAATAATGAACATCAATATTAAAATGCCACTAGAAACATTTTTGCAACCATTACAAAAACTCTGAATTAAAGATTGACATGGCTTGAGTTGTTTCACTTTATTCAAATTCACCTCCCCTACCCCTACCCGCAGGTCAGGTGCTCCACTCACTTACTCCTCCTATTCTGGCAGCTGGCCAGTCTATGTGGAAGCAGGGACTTCCCTTCCCTGCCTACTCTGGTAGCCACCCACTCAGTGGTTGCAGGGCAGGAATTTGGTTAAACTGGTACAACTTTCAGCATACCCATCTCTATTATGAATTAAATAAATAAATACACCATTCCTAAAATGCCCCTTTATCACTAAAAAGCCTACTTGAAAGGGAGGGTCTGTGCTAATGACAGAAGGACAAGAAAGGGGTCCAGTCCACAGCTTGGAGTGTCATTACATCCTCACCAAAAGAGACTGGAAGGGTGGTAGGACCTCCACATATATAGGGCTCCATAGGTCATAACCAACACTTTGAGTTGGTCCCAGAAACAGACTGACAGCCAGTGAAGCTGTTGTAGTGGGGGACGCATGGGCTTCCTATCATCAGTGCTAGTCAACAGGCTGCCCATGACATTTTGAATCAGTCAAAATTTGCAAGCACTCTTCAGTGATAACTTCATGCATAGCCTGTTGCAGTATTCCAAATAGGATCTAATTAAGGCACATGTCACTGTGGCCACATCAAACAGGCACAGCTGTCCAAATGCTTGTTGCTGTGCAAATGGCTACTGCTGAGTCTGGTGCATCTGGGGTTCAGTTTGAATCATAGAACCACAGAACCATAGAGTTGGAAGAGACCTCAAGGGCCATCCAGTCCAACATCCTGCCATGCAGGAACCCCCGTAAAAATATTTCCAAGGGGTCATCTTCCAAAAGGTGACATCCTTTCAAATATTTAAACATGAATATCATATCCCCACTCAACCTTCTTTTTTGAAAGGCTAAACATTCTCAGCTCCCTAGGTTGCTCCTCATAAGACATTTCTTCCAGACCTTTAACCATCCTGGTCACCCTCCTTTGGACCCGTTCAAGGTTGTCAACACCCAACATCCAACTTATAGGAATACATTCCATCTGCATCTTCTAATCCCCCCAACTCCTAAACAAAAGAAATATTTTAGCAAGCTTTTCCCACTCAAAATGCACACTTGTGTCCTCTAGAGGACTGGGTTTATTTCCTCCTCCACCACACATACACCCCATGTTTTTGATTTCTCTATCATAGTAGCTTTCAATTTTGGGTAAAACATGTTCTTGGACTGCAACTCCCAGTAGCTATCACTAGCAGGTGTGCTGGCTGAGGTTTATGGGAGTTGCAGTCCAAGGACACCTGGGCTAACCAAGGCTGGGAAACACTGCCCTAAGCCTTAAGTGTGCAAAAGCTGAGTATGGCTGTTATTTAGGCACAGGTCTTTCAAATAAAAAGAAGGAAAAGGAAATTCTAGAATAGGTGGATGTAGTCTTGGAATACCCACAAGTATTTAGCTTTAATATAAACCAGTTAATATATAATATATATAATATAAATATAAAGCAGTACCTTGATATTTAGCTTTTTATAAAGCAGTTTAACAGACAAATAAACATGAAATGTGTATGCTAGACCTGGACAGGACTGAAAAGAGTCTTCATTAGTTGGAATCAACCTGGTAGTACAAAATTAATATTAATCATTAATCTAGATGTAAACATGGTGTTTGTTTTGTGGCCATATGGAGCTGATGTCATGTTAGTGTGTTATCAGGTGTTGGTAATATAACAGGTATATTACACACAGATTTACAGCATTGGTTTTATGTATGGACCTGCATCAGAGTTTCTGTTCATAATGCAAGTGAAGTTGTTTGCCTGCTAGCAGGGCAGTATGCCCAACATACTGTTGGAAATGGAGTCTTGCCTCCATTCTCACACAGCTGAACTCATCTCTGAAAGCCAATATGGTATAGTGCAGTGGTGGTGAACCACAACTCCTACTGTCCCTTGTCATTGGCAATAAACAGGCCTGGAATTCTGGGAGTTGTGGTCCAAAACATCTGGAGTGTCAAAAATTTGCCACCACTGGTATAGTGGTTAGACTGTTGGACTGAGTCTTGGAAGATCTCTATTCAAGTCCTCATTCAGCCAGAAATCACAACTGATGGCCTTCAGCTTGGTCTACCTTACAAGTTTATTGTGAGAAGAAAGAAACAAGGTGCCAGCAAGCTAGATCTAACTGGCGTGTGAGATACTTAATAAGGGTTTTTACCAGTACCTCCCCCACTAAGTTTCCATGGTCAAGTGGGTGGGTAGGTGATCCCACACCTGTGTTCTAGACCAATGCTCTACCCACGACATTACACTGGCTCTTGGAGGAAAGCCGAATATAAGTACTGTAATCAATTACTGTGGTACTATTAGTAGTACCGTAATACTGGCAGTCATTGTCAGAATGATGATGATCATTATTTTAATAGTCCTGCAAGGATTATCTGCAAAGGAACGTAGGCAGGAGTAAGTGGAGAGGGAAATAAAGGGTAAGGAGACAGAAAATCAGTGGTATTAGGTTTGGTTTATAGTACTAATTAGTCTGCTGGTCTGGTCACTACTATATCATAAGCAAACCTGCAAAGCTTCTTGTCTTTTCTTTTTTAAAAACCAGGTCCTTGTAGAGAAAGGTGGGGCTGTCTTGCTGTGTGATCTAAAAACAACAAAAGGGAAGGGTTTATGAGTCATCATGAACGGCACAGAAGTTCAAGTAAATTTCAAGAAGCCTTGCCTTGCGCCATTTCACGATTCATCGGCGCTGCATGGTGACTTCAAGGTTCAGTGCCAAAGGGTTTCTACATGCTCTTTTTTTGTGTTTCTTACCATTCTAGTGTTTGTCTTGTTTCTTCCTCTCATTTCCCCATTAACGTGGTCCTCTCTTGCAAAACAACCCTGTTCAGCTTTTTTTTCTTAAATGAAACCAAAGATGCAATGGAATCTTTGGCACAATAATGATTAACCAGTGCCCGAGATGTTTACACATACTAGAAGGGCAACATTCATGAGTGCCCAGAGGCTGGCATTTTCAATATAACTTTCAGCTGGAGCACTATCTGTTGAAGGAAATTCAACAGAAATCATACAGCCCCCCTCCCAATGCATGCATTTTGGGGGTTGCTTTCACATTGAGCTTTTCACAGCTTCCAGATTTCCTTATTAAGCTGAGTGGAGCCCACATGCGGCCTATTCTTATGTTCCCTGAATGGTTTTAGCTACATAGAAAACAGATTTCTGCCACGTTCTTCTAGAGGGACACTGTTGCTGTGAGAAGTCTAGTTGTACATGTGTATGTTAAAAAGGTAAAGGTTCCCCCCGCACATGCGTGCTAGCTGTGTCTGACTCTAGGGGTGGTGCTCATCTCCATTTTCAAGCCAAAGAGCCAGTGTTGTGCAAGTCTGTGGCCATGTGGCCAGCATGGCTGAACGCATTTCTGCACATGGAACACTGTTTACCTTCCTGCTTTTTATGGTGGTACCTATTTATCTACTTGCTTTCAGACTGTTAGGTTGGCAGGAGCTGGGGTTAACAGTGGGAGCTCACTTTGCTGTGTGGCACCCGGGATTCAAACCGCCAAGCTGCTGACTTTGCAGCAGACCGTTTCAGCGTTCTAGCCCACTGAGCCACCACACCCCCTCTTATATGTTTATGTTAGCCACCATCAAATCATATCTAAATCATGCTGATCTTTGAGTGGTTGAGTGGACATGTTCAAGTAGGGATGGTTGCAGCATCCCATTGGCCCTCCAAGGGGCCTCAGGAGGGATACCTGATGGGCACTGTCTGAATCTCATCTGTTGCACATTACCCAAGAGTAAATGCTCCAGTAGATGAAGAAGGCAGGAAGGAACCAGAAGAGCATGAAGGGGAAAGAG
>JAHTLZ010000129.1:72032574-72104618 GCA_023846285.1 Phrynocephalus versicolor | reverse complement strand
ATGATGATGATGATGATGATGATGATGATGATGATGATGATGATGTTAAACAAATGTTTCTCTCTCTCTCCCAATTTCCGTTCCAGCCTTGCCCAACAATGGAGTGCTGAGGATGAGGAAGAACAGGAGAGAGAGCGCAGGCGAAGATACAGGCAGCAGAGTTCTGTTTCTGAAGCCAAGGAGGAAACATCCAGCATAGAGAAGCAGAATGCAGTCAACCAAGCACCCCTCAGGTATATTATGCATGCAGTTTGAGGTTATATAAGGTCCTGTGTGCTTGCTTGTGCAGATTAAAAGTATTTCTGGCTCTCCAAGTTCCATTGTGTTTTAAGTTTGCCATTGTGTTTCTGTGTCTACTACTGCACTTCAGATTAGCTTTTAGAATGGTGAATAGGTGGTTAAATGGAAGAAGGAAGAATGGTTTTGAACCCCCCCTCACATTTCCCCCTTTCTGCATTTTTTGAAATCCAAATACTTTTTTTTTAGCCAGGGAAGGAAAGAAAGCCCAGGAATTTAGTTAAACCACCAAGAATAGTCATCTTTAGCCAGACTGAAGCCAAATAAACAGTACTACATGGGAGATTCTCTCTTTAGCATGCACAAGGGTGTGTTTTATCTCCCATTCCATTCAATATGCACATAGAACACATCAAATGAAAGCTAGATCAGATACAGATTAAAAGGGAATGCTCGGGAAATATCAGCAATTTAAAATAGGCAGAGGACACTATTTTGCCAGCAAAAACAGTTATGACTTGAAATGACTACTGAAAAGGATTTTTAGAAAGAGAGCAAAAGCAGGAATACAGTTAAACATTGAGAAGATATTATAACTCCTCCCTAAGAAAAGTGGGGTGGGGGGAATGAATGATCCAGCTCCTCAACTTATCCTTTCCTGCTTTTTTCATCCTCCGTGGGTTTACATGTGAGATTTCACAGCTTGCTTTGCCTGCTGTTTTTGACTGCAAATGCCCGTGATTTGAAGGGTGAGAGTGAATGACCACCTAGATATACTAACAAATTCCACACAGCTACCCTGTTTCCACGAGTCCAGAGTCCAGAGTTATGGTAGCTTGCGGGGGGGGGGGTTATTATCGGGGAGGCCTTATGTTTGGGGGAGTCCTTATTACCGGGGAGGTCTTATTTTCGGAGAAACAGGGTATATACGTGATTGCTGAAAACTTCCAATTTTTGTTTGTGTTGTCTTCTTTTGGGGACCTCGTTTTCAGTTGCTTGCTGGTTTATTTGTCAAAAATGAAAACCAAATGGTTTTTTCATTTTCTTTTCAACTATTTTGTTTTCTGTATTAAAACAACCTTTAAAGAACCCCTAAAATAATTGCAGAAAAGCAGGGGCAATGTAACAGGCACAAAATATGTCAAATAATTCAGAAGCAGGTAACAAGCAAGGTAAAGGGAAAGGGAAAGGGAAAGATTCCCTCCGCACATGCATGCTAGTCATGTTCAACTCCAGGGGCAGTGCTCATCTCCGTTTTTAAGCCAACGAGCCAGTGTTGTGCAAATTCGTGGCCATGTGGCCAGAATGGCTGAAGACATTTCTGCCCACAGAACACTGTTAACAAACAAAGGGGTGTGATAAGATAAGATTAGGTGACTTTGAGATGTCTTCAGATGTGAAGGTTTCCTAATTAACAGGAAAGTGTGTCTCTGTCTTTCTCTTTCCCCCTCTCTTATCTTCCCTTCATCTATAGGCGTATTGACTGTAAAGGTAATTATAGAAGGTCTGAGGTCCCATTTTTAAAATATTGCTATTGCTGTTGTCAGAGCTATGTCCATTTCTTCTTTTGCGCTGGTCTGTTTGCCCTAAGAAGAATGCAAAAGGGCATTGCTGACAGAAGAACGCATATATGGCATTATAAAATCACCATTTTCTCTTTTGTTATAGGTTCTCTTGTTCCCCAGAGGCAAAACAGTCAAAGTTAGGGAGCTCAAAGCAGGAAAGGGAAAGGACATTGGTAGATACAATAAATGAAGAAGAAGAAGAAGAAGACCGAAGTGTAAGGAGGAGAATAGAGATTTTCAATCATATGAAAGATAAGAACGGGTCAGTGAATACCAGGAAGTTAGAAAAGGACATTGCTGGAGAAAAAGTGAGGCCCCTTCCAAAAGTAGCACAGAAACAGAAGGTTGCGGTAGTGGAAACATGTGAAGGCCTGACTCAGAAGGGCCCATCAAGAGAAAAGCAGGAAAACCTGGTTCAGGAACCAAAGGAGGCAACACTGGAAAAGCAAAAAATCTTGAATCAAGAAGAGAAAGAGAGGATACCGGCAAAAGATGAAAAGTTGGATCGGGAAGTGAAGGAACCTCAAAAGGCCAAGGATGAAGTCTTTAGCGATGAGGAGAAAGCACCAAACGCACACAACTCCCCCAAACTAGCTGCATTACAGAATGATGTGACCACACAACAGCCTCAGAGAGCATCTTGGGAACGAAGGAGTATCAGCCGGCTTGAGGTGAAGATTCAGCCAAGAGCAAGAAACTTCACTGAAACTGCCTCAGCTACAACTTCCTCTAGGCCACAGGTACTCCTTTTATTTTAGAAAGAATAAAAAGGATGAGGGTAGGGTTGGCTATAAATATGGGCAACTTAAGAACAGGGTGACCCCAATTTGTCTGTGAGCCACCATTGCTTTAAAGTTTGAACACACGTTAGAGATGGGAGAAACCAAACAGATGTAGATATTACTCAGTTCACCCTTCAAAGTTGGAAGCTTCACTAAGTTGTAGAATCAAAGCTGTTTTTTTTTTCAGGGACTGTCTGAGTAGCTCAGAGACATCCTTACAGCACTAAGGGATTGGTCTAATCTATTATTGTAGAAGAATAGGACTGGACTATTAAATTTATTTGTTACTACAGTTATTGAAGTAGCCGAATTTCAGAGGGTTTTACAATGATTATATGAGGAAATAACAGGTGCTGGCATTAAGATGTCCAGGAACAAGAAGAGCAAATCACTAACGTATTGCATATTCATGACACTGAACTTATAGAAGTATATAAAGGCCTAGGGGAATAAAAGTTTGATTAGGCAGACACTTGTTCCCCCTTTTTATTGCTTCTGCGGATGGACCTAGAGAAGGTCATTACGCTTCAGCAGAAATCACTAAAAAGCAAAAGAGGACAGGGTTCCTGTGCTTTAACAATTGCACATGGAAGCTTGTTGTTCTTGTTGTGTCATTACAGTCATGGCCAACTCTTCGTGACCCCATGTCCATGGAGTTTTCTTGGCAGGAATGCTAGAGTGGTTTGCCAGTTCCTACTCCAGGTGCCTACAGCAACTGGTGTTCCTGGTATTCCCTGGTGGTCACCCATCCAAGTACTAGCCAAACCCAACTCTGCTTAGCTTTCGAGATCAGGCAAGATCAGAAGTGCTTAGGGCATCTAGGCAGCTACATCTTCTGAAATGTTATCTGCTACATTGCTACTAATATTGCAGGAATCCTGTCCTCTTTTGAAGAATCCATCCTAGATCTCAATTGCCCTTAACCTTCAGAAACTCCAGACAAGGCTGCCAGATACACAGATTAATCGAATACATGTCAACCCAGTAGTATATTCAAAGGACTCCCCCCACCCCCAACCAATAAATTTGTATAGAACAATTTGCATGTGGTTGGAACTCCTGCCATTGTAAGTGATGTCTGTTTTGGATTAGTTCCAATCTCTGGTCCTCACCATTCCCTATTGTTTATTAATTCATTTGTGTCTTCTAGGTCACAGAAAAAAGTATCCCCAAATCAACCGATGAGGCTGTAAATTTTTCCTCTAACCAAGGTGGATATGAAGCTTCTGTATTTGTCTCTCGTCCTATGATTACTTACAGTAGCTCATTCAAACGCGTTACTCCAAGAACCATCTCCTTTCGGGTAAGCATCCACTCTCAAGGGAGGGAAAGGTCTTTCCTTTGAAAATGAACAGCAAGGCACTGCTTCGCATAGTATTTATATTCATAAGAAGCACATACATTTGTATATGGGAACTTACATCTACACTTAGATGTACAGTAGCTGGGAATCCAGCATAACCATAGTTCCTTTTTGTGTAGAACTAGGCTTTTGGGAGGCAGATGTACAAGTTGAGAGAGCCTGGCTATTGGGTGGATGGGTGAATCTTACTGGGATAGATAGTGCAACTGTTAGGTGGATTTGTAATTGGTTGACCGATCGCACCCAAAGGGTGATCATAAATGGCCTCTCTTCAGCTTGGAGAAACGTGACTAGTGGGGTGCCCCAGGGTTCTGTTCTGGGTCCACTGCTGTTCAATATCTTTATTAATACTTGGAGGAAGAAATAGAGAGTAGGAATAGAGAGTAGGGTTGCTAATTCCCTAGAGGTTGCTAATTCCCTAGAGGATAGGATGAAAATCCAAAAGGACCTTGACAGATTAGAGTGCTGGGCCAAAGTTAACAGAATGGATTTCAACAGAGGGAAATGTAGGGTGCTACATCTAGGTAAAAAGAATGAATTGCACAGATATAGGATGGAGGATACTTGGCTGGAGAATAGTACCTGTGAAAGGGATCTGGGAGTCTTGGTGGACCACAAATTGAACATGAGTCAGCGGTGTGATGCGGCGGCCAGGAAAGCCAATGAGATTCTTGGTTGCATCAACAGAAGCATCGTGTCTAGATCAAGGGAAGTGATAGTACTACTCTATTCTGCTCTGGTTAGACCCCACCTGGAGTACTGTGTCCATTTCTGTGTGCCTCAATTTAAAAAGGATGTTGACAACCTCGAGCGGGTGCAGAGGAAGGCGACCAAGATGTTTGAGGGGCTGGAGGAAATGTCTTATGAGGAATGGCTTAGGGATCTGGGAATGTTTAGCCTTTCAAAAAGAAGGCTGAGGGGGGGTATGATAGCTATGTTTAAATATTTGAAAGGATGTCATATTGAAGAGGGAACAGGTTGGTTTTCCATGGCTTCAGAGACTAGGACTTGGGACAATGGTTTCAAACTACAGGAAAAGAGATTCCATTTGAACATTAGGAAGAACTTCATGACAGAGCTGTTCGGCAGTGGAATATGCTGCCACAAAGGGTGGGGGAGTCTCCTTCCTTGGAGCTTTTTAAGCAGAGGCTGGATGGACATCTGTCGGAAATATTGTGATGGGGTTCCTGCATGGCAAGGGGTTGGACTAGATGGCCCTTGAGGTCTCTTCCAAGTCTATGATTCTATGATTCTATGGTATGCTTCCTTGTTCCTTATGCATAAAGCCCTCTTCTGAAAACAAGAACAAATAGGACACAAGAGTCATTTGTCAGAGAAATGGAGGCTTTGTCCGTTCATTCACAGTGAATTCAGCTTAGAAAGGTACAGAATTCAAGTACAGATCATATCCTAAAATTCCTTCTAAGTGGACTTCAAGGTCCTGCTGTGATGACTTTCCATATCCTGCTCTCAGCTTTTTGCAGTAGACCAGATATTGCCAGCTGTTCTGAAAGTTTGGGTTGTTTGGAATCAGACTGTATGTTTCATATTTTTGTATCAGATAAGTTGCAACCACGTTTCTAAAGAGGATGTTGCATTCTATCATATTGTAGTTGATCACAGAGTTATCTTGAAAGGCATACTCAGGTTGAATAGGGGGATGTATTATTCAGACCTTGGGAAGATTTTGTAGAATTCCATGCATGACTTGGATCAATCACTAGAAACATTCTTCTCCAAATGGTATCCATTTAGTTTTGTATGCATATGTCATTCAATATGCATGCTCTGTTTCCCTTCTACAGTGTTAAGTCTTAAAAATAATATTGTATTAAATAAGGCATTTGATTACTTTGGAAAATAAGGAGTTATCATTACTTTTAAAATATTGCACTTGTGACTTTCCAAATTTACTCAAACAATGCCCATGAACCTTAAATAGAATAATAGGACTTTGTGCACACCAACTCTTAAAAATCAATGTGTGTGTGTGTGTGTGTGTGTGTGTGTGTGTGTGTGTGTGTGTGTGTGTGTGTGTGGTGTTGCATAGATCAAATTGATGAATGTTTTATTTTAAACTTGGGGAATTGTACAAATAAAATGGGGCGAAGGGGGGGGTAGGGAGGGGTTGGCCAGCCAGCTGCGGGCCACTCAGAATGGCCTGACAGGCCGGATTTGGCCCCCGGGCCGGACTTTGGGCAGGCCTGGCTTAGACTCTCTGCCCAAATGATTGAGGGAAGTTGTCTGCAATAGTTATGACAAACTGGGAGATGTGCAATCTTTTTTCTGGAGTTTGCTGTGCCTTTGATCAGATTTTGACCATGAAGGGCACAGCTGAACAAAAAGCTAACAGGTGAAAAGAAAAAGAGATTGTTTTAAGGCTGAAGGTGAAGGATCCATGTCCCACTTTTAAACTTTGCTAAATTTTTCTGAGTAGTCTCTTTTTTTTAAGTAGAGTTGGGAGCATCTTTTCAATTTAATTCTGGCTTCAATATGGGACCACCTTAATGCACGCTTTATAAGCAACATAATTGATCAGCTGCTGAGGGCCATTTGACTAGCTGTTTATGCCTTATCTCCTTGCTGTTCCTCAGCCCCAGCATTAAAAACACTTCCTTTAACAGAATCATGAAGTTGGAAGGGGCCTACAAGGCCAATGAGTCCAAGCCCCTGCTTCAACCCGAAAGCTCAATTTCTCATACCAGTTGTGTTGTGTTTCTAGGTGGTATCCAAGAAGGACAAACAGGATGATACAGTATTAAGCAGAAGGTCAGTGGATATTAACACATCTTTCATGTTGCCTTAGAATCATTTCTGATATTCCCTAAAGGTTAGTGGCATTTTACGTAGAAAGTGCTAAACTGGGGACATTGGGCAGCCAAAGCCTTTTCTGGATGTGCAAATCCCTTGGTAATCTAAGGCAAGCTAATTCACCATTTGGACATACCACTTGCTTTTTGTTACACAAGGGGAAGGTAACTGTGATGTATAACTTGGAAATAGCATTAGCGGTGATCCTAGAATGGATGGTAATAAAAATGCCTTTTTTTGGCAACATTCTGGATTTGTATAACTGAGAGGAAAATTCTGTATGATTTGTTATTTACCTTCTATAGGGCACTGATGGCGATCTTTTTAGAGACTGAGTGACCAAATTGCGATTCAAAACCCACTAATTTTTCACAACGTGCAAATACAGCAATTTAACCTGAGTACAGGTGGCTGTAAAGGGGCCATGTCGGGTGCCCACAGAAAAGGTTCCTAGTGCCACCTGTGGCACCCGTGCCATAGATTCACCAACACTGCTATAGGAGGTGGAGGAATATTTTTTTAAAGCTGTAATTCTTGTGGTGGCCACTGGTGGCAGAGTCTACTGTAAAATGTGTCCCCAAGTTTTTCTCTAGGTTAGAATTACCAAGTCTGGGATTTCATGGTCTACAATTTTTGAATTCTTATATTGGAAACCAGTCATGCGGTGGAAGCATTATTTTTTAAGATTTTTATTTTGTTATAATGTGTACATACAGACCATGCATAACCTGATTGTAGTAAGTTGAAACAAAGGGGAAGCTGATTTTATTTTTTTCAACATTCACAGTTATAAAGGCTTTTGAAGTTGGAAAGTTTAGAAGAGAGGAAAGACAATGATGTCAAAGTGTGAATTTGGAAAGCATGAGTTCAACCTTAGGATTTTAACCACCAAATTTCTGCCAGGCTTGTTTCAAAACCAACATTTGAAAACATTCAAGGATTTACATTCTGAAATTCCAAACTTAAGTAAAATTTCAGTCTAGCTATACAACAGAATATGATGCAAAGGTAATAAATACCTGTTGGGCTTTCATTCCATGGCTGTTCTAGGGGTCATTGTTACAGAACTGTTCGTTTTTGTTCTTCACAGTCTCTCTCTTTTCTCTCTGCTTTACTAGTGCCAGCATGAGACTCCCAGCAAGCACGGGTAAACTCGAGGAGAAACTGGAAAAATACACTTCTGCTGTGCAGGTAAATCTGAGCCCAGCAAGAACTTGTGACCATGAGAGTTTTGCACCATATGTTTGGAATGCCTGTTGACAGAAGTGAAGTACAAAGCTGTTAAATGGTGGGATAGGGCAGAACTTGGAAAGGTCACTTTTAGAACTGTAACAGCCAAAATACCGTGAGTATAGCCACTATGTGTAGCCTGCATACTGTAATTAAAACTGTAAACAGCCCAGAGACTACTTGAAGTGGTATGGGGCGTTATATAAGAACACTCGCCAGGCAGGATGACGGGTTCTGGAAGGTGGTTCTGGACCAAGGATGCTGTCAGGAACCTTTGAATTACATGATATTAATTGTGAAAAAGTAAATAAAGTGCATATCCCAAAATATAATTATGGGAATAATAGGAAGACGGTATATGTTTTATAATAACAGGTTAATACAAGCCAGCTAAACTCTCTTGAAAAGGAAGAGAAACCAGAAGGAACAGCCTTCTCTACCAGATATGCATTGAGACAGTGATGGCACGCCTCCCCCGCCAATGGTAAAATGTATACTTCTCTTGTCATCTGATTTCCCTCTTTCCCCTAGAGAGCAGAGTCAATTAAACTGACTCCATCTGCTCGGAGGAATTTCCAGCCACCTTTGGAGGGTGTGGCCAGCAAGCGCAGCATCTTTGAAACTAGTCTTCCCAGTCGAGTGGAGCCTGCCACCCTTATCCGGAAGGTAAATAAAAAGAATCTGAAGGAATGTTTCATTGCTGAAAATATATTTCCCTGCCTTTTTCCTTCAAAGTGCCCCACAAAATGTAGTGAAAAACGTTTGGGCAGAGGAAGGTGGCACTGACAGACTACAGAGCACCATAACACATAGCCCTCAAGGCCTCTGGAATGTCAAGCAACTGAAAAATATAGAGGGAGACACCCCAAAGGAAAGCTTTAAAGTGGTATATAAAGCTTCTTAGCTATCATGATATCAGACTATCACATACAGTGAATAAATGACTGGGGATATTCTAACTTAGGAAGCTTTCTGGTAGTTTTACGGATAGTCAGTGTTAACATCCAGTAGACTCAGTGGCAAGGCTTAAGCTTGGTGTTAAATAGTCAGGTAGCAAAAACTTTCAGGAGAGATGCGATGCCAACCGCTCTCCATCTTTCATTGGTTCCAATTCCCCCACACATGGAGTGTGGATTATTGAAGAAGAGCTTCGGGTGCATCTGAAGAAGTTGACTAACATGACATGACAGCTTTGTCAGATATAAGTGAGGAAAAATATGTTGCATTAGAGACAGAATAGGTTTGTCTACAGGTGCATCATATGTATATTTAATTGATTTGTAAAATGGAGACCAATATAACCAGTTTTCTGATTGGTTATCATAAGTATAAAAGAGCTCCAGAAATCAGTAGCCTTTGGACCTTTAGTGAGAAGGTACCCATGTTGCCATGCGTAATGTCTATATTTTGCTATGTTGATACGCTGTCTCTGTGAGGTGAAATGTTGATGAAACTCTGTTATGTTTGTACATATGTAAAATAGCTGGTTTTAAGAAACTCTGGCTGTTTCATGTGGATTTGGTCTCCCCAAATCTTAGCTTTTGCTGGCAAAATAAATTGCCCAAACTCTGTCAAGCTTATGCCATAAACACAAAAAGCGCCAACCCAACCCAACCAGGTTTTACATGTACCACAAGATTCTTTTGTTGTTGTTGCAACATGAATAAAAATAAACTGGGCCCTCCACTTGAAGTGACCTCAAATGAAGCTAGAAAGCCATTTTTTTTTTTGCAGAAGGTGTGCAGAAGGACCTGAATGTGACATTTTTTAAACAAACAAACGTGTAGTACTCTTGTATGACCAGGAGAGGTTCCTCTTCACTTTATTGGCAATGCTGCAGAGCTAGTTCACTTGATACTTGGGACAGATAAAAACACGGCTGCTTATGCAGTCAGGGCCAAAACAGGAATTTTTTCTATTTCCAGCCTCACAGTATCTAGAGCTTTTTCCTTCTGGTTGAAGGTCCAGTCAATGGGTACTGATAGACTTCCGAAGCTATGTCTAATTGAACAAGCTAACTCTGTTATCCCCAATTCCTGGGCCAGACAAATTGGTATCATTATCGCACATTTTGGGCTCTCAACCCACAGCCTACTTGCCAGTGGTCAACAGGCGAAAATTACCTTTAAAGAAAGAGCTCTGGATCTTAGTGCACAACAGGATATGGAGCTCCTCTCCAAAAATAGCCCTAAGCTGGCTATCTAAAAACAAACTGGTATTCAAGTGTGAGAAGTATCTAGCAATTAGTTTACCTTATTCTTTGAGGAGAGCCTATACAAGATTAAGATTCGAATTACTGGAGTCTATGAATAAATTTGGCCGCTTTCATAATCTACCTTACCACGAGAGAACATGTATCTGCAGCGCCCCCGCTATAGAGGATATTGCCCATGTTTTATTTGATTGTGAACCATATACAGCCCTCAGACAGTCTTATTTATCAAAAACGATGGCCAAAATTGTCCACTGCAATGTGAACTTTCAGCTTGCCTTTCTGCTTCAAGGCTCAAACGTGCAGGTTGTCCGTGGTGTCGCCAATTTCATATGTAAGGCAGCCAGAGTAAGATCTTCCTATATTGATCAAATTGGCATTTACTGTAGGGGCGACGCTGACTCTTGAATGATAACATTCGTTCTGGCCACCCTAAGTTTGAAAACTGTTCAACTTGTATTTTTCTGGACCTATGTAGTTTTAGCACTTGATACGGCCTGAATGGATAATCAATAAAGTTGTTGTTGTTGTTGTTAGTTCACTTGAGCCTGCAAGATCTTTACAAGGTTTTGGAGGGTTCTGACTCTTTTGGTCTGCCACTTCTGAAAAGGTTAATTTGTTTTGCTTTTTAAAAAATACCTCTTTAATGGGAGATAGGATGCTTCGGGATAGAAGAGACAGCTCCATGACTTGCTTGCACGATACACTTGTGTATTCTGTTTCCTTGTGATTTAGGAGAGCTTGAAGATTCCAGGGGGAGTCTCTTCTCGTATCAACCTCTGGATCAGTCGAACCCAGGAACCAAGCAAGGATGAGGGGACCAAGGTAGCAATCCTCTGCCATTTCGCGATTCATATACTGAAGTCCTGGTATATCATGGGTCTGTAGTATATGAAAGACAAGGCCCCCTAGAGTAAGCTGCTTGGAGCTGTTTGAGGCCTCCTGCACTTACCCCAGGCCTGGTGCTGCCCCCAACGGGCCACCGATGGGCTTCCTGGGCCTGTCAGAGGCCCCAGAAGTGGCTTCTAGCGAAACGGAAGTAACTTCCAAAAACCCTGAAATGACTTTCATATCACCGGAAACCACTTCTGGGGCCTCCAACAGGACCGGGAAGTCTGTTGGAGGCCCATTTGAGGCAGCACCATGCCTCAGATAAGTGTAGGAGCCCCCAGAGAGGCCACCCAGTCCAGACTCGACCCATCATCTGTATATCATGGATTTTCAATTATTGCGGGTCAGGTTGGCTCTCTAACCCCCGTGATAGGTGGAGGATTACTGTATAGCAATCTACGTATAATATGGTAAATGTGTAAACAGCAGAAAAATCTGTCTTCCCCAATCATAGCTGACCTGGGAGGAAAGGCGGGTCAATGTACAGTATCTTCTGGTCTTATTATCACATTTTTTTTCAGTGTGTGGGGAAGACTTTTTTTTTTTTTTTTGGAATGTTCTTCTTGGGACCATGACCCTCATCCCGTCTTGAGTTGGTTTAATTTAAAATTAGGTCCCACTGGTTTTTGTAAGTCATGCTTTATTTCCAGTTCTTGGAACAGGGACTTTTGGACTACATACAACAAAATCTCCCAATCTTTGAGACCACTATGAGTTGTAATCCAAAAGGTAACTTCTCCAAGTTACACCTGTTTTAGTCTCAGGTCCAAACTAGATAGTGCAGTTAGCATGCCATTAGAAGCAAGCTCTCTTAAAGCTTTGCTTCCTAAGATGTCTGTTTCACCTAGTGTGAGTTTGGTTCTCTCTATGTATTGCAAATTAGATTTGTGTTGTGATAGTTATGAAATGAACGTAGCTGTTCTTTCCTATTTTGATTGTTCAAGAATGGAACTTTAAATCTATTGGGTCCTTGGGACGGGAGGACTTGTAGTATCTGGAAATTTGTATTTCCCTCACTATGTGTTTTGACCTGAATGGAAAAAAAGAGCAGGACCGTGTATGCAGATCTCATGGGAAACCTGTGGATCTACTCATTACAGCTGCCACTTTTCCTAACCCTGTCTCTAGCTTAAATCACCACACGGGAGCCAATAGTTTGTCTCCGTGTGAAGCCTTCTTGAGAACTCATGATCTTTTGTCTTTCAGGACGTTCGAAGAATTGAGAATGTTCCACAGCAGAATCAGTGGGGGAAACAGTCTGATGATTCTTGAAAGAAAACCAGGGTAAGGCCAAAAGGACACGGGCAGTCTTGCTCAGCTATATACACACGGTTCATAAAACAAACTCTGTTGAGTTGGGGAGACCTCAGATAATATCACCTTCAGGCACACCAGTGGGCACTCATCTCTCATTGAGAAACAGTGTGACATAGTGGTTAAGAGCATTGAAGTGGCACCTAACATTTATTTAGACTTTTATATTGCCCATCTAGCAAATTGCTACTCTGAGTGGAGCAATGTGGCTAATACAGATTCTAAACCCACATTCAGTTAGGATTTTCATTGACGGACTTGGACCAATCACTTGTTCACCCTCAGCTACTTCACAGGTTGTTGTGAGCCTAAGGGAAAGGGCAGGTTATAAATGTAACAAATACACACAACCAATGTTCATTGTAAAGATGAGCATGAAACGGAAATATAGTGTTTTCTTTTGTTTCGTTTCTTTAGTAGTTTCATTATGTTTCATTTGTAATGAATTTTTGAAGTAGTTTTGTTATGAAACAAAACAAAACAAAACAAAACACTATGCTCCCCTGGGTCCTAGAGGAGCCAAAATGGCAGGAAAGCTCCCCCAAGCTCTTCCCTATAAGCCCCCAAAATTTGGAGAAGTTTTGGGCTCAGGGAGCTGAGTTATTAAGCTCCAAAGGGGGGTGACTCTAGGAAATAATCTTTCTAATTGAATTGGGAAGCTGTGATAGCCCCCCCTGTGGGTGAGTGATTAGTGGCTTCACTTCTGAATCCCAATTCAAATAGAAAGATTTTTTTCCTATGGTCATCTACTTTGGAGCTTAATAACTGAGCCCCCTAGCCCCCTAACCTCTGTAAATTTGGGTGGCTTACAGGGAAGAGATTGAGGAAGCTACCCTGCCATTTCCATGCCAAAACATGGTTGCAATCTGTATTTTCGAGTACATAATGTTTTGTTATGTTTATGTACTCAAAATTACAGATCTCAGCCATGTATTGGCACCAAAACTGCTGGGGAGCTTCCTCAAGCATTTCCCGGTAACCTCACGATGTTTGGAGAGGTTTTGGGCTCAGGGGGCTGAGTTATTAAGGCCCAAAGGGGTGCCCCTAGGAAAAAAATCTTTCTGATTGAATTGGGATTCGGAAGCAAAACTGCTAATCGCTCACCCATGGGGGTAGGGGGTAGGGGGCTATTGCGGCTTTTTGTGTGAATTCAAAAGAGATGGCAGTGATGATGATGATGACTGATGATGACTGATGGCTGTGATAATGACCTTGATGGTGAAGATGAGTCATTTGTCCTTCTTCATAGGTGTCATGGTGGCTAATAATTGACATTATTGTGGGAATGGGGCGGTATATAAGTGTAAATAATAAATAAATAAATAAATAAATTAAAACCGTTAAAATCAAACAACCAGCTCTCAAACTGCAACCAACTCAGGCTCATTCTTAGTTGTGTATAGAATAATTTGGCTTTTGACTGTTTTGTAAGACAAGCAAACATTTCTGATCAATTTTTCCTTTATAAACAAGCAATTACTTGCAATAGAGCACTGGAGCAGGTTATTAAAAACTTTAAAAACTGAGTAGAATCCAGTTGTTAGTTCTCAAGCAGAGCACATTTCGCAGCCAGGTACCTAAACCATGGTGTGGACGTGGACTTCTAGCCAACTTCTTTTGTGAGTTTTGGCATTTTGTGTGTGCAATATGTGGTTTATGGGGCTCCAGAATGAATCATCTGAGTTTCCATGATTTCTTATGGGAAAATTTGCTTTGATATATGAGTACTTTGGTTTACAACCAAGTTTCCGGAACAGATTATGTTCATAACCCAACTTATTACTGTATTTGAATGCAATCCAGTCGACCATTTTCTCCTTATGGCCAACATTGTATTCTTCTTCTTCTTCTTCTTTTTATTTTTCAGGTGTGACTGCACAAGCTGTTCTGGGGACAATTGATCTCTATTTAAATCAAAGACCTGGACCACTTGAAATTCTTCTTCATCCCCGGTTTCAGACTATTCCCTTCCACAGGGCCGTTTGCCCAGCAAGAATGTTATTTATCCATAAACCTACCTGTGGTGCCTTTTCAGGATGGGGGTTTCTTGGTGATTAAAAATTGCTTCTGGTTGGTGGATGGAAAAGTTGTTAATTAATGGAATACAAACCTGTGTTTGCGTATTCTACAAATGTCCCTTTCTACTACTGCATTTAGTAGCCTCCAAATATGGAAGCCTTCTGTTTTGCCACAAACCCAAGAACCAGTATGGGGTGTAGTGGTTAGAGTGTTGGATTAAGATTTGAGGGATCTGGGTTCAGTTCCCTACTTGAATGATGACACTCGCTGGCTGACTCAGGGCTGGCCAGTCTCTCTCTCTCTCAGCCTGGCCTATGTCACAAGGTCATTGCAAGGATAAAATAGGGTAGAGAAGAACTCTAAATACATCCTTGAGCTCAGTGGAGGAAAGGCAAGATCTAACAAATGCCAGTCCCCAAACAATGTCATTACATAGCCAAGACTTATGATGCACAGCATGAAGTTGGTCAGATGAGGGAGGAGATATAATTCATTGGGCACTTCACAATGGGGATGTTGAGTGAAGCGGTTCCCAGTGGAGATTTGCTGCTATCTGAATGATGGGAGTGGGTTTGTGTATGGCATGTGCAATGGGGAGAGAAGGTAAATGTTGCCTAAGTGTGTGTTGGAGTCCTTCTTTCTATAGCAACCCATGGGGAAGGTGAAGGTAAAAGAGCCTTCTGAAAAAATTACCGATGTTTATGTGTGTTAGCAAGTGGGTTTCCTATTTCAGCTTGGCCTTTTTGAAACCAACAAGAGTTCCACAGTATCTTAAATTCCACTTTTAATCCAGATTTCCTGCACACATCTGGTAGTCGACTTAGAAAGAGACATTGGAAGTAAATGTGTTACAAGTAACCAAGCTCCCTGTAACATCTCACTTGAGTGGAGTAATATGGACACAACAATGGCTTCTTAGCAATCAGTGTAGAAATTTGTAATGTCATTGCTTTCTGTATAAAAAGTAGCATTTGCTCATTATCTTTTCTTGCTACTTTTTTGAGCCTAATAATACTGTTTCAGGGAGGCTTTAAGATTGAATTTTTCAAACTTGAAAGTTTTTTTAGAGGTAATAATTAAGAATAAATCAAAAGGAATGTGACTAGTTTCTAAACTTGTTTGATAACATCCACGAGGTGCCTGTATGGGAATTTGCAACAAAGTACCACAAAAAATTAATTTCAAAAAAGGAACTTACTGAACTCTGCTTAGAAGTAACATGTATAGGTCCTGTTTTCAGGAAGGTATATAAAGGGCTACAGCCTAATTTTAGTTAAATTGTGGTGGTAATTTCTTATGTGAACCTTGTCTTTCCCATCCTAGTTCACCAAGTTAAAAGTTAGGCCATTCTTATAGCTGAGACTATTTACTGTTTTGGAATATAAATACTGTAATCCCCAGCTGGATTTTGGAAGATGCAGAGAAAATAACAAGAAAATAACTTTTCCAGTGACCATACTGAGAAGCACCTAGGTTCATGGGTTAGGGTGAATTTGCCTCTCACTGTATTTCACAATAAACATAACTTTTATTCAAGTGTCTCTTGGGTTTCACTATTCTTTCAATTTGTTCTCTTCGGGTTTTTAAGAATGCTACGATATCCTTGCTGCTTTAGGCCCAAGACTCATCTAGTCCTGAGTTCTAATGTTGCCTATCAAGAGTTATGAAACACGTGGCCCCACATAGGCCATTGAACTGCATCTTCCTCATCACCACTATTGGCTATGTTAACTGATAGGATTGTATAGTGGTTGGATGATCACAGGTCCCTACTTCCAGGCTATCAAAATGTCTCCAGGAAACTCACAAAGGGGGTGTGAATGAAGGCAACACCTATTTGATCCCCAGCACCAGTGATTCAGATTTATTTAAAAACTGAGAGTATTGGAATGTATTTTAAGGAATCTGTAATGGGACAATCCTGGTCTACCCCTGTCTTGAATGCACACTGGGGTGAGAATGGCATGTGCTGCTCTGCTTTCTTATGATAAGTATATTCTCGCTTGGTGTTCCTGATTCTTTTATAACTATCTTTGCTCTGTTCTGACCTGGAACTAGAAGCTATTGAGAAATGGAAGCTGACCTCCATGGGAGGAAGGAAATATTATGCCCAATATCTTGCTGCCTAAATTCCTAGTAGAAGAGAAATCATGTAAGCAGCCCCCTCACTTGGATAGGTTGCTACACGAGGAGTTCCCCCATATCTGTATGGAATTGGTTCCAAGACCCCAACAGATACCAAAAACCAAGGATAACAGCAAACCCTATACATAGTATGGTCCATGACTCCCTCTGGTGGCCAGGACTAGAAATGACATTGTGGAAAAGTCTCCTTGGGTCCTTTTCCAAGGAGAAAGGTGGGGTAAAAATATACTCTAAAATAAATAAATAAATAATAATATTTATGGGGTTTTTAAATATTTTAAATATTTTCAGATATCAGGTTAATGAAAACTTGGATACCAATCCCCCGAATATGGGGATTCTGCTGTAAAACCATGAAGGAATTTTGAACTCGTTAACAATACAAAGCTTTGACTGACTAACAAGGCAAAGGTTTGAAGACTGCAGGTGGACAGTGAAGAAGAGACACACAGTGGTTACTGTACAAATCATGTTCTAGAGAAGGATAGAATCTTCTTAAGATCACCCAGAACTCCTCAATGATACCATCAGGAAGTGAAAGCAAAGTATCCACAAATTTGACTTACTCAATGGGAATTATGCATGCGTCCCCATGGTACAACAACATGGCATAAATTGTCTGATCTCTGCTTGATCTGAACAGGTCATGAACCTTTGAAGAGTCTTCCACGGTAGGGGTACTTACTGACTTTGCTGGCTTCTAATTATAATAAATCTCTATTTAGAACCTTTGGAGAGCAGCCGATAGGGGAAGGCAGTCTAAGAACTGAACCTTGGAGAATTTGTTCTCTTGGACTATGGTTAGCATGAGTCCAAGCCAGCATGCTTGGTAGCCATACTAGTTGGGAATTCTGGGATTTGTAGCCCCCACAGTGGTCCTTCCGCATTTTGTTTTGAACATACCAAAATTCTGACTATACAATCCTGAGAGGTTTATTGACAAAGAATTCAATGGAAAAAAAGATATTGTGAAAAGCAGAACATTTGGAACTATTTCATATCGGGAGGAAAGGTAGAAGCAAGGCCTGTTAAGAATTCATCACTGGCTAAAGCTAGGCCCTTGGGAAATTTTGAAGTACAGTGGTACCTTGTATAACAGACAGCTTGTATAACAGAAAATTTGTACAACATAAAAAATTCCAGAGATAGGGGAAATTTGCTTAACATAATTGCCTATGGGGAAAATCCGTACAACATAAAAATGGGATTACTCTGCTTTCAATGCATTCCTATGGGAATTTGTATAAAGGAAAATTTGCTTAACATAATTTCATTTGGAACGAATTAATTCCTTTATACAAGGTACCACTGTACATTTTAAAGATAAGCGATTGTAAAAAGGGCCAGTGTGGAAACTCAGGCATGCATTTAAACACATGTGTGGCTTGGCAGGAGTGAGGTTAAGGGTGGAGAGAGGCAAGCACCATGGAGCATAGGGCCAGATCCACCATTATGTGTAAAGGAAACCAGTTGCCTCAGGCAATCAATGGCAGAAGGGAATAGAAAGCTGCAGATGGAGAGAAAGCTGTACGCCAAAATCCCTTCCAGGAGGCTCTTCCACCACCTTTGGAACTAGCTTCCTACCCTTGGGTGCCCTTCAGGATTCTGGCCCATAAACTATACTGAATATAAATGAACCTGTCAGTCCAGCTGACTTTTGTATTAGGAACGGCAGCAAGATGGCCTCAGATATTTCTGACCCAGAGTCCCATGACGAATCTCTTGTGGAAGATAGACTGAGTCACACTGGATTGGTTTCTACTTCTATGGCTTCTTCTCCCATTTTATTTTTCCCTATTAAAAATTGCTGCTCTGTTGTTTGGCCCCCATTGGCCCGAGGAGCTGTGCAGGGAGCAGGGTTAGTGGTGATCCATTTAAAGGATGGGGGCGAAAGGAAGAAAAAAGCCATGTGTTGGGCATCATTTGCTGTTGGCCTCCCAGATTTCCACCCTGAGCCCTCTTAGGGTGAAAGCATTCTGTATCAGACTTCCAATCCAGACCACTTGAGAGTGACAGCTGGCTGGCTTGTGTCAGACTCTTGGGCACTTGGTTATCTAGGGTTTTAAAATAGCAATTCTCTGAGGCTGCACAATAGCAAGGGCTTATATGGGCTCTAGGGAAGGGAGGGGGGCCAGACTTGCACAAGAGGGCTGGTGCTGGTACTGCCAAAATAGCCGCAACGCTTGACATTCCAAGCTGTTCCCTGCTGGCATTCCTCCAATCAGGCATCTCGCCCAGGAATGGAGCGGGGGGGGTGGCAGCTGGGATGAGTTGCCCTTGTTAAAGACTCACTCTTTCAAATTGCATTTCTGTGACCCTGCACTTGCTTCCACTAGCAGGACCTTTCACCTGTTCTCTGCACAGAAAGGTAAGGACCCATCTTTAGGCTACATTCCTCCCACTTCAACTGTATGCATGATATAGTTGGAAATAACCTCTAGTAAAATCTGAGGCATGGTGGTGGTGGGGGGGGGGAGGGAGCTGTTGTTTGATACTAACCCAAACTCTTGCTAACCTATTTGGACTACCTTTTGTCAGAGTTAGAAATTTTATGCTGCTCTCACTGATTTTAAGCTGATTTTAAATAAACAAATGAATTAATAAAATCATTCATGAGTGAGAAATCATAGTCTCCTTGACATCAGAACAAAATTTTAAGGAACAAGAATTAAAAGTTGCACACAAAATACATCCTTGGGATACTGGGTGTGGCATTATTTGTAAGGCAAATCCCTCTCTCTCCCTCACTCCCTATATATATGGGAAACAAAAGTTCAAACTATAACACTGGAACTAAAAAAACCTAACCACTTGTTTGATAGTTCAGTGACAAAAGTAAAAACAAAAAACAAAAAACAAAATAAGCACGAAGAAAGCTTTGGAAGATACTGATGTGGCATCTATATAATTAATAGATAAGTGCCTCCCTGTTCCTTTTGTCTTAATTGCCACCCACACTGTAGAATTCAAGACTAATAGAATTTTAAAACAAGTTGAATTAGCAGTGGAAATATATAGACAATCTAAATCATTTGCAACGTTCCCTATACAGTAGTTCTCTGAAAAGTGCATAGGCATGCCAATTGCCAAATGCTGTTTGACATTCTTAATTTTAGCTTAATTAATCTTTGTCCCAGTCTATTAAATCTTACCACTCTTATGAGTGGATTTGGAAGGAGTACTTTTTGGTGTGTGTGTGTGTGTGTGTGTGTGTAAAACTCATATTCCATTTCACTAAATTTCACTTGCTTGTTTAATTAATTCTGGCGAACATTAACGAGTTTGCAGAAAATAGATGTGGGCTTCATTCTACACACACACACACACACACACCGCTCTGCTCCCGACTTAGTATTTGAATTTTATGAGAATGTTTCACAGGTAGAATCCACCTAGTGGTCTAATCTAAGAGTTGAAGATGAAGGAAAATATTACTAATGATTTAGGTTGCAGTATTAAACACACATACAAAGAGGCAAGTGCCATTGAGCAAGCGTTCACAAGCTGCCACCCTGGGATAGAATTTAAGTATACTCTATAACATGATACAGAGGGTATGGGAATGAATATTTGAAAGTCCAACATACCTAAAGGGAAAAAGCAAAGACATATATTTTTGTCAGTTCAAAGATAATTTAGAAGTAAGTGAACCAAACCCATGAAGAGGCTATTGAAGCTACTGTATACAGAGAATGCTGCATAGAAATAGCTTTGTTATGTGGAAACATATTTCGATACAGAACTGTTTCAAAAATATTTGTTAGTGATTATTTCAGAAGATGAATTACCATGAGTCATAAGTGACTTGATGGTACATGATGATTATTATTTAGTCTACTAGCAGAATCACTCAGCTATGCAAAGGTGTGAACCCTTATACCTTTTCCACTCCAATAGCCTGCTATTTTCCCTCTGCTCCGTCTTTTCTCATAAATGAAGCTACTTTGTGTCCTGTCTACTCTTGACTAGCAACAGCTCTACAGGATTTCTAGCTTGAATCTTTCTTATCATTTACTGGAGAAACTATGAACTGTATTTAGGATTGCATTTTTCTATACAAAGCAGATGGTTTAACAACAAACTACAACCCTGTCGCAGGCCTAATAACAACTTCCTTTCTGAAGGTTAGCAGCGAGATTAGGAACTTCTGCCATCTAGTGAATAAAAATGTTAATGCACACTATAAATTTTAATGAACTAACCGTAATTAACATGTTTATGAGCTCAAAATAACTATTTAGTGGAGACTCTTTAATACGCATGCCAAGTTTCAAGTGCCCAGATTTCATGGTCCTGAAAATGAAACAATCAGAAAGATAAACACATTCATACAAATACATATTCTTATAGCTACTGTTCTGGGCAATGCTGGCAGATTTCACACCTAAAGAGTAGCTCAGAAGCCACCTGGGAATCTGTGTTAGTTATAAACATAAGTCAATAGCTGTCTTGAATTCACTGCCCCATCTAGAATCAAGAGTCTTGATAAAATATTTGCTTTATATTCAGGTTTTACATTGTTAAAGTGGGCTGTATGCTGCCCGAGGCAAAGAGGCAAATCAAATTCCCTACAAGTCACAATGCATAGTACCAAAAGCTAGGCAAGTCAGCTTGACACATGACATAGAAAATATCTTTTCCTGTTTCTAGTTGTATTTTTTAAAATCGCTTTAATTCAAACTGTTGAACAATTTTATTGTATCAAGCAATATAATATCATTTGCTCTAAGAAATGTAATTGTTTAGCTCTACATGCTAGGTGTATAAACACCACAAATATTAAAAATAGACAACCACAATGTTAGTATTATTGGCTGTCTGTTCACCTCAAGCAAAGAAACTATAAACTCAGATTTCTGTTCTGATGGAAAGAAACTTACCACATTTTGCTTATGAAATTCACAATTTGTTGCCTAAGGTAGCCATATCTTCCTGACTCACATTAAAATCTGGCCAGGACAAAAGGGAAATACTTCAAAGTCAGCAAATGGACAGTGTTTCAACAGTCTCTATTGCGACATATCAGTTGTAAAATGCAATTTTGTATTAATTAAGTGATTTTTTTTGGGGGGGGGGAACCTGTGTTTGCAAGAACACCTCCAAGAGTTCTCTGATGGCCAGTGATTTGGGGATTCTATGAGTTACAGCTCAAAAAAAGTAACCTTTCCATGTTACCTTTGAGAATGAGTCTCTCTTGGACATACTCTTTCAAGCATTTTATTGGATGTTTTGAAGATTACATCTAGAGCTCTCATGAGGGAAGTTGTGTATTTGTATGTCGTCAAGTTCCACCCAGATAGCTGAGGGGTTTAGGTATCTGAGTTCAATTTCCCCACTGTCTCTCCTGGGCGAACAGCCAGCCTGTGTAGCCAAGGGGAAGCTGCATAGAAACCCAGGGTACCACCAAAAGGTGGTAATAGTAAGATATCTGTGAAGTCTCTACCTTGGAAGCCCTGAACAGGTCACTACAAGTCAGAATCTGTCCCCCCCCCCATATTTTATGGTGGTGATGTCCCACCCACTCATATCTCCATGATAATTTGGTGCATTAAGGCTCAGCTGTCTGCATTCTGTTGTTCTACAGCTGCTGAACAGGTCTTGGATAATGCAGGCCCTGCGATAGTCTGTCTCAAACCAAACAAGAAACAGGGAGGTATGGCAGAAAACAGATGGTGTGACACATGGGAGTTATTTCTAGCCCTGAGCACACCCTCCCTATGCAACCCCTCTAGTTTCACTTATTTTGGGGATTTGCTTCAAACTTGATATGAACAGGCTAGATTTGCAAAAGCTCTTGCTGAGACTCAGGAATGCTTCAAACAGCCAAGGGTGCTACTGGGCAAGGCCTGGGCAAGGCTCACTGACACATCCTGGCTTTTCAATATGAAACTGAGAGGAAAATGGCTCCAGAAGCTCCTGAGGGTCATGTCGGCCTCTCGTTCTTTTTTCTGAATGTTGGGGAGACTGAGTTTTGGATTCCAAGCTCAGGAAATTGTTCTTGGAAAGAGATAAAAGGGAAAAAACTTCAATCAGGTTTGCTTCCATGACTATCACTTTCAGACTTTCAGTGCCTCTTGTATGCACAACCTCACCCAGACGTGAGAGGAACTTAACCGTTGACAGGATGAGGAGGGGAAGGAGAAAGATAGATTTATATTTCAGGGTGGGGGCAAGTGAAATATTCCTGGATAAAAATGGTAAAACTATTAAAAATACTTCAACCTATCTACTTTCCCCAAAAATCTACTATCTGAAGCTTCAGATTCTTTGATTCAGATTAATACACTCTTTCCTCCATTTATTTCTGGTGAGGAATCATGCATAGCACACCCATAAAATTGTTGGAGCCACCCTCATATCATGCAGTTTACAGTAGGACCCCCATATCCACTGATTCATTATCCACTGATTTAGTTATCCACGGATGGCAGAGGGGGAAAATCAAATAAATAATTCACCAGCCACAAAGCAAGCTACTGTTGTAAAACAGAAGCCATAAAGCAAACTACTGTCACAAAGAGCAGCTGTAAAGCAAACTACTGTCATAAAACAGCAGCTGTAAAGCAACCTACTGTGACAAAACAGCAGTTTTGGGGATTTTTTGTGTTCTCTCTTATCCATGGTTTTCATTATCCACAGGAAGGTCTGGAACAAATCCCCAGCGGATACCGGGGTCCTACTGTATAATGTTCTAATTAGTATAGCCCAGGGACAAAGTTGCAGCTTCACTGCATACCTCTGTATTGATTGAACCAAATGTTTCTACTCACTGATCGACAATCTGAATGAAAAAACTACATACAGGGTACAGAAAAGATACCTTTCCTCAGATTAATGCCATGTGAGGATGAGTGGGGGAGGCAAGGTATTTGTTTCTAGACTGGCACATATATTCCTTTTGTTTCCTTCTTAAGCTGCAAGATGGGTGTTCTGCTTTTCCCCAGAAGCACGGCTGTAAATCGTTTTCAGCAACTAATAGTTTATAATAAGCTAAATTATCTGATGCATGAGTTCACCTAGAAGCTGAATATGGGAACTGATTCTGTTGAAGAGCCCTGTGGCATGAGAAGATGTTCAACAATATTTTGCTGTAGCACTTGACCCAATATATTAGCAATTACTTGAAGCCATCAGACCTTAGCTTGTATGTGTGAATCAGCATTCACAGGCGAGCCACTCCTCCTCAAGCCTGCTGCTGATCGCTGCTCATTAATTGAGCTGAAATGTGTGTGGGCTGTTGTGCTGCTGAACCCAGATCCTAAGCTTGCATATTCCCACTCTTTTGACCCCTGTACAGGTGCAACGTCTGCCAATGGAAAACACTTAGGAGAACAGTCACTCCAGATGTTTAATCTAGGATGAGATCAGGATCCCTGGGTGATCATCAACATCTGGGAAAGGTTTCATCCTCATTGTAGCATGACTGAGTTTTCTTCTTCACCAAAACACATCACCAGAATATCGCCAGTTCCATAAACTGTTTTGGTAGTGCCTTAATGCACACTCTCCGATGCCTGCACTTTTGTATGTTTTCTACTTTGAGAAGTACCTTTTTCAAAGAGATCCTGAATTTCTTTGCAGTCCCTAGGCAGAGGCGGTGGGGGAGAGGAAGTAATGCAAGCCAACCCCAAATCAAATTCAACACAAAGGAAAAGGGTGGGTGTGCTATATTAAGTACTGGATAGTATTTACTGACTAATCTGTACAATCATGTGTGCTGGAAACATATTATTCATCATCTTCTAGAAAATGAAAAATAATTAAGTGCTTGTTGTGACGTCACCCCTTTCAGAGACTGAGTTTTCAGAGGCACAACCGGGTTTATTTCGACATCTCACTGCTGTGCCACCAAATTGTGACGACACCTCCCTTTTACACACTGAATTCTGTGATGGAAATGGTACTGCTGCCACGTTTTATTCACTTAATAATGCTGCCACCTTTTAAACTCGTCGCCTCATGAATTGGGACAGACTCAGATGAATAATATAAAAATAATAACAAAGTTTATTGAAAAAATAATAAATATAACAATATCTGAGGATGGTATGTGTTGCCTTTAACATATACTGTAATAGATTTAATCACCTCCACAAGCCTCCCTGTCTTCAATAACTAGTAAACAGTATAGCCCTCACTGCCGGACAGAACTCTCACAGAGCAGTGCTCTCTCCCAGCACTCACTCTCAAAACCTCAACTTAACTTAACTCAACTGAACTCAACTGCCTAGGCTCCACCCTTTTTATATCATACCATTCCCCGCCCTCCTGCTGGGATTGGCTGATGATTTGTATATTCATTACTCCTGTTTCCAGGGTTGGATTCAGATGGAGTGGGCTGAATCAAGCTAAATAGGGTCACTTAAGGTCCCTGGTGTGATCCTTGCATCCAAATGGCACCACACCTCAAGTTACTCTATTTGCTCAATTTCCTTTAAAAGACAAGAATTCCCCTCCAACCTTACCCCATCTCATTTTCTCCTGCTTCTGGGAGGAAGATTACAGGGTGTTTTTTTTTAATTTTAAAAAAGTAATGCATGTGATGTAGTGCATGAGCACTGTCTTATTTAATTGCTTGTATTTGCCCCCCCCCCCACTATGTGGAGGACCAGACGGAGGAAGCTTTTAATTTCTATATTTAATTTCCCAGTTTCCACATATCTTCAAGTGGTTAAGGTATCTATTTAATGCACTAATGATATAAGAGTATTGAAATTAGCTGGGAAATTAAAGAAGGAAACTTGCTGTGGTTTGATTCCAGCATTTTCACATGCTGGAAATGAATCCAAATGGAGCAATTTTACCTGCACTACACACACACACACACACACACAGAGAGAGAGAGAGAGCAGAG
Source organism: Phrynocephalus versicolor (assembly GCA_023846285.1). Lineage (NCBI taxonomy): Eukaryota > Metazoa > Chordata > Lepidosauria > Squamata > Agamidae > Phrynocephalus > Phrynocephalus versicolor. Next base: position 72,079,195 of record JAHTLZ010000129.1, on the reverse strand, counting down.
CAGAGCAAAAACCAAAGAACAGAAGTCCCTGGCAGGGACCCAGATAAGTGTAGGTAGGAACTCTCTGGGGGCAGGCTGGTTCACACCACCAATTATGTCATCTGATCACTGAAGAAGGGGAAAACATATGTGTCTTTGTAGTGAATAGGACAAATATTCAGGGCTCCATCATGCTAGCAAAAGTTGAATGCAATAGGAAAACAGAACGACCTACCACAAGATTGACTGCTGCAATAAAAAAAGCCGCAGTTAATGTACTAAAGTTCTTTCTTTTGCAAAACTTGGAGGCCTAGTCATGATATTATTACTTAGAGGGAATTTCTCCAAATTTCTCCAAGTTCTGACTTCATGATAGCAAAAGCAGACTAATGATGAGAAGAAGGAAAACGTCTTTCCCCACCATGGACTCTTCTCAGCATACCCTCCCCCCCCCTTATTAAACCATCAGCGGGTCTTCTACCACACTTCGCATCAGACATCCTTGCTCTTAGTTATCAGTGCTGATTGATGTTCCTGGTAGTCTCCTGCCTCCTATTATAGAAGAACTATGCTGTTGGTCAACAGAGCTGTGGAAGACAAAAGCAGACTTCAGTCTATCACCAAGTCAATGTGCTCAGAGCATTCAAGCCAAGATCAGCAGCTCCCACCTAGAAGAACATGTGGCTGATAAACCTAAATGGAGAGGTTGTTTTCCTCAAAGCTCAGCCAAGTCACATCTTATCAAAGCTCTTTCTCCCCTCCAAGAATAGCATCTGATGGCACCAGCAAGGTTTGCTTCACAGGGAGTGATCTCCTTTATAACAGCTCTACTATCTGTGGGGGAATTGTGCTTGCCCTACTCCAGGAAGTAATAATCCCACAGATGGATCAGAGCTCCAGTTTAGGCACAGGTCTGAGTCCAATTCTTTATATGTTGTGTGACTGATGAGAAATAGAGAGCATCGGACTTCTCTGTGGACCAAATACAAAGTATTTTCCAATGAGATCACATCCTAAAACACCTTGTATGCAGTGGTCCCCCGCCATTTTGCAGTTCATATACTTCTGTTCCCGTATATATGAAATGCAAGGCCCCCTGGGGCAAGCTGCTTGGGCCTGTTTGAGGCCTCCTGCACTTACCCCAGGCCTGGCGCTGCCCCAAACAGGCCTCTAAAGGGCTTCCTGCGAGGCCCCAGAAGTGGTTTCTGGTGAACCGGGAGTGACTTCCAGATCCCCGGAAACCACTTCTGGGGCCTCAAACAGATTTCCTGTTGTCTATTAATGCTATAAGATGTCCCCCAATTTCCTGTTCTCAATACTTGAACATGTCTTAATTGTACTGGAACTGTATATTACCCTTCATTCTGTAAGCCACCTTGGGTCCTTTTTCCAAGGAGAAAGGTGGGTTAAAAATACTCTAAAATAAAAATAAAATAAAATAAATAATAATTAAAAAATCAGGGAGACTGGTTTGGATGCAGTGCAACAGCACCATCTGAAGCCGGTGCATCCAGAGTAAATTAACCCATGAGGATGATGAACCTCTTATTGGAAAACATGACAAAGTTGATTTCTTGCCCATCCATCACATAAGTGGAAATGTAAGAGGTGTCAGATCAAGAGTGGAGAACTCTACTTGGTCTAAGAGCCAGATTCACACACACACACACACACACACACACAGAGAGAGAGAGAGAGAGAGAGAGAGAGAGAGAGAGAGAGAGAGAGAGAACCTAGGACAGTTCTCATACTTCCATACATAGGTACGGGGATGGTCTGTTATAAATGTATAAAAACCATGCTGGGTCAAGTGTATGTAATCCAACATTCTTTACAGTCCATGGTCAATGATTTGCTTATGATTTCCTTTATGCTTATTTTTCACCAATAAAAATGTTTGTGATGAAAAAGGGAAGGTGCTTTTGTACCCGAATTTCCTTTACATAGTAACTAGAGATGGGCACGAAATGCCAAAATGGCATTTTGTTTCATTTTTCTTTGCCCTGGCCCTCGTTTTGTTTCATTTAATACGAAATGAATTTTTTTTAAAAAGAAATATTTTGTATTTGTTTGTTTCAGGGAGCCCTCCCAGGGCTGGGCGCCGCCGAAGCCAGTGGCAAACCTACTGGGAGAGCGGTCCCACGGCTGCAGGGAGCCCTCCCAGGGCCGGGTGCGCCAGCAAGCCAGCCAGGACAGTGCTCCCGTGGCTTGGCACCGCTGGAGTTGCCCAGCAAGTTGGCCAGGAGAGCAGTCCCGCAGCTCCAGGAGGGCTGGGGGGAGTTTTAAAAACCCGCTCTTCCTCCACCCCATCAGGTGGGAGGAGAGAGCGGGCTTTTTGAATCTTATCCCCTCCCAAAGCTAGCACCGAGTGGCTACTGGGTGCTGGCTCCAGGAGGTGGGACAGTGGTAAGGAGAGAACACTCTTCTTCCCTCCACCCCGTGTGCTGGAGGAAAGAGTGTGCTCTTTAAACTTGTTTCCAGCCTCCCTAAACTAGCACCAAGCAGCTGCTTGTTGCTATCTTTGGGAGGCTGGAAACAAGCTTAAAGAGCACACTTTCAGGCTCCCCCCCCACTTCCCCCCCCCGGGGCGGGCGGGGGGGGGCGGCGGCGGGAGAGGAGGTGAGTTAAAAAGCGCGCGCTCTCCTCCCACCTGAGGGGGGGGGGGAAGAGCGGGCCTTTTAAATCTCCCCCCCCCCCAGCCTGCACTCATCCGCTGTTGGGTGCTGGCTTCAAGCCAGTGCTGATCAGCTGCTAGGCACTTGCTTCCCTGCTGGGGGTGGAAGGAAATATTTCCCATAGAAATGCATTGCTAATGCATTCCTATGGGAAAACGAAAAACGAAGCAGAACGAAGCGGAAATTTCCACTCCACTTCATTTTTCTGCGATGGGTCAGTTCATTATTCATTTTGTTCACTAATGAAATGAATAACGAATAACAAAACAAATAATAAATTCGTTTCGTGCCCACCTCTAATAGTAAGGAGTAACCCAAGGTGAAATCTGGTGTGATGTTCAAGAACAACTCATCCCATCTATTCTTCTCTTATCCAATTAGCTTAAGAGACAGCTGCTGAAAAGAGTTGAAGCCTTTCAGCTCAACAACTCTGTGGTGCCTCTCTTATCACGGCCCCTGAACTATAATTTAAATGCCAAACTAAAAAGGGCTAATCCCAAAAATTACCTGCAAGCTGCAATACTTGGAAGTACAAACTGGGATAGAGATTGTGTGTGGGGGGGGGGGGAGTGGGGGGAGATTCATTCTCTCGTGTGGGGGAGGCAAATTCTAAAGTGCACCAGAAAATAAAAACTTCTAAAAATCACTGCAAACATTATCTGTCATTATTTTCACTCAATGTCTAATGAAACTGTATTTATGTTTTTCATGATGCCTGAATGAAACAACAGGATAAGAGAAGAGGAGGAGGAGTTGAAACAACACCTTTCTTTTCCTTTAAGAGTTTTAAAATATATTGGTTTGGTTCCACAGTTGCATTTAAAACCTTTCAAATGTAACTGTGGGGGAACTGGGGGGAAAGGTGATTTTAGCAGCTATTTTATGGAGCCTTTCAAGTACACTGTAGCATTTTCTGAGAATTGTCCAATTATGCTATAGTGACTTGACTGAATAACACCCCCCCAGCATTCTTTTGGCTCAAAACAACTTAAAAGTCTGATACTAAATGCTGAAAACCTGCAAATGTATAATGATGAGGAGTGAGGTGGCATCAAAGATCAACACACACAAACACACACACCACACCACACACACAATGTGTTCAAGTCATTCCTCAACTCTTGTTACATGGATGATTGCCATATACTTCCATCAGTTCAGGTATATGTGCAATATATCCTGCATTCACAAACCAGTGTGTGTGATCAGGGTGACACTCTTCCAGGGTGTTGAGACTGTATAAATCTCTGCCACATCACTGTGGCTTTATCCAGAGATGGTTCAACAAATATTTCATCATCCATTATCAGCTCCCACATGCATGTGACTGCAGGCATATTAATATCATGTGAAGCATCCTCTTGGCACTTGGTAGATGTACATATCTCAATATCAAAGCTCTGCCTGTAAGATAGGGAGGGGAGCATTTAGACATTTAGATTTTTTTGGCCTACAAGTCCTATCATCCTCACTCAAGATGGGCCATGGTAATGAATTGTTGGCATTGCTGTCGAAAGACATGCGGAGAGCCCCAAATCCTCCATTCTGCTCTAGGAAGTGGAGAGACAGAGACCTAATACTTCTGAAATGTGCTAGTGCCTAGAACTGCTTAATGGACATGCCTTGCAAACAGATGACGGAGAACAAACATCCTTGCATAGAGTTCTGGCATGCTGTTGTGCTGTGATGAGCTAGCCTCTCATATAACATAAAGCATGTGGAACTATTTTTATCTGACAAATGTTGAGGATATCTATTACCATGCTGGACTTCATGGGCTGGATGAAATCTATGCTAATCTCTGCAGACAATACAGTAGCCTTCTGGAGCCATGGGAGAATCTAAATATGCAGTCTCGCTGGTCTCAGGGTCAAGCTAAACTACCAGTATATGATGGCTGAATATCTCTTCTAGGAATAACCCAGATAAGGGATTTACTAACTCCAGCTTTACTGTACTAGTAATTCGTAATCACAACATCAGTTAAAATGCAACTCGTCTGACATCAGGTAACTCTTTGATTGACAACCATCTTTCGATGGGATTCCAGGAATGCCTTAGGTACTTTGGTTAATTTTATGTTCAGATGGATAAAATGTTGCTTTAGTTCACTTTTTGGTAGAAATTTGTGAATTTCTTCCTATGTAAAATGGGGGGGGGTGAGTTTTGAAACAAATTGAACTGTGGGAACAAAAGTAAAACAGACAGTTGTCAGTTCATGGTGGGGACATTGCATGCTTAATTCCTACACACCTCATTTTGAATGCATTTGTATTTGGCTTCAATAGTGGTGAATTTGGGCTTTGTTTTGTTTTGTTTTGTTATTTATGACAAGCACTCTGTCTCTAACACCTCCAATGTCAGGAAAATAGATCATAGTCATCCTCATGCTGAGAATACGTGCATCTGTTGGGTTTTGCCAGGTCAAATGAAGGAGAGACTCCTTTCCCTTTTTTAAAAAAATAATTTACCATCATTAGAATAGAATAGAACAGAACAGAACAGAACAGAACAGAACAGAACAGAATAGAATAGAAATTTATTGTCATTGTACATATGCACAATATGTACAGTACAATGAAATTAAGTGCTGTTCCAGCACTATACAAACTAAAAACAAACAAATAAAAACAAATAAATACAATTTATTAAAATTAATAAAATTATGTACAGTATTCAAGACAACAAGAACTTGAGGCCGAAACTCTAACTTCTGAAGAAAGCAAGATTGCAATAACCTTTAACAGCCCCTCTTTTTTGTTTTTAACAGGTAACAGAAGATGTCAGACACTGAAGAGATCATTGAGGAATACGAAGAGTAAGTGCCTAAATGTCTTTCATGCTCTTCCAAATTCAGATGTGCCACGCCAGCTGGTCCCTCTGTTGTTTTTCTGTCACTCACCAGGAGGGGTGTAGTTGCATAATCACTCAAATATGCCATTCATATCTTAGTACAGCATAGTCCAGGGATGAGAGGGACCATACCATGAAATCACTCCAAATGACCTGGGTGTTTATTAATAACACAATCCTTCATAGACAGGGCAAAATCCCTCTGTCTTCATTGTTCATGTGATGTCACCATAAGAACCTTGGTGAAAGCTTCTTCACATTCTTTTAACCTTGCTTTGAAAGTAGAGATATGATGAAATCTAACCAATGTCTTCTATGTGATCAGGAGGTGGCCTTCTCTGTGATCCTGCCTCCACAAGAGTTCTTGCATCTGGCATAACTGCAAGACAATGAGCCTGTATGCTCTGTAATGTTTCCCTTGATTTTTGCAAAAAGAGGTACAGTACCTCCTTTTGTGGTTCATATACTGCGGGACCGCTATATCGCGGGACTGCAATATATGAAAAAAGCCCCCCTGGGGTAAGGGGGAAAGGCCTGTTTCAGGCCTTCCAAGCAAACTGGAAATTACTTCCAGTAAACCGGAAGTGACCTCTGGAGCTCTAAAAAGCATTTCTGAGGCCTCCAAGGGCCTTTCTAGGCTTGTCAGAGGCTTCAGAAATGCTTGTCGGCGATATGAAGGTCACTTCCAGTTAGCGTGGAAGCCCTTTTGGGGCCTCTGACAGGCCCAGGAAGGTGCTCACAGGCCTGTTCAGGGCAGCACCATGCTGGGGGTAAGTACAAGAGTCCCCAGCTAGACCCCTCAGGCCCGACCTGACCTGCATCTGCATATTGCAGAATTTCAATTATCATGGGTCCGGTTTGGTCCCTAAGCCCCACGATAGGCAGGGGGTCACTGTAATGTAAAACTAGGTCTTTGTGTGACACATACACACACCTCAACATGATGGACTGAGTGTTGAAAAAGATAACATAATCAATTGAATGGTATTCTGATTCCTAGTTCAGCTAAGAAAGCAGCACATTTCCCAATAATGGACATTTTACAAAAATGCACCTAATGAGCCTTGAAAAGATGGAGAATCTCTCTTATCATCAACTTAATAAAAGAAATCTTGTTGTCTAGTTGCAAGAAGAATTGGAGGGTGGGGTTGGGATCCTGCATGAATCCTGATCTCCTATAAAAAGCACATCAGGAGTCATATACCAAACAGTCATGGTTCCATAGCTTTTTGGAATAGGCTTTTGCTATGAATTAGAACTTGGAAAAATTATTGTGGAAATAAGCTTTCAGATTCCTCCCCCCACCCCCTGAAAGTGCCTATGTTAACCAAGAATTTCTGGGAGTTATAGTTTTTTTTTATATTTTAAAGAGGGGGGATTTTCAAGCTCTGAGTTGGACTGTAGGTCCTCACATCCTCTTGCTAACTGTTGTCACTGTCCATGTGTTACCTCTCACACCAGGCCCATTCTACATCATCCTCTCCAGGAAAAGGGAGCAAAATGTTTGCATGGGCCAATGTGCTCACCCAGGTTATTTTTGAAGGCCCCAACCTCAATAGATCACCATAACCCATTCAAAAATTAATTTTCTCCAGCAATTTAAAAAAAATGACTTTTCCTTAGAGGCTCTTGTAACAGTGACTCACTTTTTAGAACTTTACTGCAGTCTTTAAAACCTAAAGAACTGATTTTTCAGAACTGGAAGAAATGTTCTGGAAACTTCTGGTTTTATATTTTGTTTTTCCCCTCCCTTCCTTTTTACATATTTGATGTGCTGTTTGGCCCTGGAGTAGCACTGGGAGTCCCATCCCAATCCCTGTTCTAGATATAGAGGACAGGAGATTCAGATCAGTGTTTCTTCTCATCAGTTTTCTCAGTGTTCCCTTGCTCTGAAGGGACAAGACGAAAAGGGACAACCAGCAAGGGGAAAACAAGCTCCAGGTTCTTGGTCATGCAACATCCCCTATTTATTTATGGGTTTTACCAGACGCTTGGTGGTGATGATTACATGTTGTGTGTTTTTTTGTTTAGAAAGTTGCCATGACTCAACATCCAGATATCCTCACTTGGATGACTGAGAATATTTACAGACACTTTGGAAAGTGATGCGTTTTACTTAGCAGTGCAAGGGCAGCTCATTTTAAATCATTTGTGAAATTGGTTTATTATGAAACATTTTAGCATAGGTGAAAGTCTCTGACACATAAACTTAGAACCTACTGATCTATTCAAGGACTGGGGTCAGTTTCAGTTCCATCTCTCCCTCTCCTCTCCTTCTCCTCTCTCTCTCTCTCTCTCTCTCTCTCTCTCATTCTCTCTCTCTCTCATTCTCTCTCTCTCTCTCTGTGTGTGTGTGTGTGTGTGTGTATGTGGCAGGTGGCAGGAAAACTTCTCAATTTTTTTCAGACTGTCATACTGAACTAGCACTATACTAGATTGCAAGAAATAAAACAATTAAAATAACAATAAACGCACTAAAAATAACACCACAGCAACAGTGGCTAGCAGCTGTGAAATGCATCCATGACTAGGGTAGGAAGCCATAGGACAAAGCCTCAAATAACTCCTTATAGCCCTCTGTTACTTTGTTATACAACACAGTTTAAAAATGGATTGACTTTTTCCTCAAGAGATGCACACCCAAATCCCAAAACCATGTGACTTTAAATTGATTTCAAAACCTGGATCCCTCTTCTGATTCATTTCCATAATATAATCATGCTCTCAGCCATTTTTTTCAGAACTCTTTTTCCTCTCCAGCCAGACTTCCATGGAGAAAGTCTGACTTTATGGCCTAAACTTGGAGTGAGGAATCTTTAACCCTTCAGACATTTCAGATTACAACACTCCTAATCTTCCAGTACAGTTGTTCTGAGTGGGGATGTGGAAGTTATAGACCAAAATATCTTGAGAGTCAAATGTTCACCACTTCTGGCTTTCATGTTGCTCTTCTTGTCTAGCTAAGGAATCTCACTTCATATCTCTAGCTTGGAAACATTTTCCCCAGACTCCCTGAACCACTACGTACGATTTTTTAGCCCAAAAGGCAACTTTCAAGATGACAAGAATCACAGTCATCTAAATATCATAGGAGCATAGAAGGCCTCTGACTTGACTATATCTGCAGTTCTGGGAATTCTTCATACTTTTTTGTAACTCCTCGCCACTCACATACTCTGAGCTTCCTCAAGCTTGCTCATCAACTGTTCACATGGTCTCTTCTTCTAGTCCCAAAGAACACTCCTGACAGAGAGTGCCTCATTCCTGCTCTCTGGCAATGCCTCTCCATATTTATCTGCACCTGCTTGAGTTACCTGAGCTGCATCCACAGCTGATGCATAGCACAAAGTCATGCTCCAACATGTCCAACAGGCTGCATCCTACTACCAGCCATGTAAAAGTCATGAAGTTTCCCAGAACTGCATAGTGTGAAGTCATGGTCTAGAATAGCCAGTAGGCTACATTCCACTCCAGGGCTGGCTCCACCCCTGAAACTACCCTTAGGTCTATATAGTAAAATGTTTACTTATTCTTAGCCTGGAAATGAGCCAAAGGATGGTGAAGGAGAAACTAACAGAAAGCTAAAACTATTACAGGCCTACATGCTAGCGACAGGAAGCATGCCATATTATATTCTTAAAATGGGAGAAATACACAGAAGGACAGTCATTGAAGAAACAAATTGGGATGTTTTTGATAACTCAGACCTTGAGGAGTATACTGCAGGAATTCTGGGTTATATTAAATTTTGTATAGATACTGTTACTGTAGATAAACGTGTCCGAATCTATCCAAATCAGAAACCATGGATGACCAAAGAGGTGAGGTGCTTCCTGCATGACAGGAATAAGGCTTTCAAGTCTGGTGATGTGATCAGGTATAGCATTGCTAGAGCAGATTTGAGGAGAGGCATTAAAAAAGCAAAGGTGGATTATAAGAAGAAGATTGAGGCTTGTTTTTACAGTAATAATAATGTGAGGCAAATGTGGCAAGGGGTTCAGCAAATCACTAGTTATAGATCTAATTATGCTGCCCCTTCTGCTGGAAATGCTTCTTTGGCTGAAGAACTGAACAATTTTTTGCTAGGTTTGAGACAGAACAAACAGAGGTATTTACATCACAGCCATCAGCACAGTTTAGCCCTTTCCTTCTTGTTGAAACGTGGGAAGTGAGAAACATCTTGAGAACTGTGAACCCAAGGAAAGCTGCAGGACCTGATGGCATTTCTGGTCGGGTGATTAGGGAGTGCGCAGACCAGTTGGCTGGAATTTTTACTGAAATTTTTAACCGGTCTCTAGCCCAGTCAACTATTCCATCTTGTCTGAAGGCCTCCATTATTGTTCCACTGCCAAAGAAGCCATCTATTAACAGCTTAAATGATTATAGACCTGTGGCACTTACCTCCATTATAATTAAGTCTCTGGAACGATTAGTCCACCAGCATATCATCTCTTGCCTCCCAGGCACATTTGATAAATATAAGTTTGCTTACAGAGCAAATAGATCCACGGAAGATGCTATAGATATCACCTTGCACACTGCTCTTACCCATTTGGAGCTGCAGGGGACCTATGTAAGGATGCTCTTTGTGGACTTTAGCTCTGCTTTCAATACAATTATACCTCACAAGCTGATATCTAAACTTAAGGACCTTGGTTTCTATCATTCCATCTGTGCCTGGATCATGGATTTCTTATCAAATCCCTCACAGAGGGTCAGATTAGGTGACTATATGTCATCAGCCCTCACTCTCAACATGGGTACTCCACAGGGCTGTGTGCTGAGCCCACTATTGTTTAGTATTTACACCTCTGACTGCACTCATACTCATCCTGAAAATAAAATCATCAAGTTTGCCGATGACACAACAGTAGTGGGACTCATCTCTGGTGGAGACGAGTCAGCCTACCGAGAGGAGGTTCATCGGCTGCTACGGTGGTGCAGAACCAACAATCTGATAATAAATATCAACAAGACCAAAGAACTTATAGTGGACTATCGAAAAAGGAAATCAGACACTCAGCCCCTGATTATTGATGGAGTTTGTGTAGAGCGAGTGACGGACAGTAGGTTCTTAGGAGTTATTCTACAGGAGGATTTGACCTGGAGTGCCAACACTGAAGCACTGGTTAAGAAGGTCCAACAGAGATTATATCTTCTGAGACTTCTCAGGAAGGAACAACTGTCTAAGAAACTGTTGGTAACCTTCTACTGGGGCTTTATAGAAAGCACTATCACTTACTGCCTCTGTGTCTGGTTTTCCAGTTGCACAGTGGCAGATAGAAGGGCACTCCAGAGGGTCATAAACACTGCTGAGAGGATAGTGGGCTGTCGTCTTCCTCCTTTGGAAGAATTATACAACTCCAGATGCTCAAGGAAGACATCTAGAATTTTGAGAGACCCTTCGCATCCTGGCCACCAATTTTTTGAACTGCTGCCGTCTGGCAGGAGATACAGGACTCTTAGGTCAAGGACAAATAGACTAAAGAACAGTTTTTATCACAGAGAGGTATCCAAGTTAAATGCGACAGTTTTAGCACTATCTTAATCAGTTTTTAAGTAGTGTTTTAAATTTTGTAAGCAATATTTTGTATGGTGTTTTATATGTCTTATGTGTTTTATGTGTTTTGTATGCTTAGAGTGTGTAGTGGAACAGCACTCTAATTTCGTTGTGCATATCTTGCATATGCATAATGACAATAAAACTCTATTCTATTCTATTCTATTCTATTCTATTCTATTCTATTCTATTCTATTCTATTCTATTCTATTCTATTCTATTCATAGGTAGAGCCTATTAAGAGGAAGTGCAAAGCAGAAAATAAGTATCTTGCAGTGATATATTCCAAATCACATAGCAATCTTTGCCTAGAATGTTTGGCTACTTTTATGGGCTCTTACAAGCAGGCAGTATGAATTGTTACATGACCAAGCACAACTAGGTAACACTCACCTTTGGCACTCCAGATATTTTGGACCACAACTCCCAGAATTCCAAGCCTGTATTATCAATGAAAAAGGGCTGTGGGAGTTGTGGTCCAAAACATCTGGAGTGCCAAAGGTTCACCACCATTGGTGTAGGGGTATCACAGTAATTCAAAATGCACAATAAAGGATACAGTACAGTGCATCCAAAATCACAAAGATGGGTAAATGATGGTGCATAGGAAAGCCACACACACTACATGTTAAAGCTTTCTCCCAAGAAACAACTGTGGGTACCTGGAGTTTCGTAGGATTTTCCTCTCCCTCACTAGGAATGGCTATGCCTCCACATTCCATTCATTCTACCCTCAGACAAAAACACTGAAGAGGATACCTAAAAGTGCTAGACTCATGGGGCACGGTATCAGGAGACAGTTATCTCATGTGCTCTCAGAGGCATCTGGTGGGGCCACTGTGGCCCCTATCCCATTGCAAAGGACACATGGTATTAAAGGCAGTTTCTGTGTCCTCACGAATGCTGATTTCCTAACCGCATCTGGGAAGGGGGTGTCGGAAGAGGGGAGGGGGAGAGAGAAAATAACTAGGGTGGGTATTGGAGGAATTCTCCCACTCTCTTTCTCAGGTTTTGTTTGCCTGTGCAGCAGGTTATATCAAACAATGAGCTAATAATTCAGATGGTAGCTGGTGAGATGTCAAGCTCTCATCACCCCCTTCTCTCTCTCTCTCTCTCTCTCTCTCTCTCTCTCTCCCCCCCTGCGCTCGACAAAAGAAAGAGGAACTGCCAGTGGGGTGGCTCTGCCCTTGGCTGTTCTCTCTTCTCTCTCTCTCTCTGTAAGTGTAAGCGGGTTTTAGCGTCCCTGCTGATGTTTGCTTCGGCTAAAAAGCCACATCTAAACTGAGGCAAATTATTCCCACCTCTGGGGTTGGTACTTGGAAAACTCGCTAAAGGGGGCATGGCCGTGAATTTTTTTAAAAGTTGGTTGCATGTGAGCATGATTCTTGAAGTAAGAAGCAAATTTTAGCTGCGGTGGGATAGAGGCCTGTGAGACACAGGAAGTTGGAATAGGAAGGGCTCTTCTTATATTCTTAAGATATCCGATCATTTCCATGTTGATGCAAAATGGGAAAGTGGAGGTTTTAGACCAGCCAGCATCACAGTAAGCTTAAACTCTTTCTACTCTCAAGGAATGCCTTCAAAAGTCATAATAAGGATGCATCAACCAGCTGACCAGCTCAGCATTTTATCACCTTGATAAGACAAGGTACTCATAGAAGAAAATGTTTGTAGATTCAGAATCTTTTGTGTTCTTTCTGTGCTCATGGCTTCCAGCACAGTGACTAGAAGATATACTAGACATAAAATTTCCCATTTAACACAGAAGGACATGAGAGGTTTCATGATCTGGATAAAGCTCTACTTCAGATCTAATAAGTGAAAGCACTGAGATAAGGCAGCCCACTATCAGAGCCAACAAGGCAAGTTCTGAGGTAGTTTCCCCTCAGCCCCCTGAGCACAGCGCAGGATAGGAATTGGTGCCTATGTGATAAGATGTTTTCGCTTGACAATACAGTTCCTTAAGTAATGTTTCTTGAGGTGATATGCGAGGAGGAGCTCAGGAAGTATATGAACTACTGCCATCTGCTGGTTTGGATGTCAGCAAGAAAAGGAAAAGGAAAAGGCTGTGTGGTTGAGTTTTGAATTTTGGTTAGAATTCCTCTGGCAGAAGAGCAGAAATGCAGGGTCCCACAGAACAAAATTAGCTTAAAGTTTTTTTCCACAGCAGTCTACCCCTTTTCTCAGCAATTAGCACTTACTGTCTCAGTAGCTCACTCTGAGACATTAGATGGAGAAAGAATAAGAAAGTTTCTTTATTGAGTGTTGAATACATCAAACAGTAAACTAAAAACAGAAATGGCAGTGATCTCTTTGAATGCAGACACAGGAGGGAGCTATCGGTTAGTGCCAGAGAGAGTGAAAGTCACTGCAGCCCAGAAATTTCTCTCCCAGCCACACCTGTTAAAGGAATCATGTGAGGTTCCATAAACTCCAGAAAAGGGTTCTTGAACAAATCTATATAACACAAAAGAATTAAAGTGTAGCAAAGATTCAGCAATAAAATAGGATAATATGGGGAAATACAGATTCCAAAGGAGTAAACCTGTATGGGTAGGTTCATTAGGTGCTATTGAGAAGAGTATTGTTCCAACGCCATCTGGAACAATGTTAGGGAATCCTGGGCAAGGATTAGGGATGGGCACAAAACAGAAAAATTGAGTTTCGTTTCATTTTGTCCCCTTACGTTTCATTTCGTATCATAAGTAATGATTTTTTTCAGAAATTTTGTTACTTATGAATATTGAAATGAAATGTTTTAAGGGAATCCCCCGGCAAGGGGCTGAGAAGGTAGTGCTGATGTCAGCAGCCCCCTCTTATTCCCCTGACATGGGATTCCCCACCACCTCTCAGGTGGGAGGTGGCAGTGGGCAGATAAGAGATTTTGAAGAGGACCCAAGCCGCGGTGCCCGCCTTAGCTGCTGCCTCGCCAAGGCAGGTAAAGAAACATGCTAGGAGGTGAGCAAGGCCTCCTCTGACACTTTTTGGAGTCAGGTTATCTTTATTTTGTGCAAAATTCTTTGTGAAGAATTTGTTGCCATTTCCAATTTTGAAGGTAAGCATTTATAGACACATCAAGCAAACAGAGGCTGATTGTTTCTTTTAGTAGCCCAGGTAACAAGGAAACTGTTATTGCATGATATAATACAGCACATGTTACAAACATCTGCAAACATCATTCTTTAAAGTGAATAAAATCACTCCAAGACTGACACAAAGCCTCATTGTTACAAGTCACAATGTAAACCTAACACTGCTTGGTGGAACGTCAGCCAGGACTTCAGGAAGGCAGCCTCTTGAAAACATCTACACTGAAAAGAGGGATCTGAAGGGGGATCTGTCTTCTTCAAAGATTCCTATCCCAGATAAATAGATGTATGCACTTTGGTACTACAAAGATCAAATATACAACACCGTTTGGCCATCAAATTCCATTTCCATTTTATTTCCTATAAATTCATGGTGGGGTCATGCATAATGATTAGAGACGGGCACGACTTAGCGGAATTGCCGTTTCCGTTTCCGTTACTCGTTTCCGTTACGGAATGGAAACGGTAACGGGAATTACTCCGCCAGAACTCGAACTCGAGCCGACTAAAGAATAATTGGGTCTGATTTGTTGTTGTTGTTCCTGGCATCGCGGCGATCCCGCGATGCCAAGCGGCACAGAAAAAAAGTTTTTAAAAGTTAAAAAAAAACCCCGATTCACGGCCCTAAAAGCAGGCAAAAACTGTCTGAGGGCACCTACCAGGCCAGAAGGGTGTTTTATTTGGGGGGATTTCCCCGCCCCCCTCTCCTTGGCTGGTGCTACTGCTGCGCTGCTGGTACCAGGCAGGGGGGCATCGTCTCGTCTGCCTTTGCCATGCGGTGTGCGGACAGGGGGATCCAAAATGGCGACCGCAATATTTTTTTTGAAATCGTGGTCCAAAAACACACCAAAGCACCACAGAAACATGCGAAAATTAGCTATTTTAAATGCTTGAATTTTTACAGCAGCAGCAGTGGGTTTGTCTTGCCAAAATACATCTCCGTTGATTTTATTTTATTTTATTTTATTTTAATTTTTTTACACCTGTGCACGCGCAATGATGGGCTGGCCATGGGATGGGACCATGCAAATTTTTGGAGCCATTCCACCAATCGCATGGCCAGGTTTTGCTGAGACTTCTGGGTGTGCCAGAGAGGGCATTAAAAGCCCACAAACCCGAACCCTAAACCCTAACCCAAACCCGAACCCGAACCCATATGCCAGTACACTGTGTTCTTAGTGGGCCAGAGGCACCCAGAGGTACAGCCCACTAACCCACCCTAACCTTAACCGTTACCCTAAGCCTAGCCCTTACCCCCTACCCCATGCTCTGGGAAGTCAAGTCGCGCTAAATCACGGCTGTAACGACAAACAAAAAAACGAAAAACTAAACGACAAATTTTTGAAAAATTTCGCGAAAAACGGAAACGAGCCGAAATGGACCCGTCCCGAAAAATGACAACTCAAAATTTTTTTTTCCAAGTCGTGCCCATCTCTAATAATGATTTTGTACTTTATAATTGATTTGTTCCTTTGCTTTCAAACTTCCAGCACTATTGTAACATAGCTATTTTCCTTTCTATTTGACAGGGAACAGGAAGGTAAGGAAACCAAAAATATCCAAATCCAGATGTTTTCTAAACAACCATGGCATCACTGACAACATTTTATCTTTTTCTCTCTTTCGGCTGGCTGCAGAAGACTGTATTGAAGAAGGTATGCTTCTACACTTATTAGAAGGGCCAAAACATGGATCAATAATGTTGTCTTATGCAAACTGACTTGCAGGTGCTTTTAAAAATCACCTCCCATGCTTTAACCTATGTGTCTCAGTGTAGCTACTGGTAAGTTCAACATTCAATGAGAAACTTTAGCTTCTGCCACTGATTTCTGAGTTGGGGATGAGAGGGAAGACCTATTTTTTTTCCTGACACCCAAAATATATTTTGGGGACTAATCGACTACTTTGTCGATTTGCTTTTTATTATATATTATATTTTATGTTTACCAATATATTCCTTTTATTTTATTTTATTTTATTTTATTTTTATTTTACTTTATTTACTTTCCTTTTAATTGATGTACTGCTCCTTTATTGGGCTTGTCTTGCCCTCTTTGTTCACCGCCTGGGGTTCTTTTGGGAAGACGGGTGGTATAAAAATGAATAAATAAATAATTTAATAAATATATTATTTATTTATTTATTTATTTATTTATTTATTTATTTATTTATTTATTTATTTATTATACTTATTGACTGCCCAAATTTCTCACAGGGAACTCTGGGTGGTGTACAACAAATCACTAAATAAACAATATGCCCCCAGACAAACAAAACTCAAACAAATAAAATTGGGTAAATAATAAAAACAGAACAACAACCATACGACAAAACAGACTCCGGCAAGAAAGGCTGGGCCAGACAAACAAACAACTAACAAAAAATTTTCTGTATTATAATGCACTAGCTATAATAAATACATGGTTAATTATTCTATGGAATGTGTCTGAAGAAGCAGATTGAAATCCACAGAAGCACACAGTAAAATAAATATATTAGTTATCAAGGTGCCACAATATTTTTGTTTTATATTTGTTCTGTGTTTTGTTATGCTTCTTAAAGCTGCCTAATGTGCCTAATGCTTCACTACAGCTTTAATGGTGGGAGGTAGTGATGCCAAATGCTGACATCTTAAGTATCATCACTTTTTGTTTGGTGTTTGATACCTGTAGTTATGAACAGATCTGAGTATCACCACTTTGGGCAGAGTAAGTCATGTATTTTAATTTAAATAAAATCAGTAATAAATAACACTGGGAAATATATAAATTAATTTTCCTAAGTAGGTTCAAGAATACCTAAACTACTGTAATTCTCTAGAGGATGCTAGTTATTGGATCAAAGATGTAAGGAGACATATATCTGAATAGCTAGCTGTTTTTCTTATTATGTTTTATGAGCCTGAGCTATTATTCTGTGCATCTGAATTGATTAGTTCTGATTTATTTTGCCATAAATGAGAAAATAAATCTAGAACAGGCATTTGGTTGCTTCCATAAATTCACTAGAACTTGGTCAGTATATCTGTATTTTTTCAGAATATCGCTGCTGCATCTTTGTACTTGAATGAACCCTGCTTGTCTATTAATAAGTCACTGTTCTGGCTTCTCCAGACCTTAATATCCTACTGTCTTTGCTAGTGCTTGGTTTCATAAGCGGTTTGCACCTGAACGCTAGCTGCTTGCGCAAATGTGAAGCAAAGATCAGCCCCGAGAGAGAAAGCCAGCTTGACCCCACAGCTTGATGTGATCCTTTGCTAACCTTCTTTACTCAATTCCCTTTCACCATCCCTGCTTTGCCTTGGTTAAGAAGAAGAAGAAGAATGGATAGAGGTGGAAGACGGTAGTAGAACATTTCTTTTCATTTCACTTTACCACTGCTTTCTTAATGATATGTAGGCTGAATAATCATTGCTCTTCTGTGCATGAGAAATATATCCATATACTGGGCATCCCCTGTATGCAAGTTTATACTGCACAGACTTATCCATATATGATTATAATTCCCTCTTCCAAGGGAATCCAGGGAACTGTCGATATGGGAAGAGGAGCTAGAGATCTGTAACATTTAATTGTCAGTTTATCATCATATAATTTACTATAAGACACACTGGACTAAATCCAGTTACTAGTCCCATCTTAAGTAGACCCATTGAATCAATAGGACCTACATAAATATTAAAATCAGTAGCATCTTGATTTAGTGGCTCCATTATGTTTAGATATGATTGCTTAATGGTAAGAAAATAAATATACTTTCCAATATCTCTCCCCCCCCCAAAAAAAAAATGAAGCTGAGTTTTTCAGCCCTTATTTTTGGTCCGGGGGAAAAAAAAACATCCTCAGCTTATATTCAAGTGACTATGGTTACCACACTTTCACCACCTCCCAAGTGCTCGTCGGGCTTGGGGAAGGTGGCGGAGGGCTAGTCCTGCCCATTCCACTGCCTCCCGAGCACTCAGCCAGCTTGGGGAGGGCAGCAGAAGGCTTATACTTCTGCTCAAAAAGTTTTCCCAGTTTGTTGCGAACAGTTAGGTGTCTCAGTTTATATTCGGGTCATTTTATATTTGGGTATGAACGGTACTGCTTCAAGCACTTTCTTGGCAGTTTATAAGTTAATTATACAGCTAACATAGCCCCTACCCATCCCAGCCCCTAAAGTGAGCTGGGTATTCATTTGCCTGATCTTAGAAGGATGGAAGGCTGAGTCAACCTTGAGCCATCTACCTGGGATTAAGCAAGTTTTTGGCAGTGGTACAGCACTTTAACCACTGTATCACTCAGCTCCTCATACATAAGAAAAGCTGTACTGAATCACACCAGTAGGTCATTAATTCCATACTGTTTCTCAAAATTGACCAGTTGGACATTTGGGGGAGCCCCCCCACAAATGCTTGCATTTGGTAGCCTTGAATCCTACTGTTGCAAATGAAAGGTGCTTTGAGTCCCACAGGTGGGAGAAAGGTGGCATAGAAATTAAATAAATAAATAAATAAATAAATAATAGTCTGCTGAGTATGATCACCTATAACCACAATGGACAGTGGTTACTAGAGATGGGCATGAAATGAATTATTTTTTTGTTTTGTTATTCATGATTTGTTTCATTATGTAATGAAACGAATAATGACCTGGGGGCAAATTTAACACGAAACAAACTGAACTGAGAAAAACTGGTTCGGTTAGGTTCGTTTCGTTAATGGGGGGAGGAGATGTCTCCTACCTGGGGCTGGTCCAGAGGTCATTTCACACTGAGCTGCACGGAGGGAGCACACACCTTGTCGGTGCCATCAAGGGACACGACGGGCTCGAGCCTCAGCCCAGCCCCGGGAGGAGAGATAAGAAGCAGGCCATGTTTAGGCGGCCAGAGCAGCACGGCTTCAAAGCCACCCCCCTTATGCCTCCCTCCCGTGGCCTGTTATCGCGGGGCCGATCAGGAGAGGAGATAAGGAGGCTGCGCTTAGGCGGCCAGAGCCGTGCGGCTTCAAAGCCGTCCCCCTTGCGCCTCCCTCCCATGGCCCGTTATCACGGAGCTGATTGGGAAGAGTGATAAGAAGGAGGCTGCACTTAGGCGGCCATTACAGAGCGACTCTGACTCCACTCCACCTCTTTATTCCCCCCACACCACTCTGACTGGACCCCAGGGGCCACGCAGTGGGAGCTGGGGGGGGGGGGAAGGTAAAAACGAATAATGAATTAACAAAACAATGAAATGAATTTTTTCATCAAAATGAAATGAAACAAACCAAACCCCTTAACAAAATGAAATGAAATGAAACATTTTTTCAATTTGTGCCCATCTCTAGTGGTTACTGACCAACTGTTCTCCATATTATGGATATCTCTCCCACATATTGAAAGCAAACTGGGGATTTTGTGAAGCCATACAGTAAGACCCCCGTATCGACTGAATTATTAAGCACTGATTCAGTTATCCATGGTTGGCAGAGGAAAAAAATTAAATAATCCAGCAGCCACAAAACAAGCTACTGTCACAAAACAGTAGCTGTAAAGCAAGCTGCTGTCACAAAACATTATGACTATCTCTCCCACATATTGAAAGTAAATTGATTTATTGACAACTGATTTAGTTATCCATGGTTGGCAGAGGAAAAAAATTAAATAATCCAGCCACCGCAAAGCAAGCTACTGTCACAAACAGCAGATGTAAAACAAGCTACTGTCTCAAAAAAGCAGCTGTAAAGCAAGTTGTTGTCGCAAAAGAGCAGCTGTAAAGCAAGCTACTGCCACAATACAGAAGGTTTTTTTTGGGGGGGGTGTTCTCTCTTGTCCATGGTTTTTGTTATCCATGGGAAGGCCTGGAACTAATCGATCCCCATGAGATACCAGGGTCCTACTGTACTTCTTTAGCTTTGAGGGGTAACCCATTGCTCTAGCTTTATAAAAGAAATTAAACATCCTTCCATCTCTTTTCTCCATACCATACCCAAAATCCTATTGCTTTTCAGCTTAATAAATCACACTTAAGTAGGCCCCGTGAATTAATGGGATTTGGTGAGTCATCCCCTTTGCAATTTTACTTTTGCATAAGAAGTCACAGTTAGAGCAGACCTCCTTGAATTAATTTAACCAAAAGGGGAGTTGACTCATCTCCATTGATTCAATAGGTCTACTCTAGTGTGATTTACATTGCTAAACAACAGGATTTGGGCCTTTGTCTAGTAATAATATAAGGCACTTATCATCTCATTTCCATTCCCCTTTAATTGTCTTTATATGTCAAGGAAGTTTTTTCCTCAATATTTGGTTTGTCCCTTTTATCTTTGTTGCCCTTAACACAAGTATATCATCACTAGACATGGGCACGACTAGGCGAAATTGTCGTTTCCGTTTCCGTTTTCCATTTCCGTTATGTAACGGAAACGGTAATGATAATTAAGCCATCAGAACTCAAACTCGAACTGAAAAAAGAAAAAATTGGTTGGGTTTTTCGTTGTCGTTTGTGGCATTGTGGCGATCGCGCAATGCGCGAAGCATAGAAAAAGTTTTTAAAACTAAAAGTTTTTTTAGAAAACCCCGACTCCCGGCCAAAAAAGCAGGCGAAAATATGCCTGCCTGAGGCTTTGCCACCTACCAGAGGGGTGGTTTCTGGGGGATCCCCGGCCTTCCCCCCCTCTTCTCCTGTCCTGGACTGCTTGCACCAGGCTGTGGGGGGGGTCATCCTCGTCGTCTCGCCAGTCGCCATGCAGTGGGGGGGGGGATCCAAAATGGCAACCACAATTTTTCTTTAGAAATCGTGGTCGAAAAACACACCAAATCACCACAGAAACATGTGAAAATTAGGTATTTTAAATGCCTGAATTTTAATAGTAGCAGCAGTGGGGATTTTTAGAGCAATAAAACGTCATATTGATTTTATTTTATTTTTATTTTTATTTTTATTTTTTTACACCTGCGCAATGATGGGCTGGGCATGGGATGGGGCCATGCAAATTTTTGAACCATTCCACCAATGGCATCGCCAGGTTTTTGACTGACACTTCTGGATGTCTCGGAGGGCATAAAAAGCCGAGGCACCTTCCAGAAATCGCAGTCAGGTGTATGGATGTGGTTGAGGGAGGAGGGCTGGCTGCTGGTGCTGATGTGATCCAATCGAGATTGAGGAGGGAGGCTGGAGGCTTTAGGATTTAAGTTAGGCAGACAGGGAGGGAATTGAATTTAGAAAATAATTTATTTGATTCCCTGCAGTTTTGTCTGCTGAATGGAAGAGCAGTTTGGGGTGCAAGCCAAGAACAGAACCTCTATCCTATCCTAAGTGATATCCTAACTGCCCACTCGCCCATCCCCCCGTGCCGCCACCCGCCTGTGGCCCGCGCCACCGCCCACCCATTCGTCTGCCCGCGGCCGCCGCTCACCCACCCACGCCTCCCCCTGCTGCTGTCGCCGCCTGCCCATGGCCCCTGCCACCGCCGCCTGCCCACACCTCCCCCCGCCACCCGCCGCCCGCTCCGCCCGCCGCCTAGGGCGCAAAAACACCTAGCGCCGGCCCTGATTGCGGGACGCCCCTATGCTCTGGGAAGTCAAATCGCGCTAAATCGCGGTGGAAATGACAAACAACAAGCGACAAACGGAAATGACAAATTTTTGAAAATTTTCGTGACAAACGGAAACAACCCGAAACGGACCCGTTCTGACAAACGACAACTCGAAACATAATCTTTTCTGGTCGTGCCCATCTCTAATCATCACTACTGAAGAGATCATAGCCTGAGCAGAGGAGAACAGAGAATCTCACATCCTTCTGCACACACCGTTGGCTGCTGGTGCTTTTGAGATGGATGAGGAATGTAGGAAGACTCTTCCTCGATGCCCTCTGAGTAACTGTCTCTCGGCCATGCTAAGGAATTTCTTTCAGATTATTTCTCCCCACCCCTCAACCAGCATTAAGCCCATTTAAACTGAACCACAATATGTTTGGTTTAATATGACATGCCTGAGAGATGTTTATTGTCATTTATTAGCCAGGTTCTTAGGCAATGCTCTGTTTGTCAACCACTTTTTTTCTTTGATCAGCTTCTGAGTAGCTGGAGTTCATTACCTCAAGCAGATTATTTGCCAACCTACAACTGAAATCCTCTCTAGCATTCAACTTGTTCTGCTGTTTTGTTTCACAGAACAAGAAGAACAACTAGAAGAAGCAGAAGAAAATGCAGAGGAAGCCACAGAAGAAGGCATGTATTAATGTTCACTTCAGCATTGATGGCTGATACAAACATTGTAATGAGATGCTCTTCTTGAGAGGAAGAGGAGCCACAGCATCGGATAAGATGAATTCTGCATCTAGATAGGAAGTAAATTGCAGAGCTGAACAATGCTGGTTTCACCCAACAATAATGAGAATCCTATTGGTGATTTACACATGCAGAATTTAAATTGTGTAACTCACCAACTATTGGTTTCGGTCATGTTGCAGGCTACCCACCCAACTCTTCAAGAGGTAAGTACCTAGTAATGCAATCAGTGCCACATTAGTTAGCAACCGCTTTCCACAGTGAATTATGCACTTTTACTAACATATGCATAAATCACTAACAGGATTCTGGTCAAAATGAGTAAAGCTGTAGATGTTTAAGTATTAATAAGTACAAAATGAGAAAAATGTTTTAGTGATTTGTACAGTGCCCATGTTTCTTCAGGTATCAATTATATATATCACCATATGTCACACTTCCATGACTTTGGGCGTTTATACACGACCCCTAAATTCCGCAGCAAATGGCTGCAAGCTCCGGAGCTTAAAAATGTTTCCCCACCAGCTCCAGAGTTTAGAGGAAATTAAGTGCGACCCCACCCACCTAAGCATGACCCAGCGCACTTTTCTTGTACCTGCTCTTCCCTGGTGAAAATTGTTTGATGCGGTGTAAGGATAGTGAGTGCGGGGCTCTCCTCGCTTCTGTCTGGTTTTTTTTTGGCTCCCGCCCCTTTAAGAGCTCCTTTAAAGAGACAGAAATGTTGCCGCGCAAGAACGGAGGCAGAACAAAGGTGAACCACGATCTTTTCTTCCTTTTTTTCTCCCTCCCCTCACGCAGCCAGCAGCCAGGGTGGGGACACAGGAAGAGCGACAAGCCCCTAAGATCTCTGGTCCGAATTTAAGGGACCAGCGGATCTTAGGGGTCGTGTAAAAGCGCCCTTTGCCTGTTTCTTTAGAATTTAGATCCTTCTTGTTAGCATAGATAACCAAAATATCCATTAAAATATCTCTTTCCCCCTTGGTAGAAGATCAGTGCTTTTGAGAATCTTGAGACCTAGTCAGGCAGTAATTTCTCCAAACCACTTAAAGAAACAGCTAGTCAGCACCCTCTGTCCTTGCCTTCTTCTTAAAAGCAACAGAACACACGGAAAGGAGTCCTACTGGCACAGTGGTTAAATGCCTGTACTGCAGGTAAAACTGCTCACAACCTGGGGTTCAATCCCAGGTAGCAGGCTCAAGGTTGACTCAGCCTTCCATCCTTCCGAGGTCGGTAAAATGAGTACCCAGCTTGCCGGGGGGGGGGGCAATGTGTACCCTGCATGCTGTAATTAAACTGTAAACCACCCAGAGACTACTTGAAGTGGTATGGGATGCTATATAAGCAGAACACTTTGCTTTGCTTTACTGCTCCCCCCCCCATCTACAGCCCACATGTTAGAATGAACCTTTAGGCCTATTGTTGGTCCTGTGAAGAAGGTGATGGGTTAGGGTTATCTTTTCCCCTCTAAACATTTTGAAGGAACTGCATTCTATTTGCCTGAATGTGGCTTCAGTACCATTAGCACTGTAGTCAATGCATCCCCCCCAAAATACTGTTTTTTCCCTTCCAGTGGAAAAAAGGAAACAAATATCTAACATTTTTGCTGACACTATTCTTGTTATTTACACTTCTTGCTGTGAAAGGTAATCACTGTTAATGCTTTCCAAATGTTAGGGAATGTTTTTGGAATTGGACACACCCCTGCCCTGGCGTTTACTGATGAAAGGCACCTTCCTTGGTGCAAGTGAATCCATTACAGTGATATGATATCTTCCTCTCTCCTGTATTTAGGAGAGGGAAGGCTGCTTTCTCTGAATGCCATATACCAGAATTCAAACAATGTAAACCTTCCCAGTAATGTGTGAGTGAACTATAAAACATGCTGGGGAATGATGTCAGACATGATCAAAGGGGGGGGGGTTATGTATCAACAGGCAGTGAAGAGGTACAATTTTGTCTCCATGGCACAACTCTAATCAAAATCCATCATTCTTCTTTTGAAATAGAACAAGAAGAGCAAGCTAAAGAACCAGAAGAAGGTACATGAGATGAAAATTCTATCATATACACCAGGGCCAGAATATGAGCATATCTCACTTCTTGGGGGCTGATACTGATCTCGGCTCTCAAGCTCAAACAAAGCAGTGGGTGGCTGGGCGTGTCTTCATAGAAGCACCAGCAAGGGAGGTGAGCATGACAGGCATCCATCCGGAGAGCCTGGCAGCAGAAGAGAGAAAAGCAAGAAGAAAGGGAAGAGAAAAAAAGGAGTCTGAGGAAGGTTGCTTCCATTGTTTGACATCTCTCTTCCCAGGCCCTTTAATGATAACATAGAAGTGAAGTTGGACATAAGGGGTGGGAGGAGTATCCACCTGGTTCATTTTCTTCTGCATTGGAATGCTTTATCCCTCAAGTACATTCTGTTAAAAATGTGAAGATTTTGGTAGATCTTGGTAAATATTTATCCAAAATGGACGAAACACAAAATTCCTCACCTAATCCTACTAGTATGGCAGAGAAAGCAGAAAGACAGGCATGCATATGCATAGTATGAAACTTTATAGACTTACCAGAAATGACAGCCTGTGTGCATTATCATATTGGTTCATATTCGTGCTTTGCGAGTGGATTTTTTAAGTCTTGTTTTTGTTCAGTTCCTTAAAAGGAATAGCTTCTGCAATCTATGTCAAGAGTACTGGAAGCCTTCTTAGTACCTTCAGGTGCTATTGGGGAGCAACTCCCAGAAACTCTACCCAACACAATTGCTATTGAGGGATGACAGGCACAGTAGTCCAAAATCAACCAGAAGACCCCAAATTCCTCACATTATTTCAGTCCCAAGGTTAAAAAATTAAAACAAAACCATACTATAGAGTAGGCAAAGCTGCCAAGGAAGGAGATATTACTGGTTTTCTTTTATTAAAAAATTAGGAATCTTTCCTTAAATGGTAAGATAACAAAATATCATGGGACAAAAGAACATGAAAACAAAGCGCCAAGGTGAAACTCAAAATGTAAAGCCTGCCCTCTAATTTAGAAGCCAAAAACTCTATACTTAAAAGCAGTTCCATAGGGCCTAGGAGTCCTTAAAAAGGGAGGAAGTGCTATTTCTACAATTTATTTTTCACATTTCATCATTTTAATTTTTTGTTTGGTTTCTTGCAGGGGAATCTAAGCCCAAACCCAAGTAAGTATACATTCCTCAGTCTTGAGGCAACATTAAACGTGCAGTTGCTGAGGCAGGAACTGTGGAAGGGAAGGGAAATAAGAGGTTATAATAAAGGCAACCATCTTGAAGATAAATAAAAAGTCCAATAATTGAAGCATTTTCCTCACTTTATAGCTCCCTTCTTAACATAGTATCATGTTCTGCTGGGCACTTGTTTGAACCTCCACAGTATTTATTTATTTATTTATTAAACCTATACCCTGCCCATCTGGCCAACTGGCCACTCTGCTGCCATGTTATTGTATGTGTTCATGAGAACTCTGTGGCCTACATTGGGTTGAGAAAGAAATTATAAAATCATTAAATAATGAGTGGGTTATATTCATTTTTTAGGAAATAATATCTTCCTATATAAGATGGAAGGAAAAACATAGGAAGCTTTTATATGCCATGGAAATTACTTACAGCATAATACAAACAGTTCATAACAGCCATTCATATAAGTAAGCAATACATTAAAGGGAAGCAAAATCAGGATAAAACAATTCAGCATAGACACAAGGCAAAATGTAATTCACGTTAACATTTCCAGATGAAGCTTAAGAGAGCCACTGAGTCTCTCTGGAAAGAGTGATGCACAACTGGATCTACTCAGTGGCGCTTGCTGCTGCTATTGCTGTGATTAAATTTTCCTAAGTGCTAGGAGTAGATATGTTATCTCAGTGAGCCTTAAAATAGCCCTGGTAAAGTCTGTTATTTTTATCCACATCACATTACATAAACAATATGTGAAGGTTAAGTGAGAGCTAGTTCAGTACCACCAGCCTTATGATCATGGTGAAAGCTTCATGTGGACTTATTTTATTATTTATTTTATTTATTCCGTTTCTAGTCTTCAAAACCATCTAGCCCAGGGGCTACTCTGGGCGTTGTACAATATCGGTAAAATACAATAATGAAAAATACATATTAAAAATAAAATAAAGAAGAAAATAATCAGAGCCAAATTAACTTTAACATATACACTTTAATATAGACAGAAATGATTACCACCACCACCACCACCACCACCACCACCAACAACAACAACAACAACAACAACAACAAACCTAACAAAGACACAGAAATTGGAAAATCAACAAAAGCGGACAAGTTGTATCAGCATGTGTCAGTTACAGATAGAGTCTGGATAACCCATCCTGAATAGCCAGGTTTTTAGTTGGCGTTTACATGACAGGAGCAAGGGTGCTTGACGGATCTCACAGGGAGTGTTCCACAGCAGAGGGCAACCACCGAGAAGGCCTGTCTCCTCGTTGATTATCTGAGAGATAATGAAGTGCTAAACCATTTACAGCTTTGTATGTTAACATTAGGGCCTTGAAGTCAACATGGCAGCTAATCGGAAGCCAGTGCAGGATGGCCAGGATATGTCGATATCTTCTAGCACCCAGCAACATCCTGGTCACATGTTCTGCACCAGCTGGAGTCCCCACATAAACCTAATATGCATCCCCACATAGACAGCACAGCAGTAGTCTAATTTTGAGATTACAAGCACATGGACCTAGTGTCAAGGAAGACCCACACCTGGACAATCTGGCACAGTTGGAAATGCATAGATCGGACCACAGATGCCATCTGGGATCCCATAGAAAGCACCAGGTCCAATAGGACACCCAAGCTATGAACTTCATCCTTCATGGAGAAAGTCATGTCTCTCCCCCCCCCCCCCCCCAAAAAAAAAAGGAGAGAGAGATTTCTAATCTGCAAACACTGGGAGCACACAGCTGAAGGACATCTTTCTTGCCCCGACTCATCTTCAGTCTATTGGCTCCCATCCAATCCAGAATAGTAGGCAGGCAGTGCTCCAAGGATGTGGTAGATGAAGGGAAGGGGATACAGAGCTGGGTGTCATCTGCATATTGGTGACACGAAGCTCCATACCTCCTGATGACCCCTCCCAGCAGCCAGAGAACTTGGGACCTCTGCCTTATAACTCCTGCTCGTAGCCTTTTTGCTACATCAGCGAGATGTTTATGATTAACTCTCTATCATATTTACTCCCTCACTGTAGTAATTCCGAGCCTATGAACATTGTGAGGCAGTTGACTGAAAGACAGTGACTCTAGCCATTTCCTGTTGTGCATCTACCACAAGAGTCAGACCCTCTGTAAAGTCTAGGGAATGGCAGACATGAGGCACAGACACTGGGACTGGACTGGGGAAACTCTTCTGGTCCTTTTCTTCCCATATGTCATGTTCAGCCTGAGACATAGATTTCGATGTCACTTAAACTTCTTAATGTTAAAAAAATCATCACTATTACTCTGTTGTGCTTTCCTCCTGTGCTTCTGCAAAGGAGTCTGCAACAGCAGATAGGTTTCATAACATTTATGGGAAATAGGGTAGGCTGGGAAAGAGCAGCTTGCCCTGAAGCTATCCAGAAAGCCAAACAGAGACTTCAGCCTGTGTTTCTCACAGCCACACCCAGCCCTTTAACCACAGTGACACACTTTGAGTGTTCACCTAACTTGAAGCCAAATGCTTCCTAAAAAGGAAATTTACTGTGAAATACCCGTGGCAGAGCATACTGCACACAGCAAATGCTAAATTTAATGTTTGCTTTATTTGTATCAGTATATTTTCAAACGTCAGCAATAGCACCTAATCCTAAGTCTCACAGAATTCACCAAGACCTACTTTGAAGAAGACATGCAAAGAATCACGCAACACAGATATATCCATATATATCCATATATCCATATATGCCAGAAGTGAGAATTACATGGACTTTCAGGGGTTGATCAACTCTACCTCCCAGTATGCCTACTGACTAGACTGGCGAGGCTTAAAGGAGTTGAAATGAAATCATTTCTGGGAAACCATGAATTCCCCACTGCCTACTTAAGTCACCTCTCCAGGAGTCATTTTCCTTTAGCATAGTTCAATATATCATAGTTTTCTAGGGTCTGCAGAGCATCTCCTTTGACTATATTTGTATAGGGCTGCACTGCAACTAAAATTGTTTTCAAATATCTGAAAATACAAAGGACCAAATACTCAATCTCTCTGATGAGGTAAAAAGCACTGACTTCTTAATTTACTGTATAGAAGTGCAGCGATACTAGGAAACACAGCAGGCGGTGGGGACTAGGAAACAGATATAGAGCCACCCCAAGCATAGCATTCTCACTCCAACATGCCCTGATTTGAAGTTACTACAGCTGTTCAGTGCTCACATAAGTCAAATAATGGAAAATAACACCATAGTGACAGGTGTGACCATAGTATAAAGCCCAGCAATCATGACATCGCATATGGTGACCTGAAATGAGCCATGATTTTTTTCCTTCAGCTTGAAATGGCATTCACATGTGCAACTGTTTTAAATTAAATGGATTCTGCAACCATTTGTATGTATCTCCACTGCCATGGATGAAGAGTTAATCAGTGCAACTAATGCAGTCTCCGTGATTCATCACAGAAACAGTTTTATAAGTGATGTGTGTGTGGTGTGTCGTTACAGTCGTGACTGACTCTTCGTGTCTCCATGTCCATGGAGTTTTCTTGGCAGGAGTACTGGAGTGGCTTGCCAGTTCCTACTCCAGGTGCCTACAGCACCTGGTATTCCCTGGAGGTCTCCCATCCAAGTACTAACCAGGCCCGACCCTGCTTAGCTTCTGAAATCAAACGAGATTGGATGTGCTTAGGGCATCTAGGCAGCTCTTATAAGTGATAGTTGTCTCTATTTCCTTGACCACGTTGAGCTGAAACCCACCGACAGATCCCTTTAAAATCAATGGGATTGAACATGGATCGTGCATAGAGTTTTTGTGAGAACAAAAGTATTATCAGTCAGCTCCTGGGCTTATGAGAAAAGGTGAGCTAATAAGGCAGGCAGATGTTGCAACACGGCCAGTTAATTCTCCATTCCTACATAATTTCAGGCTCTTTATGCCAAATCTGGTGCCTCCAAAGATCCCTGATGGGGAAAGAGTAGACTTTGATGTGAGTATTAGCCACAGCCATCTTAATAAACCCATTTTATATTACCTGTCATTATCCTTCCACTGTTTCTAAAAGAAGAATACCAAATCATGGCCATGATTTTTCTGCCTTATAGGACATTCATCGGAAGCGAATGGAGAAGGATCTGAATGAGCTGCAAGCCTTGATTGAAGCCCATTTTGAGAACAGGAAGAAGGAGGAGGAAGAACTGATTTTCCTCAAGGATAGAATTGTAAGACAAATTGTTGTTCAGTCGTTAAGTCGTGTCTGTCTCTTAGTGACTGCATGGGTCAGTTCACGCCAGGCCCTCCTGTCTTCCACTATCTCCCAGAGACTGGTCAAATTCATGTTAGTTGCATCAGTGACACCATCCAATCATCTCATTTTCTGTCATCCCCTTTGCCTTTAATCTTTCCCTATATCAGGGACTTTTCCAAGGAGCCCTTTCTCCTCATGAGGTGTCAAAAGAATTGGAGCTTCAGCTTCAAAATTTGAGCATTCAGGGTTGATTTCTTCCAGGATATATAAGTTTGATCTCCTTGCAGTCCAGGGGACTCTCAGGAGACTCCTCCAGCACCACAGCTCAAAGACGTCAATTCTATGGAGATCAGCCTCCTTTATGGTCCAGCTCTCACTTCCATACATCACAATCGGGAAAACCATTGCCTTGACTATCCAAAATTTTGTTGGTAAAGTGGTGTCTGTGCTTTTTAAAATGCTGTCTAATAAGTGAAATAACTCCATGCTATTCAGCCATATGCCTTTTATATCAATATCCTGTTCACAGAAACAGGGTGCAAATCTAGTTTTCTAACAGTTTGGCATACTGTTAAATTCCTCTGTGACCTTTTTTCTAGCCATTAATATTTGATGGTCCTACGACAACTGTATGGTTCCACAGATACCATGGAAGCCTATTTTAGGAAGCTCATGGCTGTGGTATTAACTATTTAACATGCAGCACCCATAACAATTTTTCTCACTTGGTTGAGAAGGAATGTGGGATTTACTGGCATTTATGTTCAAGCCTCTCCTTTTCTTCCCTTTCAGAAAATGGCTTCTGCTTATAAAATATTTAAAGAACTCTAAAATATATATATATGTAAGAAATACACTTCTTTTCTGGAGCTTTTCTCCTAAAGCTTTGGTTTTGTTTTGTTTGAGTTCTTCTAATTGAAAGTTTCCAACCAGGATTCACAGACTGGATGTCAATGTCAAATGGGAAGTTCCATAATCATGAAATCCCCCCTTGTTACAAAATGATACTAAAAATAGGTTATAGCACATTAAGTGCTATCTCTTCTGGATACATGCTTCCATCTTACAAAGCTTCCACTTAGAGAGAAATGCTTTATGAAGAGTGCAGCTTACTTCAGAATTAAATAGAACACTTCTAAGCTATTTACGAAGAATTATTTTTGGGTGCTATTAATCCCCAAATTCTGTTTTGGGAAACTGAGCACTAGCCAGGCTCACTGGATTGAATCTGAGAATCTTAGCCCCAAAATGGAAATGTCTCACACATTATACAAATCTAGAATCAATAATCAAATATACAAAATTGTGTACTGTAAAACTAACAGCAGCAGTATTGTGACGATTTCTGTGTGTCATGTGTAAACATGTATACACAGATCTAAGTTATAACAGAATCAATCCAGACAGTTATCCTTAGGGGAGACCTCTTGAAATTAATAGAATTAAATTTTCTTGACTTACTTGGACCATTCATCTGAACATGTCTGTATCTGGATCCAGCTCAGGTTATTTTTCCTGATACCAACCCCCTTTCCTCTTCTAAAATGCACATGTAATTTAGAAAGCACCACAGTGAGCACATGGAACTTTCAAGGGCTGTTGTGTCTTTCCTGTCACCTCTTTTTCTTGCCTTTTGTGGGGGAAAAGCTCCTTCTAAAACAGTCCTTCCCAACCTTCGGTCCTCAGACGTTCTTGGGCAACAATTTCCAAAAATACTGTCCAGCACAGCTAGTGGTAAAGGTTTCTTGTGATTTTAGTCAAATAACATTTGGGGAACCAAGATTGGTGGGAACCATTGGTCTAATGGCCCCAAGGAAACAGGAGTGCTACAAAAAAGAAGAATGGGTAACTCATCAAAAGAGTTACAAAGAGTCAGTTACTTATAAATACTGCCCAGCACTGCATATTGAGATTCCACTATATTTCGTGCATTTAGTCTCTAGAAAGTACAGGACTGCAGACACAGATTTATAATAATAATAATAATAATAATAATAATAATAATAATAATAATAATAATAATAATAATAATAACCTTTATTGTCATTGCCAGTGTACAGTGAAATTGGCTGAGCCACCCTCCCTCCCCCCCAACACCATCCCACTAAAAAGCCATTCAATCTGATTTCACACTGTGTGCTTGCTGCACAACTTGCCAGCACCACGAGTCTATCACGAGTTATCACGTCTTGTTTAACAGTCAAACAGCCCACAGATAAAAACTGTTTTTTAGCCTGTTGGTATGGCTTGCTATACTTCTGTATCTCCTACCCGAGGGTAGGAGAGTAAAGAAGTGCTGACCAGGGTGTGAGTCATCCCTGATGACTTTCCTTGCTCTCCTAAGACAGTGGTCCCTGGCAATGTCATCCAGTGGACTCAGGGGACAGCCCATGTTGTTTTGTGCTGTGTTCACTACCCTCTGTAAAGTCTTTCTGTCCGTGGCTGTCAAACCAGCATACCAGACTGTAACGCAGTACCTAAGGACACTTTCTATTGTAGACCGGTAGAAGGAGGTCATCAATTGTTGTTTCACGTTGTTCTTCTGCAAAAGCCTGAGGAAATGGAGTCTCTGTTGAGCCTTCCTGGCCACTTGGGTTGTATTAATTTTCCAGGTAATTTATGGTACAGTATGTTTTTCTGGAGGCAACATACCCTGCACAAGTGTCCAGTTTATCTCCAGCATTTCAAGCAGTTTCCAGCCATGCTGTTTCAGGCCATGTTGCTTGTGTTTACAACAAGAAATATGTCCCCTAGGACATTCATGAAAGTGTTCATAGGACATTCCCTTAACAAAAGTTTGGCATTCCTCCCCCACTTCCAGGAGCAGCGGCGAGCAGAAAGAGCTGAGCAGCAACGGATTCGTAGTGAGCGAGAGAAAGAGCGCCAGACCCGCTTGGCTGTGAGTATGCTGCAAACCTGGAGTCGAGAGCAATTTTTGCTTTAAGGTTTTTGAGAAATTTGAAGGCAAATGGTTCTGGAACACACCAACATCCATGCCCACCCCCACCCTTTTATACACCTGGGACTAATTATTCACACTGGTGATTCCATAGGAAGACCTATGCTCAGGCTCTATGAAAAACTATAATCTTTGTTCTGGGTGCTATTCCATTGAGCCAAGAACTTTAGAACTGTGTGACAATTCTGAAATAGGGCTCTGTGTAATTGCAACCATTTAGTGCTTATTTGTTGCATATGAAATCTTTGAAAAAAGTAACTTCACTGACATACTTTATGTACAAACACAGCCCATTTTGTGGTTAACTGGTTATTCTCCTATCTGTTCCCTATATCCAGGAGCAGAAAAACAGAATGAGAATCTTTTGTCACTTTTCTAGCTAACTATCTTGGAATCAGTTGGAGTAGGGAACAGATTAGGACTATGTGGGTAACATTCAATCTAACTTGTTTCCAAATATTTGTTGAACAAATAGGGAGTAATTATCCCCAAGCTGGTTTGAGGTTGGCCTGAACAGACTTGTTCTTGGGATCATACACATATTCATGTTTCCAGGGGATAATAGAGGAATATAATTTAATATTAGGAAATGCCACTCAGTAACATCAACTGTGGAACATACTGAACCTTTAATGTGATGGCAAAGTTCCTACCGGCTTCCTTCCTTCTTTCGCCATACCCCAGGATCCTGTGGATGCATCTTGCATTAGCCAGTAGAAGGCACTAAAAATAAAAGAGCTATGAAACAAAGAGAGAAATGTGTGGGGTGGGGTGGGGGACTCATTACTGCCACTTTGACCTATCCAATCAAAGCCATCAACAGACAGTCAGCCATCCATCTCATATTCACACGCATACTCAGTCCTCCTAAGCATAATAAAGACTCTGTGCTGGTAGCTACCAAAAATGAAAAGAAATAAACGTTTAGAACATGACCAGCCTAGTCCACAATGTACTACCTTCTCTTTTTTTGTCATGCTTGGATGTGAAATGGATGTTTAGTCACATGGATGGGAATGAGAGTCCAATGAGATCAGTTTGAGCTGAACGATTAGAGTTTGTAAGGGATGCTTTGAGTTCAATTCAGCTGCAGTACCCCTCCTACTTTAGCACTCCTGTGTTTTGCTGTAGCAACTGGCAACAAATCCATTCCACCCCACTTTCGTCCTCCAAAAATGCCAAGCTGCTCTGCGCCAAAATAAAAGCCATACAGATTGGAGCTAATGCATTCTAGACTCTTTAGGGGACATTCCAACCAGCTTTATCCCCCAATTCACAACATTATCTGTTTAATTCTAAATATTTAGGGGGGGAGATTGGGGATGTCCCCTCTTTGTAATATATAGGATTAAGCAAAACTTTCCCCCCATGAATGGAGATGAAATGCAAACAACTATGATAGGTTGAGGGGGTAGCAAACAGTATATTGACCTACGGACTCAAAGCCCATGCAAGTATTCTTCCATAGCATATACAGTGGACCCTTGTATAACAAACAGCTTGTATAACATAAAATTTGTACAACATAAAAAATTCCGGAGATAGGGGAAATTTGCTTAACATAATCGCCTATGGGGAGAATCCGTACAACATAAAAATGGGATCACTCCGTTTTAAATGCATTCCTATGGGAATTTGTATAAAGCAAAATGTGCTTAACATAATTTCATTTGGAACAAATTAATTCCTTTATACAAGGTACCACTGTACACACTCAGGCCTAATAATATCATAATACTGTTTCAGTTTAGTAAACTAATCTGAGTGAGAAAACAAACTATTCCTGAATACAAAAAGATTATCTAAAAATGGTGCAAGTCTTTCTTTCAACATATAGCTTTGGAGAATAACTGTATACTATTACTATAAGTAGTGATCTCAGACTAGGTGCTTCATAGTGCCTCAGCAGTTAAAAGCATGTCAAGGGAAACGGGGAGCTTTACTGAGTGGTTCAGCTTTTATTTGCCTTTTCCTCTGGCAGCAATAGTTCAGCTGCCTGAATAAGTTTCAATTTCCCTTTTCCTGAATCCAAGGGGGCTCCAACCAGGCCTGTACTGGGAGGGGCTACTTTGTCCACTCGCCCAATCGTGGCTGGTGGCTGGGCTGGCCAATCAGGCTTTGCCAGCATTGACCAGCGGCTGATCACCAGGAAAAGCCCCAGGTAGAGGACTAGCAGCTGGGTCATTGTGGTCTTTGTTCCCTAGCCTCACTCACCTGCCGACCCTCCCCTTGAGGAGAATTAGATTAGCTGGTCGCTTAAGGCCCGGATGGGAATTTTTGGCCACCACTCTGATTGGCCTTGAGCATTGGTGTGTTTTCGCCCATCCCATTCTCTTCTCTATGGCGCTCAAATTACTATCACTGGTTACACCTGGTGGTAATGGCAAGTGGTGGGTAGTCCCTTAGGGTAATAGTAGGTAATAGTGCTTTGTACAAGGGCAGCCCTTAAAATCCCAAATTAGGTGCAGAAATAGATAGGACAGTATATAGTGATTTATGACCCTTGACGTAAAGCTTGTTGAAGGGCTGCCCACAACTGTATTGCTGGGGATCACTACCCCACGGGTTAATACCCTACTTGTGTAATGGATAAATTCCTCAGCGCCACTTTCCCTTTCAGGTCACCCTCTTTAGGACTCAACACTAGGCAGGGCCGGCGCTAGGTTTTTTTGCGCCCTAGGCGAGGGGCGGAGGGACGGGCAGTGGGTGGGCGGGTGGGCAGGGTAGTGCCTAGACATGAATGGGAGCAATATATAAATTGAAAAATTAATTAAACAAATATATATAATTTCTAGTTGTTTTATCCGTGGAGTCTCCTGAATGATGCAAGCTTTGCATATGGTGCTCTGGATCCCCATGGTTTTCTGAAGCCTTACTATAATTCTTTCCTTGGCAGGAGGAAAAAGCTAGGAAAGAAGAAGAGGAAGCTAGGAAGAAAGCAGAAGAGGATGCCAGGAAGAAGAAGGCTTTTTCCAACATGCTGCATTTTGGAGGCTATCTACAGAAGGTACCTGCCTCCTCATTCCAGATTTCTATTGCAGATTTCTCTGTCTGCCCATCTGGCCTCCTTCCCCAAGCAACTCACTCCAGATGTACATATCCGCACTGCCTTCTCCTTCTTGTGGTTCTTAATGTTTTAAAATTAGGCTGGACTGCCCTTCAAACAGAGAACTGTCTTCTGAGAGCCCTTCAGACAGAGGAGTGTCCTTTGTAAAACAGGACTTCAAGGCCTACTTCAGGTCAGAGTGAGACATTCACCTTAGGCAATGGATACTCTGGGTTGGAAGTCAAACTTGTGTATACTGCACAGCCAGTGTTGCTCTGCCCCTTAAGTTAGTTCAGGGTCCCTAGGTATGGTGTAGGGTGGGTGTGTCTTATTACCAACATTGGAGAAAGAACCAACTGGCAAGTCGACTTCTTTATGTGAAATTTAGGGATCCATTTTGTCCCTTTACAAAATGCTTTGGATCAGGCCTAGTAGAACACAAGATCATCTCAGTACATGTTGAAGCCCATTTCTGGAGAGAAATTTCCTCTTTGTGGTTGTATGGATATAAGCTCTTGGAAAAGTTATTAGGGGTGTTTTGAGAATGAATCACAGCCATACAGTTGCTGGGAGGGCTGTCTTTAAGCATCAGCTTAACCCATGGGAACTTCTGTATTCACACTCCATGTACCAGTGGAAGTGAGCTACAGTATTTCAGATCAACCTTATTGTCCTAATTCAATTCCAGTTTCTATTTATCTTTAGATAAGAAACCTTCAGTAAGGTTCCCCATGATATTCCTACAAAATAGATAGTGCTACTGTTAGGTGGATTTGTAATAGGTTGACTGATCATATCCAAAAGATGATCATAAATGGCCTCTCCTCAGCTTGGAGAGATGTGACCAGTGGGGTGCCCCAGGGTTCTGTTCTGAGTCCAGTGTGGTTCAATATCTTTATTAACGACTTGGAGGAAGGAATAGAGAGTATGCTAATTAAATTTGCAGATAATACCATTTGGGGGGGGGGTGCTAATTCCCTATAGAATAGGATGATAATCCAAAATGACCTTGAGAGATTAGAGTGCTGGGCGAAAGCTAACAGAATGGGGTTGAACAGAGGGAAATGTAGGGTGCTACGAATTGCACAGATATAGGATGGGAGACACCTGGCTGGAAAATAGTACCTGTGAAAGGGATCTGGGAGTCTTGGTGGACCACAAATTGAACATGAGTCAGCAGAGCAGTGTGATGCGGCGGCCAGGAAAACCAATGCGATTCTTGGTTGCATCAACAGAACCATAGTGTCTAGATCAAGGGAAGTGATAGTGCCACTCTATTCTACTCTGGTCAGACCCCACCTGGAGTACTGTGTCCAGTTCTGTGCCCCTCAATTTAAAAAGGATGTTGACAACCTCAAGCGGGTGCAGAGGAGGGCGACCAGGATGGTTGAGGGTCTGGAGGAAATGTCTTATGAGGAATGGCTTAGGGAACTGGGAATGTTTAGCCTTTCAAAAAGAAGGCTGAGAGGGGATATGATAGCATGTTTAAATATTTGAAAGGATGTCATATTGAAGAGGGAACAGGTTTGTTTCCCATGGCTTCAGAGACTAGGACTCAGGGCAATGGTTTCAAACTACAGGAAAAGAGATTCCATTTAAATTCCATTTAAACATTTAAACATTAGGAGGAACTTCATGACGGTTAGAGCTGTTCGGCAGTGGAATATGCTGCCACGGAAGGTGGTGGAGTCTCCTTCTTTGGAGGTGTTTAAGCAGAGGCTGGATGGCCATCTGTCAGGAGTACTGTGATGGGGATTCCTGCATGGCAGGGGGTTGGACTGGATGGCCCTTGAGGTCTCATCCAACTCTATGATTCTCTGATTCTACCAGACTGCACTTTTATCTTTGACTGTCCCTTTCCCTGATATGCACTGAGGATTTATATATCTTCAACTTCAGTTACCAGTCCTGGGCTTCTTGCATTTTTACTTCCCAACAGAAAACTGGTGCTATGCCATTTTGACCACAAGCAGAAGGAGCCTTATTGCAAAAGCACATAGCCTTTACAAGTGCCACAGTGTATTTTGGTATTTTGAGTCACATGTGAATTCTACAATGCATTGTGAGCAGCAAAAGCTGTGATGAGGTTATACAGTGGACCCTCGTATAACAAACAGCTTGTATAACACAAAATGTGTACAACATAAAAAATTCCAGAGACAGGGGAAATTTGCTTAACATAATCACCTATGGGGAAAATTTGTACAACATAAAAATGGGATTACTCCTTTTTCAATGCATTCCTATGGGAATTTGTATAAAGGAAAATTTGCTTAACATAATTTCATTTGGAACGAATTAATTCCTTTATACAAGGTACCACTGTGCTTAGATCCACTGAGACACTTATAAATGACTTGTTTCAGACAGAGAAGAAAGGTGGAAAAAAACAAACTGAGCGAGAAAAGAAGAAAAAGATTCTTAGTGAACGCCGGAAACCTTTAAATATTGATCATCTGCATGAAGACAGACTGAGGTAAGAAGGGGGCTTGATAATTTGACCAGTAGCTGAAGGCTGAAATGGAAACTGGTAAGAGTAGAGATAAACTCTGTCAGGTTTGTAGTTCCTTATGAAACTCCCAAGACTGGCAACAGGACATAGTGCCCACTATGTTGGGCAAAAAAATAATCTGGGCAAAACATGAGTACAGTGACCCCCCGTCATTTCATGGTTCAGGTACCGTGGTACCGCTACATCGCGGGCTCGCAGTACCTGCACCGCTGGGGGGTGGGGAGGCAATCGGGTCACTCCCCACCCCCACCCCCAGGGAGCCATTGCGTTGCTCCCCGCCATCCCCCTGCATGACTCCCAGGCTTTTGGAGGGGGCGGGGGGCGGCGGGGGGGGGGGCGCAATCTCTATTGAAAAGCATTGTTAATGTTTTTCAATTGAGAAATTTTCCCCATTGGAAAGCATTGAGCCAATGCTTTCCAATGGGGGAAATTTTATCCATTGAAATGCATTGGCAATGCTTTTCAATGGAGAAGGGACAAAAAGTTTTGGGCAGCACGGGTGGCCGCCGGCGTGCACCGCAATTGCCCCCCGCTCCCGCCCCACCACCGTGTGCCCTCCCCCACCCGCTTCTACATATTGCGGATTTTCATGGATCGCGGGTGGGGTGGGTCCCTAACCCCCGTGATCAGCGGGGGGTTACTGTACATTGAAAAAGGGCACTACTCTTAGCCAGTAAAACATATATACAAAATGCAAATCCCTAC
The DNA here is from genome assembly GCA_023846285.1 of Phrynocephalus versicolor. NCBI lineage: Eukaryota > Metazoa > Chordata > Lepidosauria > Squamata > Agamidae > Phrynocephalus > Phrynocephalus versicolor. The sequence continues at coordinate 72,040,134 of JAHTLZ010000129.1, read as the reverse complement.
ATAGAAAAAATGCACACACACACACACACACACACACACACACACACACACACACAAATAAGTATGTTATACTATTTTGCATGTGCATGGGGAAATAACAATCAGTAAAATCTCTAGAAACTGCAGATGCAGGAAGGGAGAAAAAGAATTGCAGTCGGAAATGGAACTGGGTTGGGATGAGAATGCAGTGACACTAAGGAGTGTTTCCTACTGTGGGAATAAAGAATGAGATAGAGATCTTTTCTATTTTATTTGATTGAATTCATGCTAAAGTCATGTGGCCAAAATTGGTCAAAGTCTGATTGCACAATGGGAGTGATGTCACTAGTTGCAGCAGATGTCCTCTAATTAAAGGCTCCCTCCTGGGATTTTCAGGTACACATGACCTCATTGCACTGGATGAGAGCAGGGTGCACCCCAACATAACAACGGAAGCCTTTAATCATCAGCCATTTGCTGCTACCACTGATGTCACTCCTGTTTCTTAAGTGGAACTGCCCAGTAAGATTTTAGCCAATGAAATCAAGAAGTATGTATCAAGAAGCCCTAAGAAGCTACTTAATTATAGTGATGTTCATTCACACAGTAATCATTCATGTTGTAAAATATACAACACAATTGACATTCAGTCTTAAGCAGACAGCATATAGAAGGAGAAAGACCACTAAGGGGGTACGTCTTATTTGGTACATCTCATTTTGAGACAAACTGTATATACAGATTATGAAGGTAAGAGATGGGTGTTGATACCTTTATTAGACCACTAAAACCAAAAACATAAACTAGCTTGTCTCCATCAGGCTGGGGAATTACTGAGTGAGGGATGTTGCAGAGGGAACATGAAAGTTCACAAATCCATGGCCAGGTTTCCTTATTTACAGCAAATTCCAAAATGGGAATTGCGGAAACGGCAGAGAATTGTTGGGTTTCATATTTCTCCTCCTGCAATGTGAATTTGAACACAACTGCCAGTCTTTTTAGACAGAGGACGGACTTCTCTACCTACCAGAGCTGTGGTCGGAGACTGCTACATATGGTCTCAGTTTTATTCAGGTTATTCCAACATGTCAGGTTTTTTGACCTCCAGAATCTGTGAAGTATCTATGAGCCAAAATCTGTTATATAAATGTTAAATATATATTTACATATTATATATGTAGGCTAGTTGGGTTTCCATCCAGCCCAGTAATGGTACCTACCTGCCATTACTGAAGGTGCTGCTACTACTATTGCCACTAAAACAGAGATTCTGTTTAGAGAAACATGGTGCAAGACCTCATGTCTACTCTTGCCCAGATGAAATGTGTGAGATACAAAGTTTACAGTTATGTTACCCACCACAAATCAAGTATCCCAGAAGAATCCCTGTGTTTGGGCTGACAATGGAAACAGGAGTGGCAATAGCAGTAGGTTTTACAAGTCCTAGCACCCGGTTGTTCACAACAACACTGTAAAGAGTCCAATCAGAGCTGAAATACACACATAACAAACACCCATCTTATGAATATTCAAAAGCGCACACACTTTATTTTCTTTCCCTCTTTTTCCTCACCACAAACTTATAAACATAGCATATGTTCACACTAATGGATCATATATAACACTTACCTATTATTTTCACATCCCCCTCCACACATTTGGGGGTCACAATGGCTCATAGATACTCTTACGCTCAGCTGCAATTCACTCTCATGCTCAAGACCAGTTTTCCTCAGCCTGCTGCCTTCCAAATAAATTGGAATATGCATGGAAACCTTGGCTATCATGGTAACTGACATCTCCTGTTCTCACATCAGGGAAAAAGCCAAGGAACTGTGGCAAATGATCCATGATTTGGAAGCTGAGAAATTTGATTTGCAGGAAAAGTTCAAAAAGCAGAAATATGAGGTGAGTCTGAATGTCTGTTGGTGGAGCTAATAATTTACAGCCACAATAGATGACTGTCAGCATGAAGGATGCAAGAACAGAGTAGGCACTTTATCCGGAAGTTGAGTCGGGACAACTGGACTTCTTTTCTTGAGAGACTGAAACTTTTATTCACCCAAGCAGCTTTGTCACTCTGAGAAAAGTTAATGGCAAGTCCACTAACTTTCCTGAGACTGATGAAGCCGCTTGAATGAGTAGCAAAATGTTTCTCTCAAGAAAAGAAGTCCAGGAGCCATGACTCAACTTCCAGATAAAACTCATCTGGATGACTGAGAATCTTCACAGACATAGAGTAGGCACTTTCCTCTCCAGATGTCATCAAGTCATCCCCTCACATAGTCCATATGCCACACTATCCCTGATTCCTTATTGTTTCCAGAAATAAGTCCCCATAGTTAGGAGGCTAAAATGACACTGAAATAGCAACAAACGTGTGTGTGTGTGTAACTCCTTTCTTTCACCATTCTCAGAAAAAGTACAGACAGACAGGATTAAGCAGATCTATCTCACATGGATGGAAAACTAGAATTACTTTAGACCTCAGGGGTGAATGGGCCTCTTTAAATGAGTGGAATACTTTTTTTTTTTTTGCTTAAATGTATGTCTCTTTTTGGGTGAAAGAGCTAAAAGTATCAGTGTAGGCCCGTGCTGGTCTATCCTTGCCTAGCTTAATGTTGAAAGACCCTACAACTGTTGCTGTAAGTCACAACACATTCTGTCAAAGTTGGACTGGCCCAATTAATTTTTTTTGGCCTAACTATTATCTATGTCCAGGAGACCATCTTTATAAGTGCCTTGAACCACCAGCTTGTTAATTAATCTGCACCAAGACTAGTTCAAAACATAAGCATCACTCTCAGAAGTTACTGAAGTTTCACTAACTAAGAACTCTCTCCTGGCAAATTATATCCCTTGCCATGTTTGGACTTCTATACCTGCTTTGAAAAAGGGAGCTTGCTCCTGAAAGCTCAGCCACTTTTTTATTTTTCTTCTAGCATCCTATGAAGGTATCACCCATAGCCCAGGTTTGCTTTTTTTTTTTTTTAAAGAAAGGGGAGTGAGGTAGAGGCAAGCCAGAAGTGAACATTTCCAGACTTCCAGCTTGCACTTCTGAGGATGCTCTATTTCTTTCCCATTTCACTTTTCCATTCCTACCCTCAGCAGACATTCAGTGTTAGGAGGCCACAATACATGTTCCATTTTCACCAGGCTTCCTGAGGTTTCTCTATCCTAGGGTTTTTATATCTTTGATGTTTGGGGATGACTTACTGTGTGTAAACCTTGAGGCTCTCTCCAAGCCTGATGATTGCTCCTTCTATGCAGATAATGTCATTTTTCATTACACTAAGATGGTCACTCAAAAAATAATTTTTCCCCGCTAGGTGTTGTTGAATTAAAATTCTCATCAGATTTAGGTGGATTTAGATGAGGGATGATGAGGGCCACAAGATGTCCACTTCTGCTATGTAGGGTACAATCACCCTGTCTAATGAACTTTTCTTCAGCAAGGTGCTGAACACCAATGGCTGTTTACTCATGATCCCTATTTTCTTTCTGCAAATGTTCCCTTTTCAAGAGCTTTCATGTGATATAGTCCTTTCTCTAACTCTAACCAGATTTCCATACTCACTGCACGCTGCGATGAGTTAAGCAAGTAGTAAGTATGGCCTGTTCCCTGCAAAGAGCAAAGGAGAGTGTTGAATGATACAAGGCGTGAAACCCTGTATGCAAAACCCTGTTCTAGTTGTTGCACTCCACAGTCAAGTTTCAGTGCTGTCAGTCTTTTCTCAAGGTGGCATTTTGCTGTCTTGCATGCTTGCCTTGCTTTGCTTGCGATCATTTCCAAAATCAAGAATCAATTCACCATGGTAAGCCAGGCACTTGGCATTTTCAGCCAGACTCTTTGACAGGGACATATCTCTGAATGTTCCTTTGAAACCACATTTTGCTTCCTTTGGTCCTAACACCAGAAGTGAAGGTGATGCAACCTCACAGCTGGACAAAACTGCATTTTCGGTTAGCCAAATAGATTTGGTCTTTGCCCTTCCAAGATTTTTATATCACCTGGCAACAAACAATGCATACTCTTCAAGCTACAGAATGCAAAGAGTTGGTTTGCAGGACATATGAAGTTCAAGAACCTTCATGCCTCAAATGACTACTACTACCACTATGGAAAAAGACGATATTTACAGAAGATCTCATTCCTACCCACATTGGAGAATCAATCTGAAAAATACTCAGCTCAGCTCCCTTTTCTTTATTAACTGGGGCAATGTTTGCTTGAGCCTGATAGATTTCTAAAGTCTCTATATGGAAAAGAAATACTGCAAGTCACAGAAGAATCACTCTTTGTGATGGTTGAGATCCACTCTTCTTTCTGGTTTCCAGTCCTAAAATGGAAGTACCAACAATTCCCCAGTAGGATCTTTAACATTTGCAATTGCACAATGCAACTTTCTTTTCATGTCCTTCATCTCCCGACACTGTAATCTTTCTGAGCTCTGTCCCCTCTCCTTGGTGAAGTATCACTATGAAGTGTCACCTTCTGTCTATTTCTCTTGCAGATTAATGTTCTCCGGAACCGCATTAGTGATCACCAAAAGGTGTAAGTACTCGGGACTTGTACCACCTCACCCTGCTTCATAGCACCAAGCACTCTGTAGCACTTCTTCAACCACCCCTTTCTCTCACATGCACACTGCTTTTCCCTTTCCTTTCCTTTTTGCAAAATGCTTCCTCGCTGTGGAGCTTTCAAGGTTCTGCCTGTGTTTTGCTTCCCTCCTTAAATGTTCTGTTCCTCGCTTCTGACTCGTTGTAAACTGCAAATCCTTCACTCTTCATATCTTACTCTAAAAATATCTGATTAATAAATAATAGCTATAGGCATGACTAGATTCCAGGATATGCTGGTCAAGAGTCTTGAATCAAGAAATTCTGGTTCAAGATGTGGTTGATACTGTTAGACTTCGTGGAGGTGAGTGGTAGTGGTGGAAACCCATTCTTCCCTTTATTTTTTTTTTAATTTTCTCCTTTTATCCCTAATTTCAGTGGGAGCTTGCTTTTTGCTTCCCCCCTGCCCAAAGTTTTACACTCTCCCCCCTCCTTGTTTTTCAAATGACTTTAGTTTCATTAAAAACCTTCTGACTTGGGGTTCCTCCAATGTAGCCTGAAGAGGCTGCTCTTATCTGGATCCAACTCAGCTGTTCCATGAGGAAATCTCCTCACTGGAGGAAAGGGGAGATAAATGTTGCCAATGATCCCTAGGGCTCCCTGGCTATCGCTTCTATGTTCGTCTTGATCTCCAGCCCTTTGGAACAGAGCTTCTGGGGCATAAGACAGGGTCCCAGGAGAGATGAGCAAAATTTGCCATCTTCATTCGGCCAATGACAGCAGAAATCAGGCTATTGCAGTTCTGAAGTGAACTTTATGGCCAGAACTGTACTAGGATTTTGCTCTGGTCTAACTGAAATTGCACATTGTGCCAGCAAATTGTAACTAATTCACAAGGTGCCACATTGTGTGTCTGATTGAATGCCTGGTTAGTGTCTGTCTGACACTTGGCCTATCCCCTTGTTCATTAGCTGCAATTTGGTATCATTTTTACAGCATTTCATTTTCTCCAGATTAAAATCCCAACAGAATTTTGGCAGGTGTTTCTTGTTCTTTTCAATTTTTACCTTTTGTTCTCCTGCCCATCATCTGTAGTTTGCTTCTATTCCTCTGCTTTTCTCTGTTTGCATCTCTTAACATCTTACTAAGTTCCTTTCTTCCCTTGCAAACCTTTTCTGCCCTGCTTTGGCTATTTTTCACTGATCCTTGAACTGTATTGACTCCTTTCAGCCTCCTTTGATATTCACTTGTTTCTCTCCTTCACAGCACTTCCATTTCTAAGGATGTGTCACTGAAGGCTACAGTATTTCGAAAATGATTTGGCACTGTGGAATTTTGATGCCATAGTTTTCTTGTATAGGTTTCAGTAATGAAACCTCCTAGTGGGAACTGTTTCTCACCTATTTGCTCACTGAGACATGAGGCATTCAGCTTCTTTCCTCATGTGTCAGTAGATTCAGTACTTCTTTTATGGATTTGATGTCTCCAAGCTGACTTCTTGGTGTGTAGCAGATCAGAGAATGGATTGTCACCTCAAATCTTCACCAACCTCCCAGCCTCTGTGTGGCATACATGTCCACTCACAGGTGGAAACAGAATGGTGGTTCAGGCAGCATGGTGACAAAACTCATCCAGGCATTAATGCCATCTTGCATTAAGAATGCTTCTCACCCGAGCAGGGCCAGGCCAAGACATTTGGCTGTCTGAGACAAAGAACAAGGCAATGTCCGTTTCCATTTGTGTACACAAAAGCCAAAGTGACATGCCGCTTGAACATAGGCGAGACAGCATCCTGTGCTGCACTGGAAGGAAACAGGTTAGATTACAGGGCACAAGACCAGCTGCACAGTCCCCACTTCAAATACCTTGCTTCCATCTCCCAGCATCTGTTGGCTAAAGTGAAAGCCTGATAGTAGCACTGGCCCTACTTCCTTATGAGCTTTTGTGTGCATCAGATCCAGCCTGTTATTAGCTAGGAGCTTTACCTGCCACTTGTATCTTACTTCTTCTCTTGTTCTCTCCTTATCTGCTTCAGGAAAGGGTGAGTAGCATGCCGTGCCCTTTTGGATGTGGTGGTTTGCTGTGCTCTGGTGGTTTGTAATACAAGTATAAAGCGGGAAATATCTTTACATACTATGTTTTAGGAGGATGACTCTTCGTCAAATCAATAGATGTGACTGAATAGGGATTTTTTCCCCAGTGCCTCTGAGCGTACCAAAGAGGATGCATCAAAAAGCAATAATTTTTAAACTCTCTGAATTCTAATATGCAGATCTTTACATAGATATATAAAGGAGATTAAAATTATTCCCAAACATTTAAGGTGTGAATGTGAGAAACAGGCATTTCAAAATGGATATTGCCAGCCAGAATCACTGATCAAAAAGCTGGGATTGGATCCTTGCTGGATGCTGCTATGCATTTAATTGTCTCTCTATGGCATCCTTTTGCTGCAGTCAACCACCCAGGTTGTCTGCCCTCACTTCACAGGACAGACAGTGAAGGTCGCAAGTAGAGATGGGCACGAAATGAACTTTTGGTTCATTTCATTATTCATTATTTCTTTCATTATGTAATGAAATGATAACAAACGAAATGAAACAAAATGAAACAAAACAAAACAGAAATTTCCGTTTTGTTTCATTTAATTTCATTTTGTTTGCTGGCGGTGTCTCCAGGGGGGAAAAAAGGAAAACAAAAAAAGCCAACCAGCTGTGCTACAGCTGGAAGGTGACAATGTGGTCGGCAGTAAAAACAAACAAACAATAAAATACAATAAAATAATTTAAAAAAAGATTTGGTGTGCGGGCCATGAGGACCGGACCCAGCCCGCAGGCTGGCAAAATAAAAAAAAAACACACCCTGATTTGGCGTGCGGGCCTGGTACTGGTCCGCAAGCACTAGACCTGACCCGCAAGCCACCGAACTGGCCTGCAGGCCAGCAAAAGTAAAAAAAGAAAAAAGAAGAAGAAGAAAGAAAAGAAAAGAAAAGAAAAGAAAAGAAAAGAAAAGAAAAGAAAA
>JAHTLZ010000129.1:72009354-72029503 GCA_023846285.1 Phrynocephalus versicolor | reverse complement strand
CAAAGCAAAAATGGATGATAGCGCACATTTCCTCTGCTTCTGCTTTTTTGTTTTGAACTCTGCAGCATTATTAGCACTTCTTCATTTGCTTGTCTGTTTCCCAACAGCTCAAAGGCTGCCCGTGCAAAGCCGGTCGTTGGTGGCCGATGGAAGTGAGAGTTGGTTCATGCTTCGCCGGTGGAGATGGAAGAGCAGGATGTTCCTGTTTTGGCCCGCCTTTGATCCAAAATCCCAACCCACACAGCCCAAAGGAATGCACCTACTGTTCTGGCTTATCCCGACCAGGCCACCTTCCAAAGGCCTCACTCTGTAGAATGACTGTAGCTGTGGGCACAGCACTGTCACAGCTCGGAGCAGATCCTGTCACCCCCATTAAACATAATGTGTCTGTAAATAAAGCAAGTCAAGCCGCAATACTCACTCTCATTGCCTGCTTGCCAGCTGTGAATCGCAAGTGACTTTTAGAATACGGAACAGAAATATTAGAGATTTTGAGAAAACAGCTACTCCTTCATGTACTGCTGTGTGAATTAGCTTTGGAGTTTGAAAACCTTTTTTTGTGTGTGTGAAAGAAGTCTCTTAATTCTCTCAAAGTTATAGGCATATAGGTTGCCTGATGCCCTCTCCCCAAAGATTTGATATCATTATCACCAGCAGCATGGCCATTGCCCTATAATGAAATAGATTTACATGGTACTTTACAAGGAACAGGCACGAGAGGTTCTTATTCTAACAATCTCATGATCTAAAATAGACACAGGGAACCAACTGAGAAGTGGGTAAGAATGATAGGTAAGAGAAGAGGCTGTGTTTAGTTCAGTTGTGTATGCATTGGCTTAATCACAGTAAGGCATATGGTCATGTGCTCTTAATCATAACAAGGGCAAATAACTTGATTGAAAGAATAGGAGAAAAAAAAGATCCTGATTGATGACACCTGTATAAAGAAGCAATGCTTCCAGAATTATCAACAAAAGGGAAGCAGAGTACTGGCAATAAAATGGAAAGATGTGAGATTTGGTGATGCGATGGAATGCAACTGGGCACCATCTATATCAGAAGTTCAAGGTTAGATATAATTAGAGATGGGCACGACTTAGCGGTATTCCCGTTTCCGTTTCCGTTACTCGGTTCCGTTACTCTACGGGAACGGGAACGGGAATTACTCCGCCAGACTTCGAGCTCGAACCAACGAACGAACAATTTTGCTCTGATTTGTCGTGCTCGTTACTTGCATCGCGCAATCGCGCGATGCCACGCGGCAGAGAAAAAAAGTTTTTAAAAGTTAAAAAACCCGGTTCCCGGCCAAAAAGCAGGCGGAAATATGCCTGCCGTGCCTCAGGGCATCTACCAGAGGGGTGGTTTCTGGAGGTCCCCGGCCTCCCCCCCTCCTCCCTCCTGGGCTGCTCTGGCGTGGCGTGGGACTCGCCGCAGGCAGCATCAACAACAAGCCGCACGGCACGAGTCTCACCGCCGGCTCAAGCGGCACGGACGGCACAGGGAAAAACTTTTAAACTCTCCCCCCACCCATTCCCGGGCCAAAAAGCAGGCGGAAAAATGCCTGCCGTGCCTCAGGGCACCCACCGGAGGGGGGGGTTCTGGTCTGGAGGGGGGGTCCCGCCTCCCCCCCCGTCCTGGGCAGCCGGACTCGCCATGCCATGCGGTGCGGGCGGGGGATCCAAAATGGGGTGGCGAATGCAATATTGTTTTTGAAATCGTGGTCCAAAAACACACAAGCACAACAGAAACACCCGGAAATTTATAAACTGCCAGATTTTTCACAGTAGCAGTGGGTTTCTTCTTGCAACAAAATGTCTCTCCTCTCCTCCTCTGTCCTCCATTGATTTTATTTTATTTTATTTTTTTTACACCTGCGCAGTGCGCAATGATGGGCTGGCCCAGTGGCCTGGCCAGCCATGTGGGAGGGGACGACCATGCAAATTTTTGGAGCCATCTCACCAATCGCATGGCCACTTGGCCATGGAGACTTCTGGGATGTGCCAACAAGCCCCCTAAAACCTGCCCTAGCCCCCTAACCCCCTAACCCTAATCCTTGACTCCTTACCCATATGTCACAGACTGTCTTCTTAGTGGGTCAGAGAGGCACCCAGAGGTGCAACCCAATAGCCCACCGTAACCTTACCCGTCATTAGCCTAACCCTAGCCCTTGCACTAAACCCACCTTAGCCCATAGCCAGATCTACTTGCATTGCACTACACGCATGTACGATTCCCTTCTTTGTGGGACATGGCAGGTGCGACCCAGTCCTCAGTGGGTTGTACCAGTGGACCAGGTGGTCTCACTGCCTGCAAATGGTATGCATATCCATATGGTTATGCATGCCCTTTTGCAGCAGCAGGTGAGGAGGGGAGACCCCCATGTTGAGGGGTCTCTTGGAGCCTGCTGCTGCCCCTTCCTAGTGGGTGAGGATAGGAGGCACCCACGGGTGCCTCCAGGAGCCCACTTTCCCTTTATAGCGGGCCAGAGGAGGCACCCACCCCACAGAGGTGCCTCCAGGAGCCCGCTACCCCCCCAAAAAAACCAGTATAACTACAACGAAAAAATGAAAAAACGAACCGACTAATTTTTGCGGTTTTTCGCGAAAAACGGAAACGAGCCGACACGGGCTGCCTCCGACACACGACAACTCGAAAACGTCATTTTCCCTAGTCGTGCCCATCTCTAATAGAGAGTGTTGTTTTATGTCCTGTTTACAGCAATGGAGCAATGGCAGAGGTTGGTCTGTGCATGTTTAAGTGGAATTGAAACAAGTCCACTGTGTGCAATGGGGCTCCCTTATTTGGAAATGTCACCGCCATTTCACCCTAAAATGGGAAACTTAACTGTCCCATCAGTGGTATGAAGCTACGCTGAAAATACTTCACATGTATATATTACCTCAGCCTTATATTAAAAATTCCAAGCCACAGATAGCTTTACCATTCCAATATGAGGATGAAGGACCTGAAGGCCTTGGGAATGGACCTCAACAGCTGGGAAACCCTGACCTCCGATCGCACTGTCTGGAGGCAAGAGATACAGCATGGTCTACTAGAGATGGGCACGACTAGGGAAAATGACGTTTTCGAGTTGTCGTGTGTCGGAGGCAGCCCGTGTCGGCTCGTTTCCGTTTTTCACGAAAAACCGCAAAAATTAGTCGGTTCGTTTTTTCATTTTTTCGTTGTCGTTATACTGGGTTTTTTGGGGGGGGTAGCGGGCTCCTGGAGGCACCTCTGTGGGGTGGGTGCCTCCTCTGGCCCGCTATAAAGGGAAAGCAGGCTCCTGGAGGCACCCATGGGTGCCTCCTATCCTCACCCACTAGGAAGGGGCAGCAGCAGGCTCCAAGAGACCCCTCAACATGGGGGTCTCCCCTCCTCACCTGCTGCTGCAAAAGGGCATGCATAACTATATATGGATATGCATACCATTTGCAGGCAGTGAGACCACCTGGTCCATTGGTACGACCCTCCGAGGAGTGGGTCGCACCTGCCATGTCCCACAAAGAAGGGAATCGAACTTGCGTGTAGTGCAATGCAAGTAGATCTGGCTATGGGTTAAGGTGGGTTAGTGCAAGGGCTAGGGTTAGGCTAATGACGGGTAAGGTTACGGTGGGCTATTGGGTTGCACCTCTGGGTGCCTCTCTGACCCACTAAGAAGACAGTCTGTGACGTATGGGTAAGGAGTCAAGGATTAGGGTTAGGGGGTTAGGGGGCTAGGGCAGGTTTTAGGGGGCTTTTTGGCACATCCCAGAAGTCTCCATGGCCAAGTGGCCATGCGATTGGTGGGATGGCTCCAAAAATTTGCATGGTCGTCCCCTCCCACATGGCTGGCCAGGCCACTGGGCCAGCCCATCATTGCGCACTGCGCAGGTGTAAAAAAAATAAAATAAAATAAAATCAATGGAGGACAGAGGAGGAGAGGAGAGACATTTTGTTGCAAGAAAAAACCCACTGCTACTGTGAAAAATCTGGCAGTTTATAAATTTCCGGGTGTTTCTGTTGTGCTTGTGTGTTTTTGGACCACGATTTCAAAAACAATATTGCATTCGCCGCCCCATTTTGGATCCCCCGCCCGCACCGCGTGGCATGGCGAGTCCGGCTGCCCAGGACGGGGGGGAGGCGGGACCCCCCCTCCAGACCAGAACCCCCCCTCCGGTAGGTGCCCTGAGGCACGGCAGGCATTTTCCGCCTGCTTTTTGGCCCGGGAATGGGTGGGGGGAGAGTTTAAATGTTTTTTCCTGTGCCGTCCGTGCTGTGCAGCTTGTTGCTGCTGCGAGCCTGCGGCGAGTCCCACCAGAGCAGCCCAGGACGGAGGAGGGGGGGAGGCCGGGGACCTCCAGAAACCACCCCTCTGGTAGGTGCCCTGAGGCACGGCAGGCATATTTCCGCCTGCTTTTTGGCCGGGAACCGGGTTTTTTAACTTTTAAAAACTTTTTTCTGTGCCGCGTGGCATCGCGCGATCGCGCGATGCAAGTAACGAGCACGACAAATCAGAGCAAAATTGTTCGTTCGTTGGTTCGAGCTCGAAGTCTGGGGCAGTAATTCCCGTTACCGTTTCCGTAGAGTAACGGAACCGAGTAACGGAAACGGAAACGGGAATACCGCTAAGTCGTGCCCATCTCTATGGCCTACATAAATTTGAAGAGGCATTTGTCCAACAGGCAGAGGAAAAGAGGCAGGGACGGAAAGAATGAAACTCGAGGACCAGGCAGGAAACAGAACACATCTGCCCCCAGTGCGGTAGAGACTGCCATTCCCGGATTGGTCTATTTAGTCACACTAGGTGCTGTTTTTAGGATCTCTACTCCAGGCATGATACCATAGTCTTTCGAGACTGAAGGATGCCAATGAATGAGGATTAAATAAACCTGTTTGCCAAAGCTCTCCTTCTGCAAATGCATATTTAATCAATCATTACACCACACTAAATCCTCAACACTTTGGTATCTAAATAGAAAGCCTCTATCCAACTGTACTGATCATGCAGCTGTAGAGAAACTACTGTACATGAACAGAAATGAGTATCATATGAGAGAAAGATGTCTGTCCATGCCATAGTATAGGATGGAGAGATGAGAAACACCTAGAATGGCTGTCATATTGGTGAATGTCACATTTCAGTTGTCTCATTTCCATATTCTTGAATTACCATGCTGGCTGCCATCTTCTGGATGTATTCCAGCTAGTCAATAGTTTTCATAAACAGTGGTATACAAAAACGGTGAGCTCTGACTAAAGCAGATGAGCAAAACCACAAGAAATAGACTTGCTGAATCCCAGCTATTCCATTTGACATTGTGAATTGGTGTCTTGATCAGTAAAAGCTTGCATATTATCTGATGATTTTAAGTGGTCTGTAAAGGTATCACCTCTTGAATGTGTATTTTATTTTGCTTTGACCATGCAGCTCCCCTTTTATTTCAAAAGTCTAACAGTTATCTGCTGATTCCTTGCTGGCATCCAAAATGCAGATTCAGAGGGAAAAGTTCACTGCTGTACATTTTCTTCAGCTTGTCACCAGGTGGCAGCCTGGTATCTAGTTTGGAGGTTGTCTTGTCACATAACCACACCCTGCTTTCTGTCCTGCATTTTAGTATCCCCACCAAGTTGATGGCGTTCTTTCAGCCTGACACACCTGCCAGTTTTCTTTCTGTTTCTTAGCCCCTGGTGTACCTGGTCAGACAGCTGAGCCAGCAACTGGAACAGCTGAGAGCACCAACCCTCAAAGGACATTCTGCTGAGCTTGTCGAACAACTGTCTATTGTTTTGCACTGGGGACCTCCCTTCTCACTCCGGGTGAAACTGTGACAGTAATAATGCACAGTGTTACAAACTTTTTCTTTCACAAATCACGAGCACAGGGCGTTTAATCTAAATCAAGAGGGAGAAGAGGAAGAAGAAATGATAGAAGCATTGTACTCTTAAGAAGAGGCATCCTTGGAGAGCAGTGGTGTATTTTCTATAGAACTACAAGGGGCTTTGCTAGTTATGACATAAGTAATAATGGGCTGTTATATATGGCCAGTTTTCTACACAGGCCAGTGTAGACATTGTTGAATAGTCTGCCATGCTTTCACACTGTTAACATTCCAGGAAAGATAGCTGAGACCTACAAGCAGGGCACCCGTAACCCTCCTGATGTTTTTAAACAGCAGTTCCCAGATGGAATTTTCAATGTCAATAGAAGAGATGATGGAGTCCAAAACCCTTTGGAGAACCACAAGTTGTATATGGTAGCTTACCTACAGGAATCTGTTCTGTACCAATGTCTCATATTTGAGGACATAACTATCTTTCACCTCTGCTGATAAAAAGATGGGGATATGAGAAAGACGTAGATCCCCAGTCTACTTTGTACATAAATAGGTCTACACGTTTGGCTTCCTTGTGTTCCATTCTTACATTGTGCGTGCGTTGTTGCTGCTCCAGATTGAACTTATGAATTGCATTAAACCAATTATTAACATAAGTAATCTTTCTTTAGAGCACATAGGGTATTTTACTTTGTAAGTTTGTTGCTGGGACCCAGGACCCAAAAATGTTCTAACACTCCTTAACTAATGCCAGCTGGCATGAAAAAGCACTGAAACCAACTTTGTTTGAAAAAGAATGATTAGCTTTTAACAGAACAGAGCACTTGACTCAGTGCTCTGCATGTTGTCTCTTGTCACTGTTGTATGCAAATGTATGAGAGGAGCACTTTTGTTTCTGGCTCAAGATTCCCTGTGTCAGGATTTATTGGCAGTCTCAGAATTTCACAGATACTCCTTAGAGCTTCGGCTGTATCACATGTGCATACATGCACACATGCACACACATACACACAGGGGGCGGGGAAGACCTATGAACCAAACTAGAAACTGCTACCCTCTCAAACAAAAATGAGAGAGAAATTTGATCTCTCTCCCGCCTCTCCTCACACACATTGACCTTAGCTATAATGCATATTTTGGGCTGATTATCACACATATGTTTCAAAGTACTTGCCACCTCCTTTGTCTCTTTAGAGGGTGTTATTACTCCTCACAAGTTCTGTTCTCCTACGTGGGCTGCTAATAATAGGGATAAAGAAAGATGGAGGGTAGAAGATACATTTGTGAATTGGCTTTAGTCTCCCATTCTTCTGAAATCTGGCTAGAAGAAAGTAGTGAGGGGTGTGAAACGTTGAATTGAATCTTGTCCATTTCACCAATGCTCTGTTAGTGTTTAAAAATAAGCTATGCATACCAAACAGCAGAGAAGGTGGCCTACATGTTGTTTGGAACAGGGAGAGGGCTCAAAGTAGTGAAAAATGATGACGTTTTGTTCTGTCCTTTTTAGTAGTGCCAGGGATAGGTGTTGTCAATTTATACCTTCATACCATAATCAGATAAAGGAAGCACATGATCAGATAAACTTGAACAGGAATTCAAGTGCAAAAAGGCAATTTCCAAATATTTGCAACTTTAGGGTAAAAGCTGGATGGAAGACAAAACGAACAAAAGCAAAACACATTTCTTTCCTGTTCTGATACGAACTGCACTTCTGTCTGCTGCATGCTCTTAGCTGAATTGGAGCCCAGAAATATTTTAGGTGGCACCAGTAAAAACAGTCCACACCAGGGAAAGGCACAGCCATTGTGTTCCTGGGTGTGTGGTAAAGAAGGCCCATCCTTCCTCCTAGAATTCATGAGAATTGCTGGATCTTCTCATCCTCTCTTGATCAGGCCTGAACTTGAACAGTTTGGGTGTGTTAGTTTTCATTGGCACAGTCCCATGGATGGCTACAAGGAGTTGAACATTCAGGAGAAGCTTCCTACAGAGAGGAGATGACATGTTAGCAGAGCTGCACCTTCAGCTCAATAGTGGGTAAAGATCTATTAATCCAAAGACATCTTCAAAAGATTGGTGTTTAGAGCATAATATATATTTTTTAATTCTCCTCGGTTTCCACTTCAGGGGGGAAGAGAGAGTGGAGGGAAAATGCAAAAAACAAATAAAAATAAAAATAAAAATAAAAATAAAAATCATCCATACAATTAAAATTCTCTCTCTCTCTCTCTCTCTCCTCTCTCAATTTTTTTTTAAAAAGTCACAAATAGCTTTCCTTAAGTGTGAGCATTTTCTTTATATAAATCTCAGCCCCCTGGACCTACTGGAATTTCCTCCTACCCCCAGTTTGGAAACCAACACTAAGGTAAAGGTAAAGGGTCCCCTGCACATGCATGCTAGTTGTGTCCGACTTTAGGGGCGGTGCTCATCTCTGTATTCAAGCCAAAGAGCCAGTGTTGTGCAAGTCCGTGGCCACGTGGCTGGCATGGCTGCAAGGAAACACTGTTTTACCTTCCCGCTTTTTACAGTGGTACCTATTTATCTACTTGCATTAAATGCTTTTGAACTGCTGGCAGGAGCAGGGGTTATCAGCAGGAGTTCACTCTGCTGCGTGGCACCCATGATTCAAACAGCCAAGCTGCCGACTTTGAAGCTGACAGTTTTCGGAAGTAGAGATGGGCATGACTTAGCGGTATTTTCGTTTTCGTTTTTGTTTTTTGTTTCCGTTACGTAACGAAACGAAAAATGAAAAACGGCTCAGAACTGGAACGAAAACGGAAACGAAACGACTAATTTTGAGCCAATTTTCGTTTTTCGTTACTGGAAAAACACATAATGGAGCTAAATGGGAAGAAATGAAACATTTTTCGTTTTCGTTTTCGTTTTTTCGTTTTCGTTACGTAACGAAACAAAAACGAAAAATTTTGAAATTAGCTCACGAAAATGGAAACGAGCCGAAACGGACCCCTAGCCAAAAACGAAAACGAAAACGAACAATTTTTCTGAGTCGTGCCCATCTCTATTCGGGAGCCTTAGTCCACTGAGCCACCACTAAGAACTCATCCTTGAGCATTTTGAAAAGTCCATACCAGAACAAGCACAATGCCAACTGTTATTTGCAGATTTAATGCACGTTTTCATCCTGCTAGTGCTCTGCATCAGTGAATACTTTTGGTTGTGGCAACATTCTTTCATTTCTGAGTTAAGTATCAAACTATTTTTCTGGCAGGACTCCTGTGCTCTTATTATACTCACACAGAGAAGAAAATCAGCATTTCAAACGTTCTTAATTATTGCATCGCTATCCTGGGAGACAAAAATAATGTTTATTTATCATTTATTTCAAATATTTATATCTTGCCTTTCTCCTCGAAAGGGCCCAATAGGCATTGAATTTCTGTGATGTAGCTATTAAAGGAAGATACAGCTATGCCTGAGTAAAAATAAGCCACCTAAACTACAATAGTATTAATAACTACTGGTAAGGATTGAGATAGTCGATCTTGAAATCACTCTGTAAATAAATACCTGTCTATGTACATGTGATGGACAATGCTTTTGAAAATCTGGATGCTTATATGTGGCCTCTCCTTATGTGCTACCTCCTGCAGGTGTTGTAGATGTAGAACAAAGGCCCTGTAGACTCTGATGGCTTACCATTGAATCTGGTTTACTGGCCAGTGGAGCGTGTTTGTAGGGATCAGCCACCAAAATACTATCAACTATTTTTAAAAATTCAAGAATTATCATTATGGTTGGTGGTTTCTTTATGATGAAAGAAAGACATGTCCCCCCCCCTCTGTTCCTGAACTGTGCAAAGCCAGTGAAACTTCTCTTTCAGAAGAAAATCCTTGAGGTTATGGCTTGTTTCTCTAGGCTATGTCTGAGTCATGTGTACCTACCCATAGGTGTCCACTGCTTGTTGAAAAGACATACCAGGAAACTGGTCTCTGTTGATCCCCTCTTTCTGTAGAAGGTGTGGTATGAACTCCAGCCCAGACTTGAGGCAAAGCCGGGGAAGAATTGACAGGACCAGCACATTGCCAATTCCTCCTATGATTTGCAAAGCTGCTGGAAGTCATAACACATACATCTACATGTACAAGTATTCTTCTGCTGTTCACATGAAACTATCTGAATATGAATATTTATTTATTTATTTATTTAAAAGGCTCTAAAGTGGCTTATAACAATTAAAAGACAGTATTTAAGGTAGTAACAATGAGTATACAATACTATCAGGATTAGTGAGCGCAATACCAAACCAAACAAAACAAAACAAAAACATAAGCAACACCATAACATCGTTCAATGAAGTAAGGTAGAACCATCCATTTTAAAAATGCCACACAGCAGCCCTTTACTCAGGCAGAGCTTGCCTGAAGAGAAAGATGTTCACCTGCTTATGGAAGGACAGTCAAGATCGGGCCAGTCTAACCTTCTGTGTGAGGGAGTCAGAGCAGCATCAGAGAAGGCCTTGTCTCTTGTCACCACCAAATGCACCTGTGGAGTTGGCAGGACCCAGGGGAAGGACATGCAGACACCCAAGATTCTCCTAGCAAGTCAGAACACACAGTCTGGCCCAAATACAGATACAAAGCCAACCGTTTGGCATCCCCACATGCACATGGGGACATAGATGTAGACAAAGGAGCAGAAATAGAGGCATCCTGAAAAGAATTAAATGAGCACACAGAGTAAAATCAGCCTCATTCCTTTTTGTCTTTGAAGCTGCGACAGAAAGGATGTTTTTGCTGATTTCTGAGATACTTTTTAAAAATACCACTGACCGAGGCACAGAGCTGATACTAGAGGACACAAGAATGGTGCTAATGAAGGGGAGTGGAACTGACAACCCCTTCTGGCAATATCAAGTTCCCTGAAATTCTTCCTGATTCTGTATACTTAAATAAGGATTCAGCATTTGTTGGGCAGGTGCGGTCTTATTTCTCAAAAGAAAAACTGTTCCGCCAATGACTGTTGAATCTTCTGCAACACAGAGGACACATTGAACAACATTTAATGTATCCTGGATTACAGTACAATGTGGGAAGGACGGTCATAAAGCTCTTTATAGTACTTGTTATTAATTTGTTCTCTTTGTAACTTTAGCATGTTTAGTTACCTTCTTGAGGCTGATTCACGGAACCATAAAGTAAGCTGACTTATCTTTTAGCCTGTGATGAATCTATAAAATTGTTTGCTATATGACCAAATCGGAGTACAGCAGCTGGGTAGCTCCCTCAGAGCACCTGGCCAATTCTTCACTGTGGTTTGTGAGAGGAGAACCACCCTGTGAAATGTTGGGCAAGCGACACACTCCCAGGAAAGCCTCAGAAGATGGGAATGGCAAACTACTTCAGAGTACTCTAGATCTAGAAAACTCAGAGAAATGTCATTATGTTCTCTTTTTTTAATGGATTGACAGCTATTGGCCATTGTTTTAAATTGGTAAACAAAGATTTTGGAAGAGCTCTGGTTGCTGACATCATTTCACTTCCTGTCTTAATGTTTGGGAGTTACTAAAAACAACTGGTTTCTCAATGATGATGCTCTTGTCCCATTTTATGTGCTTCCTATCAGGCAATGCTGTCTCGAGTTGCTGTCCAATAACATGGAAATCTACAAGTTGCCTTCTCTGTGATCTAGTTCCATAATCAGTCTCTGATTCAGTGAACCTGGAGGTCCAATTGCCCAATAGATGTGCTATATCATAGAAAGTGAAGTTATATTAGTGCTTCAGAGACAGGTTTCCAGGATATCTTCATTTCTAAGTAGAGATG
This sequence comes from Phrynocephalus versicolor, assembly GCA_023846285.1. NCBI lineage: Eukaryota > Metazoa > Chordata > Lepidosauria > Squamata > Agamidae > Phrynocephalus > Phrynocephalus versicolor. Next base: position 72,017,910 of record JAHTLZ010000129.1, on the reverse strand, counting down.
GGCACAAACCGAAGAAATGCAATTCGTTTTGGTTTGTTTGTTTTAAGGTTCAGTTTGTTTTGTTTCATTTTTAATGATTTTTTTGAAATATTTATTTCGTTGGTTTGTTTTGATTTGTTATTTGTTTTTTTCTTCTCAAGCGCCGACCACGCCGCCCCTGGGGCTGGGTTGGTGCTTCTTTTATTTTTTGTTTTTTATTTATTTTAGAGTGCCAACCCGACCACCCCTCTGGCCAGGTCGGCACTGTTTGTTTTTTGATTTTATTTGTTTTTTTTTTGGGGGGGTTAGATGTTGAGGGCCAGTGCCTCGTTTTGTTTTGTTTTCAAGTGCTGACCACGCGGCCCCTGGGTCTGGGTATGCACTGGTTTTTTTATATCTTTTTCATGAATTTGGAGTGCCAACCCAGCCACTCCTGGGGCCGGGTCAGCGTTCCTTTTTTGTATTTTGTATTTTTGTATTTTTTGTTTTGTTTTTAAAGTGCCAACTGCGCATTATTTATTTATTTATTTTCATTTTAGAGGTCCGACTCAGTCACCCCTGGGGCTGGGTCAGCACTCCTTTTTTATTTTATTTTATTTATTTTTATTTTATTTTTTGTTTTATTTTATTTTTACTGCCGACCACATGGCCCGCCTACCAGCTGTAGCGTGGGCTGGTTGGCTTTTTTTCTTTTTACATTTTGCCGGCCTATGGGCCGGTTCAGTGACCCGTGGCTCAGGTCTCTTGATCGTGGGCCGGTATCGGGCCTGCATGCTGGATTGTTGTTTTTCTTGCTGGCCCATGGGCCAGTGTGGTGACCTGCGGACCAGGTCTGGTGATCGCTGGCTGGCACTGGGCCTGCACGCTGGATCATTTTTAGGGGGGGTTATTGGGGGGAGGGCCCGTGGGCCGATTTGATGACCCACAGGCCAGAGCTGGTGCTTGTGGGCCAGTACCAGGGCCCGCACACTGGATCTTTTATTTTATTTTATTTTATTTTTATTGTTTGTTTTTTTTACTGCTGTCCACAGCCACCTACCAGCACTAGTGAGGTGGTCAGCTTTCCCCCACCCTGGACACCCCGTTTCCTGCAGCCAGGAGGACCCACTGGACCAGGAAGGACTGTCCAGGACCAGCAGCAGAACCAGGTAGGAGACACTGGCAAACGAAACGAAATGGAAATTTTCATTTTATTTCATTTTGTTTCTCTTAGAGGGGGCAGTTCGTTATTTGTTTTGTTAAGTAACGAAATGAATAACGAATAATGAAACAAATCAAAAGTTTGTTTTGTGCCCATCTCTATTTTCAAGCAATTACACTTGCAAGTTAAGTTTGTGCTACCTCCTGATGGCCCATTATAAAACAAAGCAAGCTAATTTGCAAAGTACGGTGGGCATGAAATCTCATGCAGCAACCACCAGGTCTTTCAGCACTTCAAATTCTTCAAATGAGGGCGTGGCTGGAATAGCAGCGGAGCAGCAGCGTTTCTCGGGGCTCCGAGAAGAAACGGCTGTTACGACAGATCGAGATCTCCTGAAGAAACCAGGAGCAGGGGGGTGTGCGGGAGAGCACACTCCCAGGCCGATAAGGAACCAAGAAGTGTGGGGGGTTGAGCAGCAACTCACCCCTGGAGCATTTCTCTCCCGAGGCGAGCGATCTGTTTCGGCGCCATGATGGCGATTCAGCTGCTGAGCCACGCCAGGATTCCACTTTAAGGTAATCCAGACACATCGAGGAATAAGGAATACCAAACCGAGAAGTGTGTACAGAGAATTAGCAGCAAAAAGTGGATGGGAGTAATAAAGCCTTTTCCACAAACATTTCTTTGGGACTGAAAGAGGGAAAGCGGCATAGAAGACCTCCCCCCCCCCTTTGGAATTCTCTTTCACTTCTTTTGCCTTGGCTAAATTTATCGACCTGAAATAAATCAGTGACTGGCTGTAAAGCCCTGATTAGCTGTTTTATCTCCACAAGGAAGGGCTGTCAGCAGTTAGTTAACAGACAATTAGCATCAAAGCAAGAATGGAGATCGAGGGTAATTAACCTGAAGCTGATAAGTCTGACCAGAAGCCATTACACAGGGAGATTGTTCCAGCCTTTAACCCTTTGATAGCCTGAATCACCCACTAACTGCTTGACTCGTGTTGCTGGTGATTTAAAACTGAGCCAAACCAGTGGAATCTTAGCCTTCATCCGTCATCTCTAAAAGTTGTGGATTTATAAGGACATCAAAGTGCTATTGAAGCCTTGGGCAGCTGCCAGCTTCTTAGCACGAAGAGTGGGGCACGCAAGCAGTTGGATATAATTAAGAACACGCAAGGTGTTATTGGAGCCTTTGGCATAGCCGTCTCCAATGACACGAAGAATCTGGTTTCCTTGTTACAGGTTTCTACATATTGGGCAAAGTAATTCCTAACTCAAGAGGGCATAGGTGTTTAACTTTAACTAAACTGAAATCACAATACAACGTTGCAGCCTGAAAATCGGTATTAGATGGGTCTTCTTAAGCGCTTATAAGTGGCTGTCATTTGGATGGGCAAGCCCTGGCCAGACCTTTGGTCAAGAGCAACCTATATCAGATAGTGGTGAATAACATTACTTTAATCCTTGCCTTTGTTATTTGTTTTGGTTATCAAACTGGTGGATATGAGTTGTATGTTATAGGTTTCATTAAGGGTTAAGTTTTATATTGAAATAAGTGGCAAAGGAGGGGGAGAAGGATAAAAGGCAACTGAAAAAGGGGCTCATATTTATATAAACTAACTTTGGGGCCAAATTGAGCTTCAGGAAGATGGCAACCTGAAAGAAAGAGGATTCCCCCAACCAAACAGCAAATCTAATGAGACTCATAGCCCAAGACCCATTCAAGAACGCCCTTCAAGACCTTCAAGCAAACATTGTAAAGCAAATCCTAGATCAGATGCAAGAGATTAAGACTGAGCTCAAAGCCGGAATAGATAGCAATAATGCAAAAATTGACACCTTTACACAGGCAATTAAAGAGGTGGAACATAAAGTCACTAAAATTGAAAAAGAATTAGAAATTATAAAGGAAGAAAAGAGTAAGGATCAAGACAGGTTGACATTGATAGAAATGGACAGAGCATCGTATTTTCTGAGAATCCAAAATGTAGAAGAACAGGAAGGAGAAGACCTAGAGCAATTAATAACTGAAGAATGGGCCACACAAACAGGATTAACCAAAGAAGAACTACAACAATCCATAGACAGAATATATAGAGTAGGCAATGCATACACAAGGAAGCACAAATTGCCAAAAGAAGTGCACATAAAGTTTATAAAGAGATCAACAAAAGAGAAAATATTGAAAGTCAACCAAGAGAAAGACCTGACGATAAGGGGGGCTAAAGTCAATGTTTTGAAACAGGTGCCATGGAGCATGCGGAAAAAAAGACAGGAATATGCGTTTCTTACAAAAGTGCTTATAGATAGGAAAATCCCCTTCAAATGGCTAACCCCAGAAGGCGTTTTATTTAACTGGGAGTCGAGAAGATTCAATCTAAATAGCAAAATGAAGGCAAGAAACTTTCTGGAAGAGATGAGATACAAACTCAAGTTAACGGAAGAAGAATTGCAGTTCTCCAGTGAAGAATCAGAAGGGGAGCCAGAAGAGAAGGAGGACAGAGCATGGAAATCACAGAGAACCTTAACACCCCCCTCACCCAGGAAAACAAGGAACTGGAACAAAAACAAAGACAAAGCATATAAAACAGACAGTAAAAACCGCTAAAATGTCAAGAGAATTCAAGTTCCTATCTGTTAATGTCAGAGGGATGAACTCACCCCAGAAGAGAAATTCAATCTTCAATAAACTATACAAAACCAAAGCGGATGTCATATTAATTCAAGAAACCCACATTAAAGAATCAGATAAGAACATGCTAAAGAATGACAAATTAGGACAAATGTTTATAGCAGCAGATAAACAAAAGAAAAGGGGTGTGGCAATGTATATACAGAAAGACCTTAATCCAAAACTAATCCACACCTCAAGAGATGGAAGAGTGGTAGCAGCAGAGATAACAACAGAGGGCGAAGAAATATTGCTAATAAATATTTATGCACCAAATGAAGCGCAAGACAAGTTCTTCATACAATTAAAAGAACTCCTAACAAAAGAACCAGAGAAAAAAAATATGCATCATGGGGGACTTTAATGCAGTAGTGGACAAAGCAAAGGATACCTCAACGACAGATGGGGCAGGAAGAAAGAAGAAAAGAAATATGATCCCTAAAACTTTCTTAGAAATGGCAAAAGAGCTGAACTTAATTGACATTTGGAGAACCCGGAATCCACATAAAAGAGATTACACATTTTACTCGTGCAGACACAAGTCTTGGTCCAGGATTGACAACTGTTGGATCTCAGCAGATTTGACACATCAAGTGGAAGAAATTGAAATATTGCCAAATACGTATGCAGACCACAACCCAATAATAATGACATTAGGACAAGCGAGAAGGAAAGGAGGATGGAGATTAAATACTTATCTGATGAGGGACGAAAACTTTATAACCAAAATGAAAAAGGAAATGGATTTCTTCTTCCAAACAAATAAACCGCAAGATACAGAAATGACAACAATCTGGGATGCAGGGAAGGCCTATCTCAGAGGGTTAGCAATACAATATAATGCACAAAAAAGGAAAGGAAAGAAGAAACAATATCAAGTTCTTCTAACATCCTTAAAGGAGAATGAACAGGAGCTTAAAAAAAGACCCTCAGCCTCTAACTTTAAAAATAAAATAAACATTCTACAACACGAAATCCATCTGCTGGAACAAGAAGAAATGGCAAAAAAAATCAAGTTTGCAAGGCAAAACTTCTTTGAAAACGCGAACAAACCAGGAAGATGGTTAGCATATAAAATTAAAAGAGAGAGAGAGAAAACAAGGATTGGCACACTAGAAAACAAAGAAGGCAGGGGAATACATAAGCAGAAAGAAATTGAGAAAATAATACAAGATTATTATACAAACCTATATAAAAAAAAAGAAATTGAGCAGGAAGATCAGTGGAAATATCTAGACAAGATCGGGAGCTGGAAATTTAGTCACCAACATTTAGAGAGGCTGAACAATCCAATAACAACTTGTGAAATTATGGAGGCATGGAAAAAACAGAAGAAGGGGAAGGCGCCGGGTCCGGACGGAATCCCGACGGAATTTTACCAAGGATTGGAGGGAATTCTAGCCCCACAATTCAAAAAACTAGTGGATTACATTGGAAAAAACGGCAAAATTCCAGACTCATGGAAGGAAGCACATATATCACTGATACACAAAGCAGGAACAGAAAAAAAAGAAATTAAAAATTACAGACCAATCTCTCTTCTAAATGTCGATTATAAGATCTATGCAACTATCTGGGCAGCAAGACTAAAGAAGGTGCTTGAAGAAATGATACATGATGACCAAACAGGGTTTATCCCCAAACAAAAACTGACATCCAATATAAGGACAATAATAAACATCCTGGAATTTTATGAACAACACCCAGAAAAACAAATGATGTTGATTTTTCTAGACGCGGAAAAGGCCTTCGATAATCTGAATTGGGAGTTTATGATGCTACAGTTAAAAAAGATGGGGGCACACGGACTCTTTCTACAAACAATTAAAAATATTTATACCGAGCAGAGAGCGAAGATCAAAGTTAATAATCAAATGACGGAAAGTATCCAAATCATGCAAGGCACGAGACAGGGGTGCCCACTCTCCCCTCTACTATTTGTTCTAATTCTTGAGTCTCTGAATAGACAAATAAGAGGGAATAAGGAAATTAGAGGTCTGAAAATCAAAGGGGAGGAGTATAAATTGCAAGCCTATGCAGACGACCTGGTAGTAATATTGGATAATCCCCTGCACAGTATCGAACAAGTACTAGGAGAAATAAAAGAATTTGGAGCAGTAGCAGGCCTAAAAATAAACTACACCAAAACAAAATTCATGACTAAAAACATTCATAAAAAAGATGTGGAGGAACTCAGCCTTAAAACAAAATTTCAGGAAGTCCAAAAAATAAGATACCTGGGGATAATGATCACCAAAAAAACGAGTAATCTAATGAAGGAAAACTATCTCTTAATGCAGAAAGAAATAAAGAGAGATTTGGACGACTGGAACAAGTTGCAAATATCAATGTTGGGTAGAATCGCAACAATCAAGATGTCAGTCCTCCCAAAATTGTTATTCCTTTTCCAAAATTTACCAATTATACTAAATTTTAAATACTTCAAAGACCTAGACACACTGATTTCAAAATTTATCTGGAAAGGAAAAAGACCAAGAATAAAACTTAAAACATTACAAGATTTAAGAGAAAGAGGAGGGACGGGGTTACCAAATTGGTTACTATATTACAAAGCATGCGCCTTGGTTTGGATAAAAGAGTGGGTGACACTTAGGAACCAAAGAATACTAAAACTAGAAGGCCAGGATTTAAGAATGGGCTGGCACGCATATGTGTGGTATGGGGGAATCAAGGAACAGACACACTTCTCAAACCATATAATAAGGAAAGCACTCTCATTAGTCTGGCAAAAGTTTCAAGCACAGAACTATAAAAAAATTCCAGAATGGGTAGCACCCATAGAGGCCTTTACTCTAAAAACAATAAACCAAAAGGGTTTACTTCTTACTTATCAAGAATTGCTGACTAAAGAGAAGGAGATGAAAGATAAAATAGAACTGGAGAAATTGGGCCTAGCAACAGATTGGTGGTCTATGGCAAAACTGGAATCAAGATACAAAAAAGATAAAGGTATGGGTTTCTTTGAAGGGAAAACACGGGTGGATGAACTGTGGATTTATACAAATGAGGGAATTATCAAAAAAATGTACACGTATTTACTAGAATATGAATTGGAGGATGAAAGAGTGAAGGAGGGAATGATTAAATGGGCTCAAAATTTTAAATATAATATCGACATTGATGACTGGACTAAAATGTGGAAAGACAATCACAAATTAATTAAACCTGTTAGTCTCAAAGAAAACATATTTAAAATGTTTCACAGGTGGCATCTGACTCCGGTAAAAATAGCCAAAATGTCAAAAGGGTCTAATAATGTTTGTTGGAAATGTAGAAAGAACCCAGGGACTTACTATCATGCATGGTGGTCATGTGATCAAGCTCAGATGTTCTGGCGGCAGATTTGGAAAGTGGCACAAGAAATTGTACAAATTAAATTAAATTTCAGACCGGAAACGTTACTGTTGAATATAATGCCAGAGATTACCGATAAAAAAATAAAATACATTCTCTTGTACATATATACGGCAGCGAGACTGCTCTGGGCCCAGAAATGGAAAATAACTGAAATACCAACTAAGGCTGAACTCTTGAAAAAGTTACTGGACGTTGCAGAACTGGATATGCTCTCAGAGGCGTTGCGAGACCACCCAAGGCACTTTGTAAAGGAGAGCTGGAAGATGATATACAGTTGGGCCCAGAAGCAGATAAATGAACAAGGGGCAAAATAGTCATAAAGACGCTTAAAAAGTGATACTAAATCTGGAAGTCTGGCAGATGGCTGTTTAAGGGTGGAATCACTAATACCTCTATATTAGCAATAGATAAGGGGACAGAATCGATTCATTATAGACTCTGGTTTGTGTTAATAGTTTAATGTGACCCTCAATATTGTTGAATTTTGTTTGTATATACTATGCGAAATAAATAAATAAATAAAAAATTCTTCAAATGAGGTATGATCCATACTATATATTTTCATCTTAGGGAGGGCAGAGGGATGCAAATGCAATCTGCCCTATGGATCAAAGGGCTGGGTTTAATTTTGCTTTGTTTAGAGGCATTTCTGCCAGAGATTATAGATATGCTTATCAAGCAATCATCCTTCTCACCCACTTAGCACTTTTCATCTTCAAAGCATTTCTTAAACATTCAAACCTATTAAGGCAATCTAGTACAAATGGATGGCATACAATCACATTGGTCTGCAACAGCCTCTTAGAGGTTCAAGCGTTACACAAAAGGATTAATCACTGCTCCAAAGGGTGCAGTGTTGAATAGATACCTTTCCAGGCTTTAGAACTGCAACAGGGCACAAACCAAGTCTTCTTTAAAATACTGCTGCTGGGTGGAAGCAGTGTTTAGGCAGTTAATATGTGGTTCTGCTGAAATAAAGCTCTATTGAAAAGCCAGTTCATCTCATGAGAAAGTAATGTTTTCTTCCAGGTCTGATGTAATGAACTGATCTTATAGTTATACTTTGCCACAGGGCCAAGAGCTGCAACTCCTGAACCATACCAGTTCTTCTACTCCATCTGAATTTATCTTGTGTTAATAAGATGTTCCCCAAAACTATGTAAATTTCTTTTTCCCTGCTTAATTAAATACATGGTATATCATGGGAACGCCACATATGGATACTACCACTTCTTGAATCCAAAGAAAGTGCTAAATAACTTTTAATTATTTAATTATTATGGAGCAGAGTAAATCAGCATTGTACAAGGAAATTTTAAAAATATGGGTGACACAAACTAGATAGATAGATAGATAGATAGATAGATAGATAGATAGATAGATAG
>JAHTLZ010000129.1:71989499-72009344 GCA_023846285.1 Phrynocephalus versicolor | reverse complement strand
TAGATAGATAGATAGATAGATAGATAGATAGATAGATAGATAGATAGATATAGATATAGATATAGATATAGATATAGATATAGATAAACTTTATAATATATAAACTTTGAAACTGGAGTTTGGATCACCACCAGAATTAGCACACAGTCTGCTCCTACTCTTTGCCATATGCAGATAGGTATGGGCACAGGATCTTTGAGTTATGAAATTTTAAAAGAAAAATGCTCCCCTCCCAAATGACCTTTAATGTCCCCAGTTTAAAAAATAGATCTAATAAACTGAAAACATCAACGTTGCTTATTTTGAAAGAGAGTGGTAGCCACCCCCTTATATTTGGAAGGAATACAGGCCCCAAGGGCTGAAATAGTGATCCTCAAACAAGGCTTTTGAAAGGAGTAGAACAATGACTTTCTTAAAAACTAAGCCTGTGTGAAACAGGCTTATTAGCAAGAGGTTTCTAAAGTATATACTGTACATTGTTTCAAAGTATTTTCTCATATACAAAGTGCTTACCAGTTGCGCTTTTCCCCAGCCTTGAGTGCTCACCTCCAACCCCACGTTTTAAATGACCCAATTGTTTCCCTGACTGTCTCTCTCATACATACTATATGGCTGATTTTGACTTTGCTTTTTAGTGACAATCTTTGCTAACTCTGAGCCCTCCTTTTTCTATTATTTCAATAGGCAAAGAGTCATCTTTTGGAAAACATGCACAAAATACGTTCATAGAACTTTTGGGTTTGATTTCATTTTTCTTCCTCAGGTTGCTTACCCCAAGGAGAGGTCTGGGAAATGGAGCATAGATTTCTATTCTTCATTGTGCTTCTATATCCATAATTCAAAATGCCACATAATATTGTGCCACTATACCATCATGAAAAAGAATGCCAAAGGGCATCCTGAATGCTGACAACATCTAAGGCAGCAGTTAACATGGTCTACATCAGTGTTGGCGAACCTACGGCTCTGGGGCCACAGGTGGCACTCAGAGCCCTTTCTATGGGCACCTGACATCACCCCTTCACAGCCACCTGTATTCATGTTAAATTGTTGCATTGACACTTTTCAAAAAAATTAGTGGGTTTTGAATTGCTGTTTGGGCACCCAGTGTCTAAAAGGTTCACCATCACTGGTCTACATTATAAACTCTTGTGCTCGCTACAATTCACACTTGTCAAAAAACAACCCTGATGCTTGCTTTGTTTTTTGATGAGAAGTGCTTAACTTATAAAACAAGAACTCAGTTTTTGGTAGTTTCCCTTGCTTGGTGTCACTTTGTGGGCATTTTGATGAACTGAATTTAATAAATAACTCTACTGGCCATTATTAGAATGAGTCTATTTATTTCAATGGTACCTGTCATGCCCTGTTATAGTATAATATGTTACTACTATAACAGCAACATACCAGGATCAAAATAGTCTCTGAAAAATAAACATATCTTTCAAACTCTGTCTCACCCATGAAAATCTGCACTTACTAATTCAAAGTCACTCTGTACCATCAATGAATCACCCTAAACACGTGCATACAGGAGAAAACCTGTTTGAGTTGGGACATGCTTCTCAGTTAATGTGTATATGATTGAGTAGTAAAACCTGTGATTCAGTGTTGATAAGTGACCCAGACACTAACATGTCTGGCTTCTAAAGTCTTCTGCATTCTAAAATCTGCATTCTGTCCTCCCTATACCCAGGAGGCACTCTGCAGTTACATCAAATGTGGTTGAATTTGAGGGTTGTGTGGTTCCCCCCCCCCCCATGGTTTAACTTCAACCAGACTCAAATTGGTTTGGTTTTATTTATTTAATAGCTTATTTACAAACTATTGCTATGTGTATTATCGAAACCACATAAAACACCAATAAGAGAAGAGCTATGAAGAACAGAAACAGTCAACTAAATTCATGGAGGGACATCCTAGATCTGGTAAAACAAAGGAAGAACATTAAAATTCGTTAAAAGTTAAATGCAGTTTTCAGTAAAGTGAAGTTTCCCAACCAGGCACTCCCAAGACAATGGAGAGACTTCAAGGATTGAGTTGCTGCTACTAATGTCTGATGTCTCAAGAAAAACCTAGACAGCTAATAACAATAAATACTTGCTGTCTTACTGATTCTAATTTATGGCTACTCCCTCCAGGGTTTTTAAAAGGTAGAGAGAATAGTTAGAATTCAGAATACTCTTCCATTTTTTTCTGTGGATGCTCTGGGTTTCTGAAACTTACCCAAGGCTATTCAAGCTGGTTCTTTTGCCAGGAGGGAAAGTGGAAAATCAAACTCCCAATCTCTGGCTTTGTAGTCAGATTCCTAAACCACTGAGCTACCCAGATCTACTACCTGGTTGGTGGGAAATAGAATAAGGGGCTCTGATGAAATGTACACCTTATGCCATCTACTGTCCTGCAAAGGAGATCTCTTCATGGCCCATTTTGTACTAATCCTGTGTAAACAAATACTGTCCCAAGTGAGCAAGTGCTGACTTAACAAAGCCCTTGGTTTAGCTGGGTATCTTGTTTTCCCGCAATTTCTTTGACTGAAGTGCCGCAGTGATTCACTCCAGATGTGTATCTGTGCCAAAACCTGACCTGAGCCAAGCCAGAGTCCTTTTTTACCCCTCCCTTTTCCCATGCCTGTTAACCAGAGTGAGAACATGAAAGTGACTTCCAGGACCTCCTAAAGGAGTGGTTTCAGGGACATAAAACCCACACAGGTGTGTCTTTTGTTCTGCAACACCCCGCCAAATGATGTCAGTCAGGCCTTTAAGCAGTGTGCTCATCGTTCATTCCACCCAGGGCAGTTCCTTCGCCCTTCTTCTCTTGCTAGTTCTTTAGGTTAGAAATTATTCATAATGATTTTGAGTCATTCTGCAATCATGCTGATGTAGGTAAGATATGCCTTAAAATTAACAGGCACACTCACATGACCAGCAACTTTCTGGTTGTAACTATCAGTTGTGGAAGCATAATTGAGTGCTTCGTGAGAGAACTCCCATTTGACTGAGAGGAAAGAAAGAATACTAGGTAGTCCAAGACTAGAGATGTAAAATTTCTGAAAATTTTGAAGCTCGGGGGGGGGGGAACTGTTTTTCCCACAGCCCCCATAAAAAAAAAACGCGGAAATTTTCAGAAAAATTGGAAGAAATGCTAAATTAGCCCAAAAAAAAAAAACCCTTACTGCTTGAAAGTAATTCTGTTATTTTAGGAACATAAAATATGGCTAGGGACAATTTGACTTGGCATAAAATTATCACAACTAGGATTTTAAAATATAGTGTATCCAAACAATTATTACAAACAGAATGTACTTTTAAAATATTTATTTGTAATTGTAAGTAACAAATGGAGTAACAATCTCCTGAACTGTTAACTAGTTTATGTGGAACAAAAAAAAAACCCCTCTACTAACAATGTATAAAAATAAACTATTGATATTTCCTCTCCATAGTATTAAATAAAAATAAAATAAAAAACCCATTCTCATAAAGACAATTGAAGAGGGAGAAGATGTATAGAAGGGAGTGGGACTAAGTTTCAATGAATGAGCATAAATTTAATCAGAATATTTTTTGTTGCTCTGTATTTTATTCCAGTGCTTTGAGAGCTAGTGGACAGAACAGAACCAAAAATACCCACCCACATGCAAAAACAAAGTGAATCCTTTTTCTTGTGACAATAGCAGCACTTCCTAAAGGAAGAATTATTTTTTCTTTTTCTTTTTTCAGTTTTTCCAATTTTTCAGAAAAAAAACAAAAAGGCTTCAGGGGAAAAACCAGGAATAAAAACATTTTTTCCAAATTTTTCTGGTTTTTTCCTGGGCCTTCACATCTCTATCAAAGACCCATGCATTGCCACGAGGGGTGAGGATTTGCTCTCCATGTGAGAGGTACCAGCAGTCACAATGTTAGGCATCTGCTGCTACTGATGTTGTATCCCATCAAGTCTCCTCCAACTTATAGGCATGTTTGGTTCTGTCCTGTCCTCCTTATGTGTAGTCTGTATACTATAATTAAACTGTAAACTGAGATTTCTTGAAGTGGTATGGGGAGGTATATAAGCAGAACACTTTGCTTCTGCTTTTTTTTAAAGGTGATAAATGCATGATCTCCAAAATGTCCTGTCCTCAACAATTCCACTCAATTTTTGTAAACTCAAGTCCGTGCATCTCATATTGCTGCTTTCAACATTTCCTAGTATTATTGTCTTTTCCAGAGAATCTTGGGATTCTGGTGATGTGCCCAAAGTATGATAGCTTCAGTTTTCTCATTATTGCCCCAGTGATAGTCCTTGATATGCTCTAGGACCCAATTATTTGCCTTGTTGAAGTACACCCACTTCATTATCAATAGCTTTTAAGGGTTCATAAAGACAGAGGCTTTGCAGTATTCTATAAAGCACACTGATCTTCTTCTGAAATTCAACGGTGTGCTCAAGCAGCCAGCAGGTATTTGCAATATGATATTGAGTACTTCTTGCTTTTTAGAACCCAGAAATCTATCAAACATTTATCACTTCATATAAAATAAAGATTTTTTGCAACACTTTAAGCATCATTTTCCGTGAGAAATTAGAACAGCACTGTAATCACTACATTCCCTGGGATCTCCTTTCTTGGAGATAGTAAACTATATTGAAGATTTACAGTCTGTGGGTCACTGTTTTGTTAGGATTCTTTTTAAGATTTGACATATTACATGATATCTTTTTGATTTTAAATAGTTTTATTGGTATCCCATCTACCCCAATGATTTCTTTCTTCTCAGTACTTTTAGAGCAGTATTCACTTCACTTTCTAGAACTGCAGGTTCTTCATCATAGGATTCCTTTTCAAAGGAATCTGTCATCCTTTTATTTCTTCTGTATAGGTCTTCAGTATACCGTTTCCATCTTCCCTTTATTTTATCCAGGCAGATGGTATACTACCTTGTTAGTCTTTCAGCATTTCTAATCTAGGCTAAAAATTCCTTTTGATTTCTTGGTTCATCTGTAAGAAACCAGTTATTTTCCCTCTTTTGTTGTTATTTGTTCCTTTGTACTAGCCACTGTGTATTATCTACCAAAGAGTGCTTGTTGTCTCTATGTGACAGTTACTGAAAAGCGGCATGCAAAAGAGTCTGACTCCACTTCTTTCCTCTTTTACTTTTGCTTCTCTTGTGTTCTTAAAAAAATTGAAGTGCTTCTTCCATTGTCCACCTAAGTTTTTATTTTTATTTTGCCACAGAAATTGTCTTTTGACATTTTTAAAAAATAATAATATCTCTGGTTTCAATTCATAGTTCTTTTGGTTAGTGGTAGTGAAATGGATCTTGAATGCCATAAATAGATGAGCATGAACCAATGGCCACACAGCTGATCCATGGTTTGGTGCTCTGCCCCCTCCAGGAAGAGCCTATTTAGAATCAGCAACTGCTGCTTCTGAGTGAGTCCTTGCTGGAGAAGACAAGGTGCCTGACCACAGACCAGCTGTCTGGCTCTTGACCAAACTGGCTCAAACTGCTGAACTGCAAGTTCATGCCCATCTCTACTGCTGTTCCAGGGCTCTGATATTTTTAAAGAAGGGGGTGAGGAGTTTTTGTCCCTCCAACTGACTCGACCCCTGGCAATGAATTACAGGAGGTGTACTTCTAGTTAGACAAATCACTGATCCAGCAGTTTTATGTTGGTTCGTACTTCAGCTGAAGTGTTCAGCATTTCCTCCTGTAGTAGGCATTCTCTGCGAGGCAGCGCCCCAGCTTCTCCGCCACACTTCCTCCTAGTGCTGCCTCGGAGTGGGAACCTGTTGGAGGAGGTGCCCAACACCTCTTCTGCCAAAGTACAAACCTGTACAGACTGCCAGTTTGGGGGTTTGGGTCTATTTCTAATTCTAATCATCTGAAATATCTGCAGTACCATTACAGAAGAAGTCATCAAGCAATATATGTTTTGGAAAATACAATCAAATTAGTTGTTATGTTGAATAAAAAAGGTCACAGTGGAGCTTTGGAAAATATAAATATGTATATGTAACCTACTGTATGCTGCAGTTTAAAGAATAGACAAAGGCCTACCTATAGCACATTTAGAAATGAATGAAGCAGAGTTCTTTTTTTTTTTAGAAAAGTTCTGTTCACACTAGGATTGATTATTAGTATATTTTGACCAGTACAGTATTTCTGCATGTCTGTCAAAATGTGCACCCTGGTACGCCAAGCTACCTATTCAAAAACCTCGCTTACAATATTTAACAAATATTATATATCCAGTTTTAAATGGAGAAAATTTACAAATGGAGCTTTTACAAACTTATGTTGCCAGTCTATGAGTTTTGCAGTGGTTGAAGGACATTATCAATGGATTCCCATGGAGGAAAGAGTTTGCCCATGCAGAAGTAATGCAGTTGAAGACCTAATCCACTATTTAGTTGACTGTTCAATCTATAAAGAGCAAAGAGTAGCCTTGCTCCAAGAGCTAGGTCCTACATCTGGTCAATCTTTTAGAGATCGATTGCCCAAACTGTGATTAAAAGCCCACTAATTTGTGCCAATAAATGCCAATACAGCAATTTAACCTAAATGCAGGTGGCGGTGAAGGGGCAATGTTGGGTGCCCACAGAAAGGGCTCCGAGTGCCACCTTTAGCACCCGTGCCATAGGTTCGTCAACACTGGCCTAGGCCCTAGGACAGTGATGGCTAACCTTTTAGAGACCGAGTGCCAAAACTGCAATTCAAAACCCACTATTTTTTTTTTTTTGCAAAGTGCCAATGCAGTAATTTAACCTGAATAAAGGTGGCTGTGAAGGGGTGATGTTGGATGCCCACAGAAAGGGCTCCGAGTGCCACCTTGGGCACCCGTGCCATAGGTTCACCATCACTGATCTAGTGCAAAGAGATATTGTTTTGTTTTGTTTTGTTTTGTTTTGTTTTGCCCGCCTTCAAAAAGGCTTTGAAAACCTTGCTTTTTAGGGAGGCATATGGCAACCTTAATTTAATTTAATTTAATCTATTTTTCCTTTTCTTTCCTTCTGCCCCTTGACGCCTCTTGCTGAGGGTTTCCCCCTTCTTTTTTGTTGCTTATTTGTTTATATTGTTGTTTTTAACTTGTAAACCACCCAGAGTTCCTGCTGGAAGATGGGCAGTATAGAAATAAAACAAATAATAAATAAATAATAATAAATAATTGTTGAATAGCTAGGCCTAATATAGATTAATTAATTTGCTATATATTTTTAAAATTCTCATAGTAATTAATGCACTAAATTCTATGTAAAATGAATGCAACTTTAAATGTAATTGCAGTGCTTTCATGTGATCTTACTTATTCTATGACTTTATTTATGCATGCAGTGACATTATTAAGTGTGTGGATTACCATTCCTCAGTTGCTTATTATTGAAAATGTATTAAAGTTAAAGATCAGGGCTGAAATTCAATGGTTAGTCCCAAATGGAGTAGATTCATAGAATCACTGGTACTTGGCAAGCTCGTGAGACACAAGCATGAGTCTTGTTGCTTCACTGGGTCTATTCGAGTGGAGACTAACAAATCAGACTTCGTCCTGAGTGATCGTATATTTTATGTTTGATGCACCAATGGGAATATTTACAATACTGTGTGGACCAGGGCATCTTGCGACTGAGGCAGCCATCATTCCAGTTTTGGGGTGAAGTGTCCTCTGCTGTCTCCATGAGCCACACCTGCCCTTACACATAATCTTGCCATGGATTTGTCTTGCATTTGGAGTTAAACTGGTATCTGTGAGTACATTTTCTGAGAAATGCTCTGCTGGTTTATTCACTGAAGCTGGCCAAGTAGGAGAGGATGCATTACTCATTACACACCTTAGAGGCATTTAATATATCCCAGCACTGTTGGCTAGGAGATATTAAATATGATGTTGGGGGGGGGCTGACCCATGATTGGCAGTCTTAATTTATATGTCAGCAGATTGTAAAAGTCGCAGCCCAATTCTATTTACATATTTGGCCTCTAGGCATTTTTTGAAATGCTAAAATGTTCCACATAGTTATACTATTTGATCTTGTGATATTTCAGACTAGCTGGATTTTTTTTACTCCTTAATAATGCCAAGGTGCTCAGAAGATTCAGGGGTCAGCTTATATATGGATAACTAATACACCAGTAGAACTGAGAACAAAATGAGCTACTCCCTTTATTAGAGGAGACTCAGAGGTAATTGGTAATAGAAAAAAAAATCTGTATGGCCCCAGAATAATTTTATTGCAGCTTTACTATTGATTTTTGAAGTTGTAAAAGTGATAAATCTGAAATTACTCCATTCTTAAATGTAAATGTTTCCGTCCGATGTTAAATTTTCTAAGAACATCTAGTTTTAAGGGTTTGCTTATCTTAACATTATTTAAAACTGTAAAGGGCTCAGTTTCAATTGCACACATTTCAGAAGTACTGAAATTTCTTGTATCATGGGACAATCAAATAGTGATAGATATCTTGCTGTAATTAATGACGAAAGTATAAGTTAAGAAATTAAAAGTGTAATTAGACAGCCAAATTATCTTGTCCTGAACTGGTCTAGATCATGTTAAACAAGGTCATTTTGAAGTGCAATTTGTCATTTGAGGCATCTCTTAAGAACATAAGAACATAAGAACATAAGAAGAGCCATGCTGCATCAGGCCAAAGACCCATCTAGTCCAGCTTCCTGTATCTCACAGTGGCCCCACCAGATGCATCTGGCAGTGCACAAGACTAGATATCTGTCTCCTGATACCACTCCCCTGCATCTGGCCCTTGAAGTACCCCGGTTTTAAGCCTGGAGATGACACATTTCCATCATGGTTTGTAACCTGTGATGAACTTTTCCTCCAGGAATCTGTCCAATCCCCTTTTGAAGGCATCCAGGCCAGATACCATCACCACTTCCTCTGGCAGAGAGTTCCACAGACTAACAACGCGCTGGGCAAAAACAAAATCCTTTGTCCTTTCTTACTCTCCCAGCCCTCAATTTGAGTGTATGTCCCCTAATTCTGGCATTTTGTGACAGGGAGAAGAACATCCCTTTATCCACTTTACTCATGTCATGCATTATTTTGTACGTCTCAATCATATAAAACTCTTGTTTCCACTGCAAGGGTAGACCATGTTGCATCTTAAGTGATTCTGTTTTGTGCTATCTTCCCTTTAGAGGGGAAGAAACAAACAAACAATCAAAAAAACTCTCCCTGCTTTGAGTAAGCTGTTTAATAACCCAAAGGGTTCCCTTTCCAATGAGGAAAGAGAACATTTTCTATTTTATTTTAATTGTTACTAACCACACAGTTCATTTGTCATGCATTGAAAGGACTTTTTAGAAACAAAACAACAAAGCCCCATAAAATAGAAAAAGTAATCCCTTTCACAGCAATGCTAATACATTAGCTGCTCTTAAAAAGAAATGGAGAACTTCCTTTCCCTCCACCCTCTGCAGAGGAATGGGAAGAAGTCTTTCCATTTCTCAAAATCATGAAGCCAGCCACTTTGAATCAGTCCCAACAATCACACATACTGGAACTGAAGCAAAAGAAAACAAATCTACTTGCGCCCAAAAAAGAGGATCCTGACAGGATCCAAAAATATGTGGGACAGGCAGGTTTCCAACACACATATGTTGTATATACAGTATATATAGATCCGAACAGTGTCTTCTTGTTTAACTGGGGGCGGCGGGGGGGGCAATTGTTGAAGATACACTGTGTGGTGCGTGCACATACTCACTCCATACCTTGAAATTTTGACATGTTCGTGGCGTAAGCCCTGCCACAACAGGCATGCAGCTGCAAGTTCCAAACTTTGGTGTAGCATCAACCCTATTATTCCCTCCTGTGCTTGGAGAGAAACCAGATGCAACCTGGAGCAGAAGCAGAGGAGCCAATAGGAAGGGAGGGCTCTTAATTTCTTACTTTAATTATGTTTTCACAGGCAGTTATTTCATCTGGTCATGTCTCCGCAAGCAGCTAGTATATGTAAGCTAGTTTGGTAAGTAGTAGTAGAAGAAAAGCCTTCCAAAAGTTGCCAATGCAATAGTTGCTTATCAGAGTGTTATCTGAATTGTTTATGCCACTCCCTGCACAGATGAATATGCATGGCTGAGATTTTAAAGTTTCTCTGTACTGAACTCCCCTTTTGCATATTTTCCTGAGCAGATGGTTTCTCCTAAACTAAGAACATTTGGATGCCACTGTTTTCCTTGAATGAAGAACAGGGGATGCAACTGACCGGACCAAATAAATAAATAAATAAATAAATAAATAAATAAATAAATAAATAAATAAATAAATAAATAAAGGAAGGAAGGAAGGAAGGAAGGAAGGAAGGAAGGAAGGAAGGAAGGAAGGAAGGTGTGCTTAAGTAATAGACCGAGTGAAGGTTAACAGCCTATTTCATCACCAAATCCAGTGTTATCACAGAATGTGAAGTTGAAAAATGGGGCTTATTTAAGATTAGCTTATTTAAGATAACCTGGAGAACAAGTGAACCTTATTGTTGTCCATTCCATTGATGCACTGAAAGAAAATTACCATTCGCTGGTGAGCACTCTGGTCATTCCAAGGAAAACACCCTTAGAAAAAGATAATTATGTCGGGATGCAAGGTACCTTTTGTCTTTCCTCAAAATATTTTCCCAACCAGTGTAATACTGGGCAGCTTTTTGCCTTCATATCTTAATTAAATCAATGTAAGGAGTACTTGATGACGATCAGAAAACAATTTCTTTATGCTGCTTGCCAAAGCTCCAAACCCAAAAAATAATCAGCAACCTTTAAATCACTTGTATTTTCATGGGCCATTTTATTAGATGGTTGGTCCCTGGTTTCTCAGTACTCCACTGCTCTTACTTTCTTTCTTTATTCACTTGATTTAGTGCAAAGCACTACTCTGGGTGTTTGGCAATAATGTACTAACCCAATACACCTCTCCCCTAAGCAAATCCCATAAAACACCCCAGAGTAGACAAATAAACAAGGAAAACACACACACACACACACACACACACACACACACACACACACACACACACACACACACACACACACACACCAATGGTTAGCTTATAGCATGCTCACTACAGAGGGAGAATCTCTCTGAACACTTCTTGAATGAGAGAGGTGTTAACAGATCTATTGTAGATGGCTATAGACTGTGCAGCATGCTTAATGGGATTTTGACTTAGGCCCAATGCAGAGCTATGAAAGGAGTTCAGGGCTGATGTCCAGGGTCCTGCATCCAAAGGGGACTCAAATGATTGCCTAGACAGGGGCTATTGATCCTATCAGCAGCCAACAAGCCTGGCATTGGACGTGGAGTATAAGGTCTCACTGAGGTTGTCTGAAGTACCTTTCCACTTAATGCTATTGAGATCAAAGTCTAAAATAATCTTGCTGCACATCCAGCTAGCCCTGGCTCATACTTTATCAACTAAACGAGGCAAAACCTTCTCAATTTCTAACCACCTTCTTTCTCTTTCAGTGTGGCTTGGTTTGCTTGGTTGCCAACTTGCCTTTTTCACACAGTCACATTTTTTCTTAAGAATCAGTCAACCACAGATGAAACGGAGAACACTGGCCTGTTTTTCTTCCTTGACAGAGAATGTGGTGTTTGCCAAACCCACAAATACACTAAGGCAGAGACTCGTCTGCTCAAAGGATCTGAAACCAAAACACAAAAAGGAGCAATGTAGTATACGGGGTCCAATGCAGTGAGGAGTATGCAGACCTCTACATTGGAGAAACTAAACAGCCATTAAACACGAGGATAGCCCAACATAGGAGGAGCAAAAGCTCAGGACCTGAATCAGCAGTACACCTCCACTTAAAGGACAAAGGGCACTCATTCAAAGATGAATATGTACACACATTAGACAGAGAAGATAGGTGGTTTGAGGGAGGGGTCAGGGAAGCCATTTATGTTACTATTGAAAACCCCTCTCTCAACAGAGTTGGGGGGCTCATGCACACTCTATCTTCTACTTATCAGGCAGTGATTTCAACAATACCCAGACAAATCAAAATGCTTCACACCTCTACCACCAAGGCCATAGCTAACGACCATACTTTGGTTTCAGCACCTTAGGCCATTGTTCACCTAAAGGCTTATTGAGACTATTGTCTACCTAATGAGCCTATTCAGGCCATTGTTATCTTATGAACTTATTTCAGACCAGGGTGACATCAGGTCAAAGTGAACTATAAAATGGAGGACTCGCAACTAGCTTTTCTCAGACTGATGAAACTGTTTGGATGAGTAGCGAAACATTTCAATCTTTCAAGAAAAGAAGTCCAGATAAACTCACCTGGATGACCGAGAATCTTCACAGACTAAAAACCAATATTAATTATTTCTGCATATATGAGGGGTATCTCAATATATATTTGATAAGTATTTTTATTATAAGGCACATACATATTAGTTTGCATTTCATAAAAATGTTCTTCATTTACATAGTCACATTGCATGTGGACTTCTTTATAACTTCATATGGGGAGCAGGTTATACTCTTATAAAGGTTGGATGTTACTTTTATTAAAATAGAATAGTATTTTGGTGAAAGACCAACAGAAAGAAATAACAAATAGCCATGGTGAAAACTTAAAATCTCTTCCAGTACTTTATTGATTTTAGATGTTCCATTGAAGCAAAAACATATACAATACAGAAAAAGGGGTTGATGTATAATTCTTGCACATATATCTTACACAATAATTGGTATATCTCTGTTTAGATGACACAAAGAAATAGAACAGCAAAAGCCAGCAAAAGTTCACTTCTAATTGTGCTCATGAGTCTTCTGAAATGATGCACTGCACATCCAAGACATCCTTCAACTATTATTTTACAAGACATCAAACAAGCAAGACTTTAAAAGGAAACAGCCATGTCCTTCTGTTATGTTGACATCATAGTGAACTGTTGCATTTATTTACATGAAGCATGTCCTATGTAATCATCCCCTTCTCACATCTTTCTTTTTGTGTGGCAGAACTTTAAAAAAAAACATGTTCAGTGCATCCTTTGAAACAATATTCAGAGCCACTCTGTTTATTCAGTACCTGCTGGCCAATGATATGTACATTAGATCTGTTTTGGCATGCATACAGTTGTATGGGTTGGGGAAAACAAGTTCAGTGATTTGATCAGCGAACATGAACCATTATACCTCTTCAAAACCAGTATTGCAACTCCACTAAAGAGAATGATGTCTTTCCTATATACCGGATATTTATGAAACTGGATTACAGTGGTACCTCTTAAGACAAATGCCATAGGAAGAAAAACATTTCTGGGAATAGAAATGGGATGCTTTTCAAGACAAAAAACCCTTTCCACGTGTACCCAGGAAACACCCCCGGGTTATTTTTGTCTTTATTCTAGCCTCCAGAATGGAATAATCCATTCCCAATGTATTCCTATGGGAAACCGTGTTTTTGTATGACAAATAGAGATGGGCACGAAACGAACAATTTTTCATTTCCATTTTCGTTTTTTCATTTCATTATGTAACAAAATGACAAACGAATTTTGTCTCTAAAATGAAACAAAACGAACAGAAACACCGGAAATTTTGTTGTGCGTTTCGTTTCCATTACTGCAATATGAGTGAATTGCTTAAAATCATAAAAAAACACAAAAAATTGAAATAAATGGTAACAAAATGGTAACGAAATGAATGAAAATGAAAACGATTTTTTTGCAAAAATTCACGAAAAACGGAAACGAACCAAAACGGACCCTCCAAACGACAAACGAAATGCCATTTTTTTATTCTTGTCCATCTCTAATGACAAAATTTTCATAAAACGAAGCAACCCATAGCCCCCAAAACAGATTAATCCATTTTCAATGCATTCCTATGGGAAACCGCATTTTGTAAGACAAAATTTTCTTAAAACAAATTGACAAGTAAACCAAATTAAATTTGCTCTAAGTGGTACCACTGTACAGTGAAACATTTATTATTCATAGTTGTTGATCACTGACTTATTTTGGACCCAAAGCCTCTTATTAACTCATCGACCAAAATCAGGGTGACCAACTATGCATATGAAGCTCAATTTTGCACCCACAGTAGCTGTGCTAGTGTTGGGACAGGAAGTGTGATGCTCAAAGCATTCCGGCCAGCACATTTTGTGACTGGTTGTGCTGATAATTTGCAACAGCATATTTACACTCACATAACTTTGTTATGCCTGAATGAACAGGATTTTGCTTAATGAACTCAAAATATTATTAATATACCTATTTTAAGCCTAACAATTCTGCATGTTGATAGTCATTAATACACAAGAATAAGCCAATGGCCTTATTGTTATTATAGTTTTAGTGAAGCATCTAGTGAAAAAAATGTACTGTTTGTAACCATGCTTAGTATTGTAACCAGACATTGTTTTGCAGCGGGTAGGGATTTAGTGTTCTGGCACTCAATCTACTCTTTGAAAAGATTCCTCTTTTGGTCTTCTGAATAGGAAGCAGGTATTGGCAGTCAAATTCCCATCATGCCCCGGAATGACATTCTATTGTGAGATCATAGGAAATTAAAGTGGCACCACCTGATTGCCATTCAGAATGCTGTAGCTTCTAGCTGCTGCTGCCACCACCAGGGCCTAGCAACCTGGGAGGGGAGGGCACCAGAGGGTATTTTGTGGACTGCATATATTATGGTAGCGGGTGGGACGGAATAGTACTGACATATTTCATTAAGACCTAACACTACATTAGCTGGACACTCACATTCAAAACATTAGGTTCACAGGTCCCTTCAAACTCCATAACTGAATTATTATTTTGAACCAATACATAATGTTCTTCTTCTTCTCCTTTGCCTTTACTATCAGGTGCCCTTTGAATCTCCACACATTCTTTCCCTCTCTCAGACTCCTTCTCCTGATTTTGTGCCTGTTTCAGACCTTCTTTCTCACTTATTCACTTAATTGTTCATGATTAAACATGAAGAAACTCCTACCCTACAAACCCTCCAGGTATGACTTCAGCAATAAACACAGGTGATTGCAGTGGGGAGAAAGGGATAGGAAATGCTTGTCCCCCAAGTTTTCTTAAGTGGGACCTAAATCCAGTTGTGGGTCCCTACTAGAATAGACCCACTGAATCAATTCTGAATAATCAAGCAAGTGTGACATCCAATTATTCATTCATCACTTTAGTTGGGAGATGAATAAATATAGTGTAGACCGTTCTCTCCAGCTGAGACTCAATTTCTTTTTTCTATCCCCGCTCCTGAATAAATGGAATCTCCAGGAATTTACCCTATGGTGTGAGTTTATGAGGGACATGGGTGTAGGGCGGGGGCGGGGTTGTTTAAATGTCCTTTACTCATCTGTGATGGTTCTAATCCGGATAGGAACTATTTGCTTATTTGGAATTTAAAAAGAAAAAGAAGCTTAAATGTATGGTCATGTATTTAATGTAGCCTACAGTTTAAACCTTTGACTGTGGACCCAGGCTTTTATTCTGAATTTCACAGTGACAATTGCCCCATCTCTCCTAGGTTGCTTTCGTAAAAGCTACTTTCAATCTCCAAGAGCCATCATGTGCCCAAATTGTAGCTTTTGTGTTCTGCAGAACAACTACAATTCTCCTCCAGAAGATGTTCAAAACATCTGACAGGATATCTCAGTGAGATGTGGAAGCTGAAATAGCATCTGGAAAGCATAGGGCAAGCCAATTTTAATGGCTCAAGGATAAACTGGTTAGATTAAAAAAATACTAACCCTTTCCTCATTTGTTATTGGTCAAGATGACTTGAACCAAAACTTTTAAAGTGCAGCAAACCTTTAATACTGTCCAATAAAAAGGTAGCTGTATTTTATTAGTTCATTGTTAATACTATAAATTTATTGTGGTTCCCATAGAAAACCATTTAAAATAAATTATTATCTTTAGTATGGAAAAATAGGTTACATCCCTCTTCTTTCTGAGTTTATGAACTTGACAGACATGTTCAGCTGACAGATTATTTTTTTTAAAAAAGATACAACAAAGATAGTGAAACAACAGATGTGTTGTTGTTTAAGAAGCTCACAGAATCTTGCAGTGCTTTATAACTTTTGGAAAAGAGTACCTTGGGAGCCTCTGTCTTCCATACAGTCCCTTCCTTATTTATATATAATATAAAAATAAAGTTTTTTAAAAAATATCAAGAAGCTATTCAGGAGAAAAGTCGCTGGCATGAATTTGTTTTTTCGTATTTAGAAACTACCTATAAGAAACAAAATGCTAAGCAAGAACATGGAATATGAAAACATGCCTGGTAAAGAAGTGACTGCAGAAGGAAATCCATGATGCCAGGAAAGCTTAGCGGGGGAGGAAACCTCAGTAGTCTAAAACAGGAGGAGCATAGTAAATATCTACAAATAATGACCACTTACAAAGAAATAAACATTTGGGGTGTCAGTAATTCCATACAAATTGTTGAAAATGAGGAATGAAAAGGACTTAAAGCACAGCTCTGTTATGCTTACATAGATATCAGCCCCATGGTATCCAGTAGGACACAGTTGAGAGGTAAGCATGCATACATACTGCACCCTTCCACTGCCAATCCTGCATATACTTACAGGAGTATTTGGTCCTCCTTAGAAGCTCAGTAGGCCATAGTTCAAAGTGATGACTGCATTTTCAGACCTATATATACAGTTCTCTTTCACCTATACCAATCCCCGCTTCCCTCCCCCACTCCTGGCAAACTCGGTTCCAGGATGATATTGGACTAAAATGCTTATGACACCTGCTCAGCATGTCTGATAGTTGAGAATGTTGGAAGTTGTAGCCCAACAAAATCATCGAATCATTGACTTGGAAGAGACCTCAAGAGCCATCCAGTCCAACCCCTGGCAGAGCATCCTTGTTACCCAAAATGCTTAAATATATCCACATGTTTAGAGAGTAGCATATCACCCAAGAGTTTCATGACACACACACAAAAAATCTCATGCCAGCTGGGGAGGTTGGTGCTTAACGTATTTATAGATTTCAGAACTAAAATCCCCCAAATTTGACCATAATGACTGACATAAAGTGCCATTAAACTCCAACCCCAAGCCAACCCATGAACAAAAGGAAAAAAATTAAACACATTTAAAGATACCTATAATCAGGTATACAATTTCCATACCAAGTTTTACAACTGAGTTGAATTCTCAAAACACTGTGTATGTCTTTTTCTGTCTTAACCGATTCCTTGAGCACTGGGATCTTCAGACAGGAACAAGTTACAAATTCTGAAAGAAAGGAAAATCTCTGCAAAATTAACCATTCAAAAGGGTCCATCGCTCATGCACTAAGTAATTCCTATGTATGCTTTCTCATATGCAGTTACACCTGTGAGAGGGAGCTAGCAGCATAGGAATCAAGCGAATCTGCTTCCCTCTCCACAGCTGTTCTGCCTCTAGGACACAGCTGCACATGAATCATCTCTGGCCATTACTCAGAATGGGAAACTGACATGCACCTCCTAAATGATCACTGACATGTGACTCTCCTTCACAGAAACCCAGGCAGTAACTTATTCTTGATGACAATGGAGCCCAAACCCTAAAGGAAACATGCAGAGTCATCAGTAGTAGGGATGGGCACCTTACAAAAAACAGTGTTGTAAGGTTACAAATGCCAGCCAGCGTTTCATTACAAAATGAAACGAAACACCATTTTTCTCCTCTAAAATGAAAAAAATTGTTCTAGAGAAAATGAGTGGGGAGCTTCCACAAGTTCTTCCCTGTAACCCCCCAAAATGTGGAAATGTTTTGTTACTTAAGTAGTTTCATTTCGTTTCATTTCGTAACGAAATGAACTTTGAAAGTAGTTCCATTATAAAATGAAATGAAACAAAACACTATGCTACATAATGGAACTACTTTAAAAGTTCATTTTGTTATGGAATGAAATGAAACTACTTCAGTAACAAAACAAAACAAACTCTATTTTTCCATTTTGTGCCTATCCTTAATCAGTTGTATACCACTGCCACCCATAAGAAAAGAGGATGAAAATGCTCCAAGGACCAGTCACAGTGGGTCTGTGCACTTAAAATTTAAAGAGAGGGTTTAAAGAGTGGTGAATGCATTATACATCCCATGTTGGAAGAATAAGGATGAGATGTGTTACAGCTTGGCTCTCCTGTACACAGCTGGAATCTTCTTCACTGCCTGGCTCAGAAGGTCTTCGGAGCCAGGCTTTAGTGCTGAGTTTCTGTTTGTTCCTCCCATAGGGCCTGACATCTCTTAGAAGCAGGCAGTTAGAGGGATCCTATCTGATTCTGTCTTGGCATGGGTGGGCACCCCTTCCATTCATTCTATAAGGTGGCCTTGCCTTTTGTGTTTCTCCATTCATACCAATGGGGGCTTTGTGGAAACCAGTCATGCACAAATACTATCACAGTAAGAATGAGGTCAGAGTGTCAGCAAAGGGGCATCAAGTAGTTCAGGCATCAACGTAGTCAAGAGGCTGAACAATTATGCCTATAATCTAAATGTGGTTAAAGCAGCACTGGGCTGCTATGGTTGTTAAACTGAAACTTCCCTTTGCTTGTTTGCTGCCTTGCTAAGGTGGACAGAAATTCTGTCCAGTAATACCTGGCTGGACAGCTTAGTGGTTTAGGTATTGTGCTGTGGAGGCAGAAGTTGGGTGTTTGATTCCCACTGTGCCTCCTGCAAGCAAAACCAGTTTGTATTGCCTTGGACAAGCTGCACAGTCCCAGGATGCCCCCGGAAGAAGAGAATAGTAAATCACTTGTAAGTAGTCTCTCTCTCTCTGGAATAACCTGAAAAGGGTCACATAAGTTACAATTGACTTGGTGGTACATGATTATTATTAATGCCTGGAGAGCCACCACCCTGAACTAAAGTTTAAAGCACTTCTAAGATGCAACACCACCACCCCAGCGCTGAAATTATTCTTCCCTTATTTACCTGAAATCCAAACAGATAATGACAACATTTTCTTAGAATCTGGAAGACAGGGTCCTCAAAGTGCTTCCTGTTAATGATCCCATCATATTCTTATCATATCCTTGCTGTGGAATCAGCCATGGTCAGGAGGAAGGAAGCAGAACAGGCAAAAAGGAACCAGAAAAAGATTTTGCTATTAATAAAAGGAATCAAATATTTCCCAGGAATTTGCATACTTGGGGCATTCACAAGCTATGCATGTACAGTAGAGATGGGCACGACTTAGCGGAATTTTCGTTTCCGTTTCCGTTTTTCGTTTCCATTACGTAACGAAACAAAAAACGAAAAACGGCTCAAAACTGGAACGGAAACGGAAACGAAACGACTAATTTTGAGCCAATTTTCGTTTTTCGTTACTGGAAAAGCACTTAATGGAGCTAAATGGGAAGAAATGAAAATTTTTTTGTTTTCGTTTTCGTTTGTCATTTTCGTTACGCAATGAAACGAAAACGAAAATTTTTGAAAATTAGCTCACGAAAACGGAAATGAGCTGAAACGGACCCCTAGACGAAAATGAAAACGAAAACGAACAATTTTTCTGAGTCGTGCCCATCTCTAATGTACAGTATAGACATAAAAATCCTTGTAAGGCCAAGCAGTTCATTCAGGGAATGATGAGATGTGAAACAAAAACATTCCAATCAATGTACTGAGCATCTAATGTCACCTGTGTATATGAAGCTTTTGAAGAACAGACCAGCTCCAAAATTTGAACATTTTTTTCCCATTCATCAATTAAATTTTCATTTTGTCCTCTCTAGCATGCAAGCTCAGAGTACATAAAATTATCAGGTACTCTTTATCTGAACATTTCTCTGCTGGCTGGGTTCAGATTATCTACATTAATAGGTTTCTTTCTTTCTTTCTTTCTTTCTTTCTTTCTTTCTTTCTTTCTTT
>JAHTLZ010000129.1:71935783-71989489 GCA_023846285.1 Phrynocephalus versicolor | reverse complement strand
TCTTTCTTTCTTTCTTTCTTTCTTTCTTTCTTTCTTTCTTTCTTTCTGCAATGTACCAACAAAGGACGCTCAGCCCACAGGGTTCGGAAAAAAAAACCCCTTCTCTGTTACTTTTCCAGTATGCTTACAATAATTTCCTCTTTTCTATGCTATTCTTATTATGTTCAGAGTGTTTTGCCAAATGCCCTTTATTTAGGAAGGTGGTCTTGTCCCACTACTGTGCTATTTTTATAATGAACAGGGGAAAGGCCACATCTCGTTCTCTAACCTGTTTCAGTATGGTTTGGAGCTCCTTGTTTGACCACAGGTCAGATAGCAAGAGGCGAGCAGCTTCAGCTGCTTTGGGATAGGATCTGTCAAAATGAAAGAAAGCAAATGAGCATCATCAAATGGGATAGATGGAATTAACACGTTACATAAACTGCCATTGATGTTATGATTCCCTTAGGGATATGCATGCACTGGCATTGAAGAAATGGCCAAATATGGGCCGAACTGGGAAGTATTTATTCAAATTCAGCATGACTATGGGGTACAGCAGAGAACCTCTGATCAACCCTGGCATGGAGCAATACATCTACACATCCTTTGTTTTCTATCCACATTTCAAGTGATTAAAGGGTTTTAAAAGAAGCTTAGTGAATTTAACTAAGCAAATATTCAGTACTGATAGAATGAACTGCTGATGCCAAAGGAGAAGGTTAGTGGTAGCCAAATCCTTCCATTAAAGCCCAGGTCTCCAAGGAAAACTCCATTCAGTAAAGAGGGCTTAGACAGAGGTTACTGAATGGTAACATGCCCTCCCAGTCACAAGTCAGCCATTTAATGGAGCTGAAGAGAAAACTGTTGTGACTGAACGTGCGTTTGTGGAAAGATGCTTCTTGCATGGATTTTGTTTGTTTGTTTGTTTGTTTGTTTGTTTGTTTGTTTGTTTGTTTGTTTGTTTGTTAGACTTATTATACCACACCATCTGGCAACAAAGGCAACTCTGGGCGGTTTATAGGGTTAAACAAACAGGCACATCCATTAAATATAATAATATATTAAAGTTACAATACAATGTAATAAACAAAATAACAACACTAAGTCAATCAAGATCAATAAAAGCAAAAGTAGACCACAAGATACAAGAGGGTAAATGAGCAGAGAGATATAATGGCTGAAACTAAGTAGGCAAAATAGGGTGTCAGCTTCTTTCCAGCATTTTTTTTCTTTTCTTCTTAGAGCAGTAGTGTAAATGCCAGTGCCTGCTGGTTATGTATACTCAACACCAACAACAACAATAACAGCAACAACATGCTGTGAAATCAGTTCTGATTTATGGTCATCCTTTTTTCAGAATTTTCTAGGTAAAGAGTCCACAGAAGCGGTTTCCCAAGGACCACAAAGGCAGGCTCTTCTGGGAAGCACCATGAGGTACTGAACTCCAGGCCCTCGTGCCCAAACAACTGAGCCACCTATAAGCATATTTAATCTTCCATTTTAAAAAAGGCAGGAAATTAAATTTTCCAAAAAAAAAACAACAACCCAAAAAGCCCTCCACTGCCATCAGAACTGACTTGATAACAAATTATTATTATGCTATCAAGTTATGCATAAATTCCAAGAGAAACCTTCCTCATGTAGAATTACTCAGTGCCAGAGAATCCCAGAAGATGAGTCCATTATCTGTACTGTAGTTGCTGGGAGAATAATCCCCAGAAATCCCCAGCTAAACCACTGAACTATCCAGGTAGCGCTATGCATATGTAAACTTCCATTAAAAAATAAATAAAACCTTCCAGTTTTTGAAAGTGAGATATTGTGCTTCTATATCCACAATTCAAAATGCCAGGAAATGGTCCAATCCTGCTGTACAATATTGTGGCTGGCCGGAAAAAGGCTGAAAAGATTTACATAGTAAAGGGCAGCCTGAATGTTCACAACACCAAGAGAAGCAGTCAGGATGGTCTATGGGACACTTTCGTGTGCTCACTACCATTCACACTTGTTGAACAAGAGCCCTGACAGTTGCTTTTCTTTATGTTTTCAGGACAAGTAGTTGACTGATGAAAAAATTACTGAGCTCCTGACATTTTTCTTTCCTTGGTGCCACTTTTTGAATAGTAGTAAGCACAAGAGGGGATCCTGTAAATGTTATGGTTATTTTTATTTTGTTAACTGATACTGATGTTGTTGTTATACATATATGTTAAAACTGCTCAGCCTCCCCTTGTTGTAAGATGGATGGTAAATAAATAAATAAATAAATAAATAAATAAATAAATAAATAAATAAATAATGTCACTGGTGTTGTCAACATTCAGGATGCCCTTTGCTATGTAAAGCTTGACATTCCACTGTCTGCTAGCAGTGCAGCCACAATATTGTGCAGCACTATTGTGGCATTTTCTGGCATTTTGAATCATGGTTATATAAGCACATTATCCCACATTCATAAACTGGAGGTTTTTTTTTTAAGGAATTGAACTACTCACCCATTTCGGCAAAGACCTACTACATTATTTATCAAGCTGCCTGTCAAGTAGGGCTTGGCCATCTGTGGGTTGGACATCATTAGGTTTCTCAGAGCATAGCAAGCAGATGTCATAATCTCTCCATAGTTGCTAGAACCTGGAGCCTGGAGGGCTAGAAGACGGGTCACATCTGGAAGCACCTGATGAGCTAAGAAAGGAAATCGATCAACAGTAAGATTGCATAAAAGTGAAAAGATCTATTGATCCTAAACAAGACTTTAGGAGAAAGTACTAGTCATTGTCCAAGTTGTAAGAATGTAATTCAACTGAACAGAATTTTACAATAAAGTTCATTTTCTAATGGAATTAAACTGAGCAACAGCATTATATTTAACAGGTACAGTAAACCCCGCCTATTGCAGGGGTTAGGGACCCGACCCAACCAGTGATAATTGAAAATGCTGGGTCTGGTTGGGACTGGAGGGCCTCTCTGGGGCCTCCTACACGTGCCTTTCATATACTGTGGTCCCGCAATATGCCGGGACCACAGTATATGAACCGCGAAAGGGCGGTGGGACCATTGTAGGACTATCTGAAGTTAGATGATAATACTGTACACATTTTCAGCTGTATTTTAGACCATCAGACAACATAGCTTATCTTGAACAGATATGGCTCACAGGGGCTAGTAGAAATGCAGATGACTTTTTTAAAAATTTAAATTATTCAAACAAAATATGGATAAATATGACTAGGAAAAGTTATTGGTGAACTCACGTCACTGATGAACCTTAATTCTTTCATGAAACATTTATTTTGTTTTGGAGAAACCATATGGAGTTTACGCTATGCTGTTAACTGGCATATATGGAGAGAATATGCACCCACTATTTTAATATCTTCGGTAGAGATGGGCACGACTTAGCGGTATTTTCGTTTTCGTTTTTGTTTTTCATTTCCGTTACGTAACGAAACGAAAAACGAAAAACGGCTCAGAACTGGAACAAAAACGGAAACGAAACGACTAATTTCGAGCCAATTTTCATTTTTCGTTACTGGAAAAACACATAATGGAGCTAAATGGGAAGAAATGAAAAAAATTTCGTTTTCGTTTTCGTTTTTTTGTTTTCGTTACGTAACGAAACAAAAATGAAAAATTTTGAAATTAGCTCATTAAAACGGAAACGAGCCGAAACGGACCCCTAGCCGAAAACGAAAACGAAAACGAACAATTTTTCTGAGTCGTGCCCATCTCTAATCTTCGGGATGCACCATTTAACATGACATAACATCTGTGGAATTGGGGAAGTAAGGTTTTCCTTGCCAGAAAAACAGGATGAGATCTGTAGTTCAAGAATAACACTGATTGCTTCTCAGCTTTTCTTAAACATTTGTTCGTCTGTCTCACACTGCAGCAGAATGGCAGTGGTTGTCAAGGCAGTCAGGGGGATGTATCCCTTCCTTCTGCAGTGAACAGAATTCTACCTTCTATCTGTCTTTGTACTCCTGACTAAAGAGAGTGCTGATTTGCCTGGAATCCAAATATAAATAGATTCAGCAGGAAAGATGAAGTTTAGGAAACGGCCTACAGTGGATTACAATGTGGAAAAGATCATTGTCTGGATTGCCTCAATAATAGCAGTTAAAAGCTTCAAACATCTATCCCACTTCGGAACTTTTGCACACTTTAAACAAGTATCATGTATGCCTATGGAAAGAGACGACAGAAGGAAGATCATTCCAAGTGGTATTGGAGGAGTCGCCCCCTACCCATGGTTTTGTGGAGAATGGGGTGTCGAGACATATTGCTCAGTAAAGAAGTTCCAGATCGGACAACTTCAGGATTCGTGGATTGTAAGAGCCGTGCTATGCGAGGCAAGCCTTTCTCTTTTAAAGCAATCAGCTGGCTCATAGCATTTGACATCTAGAAAACAAAAGAACATTATGCTTACAAAGGTTTCTTTTTTCTTTCTCATAATTTAGGACAAAATGCACCAAGTAGTCACACTTTCTTTATTAGTTGAGTACCTCTGCTGAATGATGTGCAAATATCCAAGGCAAAAACACAGACAAACATATAAAAGTAACAAGGTATATTTTGCCCTGGATCCCCTCCAAATATTTTGGTGATGTAAATAGATATCTTAGTTATTAAATGTCTGATTTCCTTCCTATCAGGATGGAATTTTGATCAGACATTAATAAAAACTTACACATCCTTTGCCTTGCTTTTCCCTCCACAGTTATCTAGCCAGATGTGTGTGTGTGTGTGTGTGGTGTGATTACAGTCGTGACCGACTCTTTGTGATCCCATGTCCATTGAGTTTTCTTGGCAGGAATACTGGAGTAGCTTGCCAGTTCCCACTCCAGGTGCCTCCAGCACCTGGTATTCCCTGGTGGTCGCCCATCCAGCTACTAACCAGGGCCAAACCTGTTTAGCTTCTGAAATCAGGTGAGATTGGATGTGCTCAGTGTAGAGGAGAACAAATGGTACTTACCAGTCCCCTGCTTGCCGTCAGATTCTGCAGGGCTCCAGCACAAGCCTCCAAGGTGGCGTCTTTCTTACTCTGATCCATTAGAGACAGGTATGTGCGAATAGCATCTGAATGGTACAGCCAGCTGGACCCTCTAGGTTTATAGTCTTCTTCAGGAAGCGGTAGATCATAGTCATCATACTAAGTATAAATAAATTGAATAAACTAGTCACATTTCATAATCCCATTTGACTGAACATGATATGAAAGCACCTGTAGCCAAAATACTTTTGGTGATTTAGGCATGCTTGGGTTGAACAGTGTTATTCATCTTTGGGCCTTTTCACACGACCCCTAAAATCCGCGGCAAATCGCTCCCAGATCCGGAGCTTAAAATTGTTTCCCCACCAGCTCCAGAGTTTACAAAAAATTAAGTGTGACTATGCCCACCTAAGCGGGTCCCAGCACACTTTTCAAGTACCTGCTCTCCGGGGGTGAAAAATTCCTGATGCGGATGTAACGTAGTGAGTGCTGGGCTCTCCTCGCTTCTCTTTGTTGTTTTTTTGCCCCCGCCCCTTTAAGAGATACTAAGAGACTGGAATGCTGGCGGGAGCAGAGCGAGACGGCAGAACGGAGGTGAGCCGGCATTCTTTTCTTCCTTTTTTCTCCCTCCCCTCATGCAGCCAGCAGCCAGGGGGTGGGAGCACAGGAACAGTGACAAACCCCCAAGATCTCTGGTCTGAATTTAAGTGGCCAGCGGATCTTAGGGGTCATGTGAAAAGGCTCTTTGTGAATTACCATTCACTGACAGGGCACTGTCACATTACAAGGCATGTGCCCAACCGTGCAACAGGTACATGCCTAATAATGTGGGCGGTACGCTAGCCGTTGGGTTTGTCAGAAAAGAAGAACCAGGGTCAGACAACTTGTGCCTGTCCCCCGTTCTGACCCCTCGGCTCCCTGCCACGTGCCCGGGAGTCACCCCACCAGCGCCCCCAACCTTCCCTGTATCCTGATAAATGCCAGATTGGTACATAATAAGATTCCCATCATCCACGACACCATCACGGATGAGAAGCCCGATCTGGCATTTATCACCGAGACCTGGGTTGGCTCGGAGGGGGGGGGCTCCCTCTCCCTGCTGTGTCCGCCCGGGTTTCAGGTAGAGGGAGTGGGAAGGCTGGGGGGTCAAAAGGGAGGAGGGGCCGCAATCGTGTACAGGGACTGTTTTCACGTCAGCAGGGCCTCGACATTGGTTAGCCAGGGGTTGGAAGCTCTTCACCTGTTGGTGGGACAGCGGGACAGATTTGGCATTGTGCTGGGTTACCGAGCTCCTCGCAACCCTGCACAATCCCTCCCAGAGCTCACGGAGTTCATCGCCGCTGCTCTGTTGAGGTCCCCACGCCTTTTGGTCGTGGGAGACTTCAACGTGCATGTGGGCGGTGGACTCTCTGGTGCAGCTCTGGAGTTCATGGAATCCATGGCTTCCATGGGTCTGTCCCAGCATGTTCTATGCCCCACCCACAGGTCTGGGCACACCCTGGATCTGGTTTTTACCTCCATGTCGGGGGATTCGTGTCTGGAGGTGGGGAGCATTGCCTCCCTTCCTGTGTCATGGACAGACCACCACCTGCTCTCATTCTCCCTGGCGATCCCGGCCCCTCCCCGCGGGGACCATCGGCCTTCTGTTTTGGCCCGCCCCCGGAGGCTCATGGACCCCCAGTGGTTCAGTGAACTCTTCGGGGAGCGACCTGGTGGTCTGACTGGTGATTTGGCTGAGGATGTGGCTAATCTTTGGCATGCAACAGCTGTCCACACCATAGACCAGATCGCCCCCAAGCGCCTCCTCCGCTGCCGAGCCCGGCCCTCCCCATGGTTCACCGGGGAGCTTAGGGCAATGAAGCAGGTCAGGAGGAGGCTAGAGCGCAGCTGGAGGAAAACCCGCACAGCATTGAGTAAGGCTGCCGTTGATGCCCAGACTAGTCGCTATATCATTGCGATAAGGGAGGCCAGAACATCTTTCACCTCCCTGAGAATTGCTGAGGCCTCGAACCGCCAGGTGGAGCTCTTCCAGGTGGTTCGGGACCTCAGCAATCCTAGTCTGGCTAGGCCTCCTCCTACTGAGTTCAGTAGCGAGCAATTTGCAGCCTTTTTTCGAACCAAAATTGAGGCCATCCGTGCTGGTCTTGATTCCGGTTGCAGTGGTCCCGCCCCGCCATCCACAGTTGCTGGTCCGCCTTCGTCGCCTCGGTTGGATGCGCTTGGGCCTGTTTCTGCTGTCGAGGTCTCCAAGGCTATGGCGCATTGCCGGCCTGCCTCCACTCCTTTCGACCCTTGCCCTGCCTGGCTAATTAGAGCTGCCAGAGGGACTATGGCCGAATGGGCTTCTGCCATCGCCACCGCCTCCTTCAGCGAGGGGGTTTTTCCCTCTCATCTGAAGGAGACGGTGGTAAAGCCCATCTTGAAAAAATCTGGCCTGGCGGCGGACGATTTAGCAAATTATCGCCCTATCGCCAATGTCCCGTTCATGGGCAAGGTGATTGAGAGGGTGGCGGCGGTCCGGCTGCAGTCATACCTGGAGGATCGGCAGTGCCTCGATCCTTGCCAGTCCGGGTTCAGGCCCCGCCGGGGTACCGAAACAGCTTTGGTCGCCCTGCAAGATGACCTTCTCAGGGCGGCCGTCAGGGGTTGCTCTTCCCTCTTGGTCCTCCTGGATCTGTCAGCGGCCTTTGATATCGTCGACCACGGTATCCTGTTGGACCGGCTCTCTGAGGTTGGAATCGGAGGCACTGCTCTCAGTTGGCTCCGTTTCTTCCTGGAGGGCCGGCCACAGTACGTGCAGCATGGGGGGGGGAGTTGTCGGCCCCTTGGGTCCTCCCTTGTGGGGTTCCGCAGGGGTCGTCTCTGTCCCCCATGCTGTTTAACATCTACGTAAGGCCGTTGGCGGGGGTCATCAGGAGTTTTGGAGTCTGCTGTCATCAGTACGCTGATGACACACAGCTCTATCTCTCCTTTAACACCTCTGCTGTGGAAGCTGTGGAAGTTCTCGACGGGTGCCTGGAGGCTGTACTGGCTTGGACCGGGGCGAACAGGCTTAAGCTCAACCCCGAGAAGACGGAGGTCATGTTCTTCGGGAGCTCGCCGTCGGGGTACGGTGGCCCTCTCCCCTGTCTGGGGGGAGTTTCCCTCCAGCTCGCAGAGAGGGTGCAGAATCTGGGTGTGTTCCTGGACCCGGCGCTTGCCATGGAGCAGCAGGTGGCGTCGGTGACCAGGTCCGCCTATTTCCATCTCTGTCGGATCGCCCAGATCCGCCCGTACCTCGACGCGAACTCCTTGAGAACAGTGGTCCAAGCTCTGGTGATCTCGAGGCTGGACTACTGTAACGCCCTCTACATGGGGTTGCCCTTGAATCTTCTCCGGTGCCTGCAGCGGGTACAGAACGCAGCGGCCAGGCTGGTGGCTGGTGTGCGTCGTTATGACCACATCACCCCAGTCCTGGTCCGCCTGCACTGGTTGCCCGTTGCAGCCCGGATTAGATTCAAGGTCCTGGTTTTAGTCTATAAAACCCTCCATGGCTTGGGACCGGACTACCTGGCAGAGCGTATCGCTCAGCGGTCAACCTCGGCCCGTCCCGTTCGGCAGGCGCGAGCGCACTTGCTTCGGGTCTCCACCCCTCGGGAAGCCCGGAGGACGAGCACTCAGACCCGGGCTTTCTCTGTGGCGGCCCCCAGCCTCTGGAACTCCATCCCCAGTGAAGTGCGCTCTGCAGAGTCCCTGCTGGCCTTCCGAAAGGCGCTAAAAACCCATCTTTTTCGGGAGGCCTTTGGCGATGTTTAATTGTTTTTTTTTCCTTTCCCCGCCATCCTAACTTGTGCTTCTTTGTTCATCGTTTAGTTGAGGTGCTACCTGGTTTTAATTGTGTTAAGGGTGTTTTATTGGTCTGTTTTATCCGATTAGTCATTGTAATTTTGTTGGCTTTGCTGCCTTTTGTAAGCCGCTTAGAGTACATAGTAGATAAGCGGGATATAAATACAATAAATAAATAAATAAATAATAAATGTAGCAGCAATTAACTGTGGTAAGCTAATCTCAATACTTGAACATGTCTTAACTGTATTGGACTGTATATTATCCCTCATTACTGTAAGCTGCCTTGGGTCCATTTCCCAAGGTGAAAGGTGGGGTAAAAATACTCTAAAATGATAAATAAATAAAATATTGCAACTGAACTCATGTGATCATGTACTACCAACAAATTTCTGGCCAGCACGTGCATTGAACTCCTGTGTGAATGTATTACCAATACATTTCTGGCCAGCATGCCTGGGGCAAATGTAAGATATGCAGACATGTAGATGGCAGTACAGTGGTACCTCGTATAAAGGAATTAATTCATTCCAAATGAAATTATGTTAAGCAAATTTTCCTTTATACAAATTTCCCATAGGAATGCATTGAAAACAGAGTAATCCCTAATCGTGACCATTTTTATGTTGTATGGATTCACCCCATAGGCAATTATGTTAAGCAAATTTCCCCTATCTCCGGATTTTTTTATGTTGTACAGATTTTATGTTATACAAACCGTTTGTTGTACGAGAGTCCACTATATTCTGTATTCTGATGACTTTGGATATGTAGTAATATTTCTCTGAACTTTCTTTCTTACAGTGTTAGTTAAGTGCAAATGCCTAGAATTTCCTACTGTTTAAGTGGTTACATAGCACTAAACAGCATGAATTCTAAGACTTTATCAAGTAGCAAGACGTAGGGAAGAGCCTAAAGTGGATTACAATATTATGCCCTCAGGAAATTAAGCACTACCAAATCCTACCTCCAGTTTCCCGCCTCTGTTGTTGAAGCAGCCGGTCAAGGTTTTTTCTGTGTAAGTGCTTCTGGCCATGTGGTTCAGCTGTGTGTATTTATTAGGCACCTCAGCATCCAGACGGTAAGAGAGATTGTGCAGGATACAAATGCAGTTCTCCACTGACTAAAAGAATAAAAACAATCAACTCGCTATTCGATCGGCACACATCATATTATATCATCACTCTCAACAATTTGCTAAACCTAATTTAATTCTAGATGCCGTGGCAAAAAAGGGTAATGTGCCAATGATGGAAATTGGTCCCATGAGACCAGGCTGGGAAGCTTTGGTTGTTTGGGCTGCAAATATTCACTCTCGAGAGCCTCTTGTCACAGGACACACTAAGGATGCCTAAAATAAAACGCAACATAGTCCTTAAAGTACACTTCCTGGAGTTGTTCTCTGAATTAAAGCCTGGCAGTATATAAATCCAAAAACAAACAAAAAAACAAATATTAATGTTTGGAAAATTT
This sequence comes from Phrynocephalus versicolor, assembly GCA_023846285.1. Lineage (NCBI taxonomy): Eukaryota > Metazoa > Chordata > Lepidosauria > Squamata > Agamidae > Phrynocephalus > Phrynocephalus versicolor. The sequence continues at coordinate 71,979,219 of JAHTLZ010000129.1, read as the reverse complement.
AGCATTTTGGGGGATTCATCAGCACACCTTCAGCCTTTTTAAAAAGACAAATCACAGCTCTTGGATGCTTTTTGACTGGTAATGTCAATATGCACTGCAGCCTCTAAACCCTTGAAAACATCTTCTTAGAGACAAGGAAATGTACTTAACACTGGGCATTGTCACAGAGGTCTGCAGTACAAGGAGGGAATTTTCAAATTGGATTGCAGACTTCCTGCCACTGGAAGTGCAGCTCTCTGCAAACAGTTTGCAATTTCTGCCTATTTCAGTAGCCTCTTGTGATGAATCTACCCAGTTCAATATTCTTTTCCTACACCTCATTGTTTTAAGATGCTAGTGGGAACAAATGGTGGCATAAGGGGTGGAAAAGGAAAGGGGAAATCCTATTAGGATTGTTATCCTGGCAATACTGTACAGTACTAGTAAGAATTGTATCAACTTGGAAGGAGTCTGCAAAGATCCTATTTAGTACCTTATCATCTGGCCGGTTGGCTGCCACACAGTTCTGGGAATAAGCCATCACAGAGTCAATCAGTCCAGGATAGTTTCTCATGGTTTGGCGTCCAGCATCAGCAGAGCTCAGGTTCCTTCAAGATATTTTGTAGATCAAAGGGAAGAATAATCAAACCATTAAAACACCTACCTAGATGAGGAAAGGGCCTCATTCCCACACGGAGGCCATTATCACAACATGCATCTCCTCAGGGAGAACACCTGTCAATATTTTTCTTGCAAAGCTGGAGAGGATGATTTTTAAAAGCTACTCTAATGTTGGAGTAATTTTGGAATTCAAGATCCACAGGCCACTGATTAGAAAGCAATGCCGCTCTTTATCCCAAAGCCTCTGAGAGTTTTCAGAGGTGGGGAGGAGTGGTGTCTCACTTTGGGAAGAAGCACAGTGCAGTTGTGGGCCACGACCATCTAGACATGTCTATTCCTGTATGCCTCTGGTTCACCAGGGAGTCAATCCTTCTAGATCCCCATTGTGAAGTGAAAGTCTGCATGGGAAACTGGTTAATCCATCACATTACAGTGCAAGGCAATCTTTAAAAACACATCAACTAGTCTTAGCTTGCGTTAAAATCATATTAAAGCTACTTTTAATATTTTCCCACCGTCATCCTCCTGCAGGTTTGAAGGGATGGAGCTTAGAATTCAGCCAGTTGCTAACACTGCACTGAGTCATTTCATCAGGGAGGTTTCCTCCATCCTGTCTAGGCAAGAGTAGAAGTAATGTCTATTATGTGAAAGACATTTCATGAGCTACACATTACATGAGACCTATGTAGCAAGAAAGCTGTGTTTTCTGATACAGTTCATCTATTTCATTCAGCTAAACCAGGGCCTTTAGCCAATGGTTCCCATTAAGGTGTGAAGTCTTTCCCGTCCTATGGCTGAATCCCTTAATGTACTACTTCAGTTCATTGGACTTGCTAATTGCGTAACTGTTTAAACTCCCCAATCGGATAAATCATATTTGCTAGTAGCCAGCAATTGCCGGAGACCTACAGGAAAATGTGCAAGTCAGGACAAAGATCTCTATGGCAACACGTTTTGTAGACTTTCCTAGGCTCAGGAAAATGCCCTTAAATAGGCATTTTTTATGAAAGGGGGTATTTTTAGGAGCTGAGGAACTTGACAAAGGGAACTGCTATACAATGAAGTTAAAAAAAATTCAGTAGCCAGTGGCAGTGATGGAAATGTGGTGAACAGTTAGCAGGAGCCTTTGTTTTATCTAAATGACATCACATATCCAGCACAAGTGGGTGGGTCTCAAGCAAAGGTTCACAGGTGAGCTCAGTTGCCTGCACCTAGACCAAATCTATCTATATTCCCAGCATTTAAAATCATGTTTCAACTGGATGGAATAAAATATTACCAGACTCCTATAATGTACAACATTACCAAATTCCTATAATGTAGAACAGAGCTTCACCTGATATTGCATCTTAATTACTGTTAAACAATTTCTGAGCTCCTTAATTCATGAAAAACTGCCTCACATATCAACCTGTTTACTGGCTAAGAACACCAAAGGCAGCAAATATTTTATATCAATATTGCCAGGTTAATATGAGAGGGGTCAGCATTTCACAAATTTAGGGACCCAGAAATCATTTAATAGTAATTGAAATTATAGGTAACTGGCATGTAAATAGGGAAAACTCTGATATATATTGAAAGGGCTTTTCTAGTAAGAGCTCTAGACCTGCTCTAATGGTACTCCTGGCCCAAACTCTGTTTTCCTTTAGGTGCTGGCATGTAACTGGCATGTAAATAGGGAAAACTCTGATATATATTGAAAGGGCTTTTCTAGTAAGAGCTCTAGACCTGCTCCAATGGTACTCCTGGCCCAAACTCTGTTTTCCTTTAGGTGCTCAGTAAAAATATCTGTATTCACTCGAACCTTTAAAACCATCTATAAAAGTTTAATTGCCTTTAGCTCTCTATTAAGTATACCTTCGTGTGCTGCTCATTTTATTGGAAATGGTTTTCATTTTATGGTTGTTTTACATGTAGGTTTATTTATTTTAACCATACCAGAAGGATAGTGGTGGGTAAAACATAAATGCTTTACATTAAAAAAAATCCAAAGGACATGTTTGAGGGTACTTACAAGATAAGTCAAACTTCATTTTCAGTTTTAAAGAAACATTTAAATGTTTATTGACCTACCTCAAGCAACCAGTGGCATTGAAGAATACCTCTGGGTCAACAATTTCTCTTGATCTGATACTGGTACCATCAGACCAGCCAGAAAAAGGAATAATAACACGATCGGTCAAAACAGGGAGAGCATCATGTATCAAATCTTCTTTTAGTTCATCAGTGGATGACAAGTTCCACAGTAATCCTGGTAAAGAAATGAAAAACCCATATAAACTTCTAGAGATGAGTATGTTTTGTTTTTCATTTTGTTTATCTTCATTTCATTATAAATGAATTTTTAAGTTAAAATTCATTTTGGTTTTCATTTGGTTTTGTTTTTTAAACAAACTATTTTATTAATTTATTTCACCCCAAGCACTGATCAGCTGTAGCATGGGGAGAGCTAGCCACCCCTTCCCAAGCGCTGACCAACAGGAGCACTGGGGAAGTGCCAGTCAGCTGTAGTGCAGGGTGAGCGATCTACCCTCTCCCAAGCACCAACCAGCTGGGTGTGCAGCGTGTGAAAAGGCCATGGTGTCTTGCCTCCTTCCCTAGCACTAATCAGCTGGGGATCAGGGAGATAAGGTGGGTCTCCCAGCAAGCACAAAGCCTCCTTTAATGAAAAATGAATCAGAATGAACTGAAAATGTCCAGTTCATTTTCTTTAATTTTCTTTTAAAATCAGTTTATTTTTTGTTTCATTCTCAAACAAAATGAAAAACAAAAAACAAAATAAAAAATCATTTCATGTCCATTTCTACTTATAAATCAGCATCACAATTCTGTTGTGCCGAACAAATTTTGCCCTTTCTTAGAATAAAGGAGTGGCTAAACTCCATTTGTTCCAGTCCATGAAAAATTGCATTGTGTGTCTTTCTAATAAGAAAGGTTTTCAAATGTATGCAGTTGTTGAATGGCCTGCTAAAAGCAAACCCTTTAATCTTTTGACAGCCTCCATAACCAGCTTTTTTTCTTTAAAATGGAGGCCTTAAGATCTTCAGCAAAGCTGTTTCATGTCTGCATTGATTTCCCGTCAGTGATTTATTCCACCAATTTTTCCTGCCCTGTTCTAAAAGATGGTAAGGTACCTGTCAGCTGCTTCTGTATTTCTGTGTTGCCAGTCCGCCTCAGAAGGCTCACACACTCTCGAATTCCATTTTGACGGCGGGTTTCTAGCTTGTTGGTGGGATTTCTGAAGACTAAGTTTCGAAGGGCCCCAGCTGAAGCCAGCTGAACATTCTCGTCAGGGCTACGGAGAAGTTCAATGAGCTTGGCGATACCACCAAGTCGATAGACCTAAAAAAAAAAAAAAGGAAATAACCATCAATGAACGCTATTAACAAACCTTTGCTGTTCTGGAGTTCAAAATTATCAATATTAAAAAATTGTATCAGTCTGCTAGCACATGCACTGAAAATGTTGGTAAGTGTGTTTTATATAAAGTATTTATTATTAATTTTTATTAGATCTATATACCACCCATCTAGCTACTGAGCTGCCTAGATGCCTTAAGAACATCCAATCTTGCCTCATTTCAGAAGCTAAGCAGGGTCAGCCCTGTCTAGTACTTGGATGGGAGACCACCAGGGAATACCAGGTGCTGTAGGTGCCTGGAGTATGAACCGGCAAACCACTCCAGTATTCCTGCCAAGGAAACTACATGGACATGGAGTCATGAAGAGTCGGTCACGACTGTAATGACACAATACACACACACACACATCTAGCTACTGGGCTACTCTTCACTGCATCTTTCCCCCTTCTGTGTGTGTTTATGTACATTATACCTTTATATCTATGAATATTTCTTGCAGGTCCAACATCACTACTTCCTTTGTAACAATAAATGCATATTTTGATTGTCTTGAAAACCTCCAGTTTCCAGTGGTCACCAGCAGTATCTAAAATAGGAACTTGTCACTGATAAGGTAGTGCAGGTTGTTCCTCATGCCCAGAAGTCCAAGAAATATTCATTAACTCATGCCAACAGATTTCATGGATTTCCCCAAACCAATTGCAAGGTCAGTTCAGTGCTTCCAAGTGTATCCTGATTCAATTCAGAACAATCTCAGCCATATCTGAATTTATTTAGTATATTATCCTATTAAATATATAAGCCTTCTATTCTTTTGCATTAGAAAACCTAAATAGCTTTAATATTGAGATGCAACAACAGGTCGCCAGCCTATCTAGTGCATTCATGGCTGAATCTCTAGAATTTTTCCATATCTGTGCTGAATGCAAAAAGTTCCTCTCCCCACCTTTCTGCTGGAGCCAGGGGAAATATGGGCTTTGACTAGAGGTGGGCACAAAATGAACTTTTGGTTTCTTTTGTTATTTGTTATTTGTTATTCGTTTTGTTACATGCCCCCTCTAAGAAAAATGAAATGAAACGAAATGAAAATTTCTGTTTCGTTTTGGTTCATTTTTCAATAGTGTCTCCTACCTGGGCCTGGTGTTGTCCAGGCCCGTAGCAGGCGGCAGGAGAAAAAACAAAAAACCAAAATTGCCAACCGGCCCGTGCTACAGCTGCTAGATTGGCCACGTGGTTGGCAGGAAAAATACAATACAATACAATACAATACAATACAATACAATACAATAAAATAAAATAAAATAAAATTACCTGATCCAGCCCACGGCCTGGCAGGATTAAAAATAAATAAATACATAAATAAAAATGTTAAAAAGCCTGACTGGTGGGGTTCAAAAAGAAAGAAAAAGAAAAGAAAAAAAATGAACCTGAATCAAAACAAATTAGGAAATGATTTTTTTTTCTAAAAAATTGTTTCATAATTAACTAACTGAATTGACCCGGAAAACAAACTGAACCAAAATGAATCACCATTTTTTCAGTTCATGCCCATCTCTAGCTCTGACATAATATCACATGTTTAAACACCTTACCACTAATCTAGAGAAATCTGAAGCACTATGGTAAGGAATATCTTTACCTCTTGTTTGGCAGACTCATCCTGAAAGCAGGTGTGCTGGAGGTAGTAAGCACCCATAGCCTGGTTCTTCTCATCTGAGGAGCAGAGGAGCTGAATGGCTTTCTGAATGGTCATTGTTCCGTAATCCATCTCATCATGACAAATTCTATAGGGGGAGAAAAGGACAAAAAGACATTTTCATCGGAAGTGTGACTTCATTGATTTCCTATGTCTCCTCGGGAGCTTTCATTATCATTGACCGTGGAATGATTGATAGGAGTTGGAAATTCTTCTTTACACAAAAGAAAGGATTCCAAATCACTGATTCAAAGAGAGAACCTCTAAAATAGAAATGATTTATATTAACAAAAGAGAAGCAATTGCGAGTGTTGTGCACATTCCTGTTTCACTTTCATTCAGTCTTATTGTCACACGTTTTCTGTCAAAATTGCCTAATAATTATTTCATTCCATAATGGCACAATAGCTAATGCAAGGACATACCCACCTTTTCTCCCTTGGTATGTCACATTCCCTGATACATTTTCCATCCAATAACCTTGTACTATGGCAAAGACATGGTGCTGTGCCCAATGAGGGCTTTCAGGCTCAGCAGCAAACTATCCTCTTTTTAAACCTTATAATAATAATTGTTTATTTACGGTCACAGACCAAAATGTTACATGGCAATCTAGTTCAAAAGACAACACCAATAATACAAATATAGTTGGATAGATTAAAAATTAATAACATGTAGCCATGGAAAACTTTAATAGACATATAATTGCATAGGATAATAATAAATAAATATTCTAAATATTATATTAAAATGTGGAAGGGTATTATATCATACACTGGAAAATTAGGGGATCTAAAATTCTCATGACAAAATCATCTTATGGGATGCCATGACTGCCACAGAAAATCTGGCCATTATCATAGTTATATTTATGTTCTTATTGGCTAGTAAATACTCAATATAAAATTTACTGGGTCTACCCGGGAAACTTTGGAGAATTGGATATAAAAGCTCTTTGCGTAGGTTCCTGTGAAAGCTGCAATAGAGAAGTACATGTTCCAGTATTTCAACATCCCCACAGTTGCAGGGTTTTTTTTTCCCATAGGGGAGGAAGGAAGAGTTTGTGTCACACTCCACTCCACTCTCTTTTAATCTGTTAAAGATGCATATTTTGGTATGTTATTTAGTTTTTTTTTCTTCCTTCGTATTTCTGGAAGTTGAGTCATGGCTACTGGACTTCTTTTTTGAGAGACAGAAACATTTCACTGCTCATCCAAACAGCTTCATCAGTGAAACGTGTCTATCTCTCAAAAAAGAAGTCCAGTAGCCATGACTCAACTTCTAGATCAACTCACCTGGATGACTGAGAATCTTCACAGACATATTCCTTTGTATGTATGTATGTATGTATGTATGTATGTATGTATGTATGTATGTATGTATGTATGTATGTATGTATGTATGTATGTATGTATGTATGTATGTATGTATTTATTTATTTATTTATTTATTTATTTATTTATTTAATTTATTTACACAAACATATCTGGTCATGGGCCACTAAGGGCAGTTTACAACACAAATTCAAAAATAAATCATAAAGTACAATTCGACTGAATCTGAAATAGAGCAAAACAAAATCAAAACCATGCAATTTAAAATACTTGAATATTTAGATATACTAAATTTGCAGTATCTACTGTTGCTTACTTTTGGAGTGGACTGTGCTTTGCCCCTGCTTTCTTTCCTTTCCTTTCCTTTTAAGCAGTTTTTAAGCAGTCTTTAGGGCTTTTAAACGGCCAAGAATGCAATGGGAATCCTAAAACAATATCCAAGACAAACCAAACCAAAACTAAATCTGAAGGAGGCTTAGCCATCCCTGTAGGAAACCCACTCACCCACCCCCATCCCCACAGAGAGAGAGAGAGAGAGAGAGAGAGAGAGAGAGAGAAGATGCACCCTCCTAAAAATCATTTTAAAAATACACATATTTTTGCTGTGTACATCCATATTGATGGTCTGAATTGGGGCTGTTCTTAGAGGGTTCTGCATTGGTTTCCCTACATACTATGGTTAATTTCAGAGGTCCTGTTCTTTTCTTCTCTGCCAACTAAGAATTGTTCATAATTCTTCAGTTAGAATATAACTAAATTAAACTAATTAAAACAAGTCATGTCATCCATAATGTTATGATTAATTCCACAGAAAATATATCTTAGATTAAAAATTCCAACTGCCTCTGAATCAAAGGAATCCATTGTGCAGTTTCATATCACCTCTAAAAGCTATTGCCACTACCAATAACAACATGTGATTCCCTTACTTCTCTGTTGGAAAGAAAGTTCCCTCTGTAATACAGATATAATAGATTCATTTTTATAATAGATTCTTGATAAATAGCTTGATCTCCTCAAGAGGTGATGAGAGATTCTGTAGAGAGTTATTGGCCCCCAAGGAAATACCTTGAGTCCAGCCTGATAAGACAAGGAGTAATAGTTTTGTTCACACCGAAGCTTCCACATATAACTGTGCAAAATGTCTCTGCGCAAAACCAGTATCCTTTCCCATTGTAAAATAAAACATATAGACATGCTAGAAGAAGCACAGAAAAACTGATTTTAAACATCACATCATATCAGATGCCAACAAGCCATCCAACACTTCTTTCAGAAGTCCATGTGACAAGACATCAGATGCCAGACATTTGCTCAAAGCAAAAGTGTTCTGCCTATATACCGCCCCATAACACTTCAAGTAGTCTCTGGGCAGTTTACAGTGTAATTACAGTATGCAGGCTACACATTGCCCCCCTCCCAGTAAGCTGGGTACTCATTTTACCGACCTCAGAAGGATGGAAGGCAGAGTCAACCATGAGCCTGCTACCTGGGATTGAACCCCAGGCTGTGAGCACAGTTTTAGCTGCAGTACAGACATTTAACCACTGAGCCACAAGGCTCCACACTTTCTTCAATTTATACCATTTGCATGGGTGTGAGAACTCCTGTTGAGAATACCAGAAAATATCTCACTATCACACAAGCAAGGAGAAACATTTTGTGGTTTCTTGTTTTCACCTGGAAGAACAAGATATTTACGCCACTAGTCTATAATTCTGATTTTGCCTAGCATCTTGCTTTGTTGTAATGCACATGTCCATGTAGTGTAACTAGGCTCCATTATAGATGTTATCCTGGCAAACTGCAATCATCAGCAGGAAACATGTTCCCTGTAAGATTTTCTCAGATTAATTGCTTTGCACAGCAACTACTGGAAATACGCTAGTAGTTTCAATAAACAAACAAAAAAAGAGGATGTGTAAAAGCAACTGCCTATAGATACGTCTCTTAGATAAGTAAAGACCAATTCCTTTTTAAGCAATATAAGGAATCCTTATGGGAATTAGATTCCTGTGAGGATTCTAGAGAAGATTAGCTAGGGCTGGTGTAACCAGTGGGTATTACATGACTTTGGTCTCAGTCTCAAACTGAAATGCAATAAATAAACCACTGAATCGTTGTTGTCTGCATCTACATGCAAATGGGAGTAAGGCTCCATCCTCATAGGGCTAAATGAGAGGTGGGGGTGGGCCATGCATATTAACTTCACCCATGCATGGTAGGACTTCTGAACATGGGAATAGTGCATGTGGGTTCAGCTGAATTTGCTTACAGGATTCTTCATGTTGAACACTTAAAGATCTGACCAGCTGCCATTCATTTAGACCAGGGCGGTCCAAACTTTTTGCAAAAAGGGCCAGATTTGGTGAGGTGAAAATGTGTGGGGGCTGACCATTCAGCCACATTTGGGCCCTGAGCTAGACTTTGGACAAGCCTCTGGAACTTGCAAGGAGGCAGGGGGAACACTGCAGCAACAGAGCCGGGCTGGGCAGGCTGGGCAGGTGCCTGGGGGCACAGAGAGAGGCAGGGAGGACAGGCAAATTATAAAACTGCAAGCTAACATCTCAATCCAGTAAGGGGAGAGGTCAGCTGGCGGGGATGTGTGACAGGCTGAGCGGCAAGGAGAACAGGCTGCAGGCCCTAGTTTTTTTTAGACAGTACTAGCCCTTCAGCAAGTTTTTCATTGACAAATTATGATGCTTCCAAGAAGGGGATTATGGGAATAGGATGAACCGAACAAGTTATTGAGTACTCTCCTTGTTAGATTACATTAACAAGAGCCACCTGAAGACTTAGATTTCTACTAGGGATGAGCACCTTATGAAAAACCACACACTGTTTTGTGGTTTCGTAAGCTTATGAAACATTACGAAACAAAATGGCAAACAGTCATTCATGAAGAAATGAAACAAAATGCCAATTTTTGTTTCAGAAACAAAATGATTCATCCTGGTGGCGAGATTCCTCTTGATCCAGCTGTCTTGAGAAAGGGTTTATTTTTAAACTGATTGTTTTCTTTTCTTCCCTCCCTGCACCTCAGCTGTTGATAGGTAGCTTATCTCTGATCCTGATCTGCAGCTAGCCAGGAGATGAGCTCTGCTGCCTTTCTGTGGGCTGCAGACATGGCAGTTTGAGGACCATGAGGCTGACTGCATCACATTTCCCTTTCCTGTGTCTGCAAGTTGATTTAAACTGATTGTTTTCCTTTCTTGATTAGGTAGGAATGGATGTTATTTTTGATGTTTTCCTTCCTTCCCTCTCTGCACTGATCAATGTTGAACTTATCTCTCCAATCTGATCTGAGCCATTAGGTTTCCTGCTTGTTTATAGAGGGTTATTTGTTTGAAAGCAAATTGATTGGAAGGTTTAAGGAGGGTCTTTGATTTAAAGCTATTTAAACTTGGGCAGTAGGCTCCCTGTTAAATTTTTAATAAGAAAAGCTCCCCATTATTTATAGCCTTACACTTTTTTCCATTTTGTTTTGTGATGAAAATTCTTTTTAAAAATTAATTATTAATGAACCGAAATGAAATGAAGACTGAAACGAAACAAAATGCTATGCATCTCTAATTTCAACTAGTACTCTTGGGAAAGGACAACTCTATGCAGTTGGCCAGCTGGAAGGCAGGGATGGGGGTGTGGAGTCCTTATACTTTGCCATCTATTTATAGAAAGGGGGATGTATTTGGAGAGAGTGAAGATAGGTTTGGAAACAAACATTTAAAAATTCATCCCTAGCTAATAAAAATTGGCAGAGTTACCTGAATGGAATTCATAGTTCAAAACCAAACACTACAAAATGCAATGTAAAACAATTTTTTAAAAACATTTGATATTGCTATTGTTGCCATCAGTTCAAAAATGGACAGAATAGACTAAATGCAACATATGTTTCACCTGTTGAAATTTCACCTGTTGAAACTGACAAGTTATTTAACTTTCATTATCAATCAATCAATTAATTAATTTTAAGTCTTGAAAGATAGGCTGGTGGAATTATGCCAGCAGAAATATGCCCTAGGATTTCAGCTGTTGTTTTTAAGACTGACTCCTAATGAATCAGTTTTTAACAAGTCATGCCACACCAGTCCCCATTACGGTTCATAAGGCTAGCCATTGTTCTATGTGTTGTTTTATAGAGGGAAGAAACTATGTGCCCAGAATATTCCACAATTTCACAAACTCATGCACCATTTGGTACTTGACAGAGAATTGAGAGCTATGAGTAGCTTAGATTTCAGTGTTTAAATAAGATGAACCTAGTCTTTACACTTATGAGGATGGATTCAATGTACCTGCATATATAAAACCTTATGATAGGCATGTCCAAACTCCGGCCCTCCAGGTGTTTTGGACCACAACTCCCACGGTCCTTTGCCATTGGCAATACAGGCTTGGAATTCTGGGAGTTGTGGTCCAAAACATCTGGAAGGCCAAAGTTTGGGCATGCCTGCCTTATGATATGAGATGGTGGGTTGGGCTTGCCCATGATCAGCCAGCAAATTCTGCCCTCTCACACCATGATCTACCCAAATCAAGCTATCTTATATTGAAATACAGCTAAGTTATTTCAGTGTTTGAGGCAAACAGTTATACGTATATATATTCCTACGAATCCATGGCAGTGAAAAATAAAATAAATGTAAATAAATAATACTTTTGCTACTCTTCCATGATGTCCAAAATCTGCTGCCTGTGATAACTACCACTCTATGGTTAAGAATAGGAGCAGTTATTGATTCTTGGGATTGGTACACACTACAGCATCACCTCCCTGATGACTAGTTGCAAATTGGAGCCTTCCTCCCATTGCATAGGCAGACTGTGGACTATAAGGAAGATAATAAGTGACCTGTGTGTCATTGTGAATAGGCAACTTGCAAAGGTGGGGACAAAGGCAGAGAAAAGAGGTGAGTTTCCTCCTGTCAAGGTGCAGTCCTGCTTCTTTCTACACTTATATCTCCTTTTTCTTTAGCGTTTGTCCCACTTAGTAGTCGGATGTATTAGACAGATCCAATGTCTTTATGCAACTTAATTTGGGAACTTTGACTAGCCTGTCGCCAGGTGGTCACCCATCCAAGTACTAGCCAAGCCCAATGCTGCTTAATTTCCAAGATCTGATGAGATCTGGTTTCAGGGTGGTATTATATGAATAGCAAATTAAGCTAGTGAATACCAAGCTACATGAAAAACCTTCAGTGAGCCACTGATATTACATACCCAAAGAAATGCAACAAGAAGAAATTCTGAAGCGCCCCTGTTCTGACATATACCACTTGCCCAAGTAAAGCTCATCTGGCCTCACTACAGATTTAAAAAAAATGGAGATCCCAATTCCCACTCACCCGCTTCAAAACCAGGCATAGCTGTGATGCCAGATGCTAAGCTCCAAAATTCATATTGCAGTAATAACTACAAAGAGGCCAACAAAAAAGCACAAAGATTTGTCAGCACAATCTGGATCTCGAGATGTCTTCTGATTTTCTATACACCCAAGAAGCCAGTCATTACTGCTGAACAGTGTTATGTGGAACATTTCCCAAGATATCTTCCCATCAGAACATAGGCATCATTAGTTAAAAATTAACCTGTTGCCTTTTCTTCATTAAACTGATGGGAGTTAAAGAACAGCATGCGAAAGGAGACAAAAGATTAAGAAGACAAAAATTATGACAACAGAAAAATGACAATTTTGGAGCTGATAATGAAGAAACCAAAATGTGAAAGATTTTCTATAACCTGGCTCAAGCTTTACCCAAAATGGAGAGTTTGGTCAAGAAATCAAGAGACCACGACTTGGAATAGCGGCCATAAAATAAAAAAGATCCTTAAGTGTACAACAATGTCTCTTGAGATCAATGTTAAGATCATTCAGACTTTGCTACTCTTGATCATTATTTATGAACATTGGATAATGAAGGAAACTGATAACTGAAAAGAAAAACAATTTATTTGAACTGTGGTGTTGAACGAAAATCCTACAGGCACCATGGACTCCTAAAAAAAGAGAAATTAGTAGATTCTACAGGAAATTAAACATCAAGTCTCATTAGAAATGACTGACAATAAAACATGGAAGAATGGAAGGTAGTAAGAAAACAAGACATCATAATATGAGATAGACCGTACTGATTTTCAAGAGAGTATGAATCACTGTGAGGAGCACACCATGAAGAAAAAGAAACCAGAATATTTAGTGATCACTATACCAAGTCTTTGTTTCTAGTTTAGTCTAGGTAGTCCTGAATGAGGGACTACCTACTATGTGACTTTTATATGGATTCCCGTGCATGACTGCATTGACTGATTTCATAAGAACACCACTGTTTCCATGTTAACTTTCCACTCCACATAATGGATTTTTTCTTTTGGCATACTCTTTGTAGCTTTAATGTTACCTTTTAATGTTCTAAGATGTCCTTCTAATTCCTGTTCTTAATCTGAATCTGTTTTAAATGTTCTGGGCTGTATATTGCCCCTTATTATTGTAAGCCACCTTGGGTCCTTTTCCCAGGCCTACCTGATGCTTCTGAACATCCCCCACAGTCGACTCGTGGAGTCGACAGTGCAATTCGCAGTGGCAGCGGCGGCGGCATAGGTGGCTGGCAGATTCCTAGGAAGTCTTGCCTTTCCCACCCAGCCTCGTTTGGCAACAAATTCAAAAGGATCAAGCAGCCTTCCTCCTCCTCCTCTCCTTTCCCCCGAGTGAAAGGGAGGAGGGGGAAAGGCTTGGTCCTTTTGAATTTGGCGCCATGTGAGCACTCTCCCAGCCACTTCTTCACCATGCACACTCACCGGGGTACTTGTCATATGGCCAGGAATTGGGGTAATGAGGACTTTGCTGCTGGCCCTCCCTCTGCTTCTCCACCCAGTGTGCCACTGGGGCACTTGTCATATGGATAGGGAGGGGTGAACGGAGGACTTTACCACCTCCTCCCCCTCCTGGTGGAGTTCACCCCCGCCACTGGCCACCCCTCCTAGCTCAGTGGGCAGCTCCCCAAAGCTGCTGCTGGAGAGGCCGAGGGCAAAGAGGGCGGCCAGGAGAAGGCACCCGGTCTGGGACAGTCCAGTAGGGCCCAGGCCGCAGCCCAGCACTACCACTACATGCAGCCCCGCTGGGGGGGGGACTCCCCCCAAACACGCTGCTACAGGCAGCGCGCCAGGATGCCAGCAGGGAAATGGCGGGCAACCTCCAATGGTGCCACGGGTGACTGGTTGCCCATGGTCAAGGCATTCTGCAGGTCTGTTTTACTGTAAACATGGTATGTATGGTGGACAGTGAAAACCTATTAAATTTTTCCCATTCTGTAAGTTTGCCCCTTCATTGTATTTACAATATACAGTATATATGCATCTCATCTCTTCCTGTAGAGATAGTAAAGGTAGCTGTATGATGGAGGAAGCTGTATGATGATGAAATAATGACCTCATATTGACACACTGGCAATGAATTATGATCGTGTCACTGACTGGATTCTCTGTCTTCAGCATTGTACAGATCCCCCCGGGCAAATTGTGCAATAGACTTATGAAGCAAATTCAGTACCCAACTGCACCACATGCAGTACTGGTGTCAACATACCCACTATCAAGTCTTGCTAATCAATATGGTTTTTACAACTGGTCTCCATGGTGAGATCAACAACCCAAGTAACTACAAATGGAAACAAGCACTCCTTGATGAGCAACTGGTGCACATTCCAACATCTGCTTTTGCTCAAACCACACTCAAGACTTCGTGAATTGCATAGAAAGTCATCTTTGATCCTTAAGCCATTAACGAACAAACTAGAATTAGATGGTCCTAAAGGCATGTGCAAAAAGCCTGGAGGAAATAATCAGGCAAAAATCAAACATAATTCAAAGTCCAGATTTCCATTAAATTTCAGCTGGATTCTGCTCTTTTGTGGGGAAGTTAACTGACACTATGTAAACCACTGCTTTTACACCAATACACTCAGAGCTTACAGGGCAACAGCCAGACATGAAGTGTATGATTCCATGTGGCAGCTAATGGAGGAACAGAAAGGGCCTAATCCATGCAGACCAAAGAATACTGCGAAGCAATGAAGGACTGATCATAGCTCAGATGTTGAGTTTATGTCCAAACTTTGGCCCTCCTGATGTTCTGGACCGCAACTGCCAGAACTCTAAGCTTAGATTGCCAGTGACAAAGGACTATGGGAATTGCAGTCCAAAACATTTGGAGGTCCGACATTTGGACATGCCTAGGTGCTGTGCATGCAGATGGTTTGAATCCAATCCCAGAATCTCCAGGTTCTTCTGAAGAACTTCCCAGCCTAAATTCTCAAAAGCTTCTTGTCATCATAGACAATACTAACCTAGATGTATCAGTGTTTCTGAAATAGTACAAAATTGCTTCCCAATATGCTGAGCTGTTTACTAATTCCTTCCAAACATCAAGCTTAAGCTAAAACTAGAACATTCAATGCAGTTGCTTGTTCAGAAAGAAAGTGTTGCATTGGCATTTTTTTTGTTCTTTGTTCAACTGGAAAAAGATATCAAGCCAGACAGACCAATGCAAGCAGAACCTTGAGAGTGACAGCTATTTCAAATTATCTTGAGAAGAGAACAATATGGCTTTTCTGTGTTAATTCACCCACTAGAGATCAATACATGTTCAATAATATACTACAATAAAACCAAATGACTCAATAATAATTTGTACTTTCTACCATCCATCTAAGCTGCCCTAATTCCTAGCAAAGGACAAGTATTCACGAGGATTTGTTGTCCTTCAGGTACTAGGTCTTGCTCTGGTCCTATCATCCCCACAATAACATATTTTCCTCCTCTGCATTGTGCCTTTTTCTGTGACTTTCTCTTCCTTTAAGTTCCTTCTGAAAGCATATTATTTTCAGTATCATTTTTAAGTGGGGGGTGGGGTGGGGTGGATTTTAGTGTTTTCCATTCACCACTGATATCTGCAGAGAACATCTCCAGTTGGAAGCTTACAATTAGGACTCCAACAACAAAGAGCTTCTCGCAGAAACACTTCAATTTGTTCAAGCCAAGTAGTAGATTTATTAATAGAGACTAGGGATGGGCGCCATACCAAATGATGTGCTGTTTCATCAATTTGTTAACTAATGAAACAAAATGAAATGGGGAAGCAGTGTTCCATTACAAATGAAATAAAACACCATTTTTCTCTCCAGAACAAAATGATTCATTCTAGAGGAAATGCCAGGGTAGCTGGCAAAGTGATTTTAGGGAACTCCCTGAAATCTGGAAAGATTTGGGGATAAGGAGTAGAGATGGGCCCGAAATGAACAATTTTTCATTTTTGTTTTCATTCTTTTCATTTCGTTACACAATGAAATGACAAACGAATTTTGTCTCTAAAATAAAACGAAATGAACAGAAATGCCAGAAAATTTGTGGTGTGTGTCGTTTTCATTACGGCAATACAGTGAACTGCTTTAAATGCTAAAAAAACACAAAAAATGAAATAAATGGTAACGAAATGGTAATGAAACAAACGAAAATGAAAACAATTTTTTTGCAAAAATTTGCAAAAAACGGAAACGAACTGAAACGTACCCTCTAAACGACAAACGACAAATGAAACACCATTTTTTAAAATTCGTGCCCATCTCTAATAAGGAGACTTAGTTATGAAGCTCTAAATTGGGTGGTGATAGTTGGCAAAGTGTGCTAGAAGCATGGAGGCAATCAGTTTACTCTATGATATTAATTAATTAATCAATTACATTTATATAGCACTCCATCTAGCTACTCTGCGTGGTTTACAAAACTGAACAGAAATCAGACCAATAAACAATACAATATAATACAATACAATACAATAGATAAGCAACAAATAAGTAAAAATATAACTTAATAAACAATATATATCAAAAACATTGAACAGGAGCATGATGGGCTGCATACAAAAAACCCAAAATAAAATATGTAATAGTGAATAATTAGTAGAATAGATTAACTCCCTAATTGCCTCCATACTCCCAGCACAAGAGCAGCAAGGGGGAAAAAAACTGCTCCTTTCTGCATTTCTCCCCTCCCCCTGCATCCCAGCTAGGGCTTTTTGACAGCTTGGGGTTTGGAGAGGGGGCACCCCTCTCCCCACATATCCAGACCTGTCAAAAAGCCCCAGCTGGTAGGCAGAGGAAAGGGTAAAAGGCAGAAAGGAGCAGGGTTTTTCTTTGCTGCTCCTTTCTGCTTTTCTCCCCTCCCCCTGCTTCCCAGCTGGGGCTTTTTGACAGGTCAGTGTTTGTGGGGGGGAGCTGTGCTCCCTCTCCTGTCAAAAAGCCCCAGCTGGGAGGCAGGGGGAGAACGGAGCATGGAGGAGAAAAACCTTGCTCTGTTTAGACCTTTGCCCTCTCCCCGCCTCCTAGCTGGGACTTTTTGACAAGTCAGGGTGTTTGGGGTAGATGGGTGCCCCCTTTCCAAGCCCCAATGTGAGAAAAAGCACCAGCTGGTAGGCAGGGATCGCAATGAAGAGGGAAGGAAGCATCAGTAAATTGTAGCTCTCTTTGAATTTACCGCTGCCTCCTTCCTTCTTCTGCGCTTTCCCTTCCTTCCGGGGGGATGTTTTGGACAGGGAGGGCTGTGGGCAGTGGGGTCGAGCCCCACTGCCCATAGCCCTCCTTGTCCAGTAAACCCCCCTGGGAGGAGGGGATGGCAGGGGAGAAAGGAGCAGTCAGGCAGGGAATTTACTTCTGCCTGGCTGCTCATTTCCTCCTACCCCCTGCCTCCCAGCTGGGATCGAGCTATCAAAATCAGCTGGGAGGCGGTGGGGAGGAGGCTTTTGAATCCACCACCACACTAGCTAGGGGGGATTTATTTTGTTTTGTTTGTTTCATAAATAACAATTGTTTTTGAAAAATTTCATTACTCACAATACGAAATGGAACGTGGGGACTGGGGAGATTAAAAAAATGAAAAGAACAGAGACATTTCTCTGCAAATACCAGTAAATCCTGTGCTCTTTTGGCACACAGTAGCATACATGGGATACATGCTTCCTCTGGAACAGTCTCAGCCCAAACTTTTTTAAAAAGTAAGTTAATGAAATGTCATTTCTACAATGGTGCCACAGAGTGCTAATAGTCTCAGTTCCAGTAATGAGACAACTCCCCAACCAGAACCAGTTCTACTGGAAGAAAGATTTGCCAGCCAGGCCCAATGCTTAAAGACAGCAACTCCCAAGTCTGAACTAGTTCTACAGGGTGCACCACTCGATCTGGACGGGTGCTACGATCAGGACAACTCCTGAGAGTTAATTGGCAGAGGAGAACATTTCCCACAGAATAATTGTTTTAGGGATGAAGTTTAAAAGAATGCTTCGTAATAAACTGGATCAATGCTGTTATATTCTACAATATCAAGGCCTTTCTTGAGAGAAGGTGGCAAATGTGGCCATGCCATTCCAGAGGTGTTACTGTGTCAGCCTCTTAAGATATTGTATCTTGGCCTTCATAACGCCAAACGTTATTCTGGCTCCAGCTTTTGTGACAAGAGTCTCAATGCATGTGTGCGGAATTATATAATAAATTTATTATTATCTTTTTTTCCTTCTTTTTTTCCCTTCTTCTCTCTCCCTGTGTCCGCCCATGCCATTCTGTGCGGAGGGTATTGCACCCTCCTATTTTTACTGATGCCTCTGATTTTATGCTCGCTTGCTGTGGTTTCTTTCCTTTTTATTGTACACCGCCCCGAGTTCCGTCACGGAAGATGGGACAGTATATAAATAAATAATTAAATAAATAAATAAATAAATAAATAAATAAATAAATAAATAAATGTGTGCCATCATGTGCAAATAAATGTGTGCAAGTGCAACTCCCCCCAACCCCCGGACACACATGTAGTTGGAAAAACAGAGAAACTTACTTTGAATTGGAGGGAGGTTGTCCATAGACTATTTCTGGCTTGCTGGCTACTGGCTGAGAATAAACCACATCATGCTTGTTAGCGGAAGTGTAAGAAGAGCTGCGGGCAGGAATTCTCTTGCTTGTCCTTGTTGTGGTATTAATTCCTTGGCTGTTACAGGTGTTACTGTAGAGGCTGTGACGGTGCAGACTGGCCTTGTGATTGACACGGCTGCCACTCTGATTTCTTCTTAGTGTGCCTCGTGGGGCATCACAGTAGAGATCTGGCTCACTCCGGCTACTCTTCATGTTCTGCACAAAGCAGTAATCACTGCCAGGGGCAGTAGGACTGCAAATCTTGTTGTAATTTCTGGCACCCCAGCTGTCCATTTGGCTGTATGAACTGTAGCGCTTGTTGTCTGCTACTTCTCTTTTGAGGGTTCCGTTGTACATCTGATAAAGATGGGGGGCAGGGAGGAGGAGAAGAAGAACAGGAAAGAAAATTACTAACGTTATTGATTATATGCCCATGTGCTTTACAAAGACAATGCATACTGCAGTCTGAAGCAGATCTTAAATGTAAGCGCCTCTATGAGAACCAGTGCTTTGACAGGTCAATCCTATGCATTTTCTATTCAGAGATCACTTTCTGAGAGTTCATTGGTCCTCTGTTCCCTACTCCTGAAGCCTAAAAGACTTGTTGCATTATTGAGACACTACTTCCTGCTTTGACTTCTTTACTCATCCCATTGGCAATAAAGCTTGGATGCAGAGTGTTTCAACCCACTTCATAATAGGGCAGTCGGAAGTAGGAAGACATTATAACTCAGCATCTTTCCATATCTTCCTATTTGTTACTGACCTTATACATTATAGGTCTCTATTTCTTCCCCTTTTCTCTCTCAGCCTGTAGCCCGCGTCATTTGATTTGTACCCAAATATTTCAAAGTAATGGACCATATTTGTATTTGTCCAGAGAGTGAAACGCCATGAAAACAAGGGCTCTAACCTGGGATGCAGGCAGAACCTCAGTGCTGCCAGCTACTGTTGGTCCTATTTCTGATGCTAATGTGACCTACCCTACTCAAATCCCACATGAGAAAACAGTGGTACACTCTCACACACAAACTTAGTTGCTTGGATTCTAAAGTGTAATACAAAATGACAAAAAAAATTCTCCAGTGCACGCCCATCCTTTTGAAAAATAATGTGATGCAAATAGCTATTTTGAAGAGTTTAACTGCCTTCCTTCCACCCTGCTGAGACATGAAAGAGCTACCCAGAACAGCTCCTGCCACAAAATACTGCCCATAACATCTGATCATCTCAGGCAGGGCATCTGAGGGTGCCATCGCTGAAGGAGGCTCATAAATCTTCAACAAGAAATTGGGCGTTCTCAGTGGTAGCTCCTCGCCTCTGGAATCAACTTCCCCCTGAGATTGGTTTGGCATCTTCCCTCCCGGTCCTTAAGCAACAACTAAAGACGTGGCTATTTGAAAATGCTTTCCCTGTGTATTAATATATGCTATGAAGGATTCACTGTTTATGCACTTTATTTTTGTTTGTTTTCTGTTTTTAGGCCATCTTGCTCCTGTTTGATGCTCAGATAGATAATTGTTATATTTCTTATGTTTTTATTATTGGATTGTTTATTTATTGTGTATCTTGATTGATGTTTGTACAACTTTGTAAACTGCCCAGAGTAGCCGTGCAGCTAGATGGAGCAGTATATGAAATAAATAAATAAATAAATAAATAAATAAATAAATAAATAAATAAATAAATACCAGTCACAAGGACAGGGGAATTTCTCACATTGATCTGAGCCTTCCAGAGTTTCTGTGAGAGGGTTTCCAGGAGGCCTTGTGTTTTACATTGGCACTTGAACTGCTAATCTTCTTTTGCTTTGGGCTACCTTGTTCAGTTACTTTCATTTTATGACTGAGACTTGCTGCTAGCAAGTGGATTGATTATAAAAAATTAGCTTGTCTAAGCTCTGAAGTGTTGAAGTGCTTCAAAAAAAGTCCTGATCTGATTTGAGCAACACCCCAGGCTTCCTTTATTCACTCTGGATCAGTTTAGAAATGGACTGACAAATATCCCTGCTTTGCTTCCTTTTCCATGCAAATTCTAAATCTAACCCACATCCCCAATACTAATTAATGAGTTGCCATATACATTCCTAACAATGTGTCAGCTATTAGTGGCAATTTCCTATTACAGTTTATGTGACCCCCTTCCCCCCTGGAGGTTCCTGACCACTATTTCCTAATTGGTTTGCTGGATATATGTTGGGTGGGGTTGTTTGATTTGATACTGCCAATTAAATGGTACAACCTACTGCTTATTTTTTACTGTGTGACATCAGCCCAGGTGGGGGGGGGGAGGTAAAATTGCCCCTTGGGCCTACCAAAGGTGCCCAGTTCTTATGGAACAATTGCAAGTGGAAGGTGTGTCTTATGAAGTAAGTTCCTTTGTGTTCAGTGGGATTCTCTGTCATGGTATGGTAAGCGATCCAAACTAGCTAAGATACCAGAGAGCCAGCTGAGTTGATCCCAGGGTAGGTGACACCTTAGAATGATCAAATAATGGATTTGGAATGGAGATATAAGGCCATTGAATCCAAACGCCTACTTAGTGCAGGAATCCCAAGTTAAGTACTATATACCAGTATAAAGCAACCAAACCCCTCCCAGCCTAGGGATGTTGAGAATTCTTTATTACTACCCTCATTCTGTCCTGATTTTGTGCTAGTAGGTAGAGCATCTGCCTCCCTGGAATGGATAACATTTAGATCTGTACAGCTCTTCTAATCTGCCACTATTTTCTGGCTCTTTGGGCTCTTTTGTGGACAAATCATAGCCAGTAGAGCAATTCTGCTGGCAGCTTTTCCACAAACAGCTGCCTGAGACCAGTTAGTAATAGTTGGTTCTGATGGCACAATGACATTTCTGCCAATGTAAAGGTATTTCAGTCAACAGAGGAAGCTTCCTTTATATATAGCTAGCACATCTGTGTGTTTAGATTGGACTACATGTCTGAATTTTGCCATTTTTGGTGTTCTCTTTTAAAGCAGTGTGTCTGTTTAAAGTCTTAATGTGGCACATACATGTGCGCAGAGTTCTAGCATTATCTAATCCATTAAGATTCATTGGGTTAGCTTAGATGTTATAACTCAGTGGATTTTTTTTCACTTAAAACATGTACTCATTCATGCTTCCTGCTTCCAAATTCATTGGGGTGGGAGGTGGGGAATGCAGATGGGACTGTAATTTTTCTGAAAAGATATTAATGTTTTAATTCTCCTTACTCATCTCTCCAAGCATCCAATTGCTGCAATTTGATTTCCACTGCCACCAAAAAAAGTGTGAAGCCAGTGTAGATTTATATGACATGGGGAGCAGAGTCAAATAATACCATCCATTAACAAAAGCCATCTAGTATCTGGGGATACAATGATGTTCAGAACCTTGAGAATTGGAGAACCCTGTGATCTCAAGAAGAGAAATGATAGCAAATATCCAGGCATTGAAAAAAAAAATCATGATGAGCCTCTTTTCATATAAACAATGTTGCTTCTTCACATCTTTGCAGGAGACATCTTGTGTGCCTCACCCCACCCAAGCTGGGCTTGTGTTGGCTTGCGTCTAAGGACTTGTTTAACAGAAAAAAGAGCCTTCCCGAAGCTATTAACCTGGCATTCCAAATTCCCAGGCTTCAGTTGGAAGACCATGATCATACCTGAACAGCAAAGAAAAGCAGAACATCTTGAAAAGTGGTCTTGGCTTCGAAAAGACAGGCCAACAGAAAACAGTTTGAGGTTTCTTTCTGATAAATACGTGCACAGTCCATACACTCAGTACACATGCGCACGTGCACGCACGCACACATACACAAGCAAATATATATTTGGTTCGCCCACCTTTCAGATACTTAACATGGATGCATGTGAAGGAAAACAGAAGCCTCACTTAAAATAAAAGCTTAAATCTGCAATGGAAATATGATAGCTAGCTTTTGTTTGCAGCAAATGCCCTGTGATTTATTTGTTTATTCTGGCATAAAAGCCCTTGTTGAACTGTACAGCAACACATATCCAAAATAAGCTTATATTTGGCACTCTGCTTTTTCTTCTTCAGACACTTAGCGAAGACAAGACTGTCCTGAATATAGCTTTGGCAAGTTTGAATACAGCCAGTGGTAACTTCAGAACAGTGTTTTGAAGGGAGATATCTGTCTCTTGGTTTATCAAGCTAACTGGAAACTAGAAGTACAAGAAGTAGAACTGGAACTTGTGCGTATGTGCATCTACAGAAGTATGTGGGATTTAGTGCAACAGCCCCTAGGCATCAGACATCTAGACTGCGCCATGAAGCAAGTTCTCACAATTCTCCAGCTGCAGGGGTGGGGTGGGGGGAACAGGATCAACAGTTGACTTAGCATAAGAACTAGTCAATGTTCAAATATCTGGACCACGGAAGCAACATACACTGTGCCCTGAAGAACTCTAGGTGAAGCAACTGGATTATGTTGAACACTTCCAGATTGCTGTGAAACCGATGTCTGGCAAAAATTACATCTACACAACTGTTTCAGGGTGATTAATTAATAGTGATTCGTTTTTCCTCAAGAAAGCTTTTAAAGGAGGGGTGAATGGGGCCAAGTTCATGTGTTCTATTCTGTTGCTAAATTTCTAATTGGGTGGTGGTGGTGTATGAAATGAGAAGTCCTACTTTAAAGAGCCTGGCTGGTCTTTATGATCTAAGACATATAGCCATTTCTAATATACTGTACTGCAACTGCTTTCAATAAATCTTTATTTCTCCTTGAACCTTCAGGTGCTTCTATTGGGATGCAGGCAGCTGATATTAAATGCTACAGCCGTGACATCGTTGTTTCCACATTATTTTAACTAATTCAAAATACAGTAGATTATCGGATTTGTATGACCTCTTCAGATGGGCTTTTCCTTAGTGGCTGGTGGTCTGAGGGTTTTCAGGTTGGATTCTTGTGCTCTGTTGCTTTTAAATATGTTTTTAGTACTGTTTTAATTTAACATTTTAATATGATACCTGTTTGAATCTTATTCAATATTTGTATAATAATTATTTTAGCTTTTAAACATTTTCCTTTTAATGATGTAAGCCCTCTTTGGTCAATTTAAGGGGAAAAGTGAGGTTAAATAAATAAATAAATAAATGTAATTCTTAGTTCCATCTAAAGCTGATACATTGAATGAATATGTTAAGGTGAATGCTTCTGAGATGTTATTTATTCAGTGGGTCTACTCTAGGTAGTGCTAACAATTGAGTTTAGTACTAAGCTTTTATTTCTTACTACAGTGAGAAAGGATGAAGGCTGTAATGAGGCAGAATGACCCAATGGCCCTTCTGCAGTGGAAAACACATTAATGTCAGTTTAATGACAGCACACCTTATTTGGGACCATATAACTTTACCCCTAGCTTATAGAGATGGAATTTAAATTTCCACTGTAATAAAGATAATAATAGAGTGCTAGAGTCCCCAGAGCACTCTATAGATATGATTTTAGTACTCCAGACTTGTTCAGCTTGTTACTAAAATAAATACAGTTCACTTCTTGTTCCCATTTTAATTAACTTCTGTCAGCGGCCTTGAAATTAGTTGTCACAGAAATTTTTCAGGGAGAGCAAATCATTCACAACGGAATTAAGCCATATAAAAATTATATTTAGACCTTTTGGGGGGCTTTAGATATGTGGTCAGAAAATACTTCTTAGAACTGCTGTCATAGTCCATCCTGTGTGGCCATGGGCATATCTGGGGGGAGCAGAAGGGTACATCTGCCCCGGGGGCAGCAGTCTGGGGGCACCTGGAGGGGGAGCAGGAGGAGGGAGACATGCACCCTCCCGCTGCCCAGCAGTCCTCCTTTCCCTTGGCAATGGCACCCCCTCCGCCCCCTCCACCACTACGCACCAGGCAAGTGGCGAAGCAGGCAGGCAGGCAGGAGTGTGGTGGGCGCAGCACCCTCCTCCTCCTCCTCCTCTCCTTGGTGGGAGAGGTGTAAGGTGCATTTGTGCTACTGTGTGTGTGTACGCGCACACACACACCCATCCGCCCATCCACTCATGTGCACATGCATGCACGCACCCACCCCATGCCCGCAGGGTTTGGCCCCCCATTGCTGTGTGGGTGCAATGTGGGGGGAGGGGGCAGCAGGAAGAGTGCCTAAACGAACTTTGTCCCCAGGTGCTCCAAATCCTGGCTACGCCTCTGTGTGTGGCCAGGGAAAGAAAACCACCAGAAATGGAACACAGCACTGGGTGTATTCTATTTCTATATACCCAGAACAGCAATATTTTCTGACATTATTTTAACTTTTGAAAGTTAAAATAACTTTCTAAAGCAGCAGATGGTGTGAAGTTCTTATTTTTATATTTGCACAAACACGTTGAGAAGGAGTGCCTGTTAGGCTGGAGGGAAAAGCCAAGGCAATGAAAAATGACGGTGTACCACCCTGATTGATGAGTGAGTGCACACCCTTGATCCTGCTTACGAAATGAATTCAATCCAGACAGTTACACCTTTCCACCTGGAAGAGGAAAACTTGCAAAACCAGCACAACCTTTCTTCTTCTGCCCTTGAAATGTTCCTGTTGCAGATGTTTCTCTGATGCATTTCTGTGTCTTATCATGCCACTTTGCTGAACGCTTGGTCTAATCTAATAGTTTTTTTATTTATTCTGTTAGTGCCCCTAATCCACCCCCAAATGACTTGAAGGTAGGTTTGAATGCCATATCTTCTCATACTCTGATAAATTTGCCCCACTGTACCACTAGAAAGGTCTGATAGGTCTCAATTATGGGCAAATTACAGAAATAATAATTTGTACTTAACATTTCCTATCTGGCAGTCATAGAAGGGACTGGATTGTTCAACGATCTGGTTCCATACAACGTAAAGAACAACACAGAGGGAGGAACTGAGCCTCCCTTAATAATAAATATCCCAAAGCAATTTGATGGCAATTTCTAGTGTATTGTGTTTGTATTTAAATGTTTTTAAAGTTTTTAATTGTTTATTGGTATTTTAACATTTTAATTGTTTTAATTTTTTCTTGACTGTGAGCTGTTCAGAGACCTTTGGGTAGTGGGTGGCGTACAGGTTGTATAAATAAAAGTCTGGTGGCAGTCACTGTAAAATAAATTATCACAGATTATTAAAATAGTGAAACCATGGGTGGCCAGAACGGGAATTGGAGAAGCATGGCAAAATCAAGCCAAATAAAGGAGTAAATCTTGAACAAAGAAGATATGCCAGGCCTTACACTTTCTCCTAGTTCAGGTACTAATACTTATGAAAAGTACTGGCAAGAGAACTCCAGTTTTGATCATGCATTGAAAGAGCTCTCTACTTGAGTCAGTTATCTATTGGCACAGAGAGTTATTGGTCTTCAAGCAACCTCAAACATAGGGGTTCACAAACAATATCCATAGATGCACTTTTCTTACCTATACAGTGGCACCTCTACTTAAGAACGGCTTAACTTAAGAGCAGCTTAACTTAAGAGCAATTTGACTTAAAAGCAGAAAACAGTTGGCATTTTAACTGTTGCCTTACAAATTTTAGATGCGGTTTGCTCTACTTACAAAATTTTTTTTAATATATATATATATTGATTGATTTGATTTGATTTTTTAGATAGGGTTCCTCTACTTAAGAGTTGTTCGGCTTAAGAGCATGCATTCAGAATGGATTAAATTCGGAAGTAGAGGTACCTCTGTACATGCACCAAGTACTGCAGAGATTTTTCATATAATGTGTTTAGAGGAGGGATATGTGGGAAATGTCACACAAGTTTCTCCAAAGCCAGAGCTATCAGTAGTTTTATATGCTGCCTACCATGGTCACAGGAAGATCATACTGGATGGAACATAACCAACACTTGAAACATAATGTCATCATTTTTGTTCCAGTTTCCTTTATCACATGCACAGCATGTTTGTTCTCTCAGTTGAGCCTGAATCTACCCAACTTCTATGTTGTGCTGATACAGTACATTGTTAGGCTTTCCTTAAGCAGATGGTAAATTGCCTCAGTTAGTTATGGAAAACTTAACATAGTTTAAATGCCATGACCAGTTAATTAAATATTTCCAATGAACTGAGAAAATCTTGACATTCCCCCTCGTCTCTCTGTCTGTTATATGCAATGTGAGGAAACATTATCCCCATAACTTGGACACTTCCAATAACTGGGATACCGAAAAATCTCTTCCCAGTTATTGCAGCGTGATTCCAATCAGAATTTGTAGAAGTGATCACAACCATTTGGGCACGAATTAAAACATGAATTGTAACATTCATTCAAAGATAGTTTATCAATTCATATATTAATGAATATGAATTCAATATGAATTGATGGATTTTTAGTGATTTTTAATTTATGAATTCATTGGTATATAAAATTGCTGCCAGGGCACGTAGATACACTAAATTTGCAAGGAAGCTTCCCCTGATGCTTCTCTACAGTCTCTCCAAGTCTGGGGAAAATTGGATCTCTGGCGTCTGAGTTATACATCCCCACATAGCCCCTACCATAGGAAAGATCCCCCAGGTACTTAGTGATACCAAACCTGCAGAGAACCTTCTTCTGACTCTCCTCTACAATCTCACCATGTTTGGTGAAGACTGGGTTTCCCCAAGCCAGTTGCTACAGGGCACTTTCTGGGTGCAGGCACTTTTGTGGGTGTATAACTCAGATGTTTGAAACCCAGTCTTCACCAAACTTGGAAAGATTGTAGATGAGAGCCATGGGAGGCATCCCTGCAAATATGGAGACACTTTTCTGGGGGAGAGTTATTTAGGGGTGCATAACACAGATATCTGGAGTCCAAACTTCACCAAATTTTCACGGCTTGTAGAGGAAAGATAAAAGAAGCTTCGCTGTACATTTGGTGCCTCTAGATGCATCGGATACCTTGTATAGGGCTTTAAAAGAAGAATAATTTACAAATGATTTGTTGATTCATCAGGAAAAATTAAAAATTCATTTTCTGTGATTGTTGACCTTGTTGAACCATGAATCAAAATGAATTGACATTGTTCTGACTCATCCCCATCACTAACAGAAAACAAAAGCAGTGGAGTTGGTTTGTGGTTAGCTGCATCACAGTGCAGGCTGGGGATGGGATTGCAGCTATGAATGTCGGGGAATCTGATGGCTATTCTAATGGCTATTCTAACTGTTAAATAATATTTATTTATTTATTTATTTATTTATTTATTTAATTTCTATACTGCCCATCTGGCAACATGGCCACTCTGGGTGGTGTACATCAGCCAATAAAAACAGATGTGCACAATAAATTCAAATTACACTAAATGAATGCAATCAACATTACATAAACCATTACAGTATATAAAATCAAACTGGATATTAAAAATGATGTGGCCAAGCATAATTTCTCTGAAACTAGCGCAAACGTGCCCCCCTCATTAAAAAAAACCCAACAAAACAAAAAACAAAACAAAAAAACCCCAAGAAACTCAACTTGGAAACATTGGACCCCACTCACTTTATTTCCTCATGTTTCTTTGCACTTTATTTGCATTTGCAATCTGATATAGTGGTACAGTATGTCAGAAGATAGGCAAATTATCTTCTGGTCCATGGGGATGGTAAATCATGAACAACACCACTTCACACTATTCCTGGCATACAGTGATTTCGCTGTCATAAGAGAAGAGCCTCTCCTCTATAACAGCTAGGGATTATGGAACTTGAGGCGAGATACTTCTTAAGAACGCATATCACATAGAGGTGCATACTTCTTTTTCTAAGCCTTAACATTTTGTCATATAAGTTTCATTTCACTGTTTCTTTTGGTTCTATAGGAGGGCCAACAGTTTCTTGTTCTGAAGGGTGATTGCTCTCTTAGCTCATAGAACTAGAGTCCTACTGGAAGTTCAGTATTGAGGATTGGTGAGTGTGGCACATTCATCAGATAGCCATGTTTTATTGTCAGCCTTTGCTCATTACTCTTCAGCGCTGTCTATAGAATTATAGAATAACTGTCTTACTAGGGGTCTATAAGACCATTTCATTCATGTGAACCTTGCCTCTAATGGGTCCTAGAGAAACCATGCCTCTAATATTACATATTCCTGACTTGCCCAAAGAAACAGGGCAATGCATTTGTGTAGCATCCTCAGTCTTGGCTTATACTGTAATGTAGTTTCATTTTTTCACCCTCATGGGAATGGGACTGGATTCTAAACTAGGCCCTAGTAGAAACATTCATTCCACATGACCCTCACCCTATCTAAACATTTCTGAATACATAATTGGAATCCACTATAAGCTGCTGACTGATGTTTCAAATAATATCTATACAGGATTTCATTCTTTGAATGCACTATAGCTCAGTTATAGGGTAATTCCATTGGTCATTTACCCCACAGTTTGTTTTGGATTTGGATGAAACTGAATTAAATACCAGTGACTATGCAATGTAAAACATGGGTGAGTTTAGTGGAAACCATCTCTTTATGTTCAGCCAGAAGAGGTTCTTATTTTGTTCTGATTCAGCTAGCGTCATTTTACTGTGCTTTCTGTACCACGTGATTACCAAAGTGGCAGCAGTGGTTGCCAGTTCTCTGCAAATGAGCACCTGTCATCTCTGAACAGTGTTTCTTTTTTTCATGCAGGGCGGCGGTGGGGTGGGTGGGTGGTGGGCGGAGGATGGCGGCTGGTGGGGATGGCGAAGGGCATGGGGCAGACGGCGATGGGCACGGGGGTGGGCGTTGATGGGCGGACGGCGACAGGCGACTGGTGGGCAGTGGGGTGATGGACGGCGGTGGCCAGCGGCAGGGGGGCGGCAGGGGGGGAGCAGGCTGGTCATTGCCCTCTCTCCATTTTGGCGCCCTAGGCAACTGCCTAGTTCGCCTTAATGGAAGCGCCGGCCGTGGCTGTGGGTTTTAGGGAAAAAACTTACCCCATGGCCCCAGTTGTTTCCTGTGTGAGCTTTGGCATAGTAGCTTCCACGGGCAGTTCCATAACCATAACCATCAGCAAAACCATCATACATGGAACCTGTAAATACAGCGAGAATGTTAGTTGTCTCTGAATTCTAATTTACATAGAATGCTTAGTTTTGCAAGTAAAACATGATGTAACTATAATAACTCTAGAGAGTCAGTGGGTTCCAAAGAGCTTCCTTCCTAAAAGGATATGGCTGTGTTAGAGGCATAACCTTTCAAAGGAGTTATGATCCTAGCCTGGTAGTGTGAAGACAAAGATTTAAAATGTATTGATTTAAAGGAAGTTGAATTGAGGAAGTTGAATTTGAGAGTACAGGTGGGCATGAAATGGGCATGGGCATGTTTCATTTCATTTCATTTTTTCTTTCCTTTCCTTTCCATTAGTTATTAACAAATTTCTAAAAGAATTTTTAGAATACAATGAAACACAATCAAACAATTTGCTATGCTATAAAATGGCTCCCCTGGTCCTAGAGACATCATATTTGGTGGGTAGCTTCCTTGGACTCTTCCCTTTAAGCCAGGGGTATCCACACTTTGGCCCTCCAGATGTTTTGGACCACAATTCCCAGAATTCCAAGCCTGGATTGCCAATGACAAAGGATTCTGGGAGTTGTGATTTGAAACATCTGGAGGGCTGAAGTTTGGACAACACTGCTTTAAGCCCTACAAATTTGGAGAGGTTTGGGGTTCAGGGGGCTGAGTTATTAAACTCCAGAGTGGCTCCCCTATAGAAAAAGAGAAAGAAGAAAAATGTGGCATAATTTTAAACTCAAGCCCCATCCCCCCGATCCCCTCTGTGCTGTGAAATGCGAAGGAGGTGAGTGGAGGTGCATTGAGGTGAGTGCTGATAGGCCTTGCTTGAAACGGCTGTTAAGTGATAAAGCAATAAAAACCCCAATTTCACTCTCTGAAAGAACAAGATGATACATTTGTAGGTCATTAATAAAACAAAAATGCAAGCTGTGCTTTCGAAGGCAAGGCATTTTTATCAAAATATTGAACCAAAAGATGTAGTTTGCCAGGCATTGAGATTCGTGCATATATGATATCAGCCAGATGCTCTTCAGCATGCCACTTAGTATAGCATTACTAATTAAATTGTTAGTATTTTTTCTTTATGTTACATATATTGTACATTTTATTTATTTATTTATTTATTTATTTATTTATTTATTTATTTGTATCACCCCATGTATGCTATGTATTAATCTGGGTGGTTTACAATAGTAAATATAGCATATATTAATGGATTGCAAATAAATCATAAAATTAAAGTATTTAGCCATATAAATAAATGGTACCAGAGGCAATTCTCTACATAAATGGTAGGATAAGATGCATACAAGTAAAATCAAATACAAGATCAAACAGGTCCAGTATAGAACATGAGGGACAAATATCATAACTTTGTATACTAATAAGTAAAATAAATCTGTTCATTCTACTACATATACACCTATGGAACAACTAGAGTTCACATGATATTATAGG
Organism: Phrynocephalus versicolor; assembly: GCA_023846285.1. Taxonomy (NCBI): domain Eukaryota; kingdom Metazoa; phylum Chordata; class Lepidosauria; order Squamata; family Agamidae; genus Phrynocephalus; species Phrynocephalus versicolor. The sequence continues at coordinate 71,947,850 of JAHTLZ010000129.1, read as the reverse complement.
AATGATATGCTCTTTGTATTTAAGCTGGGAGTTATGACTCCTGGCCATATGATACTCCCATTGAATCCTCCCCATAGTAGGTTAAGTTGTACCCCCTCCCCAGTCTGTGACCATGGGCCTTTTCACACGACCCCTAAAATCCGCCGCAAATGGCTCCCAGATCCAGAGCTTAAAATTGTTTCCCCACCAGCTCCGCAGTTTACAAAAAATTAAGTGCGACCATGCTTACCTAAGTGCGTCCCAGCACACTTTTCAAGTACCTGCTCCCCAGGGGTGAAAAATTCCTGATGCGGATATATCGTAGTGAGTGCCGGGCTCTCCTCGCTTCTGTTTGTTGTCCCCCCCCCGCCCCTTTAAGACTGGAATGCTGCCGGGAGCAGAGCGAGACGGCAGAACGGAGGTGAGCTGGCATTCTTTTCTTTCTTTTTTTCTCCCTCCCGTCACGCAGACCGCAGCCAGGAGTGTGGAGGGGGTGGGAACACAAGAACAGCGACAAACCCCCAAGATCTCTGGTCCGAATTTAAGTGGCCAGTGGATCTTAGGGTTCATGTGAAAAGGCTCCATGCTAACTAAAGATTGGGCAAAAGTTGTCAGTGCAGCGTCTCAGAAGCCGCACCTTCCCTCCCCCTCACTCTTTCCTCCCTCCACTCAAAAGCATGTGGCTTGTTCCCTCCTTATTGTGCAATCTTCCAGTCTTGGCAGGAGCTTGGACTTCCCTTCTTTGCCTCCTCCAGCAGCTGGCTACTCAGATGAGGAGACAGAGAGGGGTGCATGCAGCACTGTCTTTTAGTAGTTAGCTGCTGGAGGAGGCAGAGAAGGGAAGCCTGTGCTCCTGCCAAGATTGGAAGATTGCATGATGAAAAGGGAATGAGAAGCACGCGCCAGCTTTAGGGTGGGTGAACTGGCCTTGGAGGCCATGTGATACTTGAGGTGTCACACTGACAACTTAAGACAACCCAGCACGAAGCTGTGTGTGCCCATCTCTTGTGCTAACAAATATTCCTGAAGCTTTGGCAACCAAAATAATCAAGGATCACCAGAAGCAGGAATATCCCTATGTTATTTCCAATATCCACAATTCGAAAACCTCCTTTCCATTCCAAATGTGAAAAGACCTGCAAAGTTTTGTGGGATTTTTAAAAGACAAATTCATGTAACTGAAATGAAAATTTTCATGATTTGCATTGGCCACATACAACTGCAGAAGACCATGTTGGATTTATCTGGCATATAGACAGTGAAGGAGGGAGTTTTTAGAACAAAGGATGTGGTAATCCTAACCAATATTTATATGGTTAATACAAATGAATTTGAACTCAGTTTTTAATAGTTAAACCATCAAAATCCTCTTGGTGGATGGATGAAAATTTCTCAAACTTGATTTTTTAAAAACAGAAGCCTCAATCACTTTCCATCATGAAAATGAAGATATTAATAAATTCATTTTTTACATCTAGAAATTATTTTACTTCTAATAGAAAACATTGAAAGGTTTATTGGAGGTTTTAAAATAAAAAAAATGTATCAAATGCCTGAGCTCGTACTTCTGGCTTGGAGGGTTCCTCTGCTGTTGTAGATAAAGGTCTTGAACAGGAAGAAAGTAGAAAAACACTAACCTTAAATTCATGGGTGGGTGAAGGGTAATAAGAGTATGCACAATCCATTGTACTATTAAGCTAATTTTGGATCTGATGCACAAGTGTTTAGTGTATATGACACTTCTTATAAGTGTCTGTAATTCTGCATGAAACATATGGTGTGTAATTAAGTCAACACATATCTTTCTCTAAGGACTGACCCAAATATGAAGTTCCAGTTTATGGGATTTAAAGAAGACCCACAAAGCACTTGAGAACCCATTCATCACACAGTACAATTCTACACAAGGACAAGTGGTTTGTATGGTTGACATTGTTATCTTCCAATTTATTATGAAGTTGTGTGTCTACACATCCGGTATTTCCTTCACAGGAGCCACCTCTGATTGCCAACAGCTAGCATTTTTATTCCTGCTTTTTGTAACACTGTTGATTAGCTCTGAAAACAACAACAACAGAGAATTCCCTGTAGAAATTGGAAGTACTATAAGCTGAGACAATGTCTGAATTATCCTGTTATAAAAGTGCCTTGAGTGGAGAAAGCCAGTGCAGGCATGGTTTGAGGCACATGATGAAGTAATCCTGACCAGACCGAGCAGCTCTGTCTTTGAGCAATGACTATGGGAAATCCTATATGAGCCACCTTGAGATGATGGAAGTAAGATGGGTTTGGGAAGGTAATGGAATAGATAAGTTACCCTGGTTCAGATTCAAGCCATTTCATGATTTATGTGGCAACTATTGTATCTGGGATGGGCACACTGAGAAGACATAGAGCATCATTACTTGCACAGTTACAGTAGCAGTTCCCACAGTCTCTGCCTGCATGAGTTAGAAAATGTCCCAATGAAAGCTATGGCACCTCTGTCTGCATAGAGGGGTCCTGAATAACCCTTTGCACAAAATACTGCTGAATATTGCACTTGTAGTGGGCTGTTGTGCATACAAGGAGAGGTAAAAACAGAAGAGCCATTCTCGATCAGGCCAAAGCCCCATCTAGTCTAGCTTCCTGTATCTCACAGTGGTCCCACCAGATGCCTCTGGGAGCTCACAAGACTAGATACCTGTCTCCCGATACCACTCCCCTGCATCTGGTCCTTGAAGTACCCTGGTTTTAAGCCTGAAGATGAGACATCTCCATCATGGTGTGTAACCTGTAATGGATTTCTCCTCCAGGAATCTGTGCAATCCCCTTTTGAAGGCATCCAGGCTAGATGCCATCACCACATCTTGTGGCAGGGAGTTCCACAAACTAACAACACGCTGGGTAACAAAATATTTTCTTTTGTCTGTTTTCACGCTCCCAACCCACAGTTTGAGTGGATGCCCCCTAGTTCAGGTATTTTGTGAGAGGGAGAAAAACATCCCTTTATCCACTTTACTCATGCCCTGCATTATTTTGTACATCTCAATCATATCCCCCACCCCCAGGTGCCTTTTTTCCAGACTAAAGAGCCCCAAGTGTTTTACCCGTTCCTCATAAGGGAGGTCCCCCAGCCCAGTAATCATTTTAGTCGCTCTCTTGTGCACCTTTTCCAGTTCCACTATGTCTTTTTTGAGATGTGGTGACAGGAATTGTACACAATACTCCAGGTGCGGCCTTACTATCGTTTTGTACAATGGCATTATAATGTTGGCTATTTTATTTTCAATCCCCTTTTTGATAATCCCTAGCATGGAATTGGCCTTCTTCACCGCTGCCACACAATGGGTAGACACCTTCATTAAGCTGTCCACCAGCACACCAAGATCTCTTTCCTGATCCATCACAGATAGCTCAGAGCCCATGAGTTGGTAAAGTTTGGGGTTTTTGCCCTAATATGCATTAATTTACATTTTGCTAGATTGAAATGTAGTGTTTGAAGCAGAATAGTGCACATTCAGAAGCACAGTGGATATATTGCAGGAACCCATCACATATTGCTGGTCAGTAACACATGTCCCCCACAGCTGAAAGCAAGAGATTTCTATATGCTTACCTGGAAAATTCTATTGTATTCTGTAGCATTCTGCAGTATTAGTATGTAGTATCAGAATTCTGATACTTTGTGGCTCCGAACTTGACCCAAACTCAACAATTTATTTGTGGTAAATGAGGAGAGCTGGAGCAGCAGTATACAAAGTTACATTTCCCCTTCACCTTATATTTTTTATGGGGGAAGTCTCACACAAATAGGCTGACAGTACAAATGCACATTTCTTTTCCCTAAAGTATTGGGAATAGTTATTGTATTTATTATTGTATTTATTAGAGTTTTATACTCTCCGTCTGGCAGCAAAGGCCACTCTTAATTTTACAAGATAATATTCAGTGGCAAAGTGATTTATTTTTCTAATGTGATATTTATACAGTAAGTATACAGCAGTCCCGACATGGAATCTGGCAAGTCAAACACATATTTGAATCTTCACAACAGAAATTACACAACCATTTTGTTTTTATTAGTTCTATGACAATAATCTGCCACTGGGAAACTTTAAGACTACATCTACATTCACAGTTATAACTGATATTGCTAGCACTTCAATTGCCAGGGATCCATCCTGAGGTTTGTAGTTTGGTGAGGTTTGTAGAATTATCTACTAGAGAGTTATAGTGGGCTACCCTGCTTTTTCCTAGCAGCGAAGTTTAAGAGAAATTTCCCACCAAACTACAAATCCCAAGAACTGATAGGGCAGAACCATGGCATTAGATTAATATAACTATATATTGTGGTGCACTTGAGTATCTGCTACAGGAGCAATAAGTCAGTCTTTCCCACTCAGGCATAAGAACTAATTTTGTATTTTTATTTCTTGTGAGATAACAGAAAGCTGAAATAGCTTTTTCTAATGGTCATTTTGGAGCACCTATGAGTTCTTCATAGATTAGCTAATCAAAGTTCAATTTTCATTTAACTAGGCCTTGTAATCCCTTACATATGCTGGGACTAGAGATGGGCACAAAATGAAAAAAAAAATGTTCCGTTATTTGTTATTTGTTTTGTTGCATAACAAAATGAATAACAAAAATTGTGATGAAATTGGAACAAACCGAAAAGAACCACGAAAATTAGGTTAATTTCATTTCATTTTTGTTAATGGCAACACGCAATGAAATGAGCTATTTTTAAATGTTAAAAAACATTCTGAGTATCCATAAAAACCCAGCGATAATTATTTATTCTGCCTGATAATACCTACCAGGGGGTTGGGGCCCTTAAAAACGTGCATTTATGTCTTTTCTCAGATCACTGTATTTTTTTTTCCTTTAAGGGAAGTTAGGGGACATTGACCCAAAATGGCTCCCAGATGCCTAATATTGATTTCTTGGGTATTAAAATGCCCTGGACATCCGTAAAAATGCAGTGATAATTATTTGAAATTATTATCTACTAGGGGCTTGCGGTCCTTAAAACATTTGTTTTTGTCTTTCTCCCATCACGATGTATTTTTTCTTTTCCATTTAAGGATGACACAAAATGGATTCCAGCCACAAGATGGATGCAAGCCATGTGATGGGATCATGTACATTCTTGGACAACTTCAACCAATAGCATGCCCAAGTTGCAGACTGGGTAAGTGTGGCAGCCACAGAGGGCATAAAAAGCTTTGGCAGCCCCCGTCCTCCTTGCAGTCTGCGATGGGAGTTAGAGTGGGATTGCTGTTTCTGCAACTCGTTACTTTAGGCCAGACAGGCAGGTGTGTGTCTCTGTGTTGCTGCTGGCTGCAGCCTGGCTCTTAGGGGAGATAAAGAAGAGATTTCTCTTGCAGCCTCCCTGTGTGCGTGCGTACCTCTCGGTGAGTACCCTCCCCTGCCCCGCAGTGCAGTCACTCTGCGGCTGCCTTACACCCTGGGCAACGCCCGCCGCTGCCTTTGCAGCCTCCCTGCATACCTAATCTATACTGTTTATCTGCCAGCATCATTTTATTTAGTGTTTTCCCTCTGGACTGGGGTGTTGGGGGACATCTGCGCACGGAAATGCTTTAAGTCGCGCAAAAAGCGGGTAAAAACAAAAAATGAAAAAAAAATTTCAAAAAATTCACGAATAACAAAAACGAACCGAAACGGACCCACAATGAAAAATGAAAAACCGAAACATCATCTCTAGCTGGGACTGTGGTACATATATAAAATGTCTATGACTTGTGTCAGACGCTCAGCATACTGTAATAAGTTTAGTGGATAGCATGTCCCTTCTACTAAATTACATAAAAGAAATGGGGATCAAATACTTTTATAGTCCTTCCAGTGGTATAAACAACATTGCAAACCTTTTGGGAGGGTCACTCCTACACCCTAATTTACTTCTTTTCTCCAGAACCCAGCAAACAAACAAGGTTGAATGTTTTATTGCTCCCCTGCCAGAGAGACTCATGTAATTAATTGATATACAGTATTTTCTTTTCAATTCTTGAACGCAACACATTGACAGGCTGGTTTACTGTCAAAACACCCACAGTAGTTTCTGTGACATTTCTACTCTGACACTTCCCTAAACTCTTCCAATTGCAACCTTCATTTTTACACCACATCACTCAACTCCCCACTCCTTCCAGTCTCTCTATCCTCAACAGAATCCCCACAACAATAAGTATTCTTGGTCTGTTCCACACTATAACCTCTATAGTCAAGGGGAAATGTTCACTAGTGCTGTCAAGATGCCAGTCATGAAGAAAGAGATCACCTACATCGAACACCTGTGTTGCAATAAATCTGTGTGAATTAAAAAACATACCAAACACATCATTGTGTAGGTATTTATCCCTCAAGAATTGCATAGAGATGGGTGTTGCCATTTTTCAGAGTGCATATGTTACATTGGCATGTTTATATATTGTCACCACTGAACAGCTGAGAAATCCAGCCCATACTCAAGACCCTTCCACTAAAGGAATCAGATTTTCTTCTGTTATAATGCCTATGGGCTACCAGTACCCAAGATCTATTCAGGGGTCCATTATGGGCAGGGCATTTCCTCTGGAGAGGAAATCCAGATCTCATTCAGTAGAACAAATATGGAAGCCCCTGCAAAAACATTAGAGCCAGCTAGCCTAAGTGTAGGAACATCTATGTTTCCAAATGTCATATGCACTTGGAAACATGAACCACAGTATATTTTTACTTTTGCCTTCTTTCGGAAGTGTGCATACAAGCTTATATATGTATAAGCAGCTTTAATGAGCAATATTCACATGAATTTATGTAGAACAGAGTGAAGACCATGAATTAAAGGCACTTGACATCTGATACACAAGTAGTCATGTTGCCATAGAGACAGCCCTGCTTCCTAAAATGATTTTATTCCCAAAGCCCTTCTTTAGTTGGTCTTTCATTTTATTTATTTGTTTGTTTATCACATCAGTCAAAGCCCATAACAAGATAACAGTTACAGGCATTCAGACTGACATATAATAGTAAGAACAGCTAAAACTGAGGTGAAATACATAATAAATGTACTGTACATACATGTTAGAAACCTTTAAGTCAATACTTTAGATATCTAGTAAAATACTTTACTTATGAGACAGCTTAATCAGTTACAGGTGGTATTTGACTGTGAATTTATCAGTTCACATTCCTTGATGAAGGGAACATGTTCTCTCTATCGACGCATGGATGCAACAATATCAAGAATGAAGACTGCTGTATCCGTGTAGCCATAAAACAAAAGGGCCCTCGTTCAGGTGGAGAGGTTACAATAGAAAGAGAAAAGGCTACACAGATACAGCAGATTTCCTTCATAGTGTTAATTTCACATGTCATAAATAACAATACAGGAGCCAGCGTTAGGAGATTCTCCTCATTGCATGGAAAAATTTCACTCATTTTATGAGTACCTGTAAAAGATCATTGCCTTTTTAGACCGCTACCCATATCAAATGGCTACAGATTTCCCCTGTTCATTTCAGGTAGCAATCTTAACTCCCTCTGGTCAGTGGCGATCCAACCTAATGCTGTCTTGTATCTTCTGCCCTGACCCACATTTGTCACAATGTTTAGAGTGATAGTGAACAGCCCCATTCACTTGAATGGAGACATTTAAATGGAGAACATTGGAGTGGTTTTACATAGCATCAAACGTGTGTTCTGCTTATACACCGCCCCATTCCACTTCAAGTAGTCTCTGGGCGGTTTACAGTTTAAATTACAGTATGCAGGCTACACATTGCCCCCCAGTAAGCTGGGTACTCATTTTACCAACCTTGGAAGGATGGAAGGCTGAGTCAACCTTGAGCCGGCTACCTGGGATTGAACCCCAGGTCGTGAGCACAGTTTTACCTGCAGTACAGGCATTTAACCACGGTGCCATGGGCTCGTGTTGCGCCACTTGGCTACATGGAGAATGTAGCCAAGTGTCTATATGGTATAATACTTGGCTACATGGTAAATGTTTAAAAAGTGCCAGATATAACTTTTTTTCAACATGTTTTTCTTTTTTTGGGGGGGGGGAGATCTAACCAGCTACTCCATGCAGGAATTGGCATTTTCTTTACTAGATAATAGGGGCTCAGGGTGGAAACAGGCTGCCTTTCTGCCTTAGAGAATGGAAAGGAGTGAACTGAAATTTAACAACATACACTTTTATATGCTTTCTGTCTTTCATTGCCACATGAATAATTTGCTGACCAATGCTCTTTGTGACAAAGGGAACAAGAAAGAATTCTGGTTCTCAGATCAATTATCAAACCTTAAAAAGTTTTCTTAACTTTTGGGCTGATCATAACCTCACACAGAGGTTGGAATACAGTAGCATAACGTACACCATATAAGGCTGATGACATCCATGAGCCATAGGATATTTTTTGGAAATTAAGATTTTCATTTTCCCTAACAAAGGTACTGAGGCTTCCTTGTGATCTTTTTAATCATGGGGAAAACACAGAGGTTGTAGGACAAGGGCCTCTTCAATTTCCAGAAACTGCCACCATTGGTGAAATCATCCAAAGTCCAGGAGAATTAGAAATTTTTAATTTTTCCAAAAATCTGTTGCAGCTGATGATCTCATCAACTTTATGTGTCATAACTTTTGGGAACATGATGTTAGCCACAGTGCAGAAAACAGATCAGCAGGGAAGAAAATCAAATTTAATATTCTGCATCTACTCTAATCTACCCTAACTGAGCAACTAAGCCAAAGCCACATGAAAATGGCATACAAAAGAGAATATAAATCCCATGTGATCCCACCCCACCTCTTGCCCCCTTATATTTTGAAGAACTCGATCCTTGATCTTTCCTGGCCATTTGTTTCCCCATTTTCACTAAGATGTTGAAAATGGCATCATTTTCAACATCTGATGCCAGCTCAGTGACTACCTTATATGGCAGGGCTGTTCAGCTTTGAACAGGCTGAGGTCTACTTTTTCCAGCCCAAAGTGCCAGAGGGCTACTACACTAAAACCTCTACTTACAAATTTTATCTGTTCTGAGCACATGCTCATAAGTAAAAAAAAATTGTAAGTAGAGCAGTGATTTCCCATAGGAATGCATTAAAACCAATTAATATGTTCTGGAAGGAACAGATTTCAAGGTGCCATGGCCCTTGAACAGCCCCACTAGGCTGAGACAGTGGGCTGGCAGACCCAGAACTTTGCTGGGGCAGTGGTGGTCCTTGGGATGGGGGAGGAAGGAGTGGAGAACTTATCCCCTCACTTTTTAAATTCATGGCCGGTGGGCTACTTTTTAACCCTTTGTGTGCTACCAGTAGACCGCAGTCTACCTGTTGGGCAGGCCTGTTATATGGTATCATTACTTTTTGTTTGCTCAGTTCATATTTTTAAAAATATTATGGCCAGAATTCTGTCGATGAATTATGTGTATTCACTTACTAATGGAATAAGCATTTTGTTAGTTAGCAGCAATTTGCTGTGGTAAGTTCTGCCTTTTCACTAGTGTGCATATAAATCAGCAGTAGGGAATGGGCAGTATTTCAACCCTCCGACTCCTACATTTTCCAGTGCAATCTAGGAGGGTTCCAACTCACATCAGAACTGAGCTTGGGCTCATTTCTTTTTGTTGCACCTTTAAATCAGTACCAATAGGCCCAAGCTGACTTGGACAACTTGCATTTTCTGGACAACAAAGCATTTGTCTGGAACCAGCATGTAGTCCTAATACAACTAGCAAATGTTTTGAAGCATACAAATTATGGTACAACTACATGTCTGGGATCAGCTTAGATTGTGCCAAGCTAAATTTTAATGCCTTTCAAATTATTACTGATGCAGTATCTTACCAAAAATTAAATAGAAACTGAAAACATCCTCTCCTTTCTCCTCTGCATAGGAGTACAAATGAAGATTTGCATTTCTCATGATCATTAAGGGGCTTAAGCAAAGTGGCAGCTTAAAATGTCCACTAGAGATGGGCACAAAACAAGCGATTTTTTGTTTTTGTTTTCATTTTTTTGTTTCGTTATGAAACGAAACGAAAAATGAATTTTGACTCCAAAATGAAACGAAACGACCCGAAACACGAAAAAATTTGTCGACCGCTTCGTTTTTGTTACAGCAAATACACTGAATTGTGCTAAATGGTAACGAAACTGCAATTTTTCATTTTCATTTTCGTTTTTTCATTTCATTACCTAACAAAACGAAAATGATTTTTTTTGCAAAAAACCTCACAAAAACAAAAATGAACCGAAACGGACCCCTAAACGACCAAACGACAAACAAAACACCATTTTTTTGAGTTGTGCCCATCTCTAATGTCCACATTGGTTTGATCCCAGTAATCACATATAGAGATGGGCACGAAACGAACAATTTTTTGTTTCTGTTTTTGTTTTTTCGTTTCATTACGTAACAAAATGACAAACGAATTTTGTCTCTAAAATGAAATGAAACAAACAGAAACACCGGAAATTTTGTCGTGCGTTTCATTTTCATTACGACAATACAAGTGATCTGCTTTAAATGCTAAGAAAAAGCACACAAAAATTGAAATAAATGGTAACAAAATGGTAATGAAATGAATGAAAATGAAAACAATTTTTTGCAAAAATTCAAGAAAAACAGAAACAAACCAAAATGGACCCCCTAAACGACAAATAAAAAACGAAATGCATTTTTTTTATTTGTGCCCATCTCTAATCACATACAGTGGAAATGAACCAAAACAGAGTGATCCTACACACACGGACACACACATGCGCGCATGCACACACGCACGTGCACACACACACACACACACACAAGTAGCACCTGAAAGGGATCCAAAAAGTTAAAATGGGCATCAATCAGGTGTAAACTTTTGTGTGTATAGAGAGTTAAAATAAATAAGAGGGGTGTAAAATAAACAATCCTGAAAGTGAACATTGTGATTTAAAAATGATACCAGAACATCACTTTACTAAAAGATAAAACAATTAACTCCCCAGCTGAGCAAGGTCTCTGTACATAAACATTGCTTTACTAATATATTTAATGGTTGACAGTCAAGCCATGGAAGAGAAGTGAAATTGCACGAAAGCAAATGATAAAGTGTGGCAATCATAGTGTGACAGGTAGGTGGGATTTGGAAGTCCTATAACTTGCACTCTCTGTAGCTATTATACTCTTGGTTTAGGTACATTGCTACCTAGACCCTTTACTTTAAATGCCTTAATTACTCCAGGCTTTGCAAATTAAGTCACCACAATAATGTTTATCATCCTAGTGGTAGCTTGCCAGATTTTGAGTTACAAGCCCTTGTAGTACAAGTTGTGCAAAAGTAATAGAAATTCCTATTTAAAATTTGTTGCTGGTGCGTGAAACCCTATAACTTGCAATCCCTGGAAAAGAGCTTGTTTAACCTTTTAAATGAGATGTTTACATCTGAAAGAGGCATAAATATACAGAAGCAGAAGACTCACAGACACCATCATCTCATCAAAATGCTGTACCACACACATACACAGGATGTCAACAAGAATCATGTGGTGGCAACAACAACAACAGCAGCAGATGAGGGAAACATTGATTATTGTTCCTAGATTCAAACTGGCCTGACCAGGTAAGCACTGAGAATAATTTTTATGTGTGTCTACTGATATTGTACTGCTGGGCTGTGTTAAGATGCAATCTGGAATATATAGAGATGAGTGGAGAAAGGCAGGGTTCGAGGAGCATTACTTTTCACTAATATAACATAGGCAATGCTTAGCAAAATTTACACCTTTTGCCCCATTTGTTTTTATGGTTAGGATAGGGTGTGTAAAAACATGGTTAGTACTTATATAACTGTCAGAAATACATGCTCCTGGAAGACAAATTTGGCAATTAATCAAATACTCACTTGCCAGAGTATATGTGACTATACAGTACATTTATAATTTTTTGGCAGGCTGACATTCCATTTGTATCTTTGACCACTGCTGAGAACTATGTTGCATCATTCTACCAATAGCAAAGAATTGCCCAAAGTGGCCCCACTATTAGATGGGTGGTATAGAAAATAATAAATAAATAAATAAATAAATAAATAAATAAATAAATAAATAAAT
>JAHTLZ010000129.1:71855580-71935773 GCA_023846285.1 Phrynocephalus versicolor | reverse complement strand
AATAAATAAATAAATAAATAAATAAATAAATAAATAAATAAATAAATAAATAAAAAGAACTATAAGGTTGAGAAACCAACACACTTACTCCATTTCACTTATCCTACACAGCTGACTCCTGGAAATCTGGTTTTCTCACAAATTGTAGTCTTTTGTATTGTGCTTCAGTCTAATATTGTTTCTTGGGCATCTTCCTTTTCCCACGCACTCTTGAATATGTCAAATGAAAAAGATAATGTTGTGTATCTTTGGGCAATCCTCAGTTTCCACTATTTGCTTCTGATGACTAAGTGAGAGGTAATAAAAAGTTTCCTGTCATCCTGGAACTAAAACATGTGTAACCTTTTTTAGCTTCTTAGGAATGTTTACAAAGCACATTCTAAAACAGAATAATATTGTGTTGTGAGATGACTATTCTGTTCCTTATAATTTTTGGTAGGATGACAGGGTTCCTATTATGTTTTTATTTACATTTTAATAATACATTTTAATAACCAAGCCTTCTCTGGAAGTTGAATCATGGCAACTGGACTTCTTTTCTTGAGAGACTGACCCATTTCACTGCTCATCCAAACAGCTTTGTCACTCTGACAAAAAGAAGACCAGTCACCATGACTCAACTTCCAGATAAACTCACCTGGATGACTGAGAATCTTCGCAGACAACCAAGGTTTATCTGTTTCTCTGTATTACTGGCCCTTCATTCAGACAAATTGCCCTGAACTGCTGTTTCTCAAGCAATTGCTTATCTGTGTTCTGCCTGTATTTGGGAGAAATTAATGTTTGGCTTCCGCCAGCCAGCTTGCCTGAAAACCCTCTAGTTGCACAATGGTTTTTTGAGGTTCATGTACGGATCTGAAAACTGCTATCTCCCAATAAATTGCACACTTGTATTGTACAATTAATTTGAAAAGGAGGCTTTGCATGTATAACATAAAGAAAAGAGAACTATTTGGCTCTTGGGATTTTCCATGTGACCCCAGTAGTAAAGACAGACGGAAACCTGTTGCTTTCCACATTTCTCTAGATCCAAAAGAAAGTTTAACCTGAAGTAGAGACCAGATGACTAGCCTTTATGCTGAGGAATAGAGATGGGCACGACTCAGAAAAAAATTTTCGTTTTCGTTTTCGTTTTTGGCTAGGGTCAATTTCGTTTTGTTTCCGTTTTCGTGAACTAATTTCAAAATTTTTTGTTTTTGTTTAGTTACGTAACGAAAACGAAAAATGAAAACGAAAACGAAAATTTTTTTCGTTTCTCCCCATTTAGCTCCATTATGTGTTTTTCCAGTAACGAAAAACGAAAATTTGCTCAAAATTAGTCGTTTCGTTTCCGTTTTCGGTCCATTTTTGAACCGTTTTTCGTTTTCGTTTCGTTACGTAACGAAAACAAAAAATGAAAACGAAAACGAAAATACCGCTAAGTCGTGCCCATCTCTACTGAGGAATTATATTTGCAGACATAGAACTGAGATAGAAAGCAGGAATACTGGACAGCTTGGTTCACTCTGCTTGTTCTTTTTCTCGTTCTTTTTTTAAATCAAAAAGGAAATTTGCACACCCTTTGAATGCTGTTATCCCTTTAGAAAAGGCACTTCCCAAATATTTCTCTCGCAGCCAAGAATGCACTATTTGTATGTACGGGTGGGTGGGTGCAACAAGCACCTCTAGAAAGCCATCTGGCCCCAGCGCGCAAGTAGCAGGCACCCCCGAGGATGGTAAGCTTCCTCAGGATCAGGTTAGATGGACACAATCCCCTGCAGTGGCAGGCGAGGCAGTGCCCTGATGTGAGACAGCTGGGAGAGGCAGGGTCTAGGTAAATAAAGGAGAAGAAAAGAGAAGGCAAACTATCTCCCAGCCTATCTTGGAAGAAGCGGGTAAGGTGGGGAATGCCAGGAGCTGCCTATTCACACCAGGTTTATTGTCATGTGACAGGAACCAAACATGGGAGACTCCATCCACACATCTGGACAAGGCTATGTCAGCCTGGATGTTACTGCAGCTATGGAGAGGGAAGCGAGCGGAAGGGACTAAGGAAAACAATCTGCAGGGACTGAGTTCTTATCCTCATTTATACCAGCCTTCTCTAAAAGGTATGTGTCCTAGTCTAGACCTAAGTTCTTCTCTTCTTCCTGCCTTGCAGAATCTGAACCCTGGGTCCCCAAGTTGATAAATGTTTTAAAGCAAAGCAAAGCAAAGCAAAGTCTTCTGCTTATATACCACCCCATACCACTTCAAGTAGTCTCTGGGTGTTTTATGTTTTTTTTTAATTACAGTATGCAGGCTACACATTATCTCCCCCCCACCCCACCCCAGCAAGTTGGGTACACATTTTACAGACCTTGGAAGGATGGAAGGCTGAGTCAGCCATGAGCCTGCTATCTGGGATTGAACCCCAGGTTGTGAGCACAGTTTTACCTGCAGTACAGGCATTTAACCACTGCGCCACGGGGCTCCTAGCAGACAGTAACTTGACCCTTTGGGACTAAGACATTGGGAACTGCTGCTGTAACTCTAATGAAAAACAAAGACCAGGAGATGAGGTGGAGCCCATGGAGTTGTTAAAAGGGAAGCCCCAGCTCCACTGGTGAGGAAGGGGGTGGGATGCACATGCATACAAAGGAAAATAATGTGAACAAAAATGGTGTGTACAAGGGCAACCATATCATGGTTTTTCCCCTTCAAGAGGGCTATCCTTCATGTAATCAGTTGCACAACCAGTCACACACCCAATTTTGCAACCAATGCACGGCCAGTTGCACAAAGGAGAGCCTGCAAGATAGGAACAGGCTCTGCACGTCCGTCACTGTATAGATGAGTTAGATTTTTATCTAAAATATTATTATATGAGAAAATGCATATAATTGCAATGTGCATATTATGTATTTTAAAAACAGAGAAAATGTGCTGGAATTGACTTATGATGAACATGCAAAAGACTGACATGAATTGGAAACTGACCATGTTTCTGATAGAAATACACACTTTGTGTCCCACTTCAAAACCCACTTCAAAACCAATTTCAATGAGAAATTTGGCAAGATGCATTTCAAAATTTTGGAATCTCCATGTGGCATATTTAATACTGTAGCTATTTTTCACAGAAAATGGCCCCAGTAAATAGCACTAAATGCTTGAACCTAGTTTATGGAACTGTAGAAGATAGACATAGTCTTCACTAATTGTGCTTCATATATTGATTTCCTTGTCTTGTGGTTTGTAATTATCATCAGTTGTCTTACACCTCTTGCCAATCATTTAATTGTTGTGGGGTATTTCCCCCTTAATTTTATTATTATTGTCATTTTATTAACTATTATTATTTTATGGACTTCTTTGTTTTTATGTGAACCGCCCAGAGTTCCCTTTTGGGAAATTGGTACGGTATATTAATATATAAATAAATAAATAAATAAGATTCCTTTAAAGTTTCATTTTTCAGAAAGATTCATGGACCTCTGTGTAACGCTCAGTTTTTCTCACATGTTATATTAAATGCTACACATTCACACACCTCTTTCCCACCTAAGGGAACTTCTTGACAGCAATCAGGATCAGGACTTGAATTGCGGGACTTGCTGGCAAGTTGGACTTAAGTCTCACTGGTGATTCGACTGGAATCCGACTTGGGTGTCTTTGTCAATGACTCAGGCTTGACTCACAACTTGGAATCCAACCAACCCTCCCTTTCTTCTGGAGAAATGAGCGTGTTTTTGTGAGGGTCTCAGACATAGGGCATGGTACTTGGTACTTGGCACTTGGTACCAAAGACTCAGACCTGGATGAGTGACTCAGATCCAGAGACTTGCTAATGTCCCTGAATCTTGTTGAGAATATCTGGCACTTTATTCTGTCTGTAGAAAATCTCTACGGCTGTCACAGATTAAAAAGATTTGTTCACACCTTCAAAATCCAACCAGTATTCTGAAGATCAGTTTGTGTTACTTTTTCTAAGTAATATATATTTTGGATGGTTTGTGGTATGAATGCCCATTTTATTTCTCTTCCCATAAAAATTATGGGAAGTCATTGCGGGCTACAATTCCTCGATGAACTGATCAAGACCTGCAATTGTTTTAAACACAATTTCTTTAGCAGGCAAAAGTCATATGAAAGTGACTCCCAAGAAGAAGAAGAAGAACATCTGTATATTCCTCATAACAGTTACGTTTTTGCTCAGATCCCCTCTTTCAAATCTCTTATGAGGCAGACAAACACTTCTTGTCATGGCTATTTCCACAGTAAAACCCAGATTGACAAAATCACAGTTGCTCAATACTTTAAGTCAAGGATCCACAAGTATCTAGGCCTATATGGCCTCTATATGCACAAAGAGAAACATGCACACAATTTTGCACACACACACAAAGGCAGACATAAGTGTACCTATGCATGCATACACATACACCATACACATGGATGGGAAACCTACTGCTGGCTGAGATCTTGGAACTAATGACATGGTAATGGAGGCATCTCAAATCCCCCAGCAATCTTCAGTGTTTTCCCACCATTATTAGCATTGGAAGAACAAAGGCATGAAAATTAGAGGAAAGTTGATGTGGTAACTCCAGCTTTGGGGGCCACACAGGCAGACACCAAATGTATGTGGTCCAAAGGCTGTTGGTTGTGTACCCCTGGAGTACTTAAATGCAATTAGCTGTTGAGTAAAAAAAAAATCCCCACCTTCCTGGAAGGAGGCAAAGCTTGTAGCCCAGATCACTTAACCAACCACATACTACTTGATCCACTGAGTATTTTTTTCTTAAAGAGGCATGGCTTTGTGACAAGTAACTGGGTTCTAGCAAGAACTTGTTTACGTTTTTTAACAAATCTAATCATTAATGAAAATTTCAAACTTATTTTCCTTCAGGGAAATTGTTTGGGCCTGTAAATATAAAATGTCAAAGAGTTTAATATACCATCTTTGGTTTTCCTGAGTGAGTATAACCACTGGTTGTGCCATTCTAAGAAAACTTTCCTGAAAACAGCTTAAAGTGAGGTTTGATTGTCTTTCAAATAGCCTATATCTTTTCTTTCATGAAAGCAGTGGATTTATATAAAAGACAGGAAGTAACATGAAAGATAAAGCATGCTTCTAGACCTAATGCTAATCTTCAGAAGGTATTTCACACCTACAGTATTTTGCTTTTTCAGCCCTCATCAAAGAAAAAAGTGTGAAAACGCTATAAGAATACAAGGGAGTAGAGATGGGCACGACTCAGAAAAAAAATAGTTTTCGTTTTCATTTTCGGCTAGGGTCCATTTCGTTTCGTTTCCGTTTTCGTGAGCTAATTTTCAAAATTTTTCGTTTTCGTTTCGTTACGTAACGAAAACAAAAACGAAAAATTTTTCGTTTCTCCCCATTTAGCTCCATTGAGCGCTTTTCCAGTAATGAAAAACGAAAACTGGCTCAAAATTAGTCGTTTCGTTTCCATTTTCGGTCCATTTTTGAACCGTTTTTCGTTTTCGTTTCGTTACGTAACGAAAACGAAAAAACGAAAACAAAAACAAAAATTGCGCTAAGTCGTGCCCATCTCTACAAGGGAGAGTACCCACTGTCGGCTACAAAGTTGGCAGCTCAGTGGTTCAGATCCCGGGTGTCATGCAGCGGAGTGAAGCTCCCGCTGTTAACCCCATCTCCTGACAACCTAGCACTTCAAAAGCAAGTAAACGCAAGTAGATAAATAGGTACCACCATAAAATGCAAGTAGATAAATAGGTACCACCATAAAAAGCAGGGAGGTAAAACAGTGTTTCTTTGCAGCCATGCCAGCCACAAGGCCATGGACTTGCACAAAACTGGCTCTTTAGCTTAAATACAGAGATGAGCACCACCCCAAGAGTCAGACACGACTAGCACGCATGAGCGGGGAGAACCTTTGCCTTGTTTTACCAAGTGGAATACACTTGGAACCCCTGCAAAATTTAAGGAACAAGATAGGACAGTTAGAGAACAAAAGCTTTGCCTGGAAACACCCAATGCCTTTTAAAAAAAAAAATCCTACATTTTCATTCCAAAACAAATGGAAGTTCATGGGGCCACAGTGCTGTAATATTCAAACACTGTGGTATAGAGGACAAACTAGCAAGCATTCAGAGCTGAAGTTAGAAATCATCATCAGCATTGTTCAGCCAACAGCCTTGACTTATGTTTGACTTACATTTCTAGCTATCTCAAATGCACATCAGAAGTATTCTATGCAAGTAGCTAATATCCTTCTTCACACAAATAATTGTATTTCATATTATTGCTTCTCATAGTAAACAACTGCATACTCATTTTTGCGAGATGATGTACATATAAATTCCTCAAGACTGAATCATGAAAACTGTTTATTTTAGCAAATCTGATTCACTGTAAAACAAACATATATAGATTCTTATAATTATCTTATAATTATGAGTCTTCACAGATTTAAATAGCAGGAGGAAGTGTGCTAAAGTGCTCTAAAATTAGACATCCAATATCTTATTCTTTGTATAACTATGACAAAATAGTTATGCACAGGAGAGGCTTTTAGGATTTGTCAGAAGCTCTAGAACACTGATTACAAGCATTTGTTAAAAACACAAAGCCAAAGATTTTAATTAGTTCTGCATATACAGTCATCTTCAGACCAAACTGTACAAAAATTCAAACAAGATACATTTAAAAATACTTGTCTGAAAAGCAGCAAGATATTTAATCTGGGGGAAGAATTAGATACTCTCTCTCAATCATTTGCAACAACTTTCTGGCAAACATGTGTGGCTTTTCCAATTTGTAGACAAGCGGACTTATTCTTATAAGGAATCCAAGTAATTCCAATCTCTAATTTGCACTGTATATTTGATCTTAAAGCAAGATGCTTGACATCTAATGGAAGCACTCCTTTCTCTGAAGAACTCTGTGGGATGTTAAAGTGTGTGGCTTTTGCTGACTCTTGTTCATTATTTACAACAATCTGATTCACTGAGCTACCCCACAAAAATCGTAGGCTCTAGAAGCCAAAATGAGCCAGAAGACATTTGGTCCTAATGTTCTGTCTCAAATCTGCATCATCTGCACTTACCACCACAACCGCCACCAATCAAAACTATCTACATAACCTAAAAGTGAATCCTTTGACTTCATTAGAATTGAGGGGGGAGCCCTGGAGGTTCTTCAGATGCCAAACCATTAAAACGCAGAAGCACCAAGACTAGGACTCCCTATCTAGTCAGTTGCTGTTGCTGCCCAGCATTGCAGAACTTTCCTGAAGTCTTCAGAACAAAATCCTGAAGAGAATCCCAAAGTCAGCCAGTTAAGATGTCTCCTGTCGACAAATCTCAATTAATTCCATGTATTCTAAGCTCCCTGCTGATGGGGCAAAACCCTGTCAAGTCAAATATCTCACACAAAGGGAGTGTCCCTTCCCAGACAGGTAGGGATTTACCTCTGTTGGAATGACCGGCTGCGTTTGATGCCGAAGAAAGAGAGGTCTTCTGCTTCTGCCGTTTCACTGTCAGCATCACCTGCTCCTGGACCCTTTGTTTTCCTGTCCCTCTTGTTTTCAGCTTGTGATCCGAGGGCAACGCTAGAGTCGAGTTGGCTTGATCTTGGAAGCATTCATAGGCCAGTGCCGTTTTCAATGGAGAAGGAGAATGAAGCATGACTGCAAGAACGGTGGGGAGGGATGTCACCTGTCTCTTTTTTGGAACTTAAAAAATAAACCAGCAGCAAAAATTCTTGATTTGAAGTAGAATCTCAAGGAGTCCTCCTTGCCATACGTCCCTCTGCTGACAGCCGCTTTTCCCCACACTCTGCTCTCCTGTGTGTGAGTGAGCTGGCACGCCCTCTGCTAGACTGGATATACAACCTTCAGCCTAGGTCTGTACACACCCACTGCTGTACTCGGCTTGCCGATCCCAAGACAGCACACTCACCCAGGTCCTGTAGGGCTGATGGCTGCACTATTATTGTTGCTGTTGATGTGCCTGTACTTTGAAAAGTCAGCAAATATGTGGCAAGGAATGCAGGAGCATCCGCTGGTGGTGGGAGGCGGTAGTATGATGTGTGATCTAGAAAGTAAAAGCTAGAAAGGGAGTCATGTCCCATGTAATTTTGCTCAAATCTGTTGGTGGAAATGGGTTTCTGGTACTTTTTGCAAAGTATAGAGGTGCATAGGCATGGCTCTCAGATGGTGAACTTAGTTTGCTGTGATCCCTGCCATTGGCCATGAACGCTAGGACTGATGGCCTGTGCAAACATATAGAGAGGGTCACAGTTGCCAACCAACTCTGGACTAGGAGATCCTCCTCTGAATGAACAATTTTCTTCTTTTCTCGGCACTGATTTAGGTCACTAGTGAAGAACTTGCTGTTCATTTGCTGATGCACTTTGGGGGGGGGGCAATGTGTTGCCTGCATACTGTAATGAAACTGTAAACCACCCAGAGACTACTTGAAATGGTATGGGGTGGTATATAAGCAGAACACTTTGCTTTGCTTTGCATGTTATTTGCAGAAATAAATGGTTGTTTTGAAGGAGCACTGAGTGTGAATTCCACCTGGATGGTATGGTTCATTTTCTGAAGCAGTTTGTGTAGCTCAAAGCAAACTGCTTTCTGTGTAGCTTTGCTTCACATTTACAAAGCAGAATTGATAACATACCTTCCACCTGTGACTCAAAGTTGAGAAGAAGAGATTCTACTAGCAATGCCTGAACAGAGCACCACCAGTAGATGCCACAACTTTGTTGCCACACAGTTTCTCATTGAGCAACTTAGGATATAAAACTACTCTCCGAAAAGTTTGGGCTACCTCTCTCAGAATTCAAGATAGTTGCTTATAATGGTTTGGTGGCTTGGTGCACTTTAGAGGATTGATGTGCCGATGCCACATCCTCCACACACTGCCTCATCCCATGGGCACCCCATCAGAAGCAGCACCATGGGTTTCCCTACCCCACCTTCTCATCCGAGTGGGGATCGATGAAAGGAGATGGGGCACGGAATCCTGCCAACTCCACACCTATGGGCCTGATCCTCTGAATTTCTCTGAACTACCAAACCACAGTAACGGCCCATCTCTACTCAGAATGTGTTAGGGCGCTTTTACATAACCTCTAAAATCCACTGACAACTTAAATTTGGACCCGAGATTGTGGGGTTTGTTTCTCTTCCTGTGTTCCCACTCTTCCGCACTTCATTGCTCCTGTCTGCAGTGAGGGGAGGGAGAAAAAAAGGGAGAAAAGAATGCAGGTTCACCTCCACTCACCTCCGTCTGCCTCCAGAGCAGCCCCGTATGGATTCCTGTTTCTTAAAGGGGTGGCGGGGACAAAAAAACAAACAGGAAGCGAGGGGAGCCCAGCATCCACAACTTTACAATTTGTATCGGAATTTTTTTTACCTCCGGAGACCAGGTACTTCTAAAGTGCACTGGGGCGCGCTTAGGTGGGCGTGGTCATACTTTATTTTTTTTAAGTCCACAGCTGGTGGGAAAACAATTTTGAGCTCCTCATCTGGGAGCCCTGGGATTTTAGGGGTCGTGTAAAAGCAGCCTTAGCCAATTAAGGCTGGCTTTCCAAGATCTCTTAAAAGGTCACAGAAATTTGGGTTGTGTCCTGTCAGAGTTTGGGTGGGCAAGACTCCATTGTTCCCAGGGGAAACAATACTCCAATGACACAATTGGAATATTGTTTCAATTAGGAAGGAATTCATATTTGGTGGCTGCACCTTGTCCAGATGGCTATGAAGGAATGTGTTTTCTGAGTGGGGGGTGGGGGGAGATAATATGGCTTCTGTAGTTACCATGGAGCATGTTAGGGAACATTTGAGCAAAACAGAAGCTGATGAGGTGGAGCTTTTTGTTACTCGATGAGTAGCAGTTGTTGAGAAGAAACTGATGAAAATGTGTTGCTTGTTGGAGAAGGATGTGGGAGAAAGACCTTTGATTGTGAGATAAAAGGTAACATCCGGAACTCACTTTGCTTTCACTTTTCAGGTAGTTATCTAGTAATACATCACACTAATTACTGTTTTACCTCTGTTTTAGTCCATAACATAGCAGCTCATTTGAATACACTGGATCCCCTTGATTTCAAAACATTTTAGTCCCATAAAAACAGATTCCAGAACTCCAATATTTTTCCCAAACTGTGGCTTATTGAACTTAGCTGTATTTGTGTTGGCAATAAATGCCTCTTTAAGTGCAAATAAACAGTAACACACACACAAAACTGTCTCCAGTGGCAAAACAAGTGTTATTTTTGTCTTTTATCCCATTCCTTTTGAGGAATTAAAAACAAGCTTTTATTGCCTGTGAATCTATTTTGTGGGTTTTTTCACAGAATATATTTTTAAAGGACATTAATCCAGAAAAAAGGGGCATAAAGCAAATTTGGATTGAGGATCCTGAGTAGGACATTAATTGTGTGACCGACCAACATGTTTTTTCGAAAAGGCAAAATGTAAGTTCTTTGCTGTTTACAGCAGTCTCTCATGTGCGCTTCACTCCAACCAATGCTATTATTCTAGAACCAGAATTTCTAAAGCAGAATCTATATTCTGAACATTAATGCAGCCTGTCTTAGAATTAGAATACAGTGATGCTGGTTGCAAGTTAAATGCAGGATATAATAATATCCTGAACTGAAAGAGCTGCATATTAGGAAAAAGAAATTTAAGAAGACTGCAAAAGCAGTTCACAAACAGAATAAATTATAAATTATTGGAGGCTTGGTTCATTAAACTGTTCCTCTCAGAAGATATTCAAATGAATCAAGAAGTCCTATTCGCATGCACACATAATGTATATATTTTCATATTCTGAGTGAACTAAAAAAAAAAACCAAAGGTAAGGAGACAGTAGAGTTCTGAAGAACAAAAGGTAGCAATGTGACCTGTTGGTCTTTGGTCTTGGGACTGGGGAGGTTAGTAGAGAGAATGTGGATATTGTGGTGACTCAAAAAATGAGAGGATATTATAGATTAAAATATATGAGGGTGCTTTACATCATGAAGGAGGTTACATTATGGCGGACAATGACCATGTTCCTTTAATAACAAGAGAACTTGGGGGGAAAAGGTAGCAAATAAAACTAAAGCAACAACTACCTCAGGCATTTATTTTATATTTATTTTTTATTTTATTTTATTTTTGAGTATTTTTACCCCTCTTTTCTCCTTGGAAACGGACCCAAAGTGGCTTACAGTAAGTAGGGACAATATACAGTCCAGTACAATTAAGACATACAGTGGTCCCCCACCCATTCGCGGTTCATATACTGCGGTCCCACTATATAGCGGGACCTCAGTATATGATAAAAGGCCCCCTGGGGAAGTAGGGGAAGCCTGTTTCACGCCTCCTTTACTTACTGGTGCTGCCCCAAATGGGCCTGCAAGGGCCTTCCTGAGACTTCTGCAGTCCTCCAAAGGCCCGGGAAGGCCCTTGCAGGCCCGTTTGGGGCAGCATCGGGCTGGGGGTAAATACAAAAGGCCCCAGCTAGGCACCTCAGGTCTGTCCCAACCTGCATCCATATATCGTGGATTTTCAATTATTGCAGGTCAGGTCAGGTCCCTAACCCCTGCAATAGGCGGGGGATCACTGTATTCAGTTTGAGAACAGGGAATTGAGGGGTATTTTACAGCATTAGAAGGCAACATTAAAACTAACAGTTGATAACTGTTTTTGCCAATGCAATCACACAAGGAGAGATATAAACACAAAGTTATAAGTTGTTATAAACCCAAAGTCTGTGTAGTCATGTCTGGTAGATTCAAATAAAAGACACAATGATATTCCATCATTCAGGAAAAGCTTCCCTGAAGAGAAAGGTCTTTGCCTGATTCCAGAAAGACAGCAGAGATGGGTCAGTCCTAGCCTCCAGTAGGAGGGAGTCCCAGAGACTGAATGCAGCAGCCAAGAAGGCCCTTTCATGTGTTCCTACAAGATGTACTTGTGAGGGTGGTGGGATGGAGAGAAAGGCCTCTCCTGATGACCTTAGCACCCAAGCCAGTTCATACTATGATTTGATCTTTGAGGTAGCTAGGAGCCAGGTCATACAGCGCTTTGTAGGTTAAGGTCAACACTTTGATTTGTGCCCAATAGCTGATTGGCAGCCAGTGTGTGACCAACCCTTTGTGACTTCACGTCCATGGAGTTCTCTTGGCAGCAATGCTCGAGTGGTTTGCCAGTTCCTACTCCATCTGCCTATGGCACATGGTGTTCTCTGGTGGTCTCCCATCCAAGTACTAACCAGGGTCGACTCTGCTTAGCTACTGAAATCAGGAAAGATTGGTTGGGCTTAGGGCATCTAGTCAGCTTTGGAAGCTAGTGGAGCTGATTTAATAGGTGTAATGTCAACTGTATGCTGCATTTTCAACCAGTCTAAGTTTCCTGAGACTTTTCATCAGACATCCCACATAGAGTGCCTTACAGTAGTCCAGCCAGGATGTCACACTCACTAGGGCACCATGGCCAGAGCAGGCTTCTCCAGGAACAGGCCTAACTGGTGTACCAGCTTTACTTGAGCAAATGTGCTCCTGGCCAAAGCATGGGTCATCTAAGTTCAGAAAAGGACTTGCAGTATTTTCATGACAGTTAGAAGGTTGGCACATGCAACTTTTAATTTTCAGGATTTCCTACCCTCTTCAAGTCAATAAGCTATATAATCCACAAGTCAATGAGAGTAGATGCTCGATAACCATTGCACACACTCCTTTATTCTTATGATAAATTCCACACCATCTCTGATTATGCTAAGTGCTTCACAGCATAACTTCCCTCACCCAATAAATACGTGCTTGGTGAAGGATATTGACAGATTCAAATCAGATGTAGATCTAAAGGGAAGGATGTGAGCCCTCCCCCAGCATATATGCCTAACTAACAGGCATGTATTTAACAAAATCAATTAACAAAATGACTCAAATGACTCAATTAAAACAAAAACAGTAGGCAGAACATGGCAGGTGAAATTCAACGACTAAGACAGATATAAAAACTCCAGCCGGATAACATGTCATTTGGAGGCAAAGAAGATATAAAATGGATCCCCTTGAGGCCAAGATTTCCACAATTTGAATATCACTACAGATGAGATAACATATTCCCATGGTATCCTATCAACCAAACAACGGCAGGATAAAACACACGAGAGTCTCAGTCATTCTCAAGAGACAAATGGATTCATAATATGTAATTTTTCTGCACTTTTTTGGAATTTGAGCTCTTTATTCAACCATCTGTGGGACTGGCATGACTAAGATATTAGAGCAATGATGGCAAACCTATGGCATGGGTGCCAAAGGTGGCACTCAGAGCCCTTTCTGTGGGCACCCGGCATCGCCCCTTCATAGCCACCTGTATTCAGGTTATATTAATGTATTGGCACTTTGCAAAAAAAAAAAAAACAATTAGTGGGTTTTGAATTGCAGTTTGGGCACTCGGTCTCTAAAAGGTTCGCCATCACTGTATTAGAGGCTTGTGGTGGAAATGGAATGAAAATGTTTCTAGTTCTAATGACAATGACTTTACATTATATAAAATTGTTATTTGCTCCCAAACAAAGATAATATGGTGGATTGTGGAAGTCAACAGCTGGTGGAAAAAAAACTGACGAAGCCATAGCTCAGGTACTCAGTCTCTCACTTGCAGCATCTTGTGCGCTCAGTACAACATGATGATGCCGTGAGTCATACTGCACACCCTGAAAACTAGGGACACACCCTGAGTGTTAGGCTTGTTCAAAGCATTTTTCTTCTGTGTTTCTAGGGGCCCTGCCAAGGCATGGATTGCAACCACAAGTCCTGTTTGCCTTACTTTGCTGCCAAGATACTTGATATCTTTAGTCAGGACTTGTCAAAATATCTCAGAATAGTAGGATCTATAATTCTTGTTTACTGTGTCGTCCATGAAAACAGTAGTTTACATCAGGGCAAATGACAAGATATCTTAAGGATGGCTACTGCACTGCTCAAACTCCCCAGCTTCAACATTTCCAGAAATGTCAAACCTGGGTAGAGTGAGAGACCTTATCCTCTAGGGGGTGGGAATGGGGTGGGTGGTGGGCAGTAGTTCAGAAAAACAGATTAGTCCCCAAATTATTTTAGTGAGCTAGCAACATAAAGTGCTCCACTAACAATTTTAGAATATAAAGTGTCACTTTTTACATAAAGCAAAGTGTTCTGCTTATATACCACCCCATAGCACTTCAAGCACTCTCTGGGTGGTTTACAATTTAATTGCCCCCCCCCCGAGCTGGGTACTCATTTTACTGACCTTGGAAGGCTGGAAGGCTGAGTCAACCATGATCTGGTTACCTGGAATTGAACCCCAGGTCGTGAGCACAGAATTAGTTGCAGTACAGGCATTTAACCACTGTGTCATGAAGCTCTTCATGCTTATTTAATTTTAGATGGAAACACCTTAGTTTTGTACCAGCAAAACTGTGGATGTATTGTTGGATTGTAGAAGTCAACAGCTGGAAAGAGCAACTGAAAATAATCCTCTGGTGAGTAGCCCTACTGTGTGGAATGGAGACCTTTCTCTTCTGTCAGTTCCATGTGGAACTCCTAGAAGGTGGGCCGGGCATGGGGTGCCACAATATGGGTGCCTCTGAAGGTGGGTGATGTGGGCCTTGGCACTGGTGTGGCCACAGGAAACCTGTCTGGTCTTTCTGGCCTGTATGCTTGGTAGGTCTTGGCTATTGTGTGGTCAAAGAACAGATTGACATGGCTGGATATTCCTGGGGCACAGGACGGCAAGGATTGGTGCACAGGTTTGGAGTTTAACTTCTTGAAGGGCTAGTTAGTGCTTGAGTTGGCTAAGAGTACAAACAGTGGTCCTGATCTTGTCAATGGAGACATTGTGCTCGGTGCTGATTCTCACCTTGGCCACAGTCCTGGTTTACCTGGGCTGCCCCCTCTGGCAGCAACAGCGGGTCAGCCCAGTTGCCAGTCTCATCTCTGTACCACCTCCTAGTGTTCTTTTGAGGGTGCCTTGCATGATAAGTAACTAGTTTTAAATATCTTGGCATCAGTTTCCACTCCACCGGTTCTTGGCTCCCCCATATTAGGCAAGCAGCAACAAATGCTAGGAAAACCTCTACTGCCTTAGATTTTTTTCATACTAAAGGAGGGCAACATACACCATCTGCAGTTCAGGTATTTAAGGACAAAGTCATCACCCAAATGATTTACGGTTCTCAGTTATTTGTGTACTCCAATCAGAACCCTCTTTAGATAGTCCAGACTAAATTTCTAAGAGCTATTTTTGTGGTCCCATCATGTGTTACTAATCTAGCCATATGGATGGAGGCTGGTTTAATCTGTATAAGAGCCTCTGCCAAAGCTCTTTTGTTTAATATTTGGCTAAAATTTAATTTTCTTTCTGAGGGCTTGTCTCCTCTGATCCTTCTGGATTCTTATCAATGGAAATGGTTCTCATTAAATCATGTTATATCCTTGGGCTACAGTAGTGCAAAAGCAGCTATCCAGCAAAGGATCCGGGATATCGAACTTCAAGAGAATCAGGACTTGTTGACACATATAAGTATTGTAAGTAATAATGCTTTCTCACCCCTCTCTTACTTGAACACTCCCCCCCAAAAAATTCAGAAGAGCATTCACCCTGGCAACGCTGAATGTGCTTCCTTTCTAAATTGCTGGATGGAAAATTTCAAGGGGTACCCTGTTGCCATCATTTTTGTCCCTGCAGCAGTGGTGAGGTGGAAACTGTGGAGCATGTCTTCCTTTATTGCGGGTTTTATAGGGATTTATGCAAAGATACTCTGTATCCAGTCCTTCAAAAGTACCCAGGGAGATCACTGGAATTTTATATATATATATATTACTTTCCGATCAGGACCCAAATATTACAATGGTAGTAACTAAATTTTTGTGCAGCAGCCATGGCTTGCTGTAAGATGTTGTCCACCATTGATCCCTAGTTTGTGCTCATTTTGAGCCTTGTATAGTTTGTGATTTAATTTTTTTAATTTTTTTTTAAAAAGTGACCCGACCGCCCCCTGCTGTCCCCCCACGCTGCCCCAAGGCTTCTCGGGGGAGCCTGGGGGTGTCATGGAGTGACCTGATCACCCCCGCTGCCCCCCATGCCCCCCAGGCTTCTCAGGGGAGCCTGGGGGTAGCGCAGAGCGATCCAGTGGCCCCCAACCCCACCTCCCCGAGGCTTCTCGGCAGAGCCTGGGGGCAGCACAGAGCGACCCGATCACACACACACCGCCACCCTGAGGTGCAGGTACTGCGATCCCGCAATGTAGTTGGACCGCAGTACCTGAACCGTGAAATGGCGGGGGTGTTGTAATCAGGGCGAGAAGAACCCTCCTAATTTCCTGCATAACTCCACCTGTGTCCAGCAAGGTTCCCCCCAAGCAGGTGCATATGTTTATCATCCCACACCACACCCCAGTGTGAGGCTTTTCCTCCCATTTCAGCCACTTTTGTTTTGGTCGCAATCCAACCAGCAATGGGGGCGGCAGGGAAGGTGCATGTGCGTGTGCAGTCCTCATGCACTCACATAAAAGAAAAAGCTCCACACAGTGAGAAAACAAATTAGAATTATACCAAAACCATCCTCCCCCAGTCCATGCAAAAATAGTCTTCTACAAAACTGGCCCCTGGTACCAAAAATGCCAGGGACTGCTCTATGGCATCTCCTGCAGTTATGCTATCTCTGTCCCTGTCTCATGGGGAACAACACATTGAAAAGGCCAACAGCTGGCTCACCAATGTGGGAAACCCACCTGCTGCACAAGAGAATACCTGTTGGAGCGTATCTTCCAAAGATCAAGTGAAGCCCAACTCACTAGAATGTCGCAGGCGCTCTCACTCCGAGTGGCCACGCCCAGGGAGGCGCAGAAATCAGCTACCCGTAACCACGCCTTCTCAGTGGCTGGCCCCTCACTCTGGAACCATCTTCTGAGTGAGTTGTGCCTTGCACAGTCCCTGCCCACCTTCAAAAAAGCATTAAAAACCTTGCTTTTTAGGGAGGCATTTGGCAGCCTGGATTAGGTTTTTTTTTCTTTTTGCTGTCTTGCCGATGATTTATCGACTCTTTTGCTGAATTGTTTTTATTATATACTATATTTTATTCTCTTATCGTTTTTTCATTTTCATTTTGATTGATGTATTGTTCCTTTTGGGTTTGTCTTGCCCTCTTTGTTCACAGCCTGGAGTTCGTTCAGGAAGACAGGCGGTATAAAAATGAATGAATGAATGAATGAATGAATGAATGAATGAATGAATGAATGAATGAATGAATGAATGAATAAGAGGGGGCTCTTGCCAGCCCCACATTATCTTAGGAAGAAATCCTATGAATGCTATTATTTGCTGTTGTTGGTTTATTTTATCATATTGCCTCCAACGTATGGCGATTTTATGAATGAGAGACCTCCAAAATGTCCTGTATTCAACATCTTTGCTCAGCTCTTGTAAACTCAATCCTGTGGCTTCCTTTATGGAGTCAGTCCCTCCTATATCCATTCTTCCTTTTTTCCTGCTGCCTTCAAGCTTCCCCGACATTATTATCTGTTCCAGAAATGTCCATTATACATCCTTATCATTAACAAATTATATTCCAATTCATTCATGGCTGCCCTACTGGATCTCAGTCTTCTTCTGATTGAACCATGAAACATGATTGAACCAAGGTTTACCATTATAAAAAGCTATTTTAATTTCTTCACTGTCAACATTAAAGCTGGATAGTATGCACGTACCATATCTTAATAGCAATAGTAAAATTAACCTTTTGCTCAATATAAATTAGAGAACTTCCTCACCCATTTTCTAAAATTTAGTGGATTAAAATCTTCTTCGACACCAATTCTTCAGATGCCCTATGACATGTCAGATTAAGGAACAGGTGAAGATGCAGATATAAACTAAATGCCAGTGGTTTATTAGCATAGGAGTGGGGCTACAAAGCTGTTAATTAGCAGGTCTTAGCCAATGTGATAATGTTTGCCAGGTAGACTAGGGTGTCCTAAGGAAGCTCCAGAAGGAAAGGAGGTCAATTATCAGCTATTGAACATAGTCATGGTGTAGATTTGACAGACTTTTTCTACCATCACCACTGAGTTTATCACTACAGTTTTCTTTCACTTTCCCCTGAGCATCTTTCTTTTTCACCCACCCTCTCATTATAACCTCACAACAACCCTGTGAGCACAGTTCAGGTGAGAGATGGAGACTGGCCAATCACTTGTATGGATTTGAAATTAGGGTCACCCTAGACAAACCTTCCCTATTTTGCACAGGTTCACTATTGTGAACTTGGCAGTTTTCCTCTCCTTCTCTAGGAGAAGCTTCTCATTTTCTGGGACTGTAAGGCTGACACTGAGAATTTCAATGAACCATGCAGTTTTACTTAGAGCTGCTGATTTCAGATCTCAGTCTAGTGACTGTGGCAATGTTTAGCAAAATACCCAGTACATGACACAGCCTGGCAAAATGGAACTGCAGGAGATGTGAGAGAAATATGCAGTCAAATTTAGTGTGATAGTGCATGCTGCTTGTGGCAAAGATTGCAGCCCCAAGTGCTTATGTAAGCAGAAATTCAAAATAAGAATATAGGTGCCTGGGCGGTACCCTAGTACAATGGTTGGAAATGAATGTTCCTCAACTCGTATGGGGGAAGGCATTTACTGATTTCTTTCTGAAGTCTGCTTAGCTGGCCTAGTCTTGTAGCAACTGTTTCGTCAATCACTGCCATACTTCTATTTTTCCCTCAGAATTCAGTGTGTAGTAAGAAATTATCTTCCCAATTCTTACACCACAGTATTTTACCACTGGGAAACTGAGCTTTTCCCTGGCAATAAACGAGTGAATACAGTTTCATGTGCCAGGTGAAACTGCTGGCAATTATTCATTCCACCACTTTGTGTAAACTGTGCACCTTTTTTATTCTTCTCTACTTGCCAGAGAGCCTTCCAGCAAGTGCAAATGAGACATCTGGGCTAAATGGAAGAAGTTGGTCTAAAGAGCTGGCATAACACTTCTCTAATATACAAACATCTCAATTCATTTATAAAGGGGGAGAACAGTTCTAGCCAAAGAAGAATACTTTCTAGGCAAAAGTGAACCCTGTTATCAGTTAAGAACCCTCTTATTAATTATAAAATGAGAGGGAAGGAATGATCTTCTGTCCTAACACAGAACATCAGCGTGCTTGCATGTTTGAAAATATACCCTCTGATGTACCTGCAAGGAATATTACATTGATCCCAGGGAATTTCAGTTCTCCATACTGGAAGGGATGGGATTCCATGCACATTCAGCTTCTTCTCAAAACACAGCCACATAGAGATGCTCATGAACCACTCATTTGGTAATTCATATTGATTCCTTTCTCACTCGAATTACCAGTTTGGGGCTTCCCAGCCCTGCCTCCTCTGGCAGGCACCCTGGTCAGAGTAGGTGGGGATGGAAGTGCCAAACACCTATTCAGTGATGACACAAACTGTCACAAACTGCCAAACGGGCAGTCTGCCCATCTCCACAGAGCCAACATTTGCAGGAACCAACTAAGAAAATTTACCTAAGTAGTGAAAATAGTGTCAAACATTTCTCTCA
This sequence comes from Phrynocephalus versicolor, assembly GCA_023846285.1. Classification (NCBI taxonomy): domain Eukaryota; kingdom Metazoa; phylum Chordata; class Lepidosauria; order Squamata; family Agamidae; genus Phrynocephalus; species Phrynocephalus versicolor. Next base: position 71,916,218 of record JAHTLZ010000129.1, on the reverse strand, counting down.
TGGGAACTGTCACCATTCTTGCTGAATTTGTTCCAAAATGGTTTCTTTTATACAGTATAAGAATGTCCAGGGAGGAGAAATTTGTGGGGAAAGTTTCATGGGCGGGGTTCATAATTTTTATAAATTTTAATTTTAATTTACTTATGAAGTGGCTGGGGACTGCATGAACATGTTTTGTCTTCATTGCACAATCCTTCCTGTGGTAGTTAGCAGCTCACCCACCCCACCCCAGCTTCCCACACTTCAGAGGAAGATGTCATTAAGTAACTCTTTCTAAAGGACTTTTCCAGATCAGTAAATGTGAGTAGTTAAGAGAGGCTACAGAACAATGAGGAGACATTTAACAGAAAAGAAAACAAACTGCAGCATACTCAGCCACTCTGCAACCTTGTAAAGGTTGAAAAATTCCCCCAAAAGAAAGGGTAAAGGGCCTAGGATTAAGGCAGGAAAATGTACTTTGCTTTCGTGAAGCACAAAACCTTCAGGAAACTGGGTGAAAGATTCTGGCATAGCACTAAGCTGTACCTTTTTTCCCCAGTGGATGCAACACTGCTACTCCACCATGTTTTTTTTTCAAAAAAAAACCCAACATTAAAAACAAAACAAACCAAAACAAACCCTAAAATGAAACAAAACAAAATGAATTGCCATTTTTTTGTGTTTGTGTCTATCTCTGTGTGTTGCGTCGTTACAGTCGTGACCGACTCTTCGTGACCTCCATATCCATGAAGTTTTCTTGGCAGGAATACTGGAGTGGTTTGCCAGTTCCTACTCCAGGTGCCTACAGCACCTGGTATTCCCTGGTGGTCTCCCATCCAAGTACTAACGAGAGTGGCCCTGCTTAGCTCCTTAAATCAGGTGAGATAGGACATGCTTAGGGCATCTAGGCAGCTATATGGACAAAATACAGAGAAACAGTGGTTTTTCTATAGGCAAAGGTGTCGTACAAGGGTGTATTTTTTCTCCCTTTTAGTTCAGTCTATTCTAGCTAAACTAGATTCAGATGAAGGATGACTAAAATTGTTGGAAGAAGCATCAATAATTTAAGATAAGCCGATGAAAACATCTTACTAGCAAGCAGCAATGACTTGAATCAACATCTGATGAAAGGGAAAATGTAGTCCCAAATGTTTGTGGACTACAAATTCCAGAAATTCTGGCCAGCACAGCTAGTGTTGAAGGCTTCTCGAGTTTAGTTGAAGAACACCTTGGAACCCAAGTTGGGAAACCAGTGGTATAGATTAACGTCGCTGCAGAACAAATTGTCCCTGTATAGTGTAACGCTTTAAAGAAGTGTACCGGTATGTGTTTTGTTCCTGCTCCTGAAGTTGGAATCTGAAAAAGTGTAAATGCACATGTCCATTAAGCCATGGCATCAATTATCTAGCTATGTTCCCAAATGCTTATGCTAATTCCATTTGCATTTTGGAGGGTGTGCTCTGTACCAAGGTGTTTTGTTTTGTTTTCTATTTTGATCAGCCTCTGTGACCGTGAGAAATAGACAAGCTCCTCACCCCATTACATCTATATTCCCATATAGCCCTGCAAAAATCCATGAATGTATTTGATGGTGCTTTTGATCATAAGAAAATTGAACAGTCTTGTCACTAAAACAGGCACATTTGGTTCTTTAACTCAGTCACTTGCAAACATTTTATAGGCTACAGCCCATTTAGAAACTGTTTTCAGGTCCAAAGGCTCCCTGGAAGCTATTCATACAATATGAACAGATGACTAGAAAATCCCCTTCTCACATTTTCAGTGTGAGCCCCCCTTCAGATGTGCTAGGGCCTCCCAAGGGGAGGCATGTGACCCCTGTTGAGAATGGCTGTCTTAATGCAACACAGTGTGACTGATTGATTTAAGATCTTTTAAGATCCAAAGTGTCTGGTTAGCAGTTGCTTTGAAGAAGCCACTTAATTGTAAATGTTTTCTTGGCTCTCCTTTGGATGACAAGTTTGGGAAGACAATGTGCATTTCCTTTTAATTGTTGCTAACATATAACCAATGTTTTTGAAAGGGCTTTTTAAAACTGTCACTGCATCACTGATTCACTGTATCCATTAGAAACCATTAAAAAGAAATGCAAAATATTTAAAGGAAAACTTCCAATATCTCTAAAGCTGCTCAATGATGTTGAAAAATGGGAGGCAAGAATGCAACAAACAAAAACAAAACAACAAACAAACAAACAAACAAATGTTTGCTTGAATTTACTGCCTGCAGTTTTCCTTAAAGATGCAAAGCAGCTTCTTCTGTGCTACAGATGCTAAGGAGGGCTTTTTTCTTTTTCTAGGTGCATGTCTCAGGGAAGTAAGTGCCAAACATGTCACCTATAAGTTTGCCCAAGGCAGTGACATACTTGCCCAAGGGAGGCTAGTGTTTGGGGACAGTCTGAGGACATCTTCCATATCTCCAGCATAAAAAATAGGTGTGCCTCAATCCTTAACTCTGAGTCCTGATGCATAGCTTATATACTGGATAAGAAGCTACTGTTAGAATCGAATATGGAGAAGCAGAATGGTTTCCCATAGGCAAAGGTGTGAGACAAGGATGCATTTTATTCCCTTATTTGTTCAACGTATATGTAGAACTAGACTCAGATGGAGGAGTAGGGAAAATTGGTGGAAGAAACATCAGTAATTTAAGATATGCAAATAGCACCATTTTACTGGCAGAAAGCAGCAACCACTTCATTTCTGATGAAAGTGAAATAAAAAGTGCCAATCAGGACTCCACTTAAATATTAAGTGGATAACAATCATGACTAAAGAAGAAATGCACAACTTAGCTTTCAGTCATCAATCTAAACGGAGACTGCAGCCAAGAAAAATAGAAGATTGAGACTCTGAAGGGCAGCTATGAAGGAATTAGAAACGATCATCAAGTGTGAGGATGTGTCACTGGAGACCAAGGCCAAGATCAGCCTAATTTCTATGTTTTCTAAATCACCATGTATTGGTGTGATAGCTGAACAGTAGGTAAAGCTGACAAGGAAACCCCCAGTTCATCTGAAATGTTGTGGTGAAGGAGAGCTTTGCAGAAGCAAAATTTTGAAACTGAGACTGTCCTACTTTGGACACATAATGAGAAGGAGGGATCTGCAACTGGTTATAATATTTTATCAAATTCTGCAGCATATAATTATTGGGACCACTATAATGTAGTTCATCTACAAGTAAGTTATTTCTATTACCTTGTCTCTGTGTTTTGTTAATTTTTCCAGTTCTTTGTTTTTAACTCTCGCAACCTCTGGAACTGCAATGTCAATTTTCCAGACATTACTTCATTTTATTAGTGTTCTCCGTGGTGTATTTTGCTCAAAATGTTTATATTATATTATATTATATTATATTATATTATATTATATTATAATAATTGCTTTTTAAGCTTTCAAAGGTTGTCTCTTTAATAATGTAAGCCATCTTAGGTCCTTTTCAAGGAAAAAGGTGGAGTAAAAATATTTTACATAAATAAAATATAAAACAAGTCTCAACCCCACATTTGATGTCTGGAATCATAAAGTATGAACTACAGTGTATATTGCTCCATCTTTATGTATAATAAGTACTAATATGTGGGAAATTTGGCTATGTAAAGAGGCACCTTACTAAAATGAGACAGGAGACAACTATTCTACATAGAATCATGACAGCTGATACTCATCACAAACTAGAAAGAGCATGGTGATAAATAGAGATGGGGATGGATAAAAAAATGAATCATGATACTGAATGAAAATCTCCAATTCATTAACTATTCATCACTTAAGAGCCCAACTAATATGAAGGGGTGAATATTTCCTCCATTTTATTCAACCTTTTTTTGCCCATGGCTGTCTTCAAAAGCCCCATAAACATACATACACACACCAGACCCACACCAGCTATTATGGAGAGATATCATCTAAATAACCAGGCTTAATGCCCTGTTCTGTTATATCCAAGGCTCTGACCAGATATTGTTTTGAGGCAATGCATAATGATAGTGGTATTCAGAGAAATTGGATAGGGTTGTCTTAAATTAAACAGCACACTACAAATAATATATAAATAAAACATTATGTTAGCGTTATATCGTGTGCAATCATATGTACTGCCAGCAGCAAAGGACAAAGCAAAACAATACTATTAAAGCAAAAGATAACACAGCAAGATTGATAGATACTCCCACAGTATCCATTATATTTTGGTTTAATCAGACAGCTCACTGTATAATCTAATGGCAATTGTAAGAGGCATGCATGGAAATTCTTGTAGGATTCTGAATCTAGCTCCTTAAAAGGCTGTAGGATGATGAGGGCATTTATTTCACAACATGCTCTTTGAGTTTTAGAATATTAACTGCTGGCACAGCTAATATAATTTAAAGCAATATAGCATGCTCAGAACACTGCATCTTTGAGTCCCCTCAATTAACAGAGTAGGCTTGTCAATATAAACTGAAGATATTCTGGGGCATTAAAGAGAATAGGATCACTATTCTGCTGCCATTTTTTAAAGGTCCCCAATGGACAACATCTATATAGCAATGTAAAATCTAGTATATTGGGGTTGAGGGGGTAGAATCTACTCTTATCCCCTCACAGAAGCCTAAATTTCTATGCAGAAGGCTGCAGAGTGATTTGAGGGAGCCTGGTGCTCCACTTTTATGCTATCTGAGTGGGCTGGAATGAAAAGTACTCTCTCAGAGTACACTGGATTCCCCTACTGGCCAATACATAGTTGGCAGAGAGCTTCCATACTTTGTTGACCATTGGGGGAGGGGGCAGAAGGAGGTATCTCGTAGACCCCCCTTTTAATCTAGCCTCTCTGTACATTGGTATAGTCATAACAGTCCCCATTGACCTGCAGCTTCACTGTCCCTGAGGGCCACTACTTCATCAGCAACAGGGTACTCAGGTAAGGCTGGGTTCCCTTTTCTTTAAAAAATAATATTTTCATTTCATTTCATTTCAAAGAGCATTACAAATGTGAGTGCCCCATTTCCAACCCATGGAACAGTCCACGTTGTAGCTTTAGAGAACAGCCATCTTCTTCTACTAATAATATACGTGTTCTGTTGTTACAGTCGTGACCGACTCTTCATGACCCCATATCCATGGAGTTTTCTTGGCAGGAGTACCTGAGTGGTTTGCCAGTTCCTACTCCAAGCATCTACAGCACCTGGTATTCCCTGGTGGTCTCCCATCTAAGTACTAGCCAGGGCCGATCCTGCTTAGCTTCCGAAATCTTATAGACCAAGTCAAACTGAAAAGGCATCAACCTGTAGCTGATGTTCTTGATGAGTGGTATCAGTTGACAACCTGAAATATCCTTTTCTTGGATTTACCTAAAAACAAAATAATCCACACATGCTTCCAGACACCCGATACACTATTTCAAAAAACTTTTGTTGATTTATTATGTCTTTATGTTGTATTATGAAACAAAAATGTTTCTCATTTCATACAAACACAGCAGCTTCTCACAAATTTCATAATTCCAAGTAGTAAGTGATATTTTAGTCTTCTTTTTTCAAAAAAGAATATAAAGTGGTACCTTGTATAAAGGAATTAATTCATTCCAAATGAAATTATATTAAGCAAATTTTCCTTTATACAAATTTCCCATAGGAATGCATTGAAAACAGAGTAATCCCTAATTGTGATCATTTTTATGTTGTTCGGATTTGCCCCAGAGATGATTCTGTTGAGCAAATTTCCCCTATCTCTGGAATTTTTTATGTTGTACAGATTTTATGTTATACAAACTGTTTATTATACGAAGATCCACTGTAGCTTCCTCTAAAAGGTTACAGTTGATTTGAATGCTTTGGACACCTGATTTATTAGTAATATAGTGACCCCCCTATCGTGGGGGTTAGGGACCCAACATGACCCTCAATAATTGAAAATCTGTGATATGCGGATGCAGGTCGGGTCAAGCCTGGGGCACCTAGCTGGCAGCTCTTGTACTTACCCGCAGCCTGTTGCTGCCCCGAACGGGCCTGCAACAGGCCTAGAAAGGCCCTTGGAGGCCTCAGACATGATTTTCGGCAACCCAGAAGTGATTTCCGATTTGCAGGGAGGCCCCTTTGGGACCTCCAGAAGGCCTGGGAAGGCCCTTGCAGGACCATTTGGGGCAGCGTCAGGCTGGGGGTAAGTAAGTAAGGCCTGAAACAGGCCTTTCCCCCTTAACCCAGGTTTTTTTTTCATATACTTCATTCCCGCAATATAGTGAGACCGCAGTATATGGATCACAAATGGGCGGGGGAACCACTGTATTTATTTGTGGATGAAGTACTTCTTGCAGCAGCTGAAATGTGACTATTAATGTTTAGTTGGTAATACTTCCCACCACCACCACCACTACCACCACCACACAAAGCTTTCTGTGTTTCAAATTGAGAATGTCAGGCAAAAATCAAAGAAAAACAAAACAAAACAAAACAAAAGACACAAACATGTGGCACCTTAAAGACTAACTTTCATATTTTAATGTGACGTTTCATGCACATGTGCACTTCTTCAAAACATAGTAGCAGAATGAGGTGTGGGATATGAGATGAGATACAAATTTCGTACCAGATATTCATTGAGCCTAGATATGATTGGCTGTAGCATATAGAATTGGTGGTGGGGGGGAGAAATAGGGGAGGGGAGGGAGGAGGAGGGGAGAGAAGAGGAGGGAGAGTCAATTAGTAAAAATGGTAAGAACATTAAATGGTGAGAAGATGAGTTAGAGCTGTATAGTTTTATGGTTTTATGGCTCAAGCCAGCCTCTGTTTATGTTTAAAAGTATGGGAAATAAATTCCTCAAGTAACAGTAACCATATTGGATCAGATCAGATCAGAGGGGTGGTGGAAAAGACAGGGGGGCGGGGGGAGAGAGAGAGAGAGAATGGGAGTTATTAAGTTATAGTCCATGAAAAAAATGACAATGTAGAGTTTTTACCTTCGAGTCCATGAAAAAGTGGCAATGTGGTAATATTACATTTGATAATGACTCTGAACTTTGAAATTCAGTACTGAAGTGTGGACAAATTCAGATTCAGAATTCCACTCTCATGCTATCGTTACTGAAGGTGAGTGTGTCCCTAATTTAGTCACAGCTACAGTAGAATAGACTCAGTGACATGAATGTGATAGGTTAGGCACAAGTATCATACTGTTCATTCTATTTCATTGGTTCAACTTTGCAACTAACATTTGTTCAAGCCTGCTGTTTTCAATTCTTAGAACTTGAAGAGAAGCTAGTAAAACAATTAGAACAACATTTGCTTTCTGCCAACCAAAGGTAACAGCACAGCACACAAGAAAAACAAATCAATTGACTTTATTGGCTGGCCTGCATCTCTACGAACAAACCACCTCTTTGTCTAACATACCGAGAACATGAATCCCTTTGTCATTTTCAAGGCTGGGAACACTGAAGTGGAAGATATTATTATGGCATAAGCCTCACCCTGAAATACGCACCAACTGCCATGATGCCATTCACTATCCAGTGTGTATCTGCATCTATTCATGAATATACATCATACATTCAAGCACACCCATGTCCCTAAATTTATGTATGTGGAGATTTTATCTTCTTGCATATAGAAACTCCTGGATTATATAGTCCTTTTCACAACTGTACTCATTCTTCCAACTATCAGGCAGATTTACAGTGGCTTTTATAGCAAGTAGTTTCATTTTGGTCTGAATTTAGCACATGTTTTTTCGGGGGGGGGGTAGAGCTTTCATGCTTTTTCATTGAAAAGAAGGAAGCACTGATGATGTTAGACCATCCAAGACCTCCCTTACACACTGGGAGTTTAAAAATCTGTTAAGGTTTTGTACGACTTGTGCAACCAGATGAAGTTCTTAATCATTTCAAGGCTTGTGAAAATGATTAACATGCTTCTGGGATGGCTAGAATTTGAAGTATTGAGGCTGTAGGCCAACAGTAGCCCTGAGGCATAGCTATGATTCCCCATGACAATGTGACTGTTTACCCCTTTGGTTAAAACTCAGTAACTCTGCTATTGTCAAAGGACCTGCACGGCTGGTTGTGCCTTGCATAGTTGTGTCACATTCCAACAGAACAGTGAGGATCAGTAATCATCATGAGACACATGCCATGCTGGAATTTCTGCAGTGATACTGCTTCATGCATTCTTCTGGGAATCCAAGATCTTCTTCATTTGTTTCCTTTATTATTGATTGGGCGTGTTGTTTGCCTGGTTTCTATACCTGCATTAAGAATCCCTTCACTTCCTTACTGTCAGCACTTTCTTCTTGGATCAAAAGCAGCTTGTCTTGCACAATTGTTATGGGTTTTAGATTATATTAGATGGACCATGTAAAGGCAGTTCCCTATGCATTGCCATACTGGTGCTGGTATGCCACATTCTACATTGAGCACCTATGTGATGTGCTGGAACACCAGATCTAATCCATGGAGGCACCACTGTGCAACTAGCAGGACTTAAAATATCTACTAGTAATGTCATGGTGCCAGATACCACAGAGATCTTGTGGATTCCATGCTTCAATACATTAGAGCTGTTTTAGCTGCACAAGGGGAACCTACATGATATTAGACAGGTGAATTTCATATTGTGGCTGATCAGTGTAGGAGGCAACAGCAGTCTTCGGTTTTTTGCATGTAAAATGGGACCATTCACATCAAAATGTTCAGTGGGAAACAATGAGAAATGTGACATGACCCTCCTCCTTGTCAGCATTGTCAGGCACAGAGTTAATTGCTCTTTTTAAAAATTATGCCTGTTTAACAGTAAGAGAGCATTTCCTAAGTCAACTAATTTTTGATAAAGCACTTTATATCCTTCAGCATTTTGCTGAAGGTGCTTTAGTAACTGCTTACTTTGAGTGTTTCTCCAAATGCACTCATTTATACCACGGAAATATCTGGAAGTTGAGTCATGGTAACTGGACTTCTTTTCCTGAGAAATCAAAACATTTCACTGTTCATCCAAGCAGCTTCATCAGTCTGAGGAAAGTTAGTGGTGACTACTACATTTTATAGTTCATCCTCATTTCACATCACCCTGGTCTAAAAAGGGTTGTAATTTGAACAGTGGCCTGAATAGTCTCATTAGGTGAACAATGGCCATGGGTGCATGAAAGTCCCACCTATGCAACCTTTCCCAACACCCAATAAGTATGGGTTATTAGCTATGGCCTTGCTGGTGGAGGTGGGAAGTGCTTCTCATTTGTCTGGGGATTGATGAAAGGGCCGCTTGATAAGTAGCAGACAGATTGTGCCTGAGTCCTCCAACCTCTGTTGAGAGAGGAGTTGTCAATACACACATGAATGGCTTCCCTGACCCCTCTCATCTTTGAATGAGTGCCTTCTCTCAGCTTACATCAAAGCTTGCTTCCTTTCTGTTTTTACGCTGATGGCTTTGGGGAGTCAACCAGCCATTTCACTTCATTCAGAATGAGGCTCTTTAACAGGTTTCTCTTAATTAGCAGCATGAAATAAGCAGAAGTTTAGCAAGGGAATAAAGTTCCTTGTTTTTACAGCCACTAATCCACTATCTAATTGATCCAAATTCAAGATGAAGCCTTGACTGACAATAAATTTTTGTGAAGTAGAAATATAGCTAACAGGTGAAACAACTGATAGTTGGTAGTGTATTTAAATCCGAACTAAATATGGCTGATTGCATTGATGCAGTTAATTTTTTAAATGAAAATAACATATATGGGAAAATCCTAGGAGGTACTATAAAATACAGATGATGAGCATGTGGCTCACCTGATATTCATGGACGACAACTTCCTTCATCCTATACAATTTATGCTGGATAGTGATTGTGTAAGCGGTGGTCAGGGGCAGCACGTCCATTAAGGTGAACTAGGCAGTTGCCTAGGGCGCCAAACTGGAGAGGGGGTGCTGTCCAGCCTGCCGCCCCCTGCGCGCATCGCTGCCCACCCCCATGCCCGTCGCTGTACCCCGCCATCCGCTGCCCCCTGCTGCCCTGCCCTGCCCCCACCCCCCACTACTGCCCCCACTCCACTGCCTACCCGCCGCCCCCTGCCCCACCCCCCGCCACCTCCCATCCCACCCACCCCCTCGCCTAGGGCACAAAAAAGCCTAGCACTGGCCCTGGCTGTGGTCCATACCATTAGGAGGGTCTTATGTTTGCCATTTCTGTTCTAGGAGGGAGGAAGATAGTTTAATTCTTTTGACTACCCTCATGGCGCAATGGTTAAATGCCTGTACTGCAGGTAAAACTGTGCTCACGACCTGGAGTTCAATCCCAGGTAGCAGGCTCATGGTTGACTCAACCTTCCATCCTTCCAAGGTTGGTAAAATGAGTACCCAACTTGTGTGGGGGGGTCAATGTGTAGCCTGCATACTGTAATTAAAAACTGTAAACTGCCCAGAGACTACCTGAAGTGGTATGCGGCAGTATATATGCAGAACACTTTGCTTTGACTACTGAAAGGTAGCTTTTGGTGATAGACAGAAGAAAACCCAAAACTTTTACACCACAAATACATGCATACTTATAAGGAGTCACACCATTTGGAATCACATCTTGGTTGGCCGTTCTAAGCAAACATTTGGACTCTTACATCAACCCTGGACAGATCAATCTTCATATTGAAAATATTTGAAAGGATGTCATATTGAAGAGGGAACAGGTTTGTTTTCCATGGCTTCAGAGACTAGGCCTCAGGGCAATGGTTTCAAACTACAGGAAAAGAGATTCCATTTGAACATCAGGAAGAACTTCATGACAGTTAGAGCTGTTCGGCAGTGGAATATACTGCCACAAAGGGTGGTGGAGTCTCCTTCTTTGGAGGTTTTTAAGCCGAGGTTGGATGTCCATCTGTCGGATGGGGTTCCTGCACGGCAGGGGGTTGGACTGGATGGCCCTTGAGGTCTCTTCCAACTGTATGATTCTATGATTGTATGATTCTATTCTATGAACTATTCAAAAGAACTGTTGAAAGGGGAAGGAGGTGGTGGGTCTAAACATATGCAGGGGGAGAGTTTTTATGATAGAGATGGACATGAAATGAATTTTTCCTTTTGTTTTTCATGTTTTATTTCATTTCAGAATGAAACAAAAACAAACTGATTTTTAAAGAAAAATGAAACGAAATGAACTGGAAATTTTCAATTTGTTTCATTGCATTTTTCATTTCCCCACAACACTCCTGATTGGGGGGGGGGGAGCGTGGGGTTTATAAACTGTCTTTGAGCCACCAACACAAGTGGCAATGGCCGTAGCAGCTGCTTACTTTGGTGACTCAAAGACAGTTTGAAATTTATTTTATTTATTTATTTTTATACTTATTAACTGCCCCACTTTCCCTCAGGAACTCTGAGGGAAACCCCACACTCCCCCCCCCAACACGGACAATTAGGGGGAAAATGAATAACGAATAGAAATGAAAAATGAAATAATTTTTAAAAAATTGTTATAAACATAACAAAACAAAATGAGGACAAATGAAACAAAAAACAAAACAAATGCCATTTTAGCATTTGTCTGAACACAAACACAGTGTAGCACCTGAGAGGAAATAGGTCATTTGTACCCTTCAACAACTTCAGGGACTCTAAATAAAAACTAAGAAGGAGTTATTTCCAGTCTATTCCAGGTAAAATTAACTATTGAAACTGTCCGGGTACCCATCTTCATGGATAAAGAACATTTGAAACATGACTGGTAGATTAGATTACTTCTCTGCCTTTTTTTTGAAGAGACAAGGAGTATATTCTCAGCTCTTTTGCCATCCTACTTCCCAAGCCAAGATAGTGACAGACTGAAAGGTATAGGGTGGAGCACTGGAACAGGGCTGGGTTTGCCATAATGAGAGCCAACACCCACCTTTTGAGCTGGAATGCTGGAATGGATGCCAAGAGAGTAATAACTTTTTCCCTTCACAGGAATAGCACATTGGTCTTGCTGTGGGGTGGTGCTACTTAAAAGGTACTGGGGAAACTCCCAGCTAATGTTCATCTTGTTTCTGGAGCATACGAATTTAGGAAACACAACAGTGATCAAACTTGGCTGGTGGCAGGTAAACAAGACAATTGGTCTGAGAACTGAAGTAAGGGCTTTTTCCTGTCATTACCCGAGTCCGAGACTCTGTTGAATAAAACTCTCATATTCTTCCCTTGTGCTGCATCTGGCTTCCCATTGCCTGACAGATCACATCCTGATTCAGCAAACTCACGTGGCTGTAGGTAGGGAGGCTTCTGATGCAACCTCTTACCTACTTCACAGTATTGGCATTAGGAGTAATTGGCTGTTTGGCAGCACCTGAGAATGCCTAGATGAAAAAGCCAATCATACCTGTCATGGCACACTTTGGTCTATGTGATCAAAGGTGGGAGGAAACCAGAGTCAGAAGGGTATTGCGTCCAAAGCAGGCTTTGTCTAGTCCAATAGCAGTGTTGCAACGAATGGAAGAAACAAAGACACTGGCAGACATTAGGCGATTGATTAATTAAGAAGAAAGGGATTGACTAAATCAGAGTGATGAGGTACACTAATAATGAAACTCCTAGATCTCTCCCTATATTTTATTTATTTTTTTAATATTATTTTCTCTCAAATCTCTTCCTCCAGGTCAACAAAATATGTTGTTTAGTGTCTCTCCAATGTTTGAAAATATGGCAGTGCTGTAGGAACTAGATGTATACAAAATTAAGCAAGAAACCCACTCGCAAGAGATCTTCTGATATATCCTTAATTAAGACTTTTGGAAATATGTAAAATGAAGATAAAGGCAACCATGGGACTGCAGGCACCTATCATGGGTAAGGTTTTTAATTTGCTGAAACTGTCATGTGGGGAGGTTCTATAAGGTACAGTGGACCGTCGTATAACAAATTTTTTGTATAACATAAAATCTGTACAAAATAAAAATTTATGGAGATAGGGGCAATTTGCTTAACACAGGCCTGCCCAAAGTCCGGCCTGGGGGCCAAATCTGGCCCGTCAGGCCATTCTGAGTGGCCCGCGGCTGGCTGGCCTGCCCCTCCCTCCCCCTCCTTCACCTACACATTCCCCTGTGGTAGCCACGGCTCCCTGTGCTTCCTTTGGTCCCCACCTTCCTTCTTTCCTCCCTCCCTTGGTCCCTACCTCCCTTCTTCCTCCATCTCTTGGTTTCCACCTTCCTCCCTCCCTCCCTTGGTCCCCACCTTCCTTCCTGCAGGTGGGGTTGCAAGGGGTCAGTGGGTGGGGCTTATGGGTCAGTGGGTGGGGCTTGCAGTGGGATGGCAGGATCAGGGAGCAACCGGCCCCTGACACATTGTCAGCCACCAAATCTGGCCCTCCTTACAAAAAGTTTGGGCACTCCTGGTTAACAGAATCGTCTATGGGGCGAATCCATACAGCATAAAATGGTCATGATTGGGGATTATTCTGTTTTCAATGCATTCTTATGGGAAATTTGTATGAAGGAAAATTTGCTTAACAGAATTTCATTTGGAACAAATTAATTCCTTTATACAAGGTACCACTGTATTGAGTTCTCTGGTATGCAGGAAGAAGCTCCAGTGTGTCTAGAGCAGTCACTTCCTCGATTAAACTCTTTTATCTTTCAATTTTCAAGTGGGACTACTGAGGTCATCTTATTTGCTGTCCTGTAAAACTAAGCACTATCTGACATGAATTCAGCTGCAGTAAGGGGGTGTTTTATACATTACTGAAAGCCATTCTTTGTCACTGCCTGTTGATTTGCTGGGATCTTTGCCCATTCTAACTCCATAATCAATGACTTGCATAAGGCATGCTTGGAAAGACATTTTCGCAACCACTTTCATCTATAAACTATCTGCATGTTCGAGTACAATATTTTACAGGTGCAAGCTGAAAATCTAATTAATTAATTATAGTTTTAGACCACCCATATGCCGGAAGGCCACACTGAGCGATGTACATGAGAGAATGAAAACACAATCAGCATTAATAAAACACCAACGTAATGAATGAAGACGATGACATCATAAAATAAAATGAAAAGCAAAACAAAATAATTGTTTTTTAAAAATTGCAATAAATTAAATTCATCAGTTTAAAAACTCCAAATTAATGGACATTAAAAACAGGCAGTGTTAAGTATAAGAATAATGTTTGAACTGCCGAGCTGGAAGGGGTCCTATGGATCATTCAGTTTAGAAGGCACAGTAGGGCCATTGAACTCCTAACCTCTGACTCCGCAGTCAGAGATCCAGGCTACTAAGCTACCTAGCAGTAGATAGTTTGAAAAGCCTGCCTGAAGAGGAAAGTTTTCAAGGATTTCTTGAAAATTACCAAGGAGGTGGTGACACGAATTTTAGAGTGAAGTTTTTTCCACAATTGAGGAGCAACCACAGAAGAGCTTATGTATGAACAAAAGGTCTCTGTGTTATTAGAAACAGAAGTAAGCTGGATCTTCGGTAAAAACCATTACAGTATGATTACTAAAAACAGTATTTGTCCAATATAGGGGGCATGCTTTATTAGACCGTTTTGGACCTTCTTTTGTGCTTAACCTTCCGAAGTTGCCTGTGATTACTACAAAACGTTTCCTTAAAAAGCCAAAGATCCTTGATTAATGTTAAATACCATTTAAAAGCAAACATTATGCAGCATCTTGACTACTATGATCAACAGCTCCTGTTCACCAATCACAGAGCAGCTGGGTAGTCTCTTTTATCATGTGCTGTCTGCTGTCATTGTTGCCAGACTTTGATATTATTGTGAACATAAAGTCAGAACAAGCTACCCCAGCAGAGATATAGTCTAGCCAGAAAGTACAAGATGTCCAACTTTTTTGTTCTTCATTTCTAGTTTAGTCATGTAGCAGACATGTGTGAATAGGACATTAACTTATTGGAAAGCTTTTTATACCATTCTTAGGAAGTGGGTCATGGGTTTGTTGGGGAGGCATTTAAATGCAAGCCTACTTAATATCCTCCTTTTACTCAACACATTGACCAAAACATTATTGTTTATTAAATTTATTTAAAATATCTCTACGTTACCTTTCTCCCCAAAAGGACAGTGCTCCTGAGGAAAACTGGGGATATATGAAGGAGAGAGTATAACTATCACAAAGACGTGAACAAGGTAGATATTTTGGCTGGCTTTCCTTAACCAAGTAGGCAGAATGGATAAGTGCTAAGAGGGGAGTCCTGCAATACCTATATGAAATGTCAAAACATACTGTACGCATCTGTGAACACAGAGAGATTTTTATCTCGTGGAGGTATTGTTGTTGATTAGTTTTGTTACTTGGCCTCATAGCTATCCAAATTAAAACTGCTAACTTAACATTTAATTAAATTACTTAACAAGCAAATAACAGGCAATGAATTAAGGACATTTAGAAAATGTTCTCTCCCCCCACCCAAGGATTATTGTGAATTACACTACCAACAGTTTTGATCAAATCACCTACACATCTGCTACATGAAATCTTATAATTTCGTATATGCAGAGTAAGTGGGTAATACGAGTACATTCCAAGAGACTCTTTTGATAGACTCCATGCTAATACATGTCTTCAAGAATAGCTCTTTTTAGAGCATTGCATTCATATGATTGTTTCCCAAAAGGACTAAAGTAGTCTCAGCAGTCACATCTTGGTGTTACGTAGTCCAAATATTCAACACGAAAACCTACAGACTCTGATGAAGCAGAAGGGCATGTATATCTACTCCTGCTTTGCATCCCTGCCCATTTGGTGATCTTGCAGAATTCAAAGACAAAAAACAGTTCCATGTTGACATAAGGAAATGCATTTGTTTCTGATTTAATTTTTTTCCAAGCCATTTATGGAAGCCACTTCTGGGCTTCCAAAATATAACCAGTCCAATGAAAACCTTATTGGGCCTTAAGATGGTTTCAATAAACCAGGCCTGCCCAAAGCCCGGCCCGGGGGGGGGGGGCAAATCCGGCCCGTCAGGCCATTCTGAGTGACCCACGGCTGGCTGGCCTACCCCTCCCTACCCCTCCCCGACACTGCAGGGGAATGTCTGGGGTGGGCAGGCCAGCGGGCCTCTGCCACCGCCAAGGAGCTTTGGGGTGGGCTGGCGGGTGAGCTGTCGCCACCGCTGGGGAGCTTGGGGGGTGCAAGGTCGGACAGATCGCCTCTTCCAAGGGGCGACCTGTGGCCATGGCTCCCTGTGCTTCCTTTGGTCCCCACCTCCCTCCTTTCCTCCCTCCCTTGCTCCCCACCTTCCTTCCTTCCTCCCTCCCTTGGTCCCACCTCCGTCCCTCCCTCCCTTCCTTGTTCCCCACCTTCCTTCCTTCCTCTCTTGATTTCCACCTTCCTCCCTCCCTCCCTTGGTCCCCGCCTTCCTTCCTGTAGGTGGGGTTGCAAGGGGTCAGCAGGTGGGGCTTATGGGTCAGTGGGTGGGGCTTCCAGTGGGGTGGCAGGGTCGGGGAGGAACCGGCCCCTGACACATTCTCAGCCACCAAATCTGGCCCTCCTTACAAAAAGTTTGGGCACCCCTGCAGTAAACCCAGTAAAAAATTATTTTCTAGTGCTTTTGCTAATGTATTATACATATGTAAAGACAGGTAAAATACACAAACAAAATATATGTATTTTACCTATCTATTTTACCTTGTCTTTATCAAAAGGAATACATGTGAAAAGCTTGCTTTCTTCCTTTTTTAGTGAACAAGTGCTAGCATCTGAATGTGACTTTCTGTCCTGTGTAGGTGGATATTCAATATATTTTAGGAAGAGTCCCTCTAGTGGAGGCATTGCATGTTTTTCTTCTTAGCCTTTTCACCTATTTGTGTACTAGATTTGAGGGTTTATGGTTTATAATAAATAACTTCTTTCTCACTCTTCTGAATACAAATTCTGGAGATTCCATATTATTGCCATTGTTTTGCCAATAACCTTGCAACACAGCAAATATGTGTAAATAATCTCAGCATGGGAAAATGGGACCATTTCACTTTATCCTGCATTTATTTCTTTTCAAAAATCCTCAGTTTTTTTCTGTCTCAAAAATGTAATTTGAAACAGAAACTGATACAATGGATTTTCAACTTTCTATTGTAGCCAAATTCAATATGTGCAGAGAGTGATTCTCTGAACAAAGGGGACCATATTGTAACTGATTGCTACATACGTGTGGAAGGCAAGAAGCATCTCAGAGGTACCAAGTCTGGTTCATTATGAACACAGGGGGTCATATTTAGACCTTAAGGACTTAAATTGGCACATTGGATAAGTCTACCAGTTTTGGCTCATCACCCACCCCATTTTGATTTTTCCTTTAACTCTTAAATTCTTTCAGCTCTGAATATATTGCAGCCTACATATTTTGGGAAATTCTTGTAAAAAGCAACTGAAATATAATACTTCCCCATGCTACAATAAGCTAAGTGAACTGATGAATATCTCAGTGGGTATGGTGGGCACTGCAGCAGCATTGTCGTTGTCAGATAGCTTTTTGGGGAATGAAAGGGTCCTTCTTGCATGAGTACAGTTGCAAAATTCTACACTCAGTATTGGGATAGGAAAGGTGGACTAAGAGACAGACACAGATGTAAGTGGTGATAGTTGATATTTTATTTAGAACAGAGGGTCTTGCTTACATGTTGTTGGTAACATGGGCCTTTTCGAGTAATCTGAGGGCACCATAGCTCCACATTCTCCCCATCCCATGATCTGATATAGTAACTTAACAAAATCAATTAAATTAAATTTTAAGAGCTTTCAATTTCGAATGTGATGCTTATGTGACTTCATCATTCAGTACATTTTTTAAAAAATGTCATTTATTTAATAATTATCATGATCTCAGGTAAAACACAATAAAGAAGCCACAATGGTTATTTTGCCAGGATTTCAAGAGCCAATATGCTCTTGATGAAGTCTGAGTGCGGACACAGGTTTGAAATCAGTTCTTTTACATATCAAATAAAATATCATTTAGGCCTGTCACTGCAGTGGTTTTGCAAAAAAAAAACCTTTTATTGCCTTGCTATACATTTTTTCTTGATCCGAAATAGGATATCATCTACATAGGCACTGACTGCTTTAAAAATGACAGCATAGCCAACTACTAGCTTAGCTTAAATGGGAAAAGGGCATGGAACAGGTATCTTCCATTGTCAGTAAACCTTATCTCATCCAGATATTTGGCACACAATCAGGATGCAACTTCAAAAAACAACAAAAATGTATTCCTGACTTGATCTTTTGAATGAAACTGTGATAATTTCAGAAAAAACAGATTATTTATTTATTTATTTATTTATTTATTTATTTATTTATTTATTTATTTAATACTGTCCACCTTCCAATGGAACTCCAGGCGGTTTACGCCAATCAATTAAATTAAATTAAAATGTTTACTTCAGATTTGAGATTAATTTTATTCAAGAACCTGTCTTTAATATCACACATATTATACAAGCGGCATTATTCCATTATAATAAGCCTCTAAATTTTCTACAACTAAAGATGTGATGGTTGAAAATAGTGAGATGCATCCTATAGGTTTTAACATTCTTCTAGAGCGAAGGATCTCAGTTAACACCTATTCTTGAAACATCTACTGACCACATATTCCAACCGAGCCATTATGTGAAACATCTAGATTTCATGGGTTTAAATCCAACCATTTTATCACACATGTTTAAAAAAATCTTAGTTGCAGTCCCATTGATATTCATGAACAGTCCATTTTTGCCCACGGGATCGCTTTTTGTTGCTGTGACACACATAACAATCACTTCCCAACTTCTTTCTTGCTACAGTTCTGTCTGTAGTGCTTCATTCATGTCTATGACAAGCATTCTGGGATTCCGTTATTTGCAAAATTGCTGAGCAGGGCTGTGTGTATCTTTTCAGTAGGTTTCCTGATAAGGGAAATTGTAGAAAAGGACAGCTGCTGTATTTTGATCACACTACTTGTGCCAGGTAGAGAATTCATGCTGTTGATATAAGAGTAAATAATATGCATCCTTCAGTAACAGCATTGGTCCAACGGGAAAACATTATCAAATTGCAGGCTGTGCAAACCTGGTCTACTACAACCCATGCTACCAAAAAGTGGGTTCTTACATGAGAAACAGAGAAAAGAGAAATAAGTGTGATTTGAAAATGTTAGGGTTTATATGAATAAATGGGACTCAGTAATTGATGTTAATAACTAAACTACTTATATAAGTTTAGTTATTAACAACTAGTTATTTTAACAGATTCAGTTGTAGGTTCAACCTGCCTAACACAGCAGATGCTGAAATCATGTAAACCAGTAATACCCAACCTCAGATCTCCCATGTTCTTGGACTACAACTCCCAGAAATCCTGGCCAGCATCATTAATACTGAAGCCTTCTGGGAGTTCCGTCTAAGAATATCTGGGGAAACAAGGTTAGAAAGCTCTGATCTGGAGCCTTCAAGTCAAAATATTCTTGCACATACAGGGGTACCCCAACTTAAGAGCAGCTCAACTTAAGAGCAATTTGACTTCAGAGCAGAAAACTGTTGGCATTTTAAGTGCCACCTTACAAATTTTAGATATGGTCTGCTCGACTTAACTATTTTTTTTCATTTTTAACTTATCTTTTCAATTTTTAGACAGGTACCCCGATTTAAGAGTAATTCGACTTAAGAGCATGCATTCGGAACGGATTAAATTTGTAAGTCGAGGTACCACTGTATATTCCACAAAAAAGTGATCTTCAGGGGGTAGTTATTTTTCATCTAATGGACTACTTATTATGTGACTTTTATATGGATTACGATACATGATTGCATTGACTGATTTCATAAGAACACCAGTAAATTTCATGTTCGTTTCCACCCCTCATAATGGATTTTCTTTTCTTTTTGTGTGCACTTTGTAGCTTTAATGTAACATTTTAATGGTCTAAGATGCCTCTCCTAATTCCCTGTTCTTAACATGACTATATTTTAAATATTCTGGGCTGTATATTGTCCCTCATTATTGTAAGCCACCTCGGGTCCTTTTCCAAGGAGAAAGGTGGGATAAAAATATTCAAAATAAATAAATGAATCTATTGCAGCCATAAACAACTAAAAGAACTCTTTTACATAATCTGAAGGGCCAAAAGGAGAGTAAAAGATACAGAATGAAGTGAAGAAGAATGCACTGCCACTGTTATTGGACTTCAGTTCTCCACAGCCTCAGCCAGTAAGGCCAGTGGTTGTGTGTGTGTTCTGTGCCATTCAGTTGGAAATGATTTATAGCAGGCTTGTCCAAACTTTGGCCCTCCAGATGTTTTGGACCACAGCTCCCACAGTCCTTTGCCATTGGCAAGCTCAGCTTAGAATTCTGGGAGTTGTGGTCCTGGAGGGCCGAAGTTTGGACAGGCCTGATTTATAGGGACCCTAATAGGGCTTTCAAAGCAAGTGTTTACCAGCTCCCCCAGTGGGTGGGAATTCAAATCCTATTCTCCAGAGTCTTACTAAATCCTGCTATCCACTGCACCACACTGGGAATCTGTGTTACCAGGCTATTTCAGATAACGTTGTCATGAGCAGCACATTATTCCCAAGATCTAGTTCTTTGATTACAGATTGCACTGGAAATTTTTGTATGGGCTTTAGAATTCACGTCAAAGACACTGTCCCAACAAAACCATGGTTTTTTTAATTTAGTCTTAGATTAGAATTCCTATTTGCATTCCATCTTTGTCCACTTAATTTGAGTAGAAGCTATTAGAGATGGTCACGAAATGAACTTTTAATTCATTTTGTTATTCGTTATTCATTTTGGGCCTTTTCACATGACCCCTAAGATCCGCTGGCCACTTAAATTCGGACCAGAGATCTTGGGGGTTCGTTGCTCTTCCTGCGTCCCCACCCCTCCGCACTTCCTTGCTCCTGCCTGCGTGAGGGGAGGGAGAAAAAAAGAGAGGAAAAATGCAGGCTCACCTCCGAAGCCGCCTCATCGTTGTCCTGATTCCTTCTCTTAAAGGGGTGGGAGGCAAAAAAACAAACAGAAGCGAGGAGAGCCCGGCATTCAACAGATTACATGCGGATCTGGGGATTTTTACCCTCCAAGAGCAGGTACATGAAAAGTGCGCTGGGACGCACTTAGGTCGGTGTGGTCGCACTTAATTTCCTGCAAACTCCGGAGCTGGTGGGGAAACAATTGTAAGCTCCGGAGCTGGCAGCCATTTGCAGTGGAGTTTAGGGCTCGTGTACAAATACCCTTTGTTAGCTAACAAAACAAATAACGAACCAACCCATCAAAGAAAAATGAAATGAAATGAAACAGAAATTTCTGTTTTGTTTGCTTCGTTTTTTGTTACACCCTCCTACCCTGTCCTCATTGCTGCAGTCCTCCTGGTCCTGGCGGGGAAGGTAGGCCTGTAGGGGCACTGGCCCCAAGCCAGCACCTCCAAAAGCCCCCAGCTAGGGACTTTTAACCCCCCCAATTCAAATAATAAAAAAGGAGTGCTGACCCAGCCCCAGGGGTGGCTGGGTTGGCACTCTAAAATATAGGAAAAAATAATTAAAAAAGAACCAGTGCCGACCCGGCCCCAGGGGCCATGCAGTTGGCACTTGAAGAAAAAAAACAAAAAGGGCGCTGACCCCAATCCAGCGCCTCTCAGCTAAGAGGTGCTGGCTTGGGGCCAGCGTCTCTAAAAGCCCTTGCTGCTGGGGCCAGGATTGCCCTCACCCCTGCCGCTGCTGCCTGGTAAGTAGGACCCGAACCAGTTCGGCTCGGTTCAGGTTCATACGATTTTTAAAAAAATTCGTACGAACCTAAAGAGACCCGAACCAAGGGTGGGCCCAAAACAGACAAACCCGAACCATTGGTTTTCTGTTTTGTGCCCACCTCTAGAAGCTATTATTCTCAAACCATTGAATAATACTATAAAAAGGAGCTCATAAAAAGCCTTTTATCTAGTGTGGGGCTTCTCAACATTGGTTCCTCAATTATTTGTGGATGAAAACTCCCCGAAACTTTCACCGCTAGTTGTGCTGCCCAGGGTTTCTAGGAGCTATCATTCCAGGACTTTGGGGACTCAAGGTTGGGAGCCACTGGTCTAATGCAAAGTTCTAGAGTGGGTTGACAGACCCAAAAGAGATGATTCAGTAATACAGCAAAATAATTATGGGAACTAAATATGTTCCTGATGTGTAAGGCAGGGAATTCCTGGATTCCTTTTTAGACATCCTGTTCTGGATTTTAAAAACAAATAAGAAGCAACAATTTACTTCATGCAAGTGACAAACCCAACAATTCTTAGCCTTACCTTTTATGGTGAGCTCAGCTTTGCTGTTTGCTTCCCCTAATTCATTCATGGCCACTACCATGTATTGCCCTGCATCTGCAGGTGTGACTCCTGGGATCATGAGTGAGCAGATCCCAAAGTCATTTTTGCTGTAGAAAGCTGGATCCTTGGAAATATTCTTGCCATCCTTGTACCAGGTTACTTTAGGGGCTGGGCATCCAGTCACAGCACAACTCATGTGACAATCAAATCCTAAAATCACCACATGTGGTTTCAGTGGAACAAGGAATCTTGGAGGATGATGGTGATTAATCCCCTTGTACTTTGGAAGTCTGATTTCGTATTTACCTGAAAAGAGCACAAAAAGTAAAACTATGTCCCCAAAAGATAAAATAAGGGTTGAATAAATAGTCTTCCTCCATTAGATGTAATATTTAGCCTGAGCTAGCTGGCAGTGTTAATTTAATGAGATGGAGCTGTAGTAGCTTATTGTGTGTTTCCAGTTCCATTTGGCAAAATATTGAGGTCTCATCAATATACACAGTCAACAACTATGTTCAGATTAATCTGTCTTTCTCTCATGTGTTGCCTTTGCATATGTTTACTAAGATCTGTTCCACCCACATTTATGCACTGCTCTAAAATTATTTTTAAAATATGAACATTTAATATTTAAAATTAATTTTTCAAAATATTTTCCTGTAAAAGGGCATACCACATCTCAAAAATATGCATTTTAATACCTTTTTTTTAGTTTATAAGTGCGTAACTCTGTGAACCGGCCTGGTTCATGTCTGAATTCTCAAAGATCAAATTCCACAAGCATTCCTATTAACAATGTATTTTCTGCACATTTATCATTCCATCTTTAAAATTTAAAAACTCATCAATGAGCTTTCTAAATGGAAGAGATCCGCTGTGGTCACAGGAGAATCAAATAACAAACAAACAATTTCATCTAGGTGGCTTTATGAGGGGAATGGACCAATTCACAAAGTGCAAGTGCCTATTAGTCACAGTAGTTATTTGGAACTTCTTTCTGCATGATCAGTATAGTACTGAATGTCAGTTGATGGAAGGCCATAAAGTGGGAAAGATAGGTCCTGTATCCTGCCTGTAGATGTTGCAGAGAGATCTGTAAGATCTCTGTAGGAAATGGGACAATGGGTTATGTGTAATTTAGGGGCAAGGCTGCAGGAATCTTTATATGTTTCTTGCCTTGCCAGTGATCAGGATTCAGGTTTCATTAATCAAAACCTTTATCAATCGAAATCTTTATTGGCATTAAAATAAACATATGAATTCCTGATAATATAAAACGAGTACAATCAGATTACACGAAGGTTCTTCTTAAGGAATCATCCTTACACATCACAATAGCTAGGTATTTAGCTACACACTCAGTCAGCTCATGTTGTTTGTCAGCTAAGAGAAGTCAGGTTAGGCCCTCAGAGGAACCTGAGAAGTTAGAGATAACAGAATTCAATAATAGTTGGCGGGGCTGGTTTAATTTTTGGCAGGAGAGAAAAGTGGGTATGATTGAATCTGGTTCAATGAAACAGTGTTTACACAGTCAATTCTCAAAGGGAAACCTGCCAGATAGAACTGCAGAGGGGAAAATGTTGAACCTGGCTAACATGAACGCTCTACAACATAGTGGATTGGTAAGATTGGAAAAATAGTTGGTGCCAGATACAGAAAGATGGGGAGAGCAAACTGGGTTGGAATTGACTGCTAGAGTTTGAAGCTCAATATCATGGATTCTCTGACAAACAATATGGTAAAGCTGAATTTCTCCACAGTCAGAGAGATTAATACCAATTGAAGCAATTTTGGAGCTAATATGGGAGCTCTGAGTGGTAGTCTAAGAGTCTCTTAATAGATCAGTCATCAGATATTGGGGGGGGGGGAATTTGAAAATGTACATGAAGCCAGAATTTAATAGTAGATATCCAAGCGAGAGTAGTTGGAAAATGAAGAATAAGATCACTTAATAATGTTGTGAGTCTGGTCACATTTGGGACACCTAAGATCTTGCATAGAAAGGAGGCAGATACACAATCTATTTCATAATTAGCTGCTGCAATCCATATAGGGGCCTCCATATACATAGGTTATGATTCAGACACTACAATTGTACAGTACGTTTTAAAATTCCATCAATACAAACCAACATGGCAAGGATAAAGAAACCTTACATTCACCAACACCATCATTTTGCATTGTTCAAAACAATTATCTAGCACTACTGGAAATTTTAAAAAAACAACTAAATTGCTCATTTGAAGAAACTCCCTTCTGAAGGAAGAGTAGACGTTATGGGACTATTTATGTTAGGAAAAAACAAAGGGGAAATTTCATAGAGGTGAGAAAACTAGGCAGGAGATGAAGAAAGCATATAGAGGGGAAAGCTTTGCACTCCCTCACATGAAGCTAGAACCCAGGCTCATCCATGGAAGGCAGGAAATTCACAAGAGATAAAAGCAAGCATTTCTTCACAAACCACATAGTAGAAACAGGAACTTTCCAAGAAACAGTTGTGGCTACTAACTTGTACAGATCTAAAAGACACTTTGAAAAATGCATTTAAGGTCATCAGTAGCTACTAGTAATGACAATATGAATACATATTCCTTCAAATTCCAGAGTCAATGTGTCCCTGTATATCAGTTGTTGACAGGGGGCAGGGAGGAGCTGCACTCACATCCTGCTTGAGGGCTTGCCAGAAGCTAATGGCTGGCCACTGTTTGAACAGAATCCTGGACAAGAAAGGTACTTGCTATGATCCAGCATGTCTCTTTTTATGTTACGCTGAGTCTGAGTCTCCAGTGAGCCATGAAATTCACTGGGTGTCCTTGAGCTGGTCAAGATGACCTACAGTACCTCCAAATTTTTGTGAGCAGGCCTCACAGAATTTGTTTCTGATCTACAAATCCCAAAATACCAAACTAAATATGGCTGGGAGATTCTAGGAATTATAATCCAATACAGAACCATTTTTTGAGATCCAGTCATGAGGAAAAAGTGGAGAGTAGACTCATAAGCATTACTTAGAGCTCACTTGATGAAAAATTGGAAATAAATATAACAAACAAGCAAGTACAGAAAACTGACCTCTTTCTCGATGAATACTCCAGGGCTGTACTGTTTCAGATGGCTCACTAACTCCCATGTAATTTTTTGCCAGAACCCGAAAGAAATAATCTCGCCCTGGGACAAAATTTGCAACAGTGCACTTGTTAGTATAGATCAAGTCAGTCACCAGTTCCCATGACCCTTTGTAGGAATCACGTCTCATAACCATATAGTTTAGGGTTCTGTCTCTCATCTCTGTTGGCGAGGGCTCCCAGATCAGAGTCACTGTTTCAGGGACCTTTTCAACAAGCTGTATAGGCCCGGGGGATTCTGGGACATCTGTGAAGTGAAAGCAAATAAACAAAAAAGAAATAATGAGAATTTTTAAAGAAATAGGAGCATACGGTTATATACATATACTAGGTATTTCTACGGGCCTTCTGTAATGCTCCATGCTCAAATAAAGGGCACACAGATCAATGACATGTGCTGTTCTGATGATGCTCCAACTTGATCTTGGCTGAGGCAGTGGTATAATTTCTGCCTTTCCACATCTCCATTTTAAAAAAGTTCCCACAAATTGAGAAAACACAGTTATGGTTTGTGGAGAGGGGACTACACAACACCATCAATTTCTGGCACATGGGAGAGAGGAATTACTTACTTCTGCCAACAACGCATTCTTCAAGCAGCTGCACAAATGCCAGAAGGGAGCAGAATGTGGGCCACCACAAAGAAGAAAGCAGGAGGCAAAAGGGAGAAGGGAAAGATAACCCCAAGCACATTTGTCCTGGACCAGCCAATCAAAGGACAAATCAAGAGGAACAACAGGCATTGCTCAACAGACTCTGATACACATTGGTTGAAATCCTCTTGTGTAGCAATGCAAATGGAAGTCCAATGGTGTAGACTAAGGCCATGGTCACACCTGGGTTTTGATCCTGATCTTCTGAAGGTCCGGCTTTTCCTCTTCATCCCATCACGTGATTTAAATGTGGGACAAGAGTTCCCACGTCAAAAGCTGTTTTTTTTTTAATATTTTAAAGTGCTGTTCAGCCCCCTTGGCCAGCAGGTGGTGCTAGCATTTGAAAAAAATGGACCACTTGGCTGGGGGAAGTTATGACTTGTAGGACTGGATAGAGCTTCCTGTTTCTCCGAAGGTGAAAAACAATTAACAAAAACAGTGCCGATCGGCCCCAGGAACAGCCGGTCGGTGCTATGAAAATAGAAAGAAAAAGAAACCGGGATCATCTGCGTGATCTCACGGTGTCTGCCTCCTTAAAAGCTGGATTTTCAAAGCGAGGCAAAAATTTCCCTACCTCTTGGGTGAGTCACAGAAACCTCGCTTAAGGGAGTATTTCCGGGTTTTCTTTTTTCTTTTTCTTTTTCAAAAAGCCCGGTGGCCGTGGAGACGGCATTTTTAGATACAGGTTATCTGGTAATTTAAACTGCTTTTAAAGGGACGTGGGACCGGGGCCTTATGGGACATGAAGAATCTAAGGAGATGTTGTTCCCCCCTGTTGATGACCACAGGTTCTTTGCTCTGCCCCAATGCACAGATACTCCCAATTAAGTCTGCTACAATCCCCATTAAAATTATTTGAGCTTATCTGTGTGTAAGCATTTACACGTCAATGTCCAAACTTCTGGCTACAATCACTGTCCTTTTTTTTTTTCATTTTAATTTGTCAACTGATCATGTCTTTATTCAAAGTGAAACAGCCCATGAATTCAAAATCTTCACAGTAATATTATCATGCTTAGTATGTTTTTTTAAAAAGAAAAGCACATTCTTACTCCAGTGATAAGGAGGAACAAAAATTTAAGTTTAAAGGAGTAGAAGATGGGGCAACATTAGGTTTAAGATGGAATATGGAGCGAAGCCAGCTTTCACTCTCTCTGTCTCTCAGACCAAAATTCCTGTTGACATTTCGAACAATTGGCTTAGTAAACTGCAAACCATGGGGTTGATTGACTGTGAAATTCACAGCTGATGTCTTATTCCATTGCTGACAGCTGGCTTGAAAAGGCCTACTGTGATATGTGATCCATAATCCCTGTCTGGTAGTGCTAAATATATAACGTGACCTCTAAATACCACATAAACTATACACCCTCCAAGGACGATAGATAATCCTGCACAATTGGCAGTAACACTTTGCTAATAAAGTATACATAAGACATTGAAGTAATTGTCCAGGCCAGGAGGTGTCATCACAGATGGTACATGCACATCCACAACTCCTCTACCTAGAACTTGGACAAGGAAGCCAAACGTCTCTTTTTTCCCAGTCTCAGTTCGGAGGACAATGGCATAATGGCCACTATCAGAGAAGTCAGCTCTAGGTATGATAAGTTGGCTCAGGCCTTCTCTGGTGGTGGTGGTGGCTTTTGCAGGGAGAGCTTTTCCATCCTTTTGCCAAAACACTTCAGGAGGTGGGGAAGCCTGTTAAATAGGAAAGAGATATTCATTCCAGGCTCAGTTTGGTACTGCTCACATACTGTATAAGAAGGTTGGACAGAGTGAACTACAGTTTATCTAACTGCAGATTCCAAGGAGGGAGTGGTATCCCTTCCCATTTTAGCTTGCTGAGCATACCAAAGCAAACAAACAATGAAAACCCTCCTCCAGAGGACCAAGAAACCCCCTGGAATCATAAAATGGGAAATGGAAAAGATGTATTTTAATGATATGCCCTAACATCATGAGCCCACTATTTTCATACAGTGGCTTAAGGCCTCAGGTGAGGCCTTCCAAGTAAGCAGGCACAAATACACAGAGGCAAAGCATTTCATAATGTATATTATTTCACAAGTGTGGCACCCCAACCGAAATTTGACATTAAATTGCAAATGCTTGAAAAGGGTGGGCATTTTTAAAAACATCCCTAAAGAATCAGACAAAAATGTGTCTGATCCAACAGCAGAAGCCATAGGGGGAGTGGGGGCACAAATGTAGGTTACAGCCTTTTCAATTCAGAGTTAACCGCCCAGAGTTCCCTTTTGGGAAAATTAGCCGTGGTATACACATGAATGAATGAATGAATGAATGAATGAATAACACACTCTGGCTTCTTTCTTCCAATACAAAGCAAGACATAACTCAATATAGCCAGATGGTACAAGGATTTCTCCATTTACTTCTATGGACAAAGACATAACAATACAATATATCCATGTAGGTATTGAGCTTTTCTTTTTATGGAGCTGAACATGATCCATCTGTGTTCATAGATTTGTACTGAACTGCTTCAGTCTCGCATACAATAATTACTCTGCAAATTGTATTGAGAGCTCAGTCATAAGCTTCTTTAGTTGGTAGTATGTTTCATTAGGCAAATGAAACCTGTTTTCCAGCAGTACCTTAGATTGATTTTCCAGAATGTTTGGTTTTTCAGTGCAGAAAAAGCATTAGAGATGAGGAAATACTTTTAGCATCCCAATGATGAATATGAAATGATGGGGAAAAATGCTTTATAAAGAGTGCATAAGATTTATACAGCTATGCTTTGCTAATGTAAGAACACATGGGCAAACCATATTTCTTGAATGGTATATTTCACACTTACTTCAAAAGGAATGCGTATACGAAGGGTATTCCCTGCTTTCACAATCATAAAGCTTTTGATGCTGTCTTTTCCTAAGAATTTGGGACCAACTGTAAATAAAATAAAATGTAAATAATGATAGATTTCAACTCATATTATATAATACCCTGTGTCACCTTGCAAACACATGGAATGCTTCGAAACAAATTAAGCAAGTATGAAACACCATTTATTTTCAGTTCTCTTACCAAACAAATAGTGATTTGTATTCAAGGGCTTAGAGTCTACTGCTTGTCTTCCAAGGCACACACTATTCCAAGGTGTGTTTCACAACACCTAATCCAGCTTCTTATGACAATATGGTTATCCTAAGTACTTGAATATAAGAGATAGGTTAAGAGGGAAGCTAAAAATTCATGTGCTTCCCTCTCAGCTAAATTATTGGTAAACTGCCTTTCCTCCATAAGCAGACATCTGCAATAACCTCTCAACTTTTATGTATGAAGGTTGATCAAAATGGTATCATGTGTATGCTTTATATTATCTCAGATTCCTGTTCTGAAACAGACTGCAACCATATATAGAAAGCAGCACATGTCTATGTTCCTTGAGCCTTATGACAAAAGCTCATTATGCAATCTGATTTTCCTAGATTTTTAAAGAGCAGCAAGAGGTAATGAACTGGATCTTATCACATGGAAGGGGTGTGTGTCTGAAGATGATTATTTCTTTGTGTCATAATCATTATTCTATTGATATTTTTTAAACATGTAGTTTTAGTCCATAACATACTTTTTTCTAATAAATTATTATTATTATTTATTTTCAAGACTTCCACATTCTCCCCCTCCTAACAATGTCTCCACTTATCTCCAGTTATCTTTCCCACTGCTTTGCCCATCCTCTTGCATTCCTGTCACCATGTGCTTTTGTTTTGTTTTGTGCCTGGAGTAGCCGTCATCTCTATATTAATCAGGCTTCTTCTTTGACTTGTAGATTTATATATAAAATTCAGTTCTTTTAAAAAGTCACTCCCAAAGCGGCCTTTGCCCTCATGCATCTACCTCACAACTTCCTTCTTCCTTTCTCTGCCTTGTCATTATTTCCAGTGAAATCCTTTATCCCCTCTATTACCTACCAACCCATAACCTACCAACAGTTAACCTTAAAAACAACAACAATGAAATGATG
Organism: Phrynocephalus versicolor; assembly: GCA_023846285.1. NCBI lineage: Eukaryota > Metazoa > Chordata > Lepidosauria > Squamata > Agamidae > Phrynocephalus > Phrynocephalus versicolor. The sequence continues at coordinate 71,886,223 of JAHTLZ010000129.1, read as the reverse complement.
GATCAGGCTGAAGAACTGTGTAGTTTGCTGTTCTGATGCTCTGAGACTTAAGGCTTATACAGGCAAGGCTCATAACAAGATGAGAACAATAGAGACCTTCTGTATGTGTTCTCCAACAGCTGGTTGCTCTTCAGAACAGGGGAGGAAAGAATACTCACTACATACCTTGTTCTCCTGAATTTAAGATGTTTTGACCTAATAAGACACCTTGGCAAGTAATTGATTGCCCTGTGAGATAGCTCATTGTCAACCAAGAGCGAGACAAACATCACTACTTCTACCCTCAGGTCTCTGAAAAATTTCTCCAGTGTCCTTTCTACTTGATTATCAAAGCAGAAACAAGCAAAGAAAGAAAGACTGGATGATTGTTAAGAAAGATGCTAACCTATCAAGTGCTTGAAGCTCTTAAAATATAGAAGCATCATAATGTTCAGTAATTTGGACAATTATACAAATTATGCAGTTTTTCACAAAATCTAACCAGTTGTAGATAAAATATTGATGCTTGCCCATGCAAGAATATCACCAGGAAATTCGTCACTAGCAAAAAGAAGAGTATTTCTGTGCCTCATCCTCAGCTATCAAATCCCTTGATAAAATGTTTTTCTTTGTCCTTGTGAGGATGAGACACACAGGGATTTAATCCTGCTCGTAATCATAAGCATATTGCCTCTGACACTGGACACAGAACCATCATGACTAGTAACCACTCATTGTTCTCTACTCTGTTTATCGGTTTAATCCTCTTCTGAAACTGTCCAATGAAGTGAACTGACTGTAACAATATTCTGGGATTGCAAATCCACTAATTTGCAGCAGTAACAAAGTTAAAGTATCTCATAAATACAGTACCTATGAATGGATTGTATTACTGTATATCCTTAATTGCCAAAGCAGAATTTGTTTATTTTGACTCACCAGAGGGAGGTACAGCTTGGACACAAGTGTCTAGCTCAACAGCTTCTCCCCAACCTCCATCGTTGATTGCTCTTACACGAAGGAAGTACATCTCCCTGGCTTTTAGCCCTCTCACTATATATGTAGTCATTGCTATTGGGACAGAATTACACTGAGTCCACTTCAGACTGTCAGAGTGCCGCATCTCTACAATATAGCCTTTGGCTAAACGTTCTTCTTCCGACTCTGGTTTCAGCCATGACAAAGAGATGCTGCTGTAGTCAGTATTCACAACCTTAAGATCTCTCACTGGACCTGGAGGCTCTGGAAAGGGAAATCAATGAATTTCTGAATTCCAACATGTTGTTTGGTATTTTTAAATTTAAATTTAATTATATTTTTATTGCTTGTTCCCACTAAAAAAGCACTCAAGGCATCCAATGACCCCAGTAAGAACAAATTTAAACAATAAAACCATTATCACTGTCACAATAGTCAATAATCAACAGACATCAAAACTGGTCAGAAGACTGAGGAAATGTACCTTCACACCATTCCTAAAAGCAGTAAGAGTGAGAACTGACTGCAGTCCAAAGGGAATGTGCAATCTGCTATCTGTGAGCAACACAGAAGATAATTATTTTTTGTTTGCCCAGATGGTACGGTAAATAAATCAAATAAATAAAAAGTAGGCAAAATAGCATGCCTTGACAAGTGATCTGCAAGTTGAGCCATGGTAACTGGACTTCTTTTCTTGTGAGATCAAAATGTTTCACTACTCCTCCAAGCAGCTTCGTCAATCTGAGGAAAGTTAGTGACAAGGCTTCCAATTTATAGTTCACCTTGGTTTCCCGTCACCCTAGCTTACTCTGCAAAACGTTTCAATCTCACAAAAAAGTTGTCATGACTCAACTTCCAGATAACCTCACCTGGATGACTGAGATATTATTCTCAAGGCACCCTCTCCTGAAAATCTTAATGCCTTTGTTCCATAACATTCTGCCTCACATTGTTAGTCTTTGGATAATTCCTGCTTGTAGTTTTTCAGCATGTTAATGGAAAACGTCATCCTTTATTCTTCCTGTAACTTTGGAAATAATTCTCATCCTCTTTCCTCTTTCCTCTTTCCTCTTTCCAGTACATTTTCCTTAAAATAACTTGCTGGAAATCTTATGCTACTACAGGAACCTTTTTGTGTAGAAATCTATATTATACTGCTTCCCATAAAGATTTACTATATTTGCACAAATGACATTTTTATGGGTTCTATTTTCAGCTTACACATATTCTCACGGTCATTTCCTTGTAATTATGACCATGTCAATTTATATCATTTGGACAATCTTCATATCACCGGGATTGCTAGTTTGATAGCATGGAGTCAGATGATTGGATGTCTCTGCCTGTAGTTTAAATTTAAATTCAGAAGGGAACAGTGATAATTTACTAGAGTTCATGGAAATACTTTATGGAAAACATCACTCACTCCCTAAATTGCTCTCTTTCTTATTCAGACAGGCACACATACACACCGCCACCAGCAAAGGTTTCCTTGATCATATCTGATAGGACGGATGAATTAAACCACTTACTCATGGGATCGCAAGCAAAAGCAGCTTCTGAAGGTGCACTGGCCTCACCCATCCCTGCAGCATTAATGGCAGCAACACGAAATTCATACTGCAGCCCCTCCTTCAGATCAGTTACTGTGTACTTCTTTCCTGTAGAATGAAATAACCCAAAGTGGAATAATTATTCTCTAAACAAGATGTAATGAGGATACAGTTACATTCTATTGCTAGATAGACCTTGCTTTAGCTTCCCAGGTAAACATATGCAGGAGAAAAGCTGTAAACTATCATATTCATAAAATATTGTGGCAACTCTTCTGACAAGAAGATAATAAACAACAATATTTTGGGTGATTGTTTAAATTTCTTTGGGATGCCTCCAGCATTGAAGGAGTCACCACCTCTCAAGGTCATTGGTTCCACTGCCCAACTGCTCTCACAGTGTGTTTTTCTTGATATTCAGCTGAATTCTGGCTTTCTGCAACTTGAATCCATTGTTGTGTGCCCTGCAACCAGGGATGATCAACAAGAGATACTGACACACAAACACCCCAGTTTGAGAAGCCTTGCAGTTATTTGAAAATTGCTATCCTAGCTCCCCTCTGTCTCCTTCAAGGCTAAACATATCCAGTTCTTTCAGTCTTTTCTCATATGGCTTGTTTTTCAGGCCCCTGGTCATCCTTGTCACCCTCCTTGGAACTTGTTCCAGTTTGTCAGCATTTGTCAGAATTGGAAACAATATTCAAGCGGAGTCCTACCCAGTGCAAAATAGAGGGAAACTAGCACCTCACATGGTCTAGAGATTATACTTCTGTTAATCCAGCTTAAAATAGCATTTGCATTTTTTTATACCCACGTCAAATTGTTGGCTCATATTCAGCTTGTGATCTATGATGATTCCAAGATCCTTCTTGCTCATAGTATTATGGAGGTATCTCCCAACAAACTGTGTGTTTGTTTTCTTTTTCCTAGGTGCAGTACTTTGCATTTATCCTTGATGAATTTCCTTTTGTTGTTTTCAGTCCAGTGCTCAAGCCTATCTAGATCCCTTTGAATTTTATTTCTGTCTCCCAAGGTATTAGCTGTTCCACCCAATGTTGTGTCAATCTGCAAATTTGATTAGCATTCCCTGCATGCTTTGAACCAGGTCATTAATAAAAATGTTGAATGGCACTGGAACCAAAACTTAGCTCTTGGGTTCCCCACTTGTTACCTCTTCCCCATTACTGAAAGAGCCTATACTCATTACAACTTTAAAATGTATGTCCATTGAGAGCAGGAGAAAAATTATAAATAAACAAGGGGCAAATATAAAAACATGACAGAGAGGAGGAGGAAGAGAGAGAGAGAGAGAAATGACAGAGTGGAAATACAAAAAAATGTACACGAAAAGGACCGAGGGGAAGGTAAGTCTGTGTTGGGAGTGAGGAATGGGTATAATGTCAGATCATGGTTAGAGAACCTCTGGAATCAAGGAACTGCTTAAGTAAAAGCAATTCCTAGCATTGAGAGGGGATAGTATAAAGGGACTGATAAGACAAACATAGAAAGAAATTCTAATCAGGTCTTTCTCTCCCTCGTGAGGATGTTTATGACATAACTAGATGTCTTTGTGCCCACTCAGAAATTCCTTAGCCTACTTGCTATAGTAGAAAATTATGGGATACTCACCTGTTATGGGCACATCAGTGACAGGCGTCCATGAATTGCTGCCCTTCTTACATTTCTCAATTGTATATCCCACAATTCGAGAGTTGCCTGTTTTATGTGGTGGTGCCCATGACAGCGAGATGGCACCCTTGCTGCTGCTGGTGATTTTAGGAGGAGCAGGAGGGCCAGGGAAAACTAGGGAAAAAATTCAACCCATCATAATTGATACTTTCTGTTGCCTCCTAAGATAAGAATAGTGTGTAAGAGCTAATGTTTCTTTCAATTGTTATTTAAACATAGCATCACATAAAACATTAGACTGTCAATTTGGAAAATTATCAAGAAAATGTCTTTCTAGGAACTGCACCGACCCTAGTCATTCTCAGTAAGCCTGTTTCAAGTCAACATTTTTGTCAGGACCATGGTATCTGTGGGGACTGGTTTTGACCTCCTACCCCTGCAGATGCCAAAAACCAGGAGAGTATTGAACACGATACATTGCATGGTTTCTGGCTTTCTTTAGTGTCTAGCTCTGGTAAACACATGCTGGAAACATATATTTCCGTGTGTGTGAGAGAGAGAGCATGCATATTATTTAATATACTCAGACAGTGGATAAGTGTATCAGCGGGTAGTGATTCGGGAGATGGGGGCTTGGGCTCCTACTGTATTATTTTCTTGAACATGCCTTAGTAATAGCATATCTGAAGATCACTGAAATGGCTGAGACTGCAAAAGGTGATGCCTTATTAGCTCTAATATGACACAACAATAAACTAGAAATTGTGGTTCAATAAATCACAATGTGCACATACTTTATGTTCCACTTGAACGGATAAGCAAACTGGGAAGGGGAGAACTCAGTGTTATATATAAATCTGAGATAAGACTAATTTGTACCAGAAGAAGCTACAATCACAAATTTGTTTTAACACCTAATTTGGTTACTTGCTTGTGAAAAGTAAGCCACACAGTTCATTCCTGCAGTGGCATATTAAGTCAGAATTCCTGTTTGATCATGCTATGTCAGCATAGAATTATTTTCATTATGCTTCTCCATAATACAAAATGGAAAACAGTTTTTCAAAACTCGTCATCTAACAAGGAACCTCGTGGAACTGTGATTAAACTGCAATACTGAAGTCAAGACAATAGTCAGGACCTGAGTGCAATCTCTCTGGGCTCAGGGAGCTTGCTCAAGGTTGACTCAGCATTCTATCCTTTCCATTACCCTGAGGTTGGTAAACTGAGTACACATTTTTTTTGGAGGGGGAGCAATGTGTAGCTTGAATTATTAAACTGTAAATCATCCAGAGAATGTGTAAGCACTATGAGGATTATAAGTGGCACACTTTGCTTTGCTTTAAAAAAGGTTCAATGCTTTCAAAACCAAAGTGAGCATGTTTTCCCCATCCCTGGAAATTTGGCCCCCCCCCCCCCCCCAGGCCTGCGCTAGCGTAGTGGTTCCAATTTAATGTGAAAAGTTTTAAGATCATTATTGGCAAAGAGCACAGGCCCATAATTCATGGTTCAATGTTCACTTTACATGTAAATGCATCCTCAACAAGATCCAGGAGTAGAGTTATAGCAACGGGACTACTTTTCTTGTGGGATTGAAATATTTTGCTACTCATCCAGGTAGGTTTGGACTGAGAAAGCTACTTGGATGATAAGTGAAACATTTTGATCTCACAAAAAAAGCAGTCCAGTTACCATTACTTGGCTCTTGGATAAACTCACCTGGATGACTGAGAATCTCCACAGACATTATCAACAATGCCATGAAAAATAAGTTGAAATAAATAAATAAATAAATAAATAAATAAATAAATAAATGCCACGGAGTGGCTTTTCATATGTAAATGCTAATTATTTATGCAGTAACAAACTGTTCAAACCCAGTTGAACCGTGACTGCATTTCAATTCAGTGCCAAATCTTTTGGAATTTGATGCGATGTCAGGTGTTTGAATGACAATTTGACAGACAGAGAGAGGATTCTCCATTACCTTTGGCAGCAGCCATCACCTCGTCAGATTCAAGTACTTCACTTGTACCTTCAGCATTCACTGCTTTCACCCTGAAGTAATAGCTCTTGTCATGCTCTACTTTGTTGGTGGTGAAAACAGTAGTGTTTCCATTGATTTCTCCCAGTGTCACCCAGGTTTTTCGGCCAACTTGCTGTCTCTCAATGACATAACTCTTGATTGGTTTGCCACCATCGTCTTTTGGGGGCTTCCACTGGATAGTTATACCACTTGTGGAGCAGTCCACAACTTCTATAGGTCCTGTTGGTGGCTGTGGCTTATCTAAATGCAGGAGTAAAACAGAACATATGAAATAAGATTTTTGCCTTGTTTAACACTGGGATTTTTGCTCTCACAAATTCACTTGAGGGGAGCTGGCATGACTAATGCAAGTATTTTCATTATAGAAACTAGAGATTTAGGCTTAATATAGATGTTATATTACAGTAATAGCAAGTGATCACAACAGTAATTAATGCAACAGTACTTGTTGTCTATAACATAACAGTTCACTAATAGCTTATTCTTGCCATGTGTGTTGGGCTCTGCTATAAGTACTCTCCTGCCACTATTATCAAACGTGTGGCATACTCTAGTGTTGTATACTCTAATGTGCAAGTATCTACTTATAAAGAGTTTCTTACAATGTGCCAGTACATAAGTTTCTACTTTCAGTAAACGGATGTCATCATTAGCTATAAGAGCCTACTATAAGTATTAAACAGCTTATAGGAGTTGACGCCTATTATTCATTCATTCATTCATTCATAATTTGTCATTTTAGAGCTTTCTCACCTATCACTATCAGCTTCAGAGTGGCTTCAGTGGTTCCACTCTCATTCTTCAGCTTCACTTTGTAATCCCCACAATCTTTTCTGTTGGTGGTGGATATGGTGAGCCGGGTGTAGTCATCTGAACAATCAGTACTGATCCTGGCATCATCCAGAAGTTCCCCATCATCTTTAAGCCAAGTTGCTCTGATTGGCTTCCGGCCTTCAAATGGGATCTTAACCATTGCACTTTTCCCTGCTTTAACCATCATAGGTTCCTCCTTCAGTTTATTCAGAAGTGCAGAGTCAACACTTGGAGGATCTGAATATAGAAATAAAGGGTACATTGTATTGACTCCAATGAAGTATGGTATGTCCTTATTAGCTTTGATTCTTTTTAACAGCCCACAACCATACTAGAGATATATGTTTGATAGCATGTAGGTAGAAATCAAAAATGCAGGAGCAACAACAAAATTCACAATGAGCTTTGTTGAAAACAAGGCAAAAATCATTGATACAAATGCAGGAAACTGATAGTTTTATCATGGCAGTTTACATTATATCAACTTCCTATAAAACCTACTTACTACTCTGTGCCTATATGCAAGCTACTTTATAACGGAAAGGTGGTGGACTAATCAAGAAGAGCTTTACTAAATTATAAAATGATAGGTGCATAGAAGGAATCTGAGGCAGAAGTAAATCAGCACCCTGGAAATGAGTTATTGGGATGTTACAAGGATAGAGACCAACAGAGGTATCCACATTAATCTCTTGAAACCTTAATGTGGAGCCTTAGAAAGGAACAACTGTATTAAGGTACAGGTGCACTAAATCTTTAAAAGGGGATGATCAACCCTAGTGTAGCAGATTATATGGGCAGTGATTGGCTGGGGGAGGGAGGGTGCTTGAAGTCAAACACAAATTCTTTATGGAACCACTGCAGGGAGCTAAAGAGGATAGAAGAATACATGATCAAAACTGCAACAGAAGAGATTGGCTGGGATATTCTGTATTGACCAAGGATTCTCCACATCATAATTTGGAGAATTCTGATTAGACAGACAATTTGTTGCATGCATCTGGCCATAAACTACTACAGAAATTCACAGTCAACAGTGAGTGTCCCCCCAGTGACCCTGTTTTCCTCTTTGTTGGACAGTCAGAGCTAGTTTGCTGGGGGAAAAATCACATCTTCATCTCTTCCAGATTATGTTTCCATGAAAGGATTATACCAAGTGTGGTGCAGTGGCAAGAGTGATGGACTAGAACTCAGGACTCCACAGGTTGAAACTTGCCTTCAACAAAAATGGATGCTTCTGTTCGGATGTCTTCAGCTTCAAATTTGTATTTGCCGGCATGCTTTTCTTGTACTTCATCAATTACCAGTTTATGGACTGGGCCCTCCTTCTCAATGGAGACTCCATCCAAGCCTGTTATCTTACAGGAAATTTAAAAAGGGTGCAGGGAAAATATTATTTTTCAGAAAATACCTGCAACGTTCAAATTCCTACAGATTGCAACCTAATCTGACATAGTTACTTTTTATTTTTTTTTATTTTTTGCTATACAGTATTGGCTTCATGCTGTAAGTTCATGAAGGTCCTTTCCATGATCAAGTTGGCTTAAGAATCACTAGAGCTGAGTTTGGGGAGCAAAAATGGGTGAGAAGCATGTAAAAGAAAGGAACACGGGGGGCTAAACACGGAAGTGAACCCGAACTTCCGGGTTACGCAGGGCTTTTTGTTTGTTTGTTTTTCTTACTTTCAGGGTAATTCTTCCTCTAGCCGGCAGCATCTTTGAGCAGACAGCCCGAGCAGGGGTCAGCGGCACCTTGCCTGCACCGGCAAGGAGGAACCCTGGAGTCCGGGACAGCCACTGCCTCCCAAGGCTCAGCCCGTGCCTGGCCAGCAGCTTGCCTTGACCGGTCCCACTCACCCCACAAAGCCTCCGAGAGGCCCTGAGGAGGGTGGTCCTGGTGGTGGTGGCGGCGGCGGCGTTTTCAGGAAGGCTGGCCTTTCTCCATTTTTAATTTTTTTTTTCACTGCCTTGCCAACCACACAGCTTTTTCTCCTCTTCCTGGTCGCTGACTCGCCGTCATCCTGAAGGACTTCTGGGCCAGCACCAGGTACATAAGAACATAAGAACATAAGAAGAGCCATGCTGGATCAGGCCAAAGGCCCATCTAGTCCAGCTTCCTGTATCTCACAGCGGCCCCACCAGATGCGTTTGGGAGCGCATGAGACTAGATATCTGTCTCCTGATACCACTCCCCTGCATCTGGCCCTTGAAGTACCCTGGTTTCTCCATCATGGTTTGTAACCTGTGATGGACTTTTCCTCCAGGAATGGACTTTTCCTCCAGGAGACATCTCCGTCCCCACCATTACCGAACCTAACCTAACCAAACCAAATTTTCTCGGTTCTGTTCGGTTCGTGTAAAATTTGCCCCCTAAGTTCGTTATTCATTCCGTTACATAACAGAACAAATAACAGATAACGGAATTTAAAAAAGTCATTTCGTGCCCATCTCTAGTGCCCACAGAAAGGGATCCGAGTGCCACCTTTGGCAATCATGCCATAGGTTCACCAACACTGCTCTATGGTCTAAGCTTTTGCTTCATACATTCACCTGACCCAATATATGAAGCAACAGTTTCACAGGTCAAGTACTTGGCCTTCTACATTTGTGTGTACATGCTACTCTTCATTCCCCTTTCATCTTAAATTGCTATGAGATATTCTTCTTTTTCACTCCTATAACTTTATTTCAAAATTAAGTGTCATATAGGAAGAAAAAAGAGTACAAACTTCAACAGGCATCTTCATAACTTTCAATTATAACTGAGTCCCTCAATGCGATTTTCTTGCTTTTCTACATTTGTTTTTAAAGTTTTAAATGTTTACAATTACTTAATACATTTGCTGCTGCTGCTGTTTGATTGCTTTTTAATCTGTAATTTATTGTGTGTTTAGTATTCCTTTATTAACATTGTGAATTGCCTTGGGTCCTCCATTTGGAGAAAAGCAGCCTAACAAATTATTCAAAATAAATACATTGAAATAAATGACACTGGAGGAAAAAATGGCCTCCAGCAGTCTCCAAAAGAAGATTATTTATTTATTTATTTATTTATTTATTTATTGGTTTTGCATATTGTGGCATCTAGCCCTAAGGCTACTCTGTGCAGTTTAAAATAATAGAAATATACCAGTTATAAACAAAACAATAACCAAAAATAGAGAACAAAATGCAAAATACAAATTAATATAACATTATAAAATGTAAAATTAAATTAAACTAACAAATTATTTAAAAGACTCAGTCAGAACAAGAAGACTTAAATTATATTATTAATTATGTATGACATACCTTGTTCCCATCTTTAAACCAGGTTCCTTCAGTCTGATCGTTGTTAAGTCTGCATGACAAGACAGCTGGTTTTCCTTTATGAGCATGGAGGTCAAATAAACCTTGAGTGAAGCGGCAATGTGGTTCTATACATGCAAAAAGAGATGTAGATATCATTGCCATTTTCAATATGATGCAACAACTTATATAACTTGTCAATAGGTTAAATAAAACACCATCCTGAAATGTAAAAGTACCTCTCTCATCTTCTTCAAGCACAATTCTTCCTTTTCTGTCTCTGCTTCTTGAGGCATCAGCTAAAATAAGCCCACTGGCATCTACATTGGACAGCTTTTGTCTTCTGTCACCAGGATGGGATCCGGCACCGTAAAAACCGGAAGATTGTCCATAAGCAAGGGACTCTTCACCAGACGTGCCTGACATTTTCTCATGCAGTGATCCATCAATACCTCCAGCTCCTATGCCAACACCAATCCCACCTAGCCTACCTTCCTTTCCAAAGATATTACCCAGTCCTCCTGCTTCACTAAATCTAGTACCACCAGCACCAGTTCCATCGATCCTTCCATCTTTACCATAAAGTCCACCATGGTCTGCAATTCCACCAGGTCGACTTCTGCCTTCTCCACCTGGAAAACCACTCTTGCCATACAGTGCACCTTCTCCATTGACACCATATTCAAGTGGCATCCCATCTTCCCCACACAAGCCACCAACTTCTCCAGCACCAGCAGATCCAGCAGCACCTGCTCCACCTAGCACTCCATCTTTGCCTCCAGCACCACCAGGTCCAACACTGGCTGCACCACCAAGCCCACCAGCGCTACCCAGATTTCCAGCCTTACCGTGGAGGCCATGAGCTCCTCCAGCACCACGAGGTCCAACACCACCTAACATTCCATCCTTGCCATAGAGGCCAACTTCTCCCCCATCACTACAATGCCCAGCAGTGCCAGCTCTAATTGGCATGCCATCTTGGCCATAAAGTACACCTACACCTCCAGTGCCACCATGACCACCTGTCTCTGCTCCAGCTGGCATGCCATCCTTGGCATAAAGTCCACCTAGCCCTCCAGCACTGCCATGTCCACCAGTGCCTGTTCCAACTGGCATGCCATCTTGACCATAGAATCCACCTACTCCTCCAAAACCACCAGGGCCACCAGTCCCTGCTCCAGTTGGCATACCATCCTTGCCATAAAGTCCACCTTTACCCGCAGCACTAGCAAGTTCACCAGTGCCTCTTCCAACTGGCATTCCATCTTGACCATAGAGTCCACCTACTCCTCCAGTGCCACCATGGCTACCAGTATCTGCTCCAGCTGGCATGCCATCTTTGCCATAAAGTCCACCCAGCTCTCCAGCACCTCCATGTCCACCAGTGCCTATTCCAACTGGTATGCCGTCTTGACCATAAAGTCCACCTACTCCTCCAATGCCACCAGGGCCACCAGTCCCTGCTCCAGCTGGCATGCCATCCTTGCCATAAAGTCCATCTTTACCTCCACCACCACTAAGTCCACCAGTGCCTATTCCAACTGGCATACCGTCTTTGCCATAGAGTCCACCTACTCCTCCAATGTCACCAGGGCCACCAGTTCCTGTACCAGCTGGCATGCCATCCTTGCCATAAAGTCCACCTAGCTGTCCAGCAACTCCATGTCCACCAGCGCCTATTCCAATTGGCATGCCATCTTGACCATAGAGTCCACCTACTCCTCCAGTGCCACCAATCCCTATACCAGCTGGCATGCCATCCTTGCCATAAAGTCCACCTAGCTGTCCAGCAACTCCATGTCCACCAGTGCCTATTTGAATTGGCATGCCATCTTGACCATAGAGTCCACCTACTCCTCCAGTGCCACCAGTTCCTGCTCCACCCAACATGCCATCCTTGCCATAAAGTCCATCTAGCCCTCCAGCACCTCCATGTCCACCAGTGCCTACTCCAACAGGCATGCCATCTTGACCATAGAATCCACCTGCTCCTCCAATCCCATGAGGGCCACCAGTCCCTGCTCCATCTAGCATACCATCCTTGCCATAAAGTCTACCTTTTCCTCCAACACCTGCAGCTTCCAAAGTACCACCCAGCATGCCACTTTTGCCATAGAGGCCACCAGGTCCTGAACCATATTCACCACTGCCAGCTCCACTTGGCATGCCATCCTTACCATGGAGACCAGCTGTTCCCCCAGCACCAGTACCTCTACCTAATATACCATCTTTTCCATTGAGTCCACCAATTCCCCCAGGACCCCCACCACTTATTACACCATCAGTGCCATGAAGTCCACCAATGTGTCCAGCAGCACCTGATCCACTGATACCACCTATCACATAATCTTTGCCATGGAGACTACCAGCTCCTCCAACACCCAACTCACCATCCTTACCATAGAGACCCCCTGCTCCTACAGCATCGCCAGATCCGAAAGTTCCTGATCCAACTGGCCTGCCATCTTTTCCATAGAGTCCAGCTACTCCTCCAGCTCCATGAGGTCCACCAGTACCATCTAGTGCACCAGGTCCACCAGCACCAATGAGCCGCCCATCTTTGCCATACAGGTTTCCTGCACCTCCATCACCAGGTCCACTAGCATCTGTACCTACTCCCTTGCCATAGAATCCATCTCCTCTACCAACACCAGCAGCTCCTATTCCTCCAGCTCCACCAGCACCATCAGTACCACCCAGTATACCATCCTTGCCATAGAAACCACATGTTCTTCCAGCATCACCAGCTCCACCTAGGCCTGCTCCAGAGTCCCTGCCATTTTTGTCATAGATTCCAGCTAGTCCACCAGCTCCAACTGGCAAGCCATCTTTGTCATAAAGCCCACCTTTCCCCCCAGTTGCCCCAGATCTGTCAGTATTATCTGCTGTGCCATCCTTGGCATAAAGCTCCCCTAAACCTCCAGCATGACCACCTGGTATACTATCCTTGCCATAAAGCACTCCTGCTCCCCCAGGACCACCATACCCACCAAGGCCAGCTGCACCTGGCATGCCATCCTTATTATAGAGTCCCCCTAAACCTCCAGTACTACCAGCACCACCCAGTATGCCATCCATGCCATAGGGACCACCTATTCGCCCAAAAGCATCGGCTTCACCAGCCCCTATTCCAACTGATAAGCCATCCTTCCCACCTATTCCTCCAGCACCTCCAGGAATACTATCCTTGCCATCTGCTCCACCAAAGCCTGCTCCAACTGGCATGCCATCTTTCCCATAGAGTCCAGCTACCCCAGCACTACCTAGCATCCCATCCTTGCCATACAGACTACCTGCTCCCTCATTACCACTAGGTCCTCCAGTGCCTGATCCAAATGGTATGCCATCTTTGTCATAAAATCCACTTATTGCCCCAGAAACACTAGCACCACCAATGCCACCTTGCATGCCATCCTTGCCAGAGATTCCAGCACCACCAGCTCCTATTTGCATACCGTCTTTGCCATAAACTGCAGGTAGTCCTCCAGCACCACCTGATCCACCATGACTATCAAATTTGCCATCCTTGCCATAACGTCCACCAATGCCCCCAGCACCACCTGCTCCATCTGACATACTATCCTTACTATAGAGTCCACCTAATCCTCCAGCACCCCCCTGTCCACTGGAATCACCTATCACACTGCCCTTACCATAGAGTCCATCTGCTCCTCCAGCACTACCAGGTGTACCTGCACCTGCACCACCCGTCATACTGTCTTTGCCATGAAAGCCAATTTGTCTACTACTGTCACTAGCCAAGTCTGCCTCTGCCCCCCAAAACTGTCCCATCTTCCCATCTTTTCCCAATGATCCTTTTTGGCCTCTTCCATATTGGCCAGCTTTGCCCATGCTGGAATCTGCAGGATGATCTTGATCTTCGGGTGCTTCTCCCTGCCGTAATTTTTTAGAACGATCTTCTTCTAATTGTTTCTTACGCCATCCAACTTTATCATCACTATCTCCTTCCAACTGTTTTCTCTTTCCTTTAGCAGCTGTGTTACAAACATAATGGTGATTAACAAAGTGCAAAATCATTTACAATAGTTAAGGGTGAAAATAAGGAAAATTACTATCTTGTAATTCAGTGAAAACAATGCAATCATAATGGTAGAACCACATGAATCAAATAAGCATTGCCCAGTTTTATATTATGATACTGGGTACATATTTTTAGTCTCTGTCATAATAAATACTACAGTATATGTGAAATGAGGCTTAGTGATTTGTTTTTAAAGGAAGAAAACTGTGGCCTGGTTCTTATTCCCAATGACATTAAAAGGCACAAATAGTATAACTAATATTATAACAGAAAATTCAAAGAAAAGGCCACTACATACTGAACCACTGAGATAAATTTATGCAGAGTAGGACTGTTAGTGGCAATTTGCATTGAAAGCTAAAACAGAATCTCCATACATAACCCATTGCTAATGATTAAGAACTTATTGCTGGATACTGTGTGCTAAATAAAATGCTTTTCACCAATATTTCTAAATAGCAATCAAATTCTCCATGGAACAATTTTCCTTCATGTAAATGTATTAATAATACAGGTTACACATGCTAAACAGCAATTCAAAAGCAAAATTAATATATTACCATTAAAACTAACAGAAGTGAGAAACAGTGACCAAAAAAATATAGAATTCTTCGAAAACCAACTTTGAATTAAACGAGCTTACACTCCACCATCAGGCACTTCAGCGGTGAGTTCAGATATATAATGCTATTAGGACTTATTAGAAGAGAAAAGGGTCCAGCACTTTGCACTGGATTATATGGTGAGACATCAAGATTAGATCACCACTCACATTCAACCTCAAGCCAAGCACTTGAGGTACGCCTTCCAATGTCAATGGTGTAAGTCCCTTTGTCAGAAGGCTGGGCGTTTTTGATGACTAGGCGGTGCATGAGGCCATCATCTGAGACCGAGATCTCATACTTGTCATTTGGCTCTAGACGATTGTTTTTGTGAAGCCACACAGCAGTGAAGCAGGGCTCATAGAGGGTGCACTGCAAGACAGCATTTCCTTCCTCATGGCATCTCACATCACCAAGTGGAAAGCGGAAATAGACTGGGATGTCTGCAACACCAAACAAATGGTAAATATAGACGCAACGGATTCTAACTGCAGGGCAGCCTTGAGAAATTAACTCAAGATGGAAGGAAGACTGGAGTGCCTGGCTCCATTCAGTAGTAAATGAGCCTTCCAGAACTCACTATACGCATGTCTTTTGGCTTCCTAACTCTCCACAATCTGGCACAAAGTACTGATGAAAACATAGGCATGAAGCTGTCAGGAATGGCACTATTTTAACCCTTCAAAACTAGACTAAAGCCTGTACCGTACTCAAAGTTAGCTAAGGACTATGTAAGAAAACTGCAGCACTAGCTACTAGCAATGTGCTTTTACCCTAAACGTATTAAGTAATATTCAGAGTCGGAGAGTGGCAGGAAAAGATACAACTATTCCATTAGAGCTCAGTTATAAGAGTGAGGCCTATTTCACACATTATGAGGCTTTAGACAGCCCATGTGTACATGGTAAATATAGTCCCAAATGTGGGTGCTTACTACATGCGAACTGCATTTTTGCATGCATGGAATACTGGTATTAGAGCATATAAAAAGTACATGTAAAACAACTGTAACCCACGGAGATAATGGGCAAAAAAATCCTCCGCAGGACATTTGGACATTTAATATCATTCATTTTTAACTTCAATGTGGCTGCAGTTCCTTGCATCCAAAGTTAAAGGAAGCCCCATGAAATATATTAGAACATACATCTGAAGAGAAATGAACAGGATTGGACTCAACGTTTGACAACTGGTTACAGCTGAGACAAGAGGTGCGTAAGACATTTACTTACTGGTATTCCATTTGTTTTGTTATTAAGTTGTCACTCATTTAGTTATTCATTTATTAAAATCACACACATTTTTATTATTGTTTCATTCATTTTCATTATTCCCATTTGTTTATCTCACGGCCTTCACTGATATACCCAATCACACTTCTATTCCCCCTAACTAAACACTTCCATCTAGATGGCACGATACTTTCGGGTTTATTACCACTGCAAGCTATCAGACAAGCTGGATAGGAAAAAGAATAAATCCATATGCAGAGAAATTTGAAGAAATTAAGTATCAACTAATATTTCTCTTTAAATTTAAAATGACCAATTAGAACACATGAATGGGAAAGTTAGGGAAATACTATGTGCAGTAGCACTGATTCCATCGATCAGCTAATTTATTTATCCATTCATGGGAGCGAGAGAAAAACTTCCATAAAAACAATGAATATTTGTGAGTTGTCTCTTCCCAGCCAGGTCTTCGCTTGTACTTCCAAACATTGCATTTACTTTAACCCGTAACATTATGAGGTGGCCAAAGGGTATAGGTGTCCTCACTATAAACTTTATAAAATCACATACTTTTCAATTGTCTTTAGCCTTCTATTACTTCTTGAAACAGTAATTGAAGGCTTTTACACTATTACCTCACCTACTCCAGAGGCACTCCAGGAAGTACAGGTAGTTGGTCAGAGAGTGGCATCAACAATATTTTTAGATACCAGAACCAGTATTTCCCCACCTCTGCTAAGTTTGCTTTAACTTAAACAAAAGACATTCCAATTACCACTCCAGGACTGTCTACCACCCCTTTTGAGGATGCCCATGAGAGGACATGGATGGACATACTGATGCAAAAACCCTCACATGGATATTTTGTGGAGTGTGGCAGCTGTATTTATTGGTCTCTCATCCCATTCCCCGCAGCCTTAATTCTAACTGCTAAGTGAAAACAAATGACTAAAAAGCAGGCAAATAATGAGCAACAAATGAATACATTAAAATTCAGAATTCTTTCATTACTCTAGCCTTCACTTCTTTATTCATAACAAATGAAATGTATGGGAAACATTTGTTTCCATTTTTTTCATTTGTTACAAAACATATGCATTCTCTTACAGAGTTCTTTGCATAGTCCCGCAGTCACAAAACCTTACTTTCTGCTTCCAGCTCAGTGGAGAAGATATCTACATCTTCTATTTTGATCTGATATAAGCCAGCATCTTCTGGTTGAAGATCATTGATGACAAAATTGTACTTTTTGCCCACCTGCCGTAAGCAATGCTTTATATTGTCATCATCCAATCCAAAATTGATCATCTCGCCATCCTGAAGGTAGGAAAGGAGAGCAGAATTCACACGGAGAACCATGGGTCACCCTAAAGAAAAATGACTCAACAGTCCTAATTTCTATACAATATATATAATATGAAGGAGCCCTGGGGGTCATGCATTATAGATGTGACCTCCAGAAGGTCTCAGTTAATTCTAATTTCTTTTTATATCCAGGATAGAAAACCATTATTTAAAGCTGTCTTCATAGTCTGGTTTGTTCAGGCAAAGCAGTGATATGTGAGGTCAGGAGAGCCATTTATGGCTGAAGCAAGATATCTGAATGCAACCAAATGCAAACAAAGTGGGTTTGTTTGTTTATTTGGGTATCTACTACCAAATTGCCAGGTAGCTACTTGTTTCTTGCAAGGTATCTACATAAAAATTAAATGCTATGAACAACTTTTCTAATTTGGAAACATTGGTTAGCCCTTTCAGAATTTTTAACTGATATAATTGATAATTTAAAATTAACACTAAAAGATAATTTCATATTTTGTTGGGTTGGTTAACCTGTTCAATGTTGTGTGATTACTACTCAAGTGGATGGCACGAAGCTCCTCAGTTTGATTCTAACAAGTCTTCTTTCTAAAACACAGTGTCATGAAGGGATGGCTGTACTTTTGGACTGCATAGTCAGTTCTGCCTGCCTCATCCATGGTACTTTGCTGTCTAAAGGGGAGCTGCAAATCACCCTTCCACCATACCCAAAGCCTAGTGACCACAAGTAATCAAGTTATTTTGGCACACCAAGCAGAAAATCCCATAACACTTCTCATCAGCTATACCATCTTTTAGGGATGGGCACCTTACAAAAAATGACAATCTATTTCATTGTTTTGTAAGCTTATGAAATGTTATGAAATGAAATGAAATAGCAAACAGCGTGTCATCAATAAATGAAACAATACACCATTTTTTTCAATGAAATGATTTGTCCTAGTGGCAAGAAGCCTCTTGAACCAGATGTCTTGAGAACAGGAGGGTTATTTTTAAACTAAATGATTCCTCCCCTCCAGTGCCCCAGCTGTTATTTATCTCTGATCTTAATCTGCCTGCCTGTAGCTAGCTGAGCTCTTCCCTTCCCTTCCCTGTGCTGGCTGTCCCTGTATCTGAAAGTTGATTTAAAGTTTAAACTGATTATTTTCCTTTCCTGATAAAGTAGGACTGTGGAGGTTATTTTGTTCTGTATTTTCCTTCTTCCCTCTGATCAGCTGTTGAGCTTATCTCACCAATCTCTCTGTGCAGCAGCTAGCCCTTAGGTTTCCTGCTTGTTTACAGAGGGTTCATTGTTTGATAGCAAATTGATTGGAAGGTTTAAGGAGGATATTTGATTTAGAGCAGAGGGCTCCCTGCTAAATAAAAAAATGGAAAACTCCCCATTATTTATAGCCTTATGAATGGTTTCATTTCATGATGAAAATTCTTTTTAAAAATCTGTTATTAATGAAATGAAGACTCAAACAAAACAAAACACTATATTTCTGTTTCCTGCCCATCTCTACTATCTTTCCTTACCTTATATAGATAAATTCTGCTTTGTGGATTTTTCAGTTCCATCTCTAGATCAATTGAAGCATTCGCTTGTTGTTCATTGATTCTGACATGCTTCAAGTTTGCAATGCTGTGCACATACTGAAAAGAAGAAGGAGGTGATACAATGACAAAGATAAATGATAAATTTCCTCCCATTCTAGTTCCCAAATGGATAACCACAAATTGATAACAGTAAAAGGAGCAAAGCAGGATCATCCCTTGCATTGCTTCCAAGAAAAGTTTGAATACCCTTCTCTAGTACTGGAATAGATCCAAACATAATCATGCTTATGCTACCCCCATTAAAATTATGAGACTTAAGTTATTCATAATTAATTGTACCACTCATCTCAGTGGGTCCACTGTAAGTGTGGCCAAGTGTAGTTCCACCCGCTTGCTATGAGAAATTAGTTTAAACTTCAAAGAAACGTCCCCTTTTAATATTAGCATATTGGTAACCAAAGTCTTAGCACAGTTTCCAATCCCACTAATAGATATCTCCTCAACAATGGGATTGTGAGAAAATCTAAATCCATGGTTGTTCACATTTGTAACATGAAAATTCTAACCTGGTTCATCTTTATGATAGATACATGAGCAGCAAAGAAGCTGCCCTTTGGACTGACGAACGAAGACGTGAAGGGGGAGGGCTCTGACAGAATTCAAGCATTTTTGAGAACAAGATTCATACATTTGCACAAAATTTCACTTATGATGGCCAAGATCCTACTCATGTGTAAAGCTTTCATAACTTGCACAGCTAATAGAGGGTAATTGAAAAGGTGCTGGGGGCACATCTCAGTTGCACAGTAGGGCACAAATCACAGCAATTGACCAAGATGTACTTAGTTCTTTGTCAGTTAGCTACAAATAACCACACCAAGTTATGCAAGCTTTACATGGACATCAGCAGGATTCTGTCTGTTAATTGCAAGGCATTTAAAAAGTAGAATCATTACATGGGTGGTCTCTAGGGATGGGCACCTTACAAAAAAGACACATTGTTTCATCGTTTTGTAATGTTTTGAACAATTTCAAAGCAAAGTGGGGAAAGTGTGTCGTCCCGAACCGGAACAAATGATGTTTTCAGTTTGGGGGGAATCAAACTGGGGAGCCACCACTAGATTTGACTTCAGCAGCGAGATCTGCTGGCTGGTTTCCTGCTCGGTTCCTGCCTGCCTCCCAGCTGGTTTTGACAGTTCAAGCTATCAGAAAAATCCAGTTGTGAGGCAGGCAGCTAGGGAGAATGGAGCAGACAGGCAGCAGTAAATTCGCTACCTGGCCTGACTACTCATTTCTCCCATGCCACCCCCTCCTCCCAGGAGGGTGCTTTGGACATGGAGTGCTATGGGGACTGGGGGCCGCCCCCTGTTCTCACAGTACTCCCTGTCCAACCCCCGGGAGGAGGTGGAAAGGAGTAGAAGTAGTGGGCTGGAGGCTTTTGAATCCCCTGCTGTGCCAGCGCTCTTGCTGTTGCAGCAGGGGATTCAAAAGCATCCAGCCCACCAGCCTTCTCTTGATCTTCAGGTCTGATGGTCAAGCGAGGGGTAGTAGGCTGGAGGCTTTTGAAATCTCCACAGCAACAGCAACAGCACAGGTGCGGCAGGACATTTATAAAAGCCAACCCTCTCTTGATCTTCAGCTCTGAAGGTCAAGAGAGGGGTGGTGGGCTGGAGGCTTTTTAAAATGTCCCACTGCTCACCATTGCTCATATCCCGTTTACTGTCCAGGCATGGCATTTTGGGATGGCCAGAGTGTCGTTCCTGAGTGGAGAGTAAATGGGCTACTACAAGCAACCTTGCAAGGCACCTCAACCCCCACTTTGCTGGATCTGCAGAGGTCCCAGCAAAGGCAGGGGTGGGGTGGCAGAGCCTTCCAGGCTCACTCACAGTAACCTGTTTACTCTCCAGGCATGGCGCTCTGGGCATCCAAAATGCCGTGCCTGGACAGTAAACGGGATATGAGCAACGGCAAGTGACAGGAGGCTTTCAAAAAGTCCCGCCACACCAGCGCTCTCGCTGTTGTGGTGAGGGATTCAAAGCCTCCAGCCCACCACCCCTCTCTTGACCTTCAGAGCTGAAGATCAAGGGAGGGCTGGTGGGTTGGAGGCTTTCGAATCCCCCGCTGCAACAATGAGAGTGCTGGTGCAGCAGGGGGTTCATTTTATTTCTCATTTTGTTTCATAAATGTTTTTAAAATTATTAATTATGAAACAAAATGAAACGGAGTGAGAAATGAAACAAAATGGTATTTTTTCATTTCATGCCCATCTCTAGTTGCCTGAATCTTTGTGAGCAATGGCCTGTCCTTTTGTGCTTGCTGTGTGTACACATACTTAGCATTAGAAAGAAAAGAAGCTAGAGACGTTCTGGGCAAATTGCATGAGCCACCAAAGGGAGAAAAGGCAACCAGTGTCTCAGTTGGACTCTGAAGGTGAAATCTCTTGGGCTGCCTGAGAATCCTAAACAGAGTTTCTGACATTTTTTTTTATTTATTTTTATATTTTTATATAAAAATATATAAAAATATATACTGCCAGATTTCCCTAGACGGGAACTCAGGGCAGTTAACAAGGAATAGCATACAACAAAATACAGAGAAAAATAATAATCGGTTCCACAATATGACATAAAGAACAAAAGCAAAGCCAACAACAATCAGTAGAACCAAAATTTAAAAAACTAAAAATGCAAAACATTACTAAGGCAAGATGGCAAAAAACGGGCAGACAAACAATCCATAATCTTACCTCTGCCTGCTTGATCTCTTTCTCCTCTTTCATCTCCTGAAGTCTCCTCAGCATGCCACGGAAGTCAACAATGCCGTACTTCATGCAGATCTTTTCATAATCCTTCCTATCTGCATCCAACAGCAACTGCCAGACCTGTTCCATGTCAATTTCTTTCTTTGGAGCAGCTACAGGTGTGCTGAAGGGGAACCCCCCCCCCAAAAAAAATAGAATCCCAGATTGTATATGAATAGTAGGAGATAACGTTCCAAATGGACCTGATTTTGAGGTTAGGGGAATGGTGCTTTTCATTCCAGCTTTTCTTTTAAATTCCATGCAAACCTCGAAGCAACAGACAAAAATGATGCTGGTTGCTATTTATTTTTTAAAAAAATCACACCACCATGTCATGTTAAGTTGTACAAAACATCTATTGCTCGGAGAAACAATATCTATTTCACAAAGTGCAAGTAGACAGATATTTTAATTACAGGGCCATATATGCTGTATTATGTTCTAGAGGTTATTTAAACAAGCAATAAAAGTAGATAAAACTTTCCCCTCCTTAGGGATGGGATTACAGTAATTAATCGAAGAAGAATAAAATACAGGTAAAAAAATATTAAGTAGCTGCAAAACAAACTCTTGGGGATAATAAGCAATCCTACTCTTTATGGCAAAGTCATTACCACCATAGCACACAAGACAGCTTCCTTCTAATTCTTTCCATTTTCCTGCAGAATATCCTTCTGCATGATATTCTTTGTAAGTAGGAGCTAACATTTTGGTCCATCACCTCTCTTTACTGCCAGCAAACAGAAGGAAAACTTTTGAAGATGACTGGTTCTTGAAAACACTCACGTTTTCTTTAATGCTTTTCTGAAGTGCGTAATTTCCTTCTTCAGGTCTGTAAGAGGTTTTTTATAAAAACAAAAACAAAAAAACATGTCCTCATGTGAAGCTTCCATAACTTAGAGCTTAATCAGAATTTAAAAAACTGCAAAGCTGAAGTAATGTCGCTATTGCTCTGTTTTGACCATCATGCCAGAAAACATACCTGTCTGTGGTGCAGCAGGGACACTGACATCCTTTGCTTTTTTCTTGAAGCCAACTAATCAGTTATAAGGCGGGTGTGGGGGGGGGAGGAGAGAAAACAATAGGGAAAGAGAATTCCTTAATTAGCAACACAGTTGTAGGAATGCTTTCTTTAAGCACTGACAATTGTTATAATGCTGAAGTTAAGCATAATCAAGCCCCACAGACTTTGGAGAGATTAAATGCATATCTTATATTTATGCTGAAAAATGCTTTTCCTTTTCTGTCAGGCCAGCTAGGAACATAACATACAATATAGCTGCAGCTATAGCTGCTTATCCACTTATACTGTATGTTCACCATAAAATATGCATTTCAAAAAAACATTAGCAGTTAAGAGTGGGAAAATAGTTTTCTTTACAAGACCTTTGTTGGCAAACTAATATGGCATTTAAATGGCAACTTTCATGCATGATAAGGTAAGCAGATGTTTTATATAAAGGTACATTCTTGCCTATCTAGCTCTGTAGCTACTCTGAGTAGCAACACCTCTCTGCAATCTGATTCATGCAGAGATCATTCAAATGACCAGCCACTTGATCCTTTCAACTTCAAATGCCAGGGGCTAAATTAGGGACCTCATCCTACAAAGCTAAGTATGAGCTCTTTGTAGCAGAGAGAAATGCTACGTTGGGACCACCAATCTCAGAATTCCTCATCCAGCATGGCCACCAGAAAGGGCTGGGGGATCCTGCTGGTTGTAGTTTCAAATAGAGTATAACACAAGGTCCTTCTCTTATGTTCCTAAAATATAAGAGTAGTGATGTCCTGCTATGGCAGTGCTTCCCAGATGTCCTTGAACTGCAACTCCCAGAAATCCTGGCCAGTACAGCTAGTAGTGAAGACTCCTGGGAGATTTAGTCCAAGAATACCTAGGGACCCAAGGTTGGGAACAAATGTGCTAAGGGAATCAGATTTACAGGTGTATGAAATTGATTATCATAACTCTGTGTATTTTTACTTTGAATTAAGTTTCTCTGAATTAAGTTTGAATTAAGTTTCACTGTGGTCCCCAACAGATGTGCTTAGGGTATCAGCCTGATAATCCATGTTCTCAAATTATTGACCTAGCCTAAGGCTACATAATACATCAAGAGACATACCCTGTATGATCTTAAGACCTGCACTGCAAGTGGCTTCCCCATAGTCGTTCACAGCAGTAAAACGATACACATCAGCATCATCCTCAGTGATGTCACTTATCTTTAAAAATAAAATTTTAGAAAAAGGACAAAAAAATCATTAGCAGTGCTCAACCAGGGACCATATGCCTCTCATTTCCCCACACTTGTGTGAAAAAATCGAGACACTGACCTCATCAGATTCATTCAAACGCTGTGCATCAGGTTGAGCAAAGGCTTTTTATAACTACAGTGGACCCTCGTATACGAAACAGTTTGTATAACATAAAATCTGTACAACATAAAAAATTCCAGAGATAGGGGAAATTTGCTTACCAGAATCGCCTATGGGGTGAATCCGTACAACATACAAATGGTTGCGATTAGAGATTACAGTGGTATCTTGCATAAAGAAAATAATTCATTCCAAATGAAATTATGTTCAGCAATTTTTCCTTTATACAAATTTCCCATAGGAATGCATTGAAAACAGAGTAATCCCTAATCGCGACCATTTTTATGTTGTACGGAGTCACCACATAGGAGATTCTGTTAAGCAAATTTCCCCTATCTCCGGAATTTTTTTATGTTGTATAGATTTTATGTTATACAAACCGTTTGTTATAGAGGGTCCACTGTACTCCATTTTCAATGCATTCCTATGGGAAATTTGTATAAGGGGAAATTTGCTTAACAAAATTTCATTTATACCTTTATACAAGGTACCACTGTACCTGCAAGCTGGTATCACAGAGGTTCCTATGTTGTTGTTTTTGAACAATAAATATTTAAGAGTTCTCAGTATCAAGGCACATTATACATTCCTAACTTCTTTTGCCCGGTCCTGGGATCCCCTGGTGCCCCAACATTGATTCCCAACAGGCCAGCACCACAGATTTATGGCAGCTCTGGACTAAAGATGTAAATCCTCATGCCCTTGGGGTGGAAGCACTGCTTTAACCCACTGTGGGCTGCATCTTGCTTACCTCTGCTCTATCACAAAGAAGCAGAGCCTCACAATTGTCACCAGATCCAAGAGGGATAAGAGGACTCAACTCACAGGCCTTTGGACAGGCCCTAAGTTCTCAAATATGATTTTATTGTATTTTGTATTTTCTAAACAGAGGGGAGAACGTATGAAATGCAAGAGTGGCAAAAGGTCTTTCCATCCCTTGGCATTGGGAACATATTTTAAAGTTGTTGCTGATGTTAATCCTTTAAAACTATGAATGGTATATAGACATGATTCTCTACATAATTTCATTACATAATCATTTATTTTGCAGTTTCTACTCCCTTCAGATGTTACATAGGCTTCCTTCCTTAAAATATTCTCCAGACACCATAATCATATCCTGAACTATTATTACTCTAATATATAACAAACTTGGAGAGTTTAGTACACTTAAGAAATCTCTTACAAAATGTTTCCTTTTTCAGGTTCAAGATTTGTAAAACCCTAATATCTTACTGATGTATTCAATCATGAGGAAATATTCACAGGAATTCAGAAACTCTTACCTGCAGGGTAAATTCATTTGTACCAGGAACAGAGGTGATCTTATATTTCTCATGGTCAACGATTTTACCGGTACTCCGTTGCCACAATAACTCTGGTTTGGGTTCACCCTTGACCACAGCTCTGAAAATTGCATTTTTACCTTGTGAAAGAAATAAGACACTAAATGCAACAAAATTTAAAGATATTGTGGCACTTTTAAGATTCACCAATTTATTTTAGTAAATTCCAAAGAACTTGTCACGTTTGTCTGCTTTAACATGCTAACAAAAGGAAAGGAGCAAAAGAAGAAAGAGAGGGAAAATATTATAGCTCAATGTGAGCTTTTGTAGACCAAAATTGATTTCATCAGACACATCCAGACACATATGTTTGAAGAAATGGATTGTAATCTACAACAACTCACAATTAAATTTGTTGGTCTTAAAGGTGTCAAAATATGTGTGGCTATGTTCAGTTTCTGTTGTTGCCACTAAAAACAACTAACTCTCAAGTTACCCACATTGGAATGGAAGTAGAAACCAGTAAACAACAGAATAACCTGCTAGAGCAATTTCCTTAAAATTCAGTCTTACATACTAGTAGGAAATAAAATCATCCAAGTGCAGCTGCAGAAAAAAGGACAAGCAGCTTTACTTCCCTCACTAACTCTTGAAATGACACTTCCACAGTTTCCTAAATCAGCCAGAAGAGGCACACAATAAAAGCAAGTAGGTGAGAGGAGCAGACAGAGGCAGTTTTGGCAAGATATGTGTGTTTTGTGTTTGCTCGTGGCTAAGGAAACATATTCATTTTTAATGCAGAATAGAGATGGGCAGAAAATAGGAAAATAGTGTTTCATTTTGTTTATTTCTTTTCTTTAGTAATTTCATTTTATTGCATTTGTAGCAAATTTTTAAAGTAGTTTTGCTACAAAATGAAACGAAATGAAACACTATGATCCCCTGCACCCTAGAAGCACCCAAATGGCAGTGGAGCTTCTTCAAGATCTCCCTGCCGCGTAGCACCGTGGCACTTTGGCTCCAATTCCAATTAGAAAGTTTTTTTCCCTAGGGGCGCCCCCCCCCCTTGGCACTTTATAACTCAGCTCCCTGACCTCCAAACCCTTCCAAATTTGGGGAGCTTTCGGGGAAGAGCCTGAGCAACCCTGCCATTGATTTTTCTAGGACAAATCATTTTATTCTAGAGGGGGGGGGGAATTGTGTTTTGTGACAAGACGAAATGAAATGTGTCCTACCATTTCATTAGGTAACAAAGTGATTCATTATCTAATGAAATGATGAAACAGCATTTCATTTTTCATTTCATGCTCATCTCTAATATGGAATCATTCAGCTAGACTATAAGGATTTCTAATTTGACTATATGGATTTCTAATTTGATGAAAAGAAATGCTATATTTTCCTTTTAATTGGCAGATAAAGAGAAACAAACAATGGAGATAATGAATCTTTAGGGAAGAGCCTCACCTTCCTGTAAGGTTAAGGTAATGGGTTTCCGCTCAAAGTCAGGGGTGCTGCACCCTCTAGGGATATTGTCCACAAATTGTGTGATGGTCACTCCCGAGACAGCAGATTTCTTTGTTCTAACTGGAAATAAATAAATGTACATAATTATTTACCATGAGTAAAAATCATTAATTGAAAGTTGAATCGCAGCTCTAACCTCTTTATGTTCATTTCCAGAAGTCTGCCAAATCCCAACCATTGTTAGACTTTGAAAGATCTCAAATGCCTTTAAATATATATTAAAATTATAGTTAATATATAAATGGGAGGGAAGTTTCAGAAAACCCATTAACTAAGTAAGGCATTTCTTGGATCAAAGTAAAAACCTGTTTTAAAATGCACCCGGCGAAAGGGGGAAGTGATGCTGGTAGATGAATTAATATACTGGCTGCATTGCTGGGACCCAGGCTTGAAACCTGAGGTTTGGGGATCCATTCTCAAGATATCACACTTCCATTCAAATGAACAATCCTCCCACCCACCCACCCAAAAAACCACACCCATGGACAACATATTAAGTGGAAATCTTATTAATCCCTTCCCATATTTCCCCCTCCTTTCTCACCTGCCCGTCGACCTGACATTGTTTTCCTGCCAACAGCTGGATTTCAGCAGTACAGTGTGATGAAATGCCCCTGCAAAGAAAAGGCAATGTGTCATTAATGTCGCTGGAAAAATGCTGATTATTAGAATTTGGGAGATATTCCTTTGGAAATATCTTGAGGTTCTTTTTTATTTGATATGATGTCCCAGATCTTGAGCTGCAAAGTGAAATAATTAATCTTGGGATAAAAATAAACCCAGAACAACAACTAGAGCTTTCTAACTTGGATCCCCCAAGACATGCTAAATTGCAACTATTACCATTGTGATCCAGTATTTGTCAGCTTTGCTTTGGTGATTGACAATAGTCCAAAATATTTGGAGAAAATAGTTTGGGGAAAAGACTGTTTTAGAGATCTTCCACCCACACAACCCATAAAGTTGTCAGGAGAGTCAAAGACTGTCGAGCTCCCTAAACCATTACTGTAAAAACAAGTATCCTTGAAACCAGTTTAAAACTAGGTGCTTGGTTTTAAAGTCAAGGGATGTGTGCTCTCAGACATGTCTCTTGGTCATTATCTTGCTGTGGTTTGCCGACAAACTGTCTAAGGCAGTGATGGCAAACCTTTTAGAGACTGAGTGGCCAAACTGTGATACAAAACTCACTAATTTTTCACAAAGTGCCAATACAGCAATTTAACCTGAATACAGGTGGCTGTGAAGGGATGATGCTTGGTGTCCACAGAAGGGGCTCCAAGTGCCACCTTTGGCACCCGTGCCATAGGTTCGCCAACACTGCCCTATACTGTACCTTGGACATTGCCCAATAGCACCTAGACAGCTTTTGAGCAAGATAAGATTCAGGCTAGACTTCTTGATTTATAGCTCTGTCTCTTTTTAGCCACCGTACTACATCTGGCAGCTGCATGCTTATTTTAAGTCCAATTCAAACCTCAGTCAGTATCCCAAGGCTCAGACATTTCACATCACCATTACAACACTTATATAGTGAGATGATTTCACACAAGTGCAGAAACATATGGAGAGACTGCACTCATATTACTCCTTGCCCTGATGTAAATAAACCAGACACTACTGTGGGATGGAAAATATTTAAATCTTTTAACTTTGGCCTTTCAGAATGGGGGTTAATATATATGCTTATTAAGTTTTGAAGGTGAGGATGAAAAAACTCCAGTTTTCCCTCTGCTGGGCAAGATGTTTGAGTGTTTGAGCCTTATGTGTAATTTGGAACTTTTTTTTTAAGTGCAGAAGTGGGCTTTGCAAAATATTTTTGCATTTTGCACTAAACACACATCTAAAAATACATGTTTTCTATGATATTTCCCTCTTTTTTGTTAATTCTTTAAAAGGCTATCGGAAAGACCTTATCACTCTATAGGGGCCTTCCTGGCTCTTAACAACTTCTTGGGAGGCCTTTCTCTTAATCTCACCATCCTCACAGTCTCATCTGAGAGATTCCAAACAGTGTGTGGTTTTTTCAGTGGTTGCTCCTAGGCCGTAGAAGGTACTCTTCCCCTCCCCTCTTTCCAGCAAGCTAAATTGGCCTTTCTTTCTTATCCTCCTATTATCAGGAAGACATCTTCAGGAATGCTTTTCATTTACATGGAATAAGTACGGGCTCTATATACTGAATTGAAATAAACATTTGGTGTATGTAGTTTTTAAAATATAATTTAAGTGTTTTCAATATTATATCTTAGTGTTGTTATTATACTGTTTTGAGTTGGTTTGGAACTCCTATGGGTAGAAAAGAGGCATATAAAACTGAGAGATACAAAAAGAGATTATTTTCGGATAGGATACCTTACCCTTTTTCATGGTAGATATCTAATATGTAAGCATTCATTTTACCTTATAGCTGTTGTGAGTTTTTTGGGCTGTTTGGCCGTGTTCTGGACGTTTTTCTTCCTGACGTTTCACCAGACTGTGGCCAGCATCTTCAGAGGGCAAGTTGCTCAAGGAACTAGGAGTTCTCTCTGTGTTCTGGGGTATAGAGTGAGTGAGACTGTGTGGTTTTAATGTTGTGGGAAAGAGGAAGCTTGTCCTACACAGGAGAATAGGTCATTATACCCTTAATTTTCTCCAATTGATGTACTCATAGAATAAGAACAGTAGGTGGTGCTAGACAGACAGCAGGAAATGAATGGCAGAAGTCACCGATAGTGCCAACTACTTTGGACATTCACAAATTTACCATTTTCTCTCTCCTTCATGGACATATCACTAGATGCTGATATGTGTTTTCTGATATTGATCAAGTTTTTGCAGATATATTGGACTGCCACTGTAAGCAGGGAGGTGGGGAAGAAATGAAATGCACAATGTTCAGACCATGCCAGTCAAGTTATGTCTGAGCTAATGTATAATCCCTAGCATTGGTAAAATAATACTGGTTCAATATGTATATAGGTGAGAGGTCATGTAACAATTGAGATTCCAAAATCACTTTCTTCATCAGTAACTTCACTGTTACTTCAGAGGCCTTTCAGTGTATGTCTGAACTGAAGTATATATGTATATGAATTCAGATATTTTGCCCCAATGTTCAGGCAACTAGTTTTTGTTTGATGAGATTATCTTGGTGCTCTTCAAAGGCTCTGTTTCTTTTCCCTTCCTGAATAGAGTTGCTACAGAGAAGCTTTCTTAAGATGATGTATGTATTAAATTATTTAAAACTGTATTTTGAAAGTCTACTGAATGGGATGGAGCC
This sequence comes from Phrynocephalus versicolor, assembly GCA_023846285.1. Lineage (NCBI taxonomy): Eukaryota > Metazoa > Chordata > Lepidosauria > Squamata > Agamidae > Phrynocephalus > Phrynocephalus versicolor. The sequence goes on along the minus strand of JAHTLZ010000129.1, from coordinate 71,855,957 downwards.
ATGGCCTTTGACACAGGGCAAATATGAAGCATTGGTAATTTGCATTTATTTTAGGATGTGAAAAAATTCCTGGGATGAGGGGAAGACTAATAAAAAAGTACTGAAGCAGAGGAATTAAGACAAAGAAATCAAAGGCGTATAAAATTTGGGGAGACGAGGGTAGATTGGGGGTTGAGGTTCATGGCCTGTACAACTTTTAGTGGTACTGTATGTTTTTAATGTCTCGGTGTTTTAATTTTGTCTTGTTTGATTTGTTTCAAGTATCCTATGGTTTAAAATGGCTTTATACAGTTATGTAACCCACCCTGAGATTGTATGGTCTAGGATGGCTATGTATGTATGTATGTATGTATGTATGTATGTATGTATGTATGTAT
>JAHTLZ010000129.1:71844186-71855570 GCA_023846285.1 Phrynocephalus versicolor | reverse complement strand
ACATACATACATACATACATACATACATACATACATACATACATAAAAATAATTGAGGTATGTTGTTCGTTGTTATTGATAACCTATTTGTCTGGAGCAGACATCATGCAAAATGCTCTGTGGTTTCCTATATCTCACTTAGGTCCGTCTTCAAACAGTTTATGTTGGCTACTCTCCAGATTTTAGGGATAAATTGGTGTGGTCCGAGTTAGAAGATCCACAATTTCACATCTGAATTTTCAGCACTCTTGGGTGGTTACCATTTAAACCTTATGATCTGTTGGTTTTAAATTTGTCACTGAGGCCTACAAGCTTGATGTTCTGGCACAGCAATTTGCCTCAGTTCTTCTGATCCCCATCTGGAAAGTGTCACTTCAGGCTCAGGTTTCTGCCATAAATCTTTCCTAGCATTCACTCATTTTTCTGATAAATCCCCTTTTCTTTGTATACCTTGAGCTTTAACATCCAACAGTTAAACTGCCCCTAGCTGGCCCACTGCTTCTGAATCAGTTCTGATTTATTCAATCTGTCCCATGAGTGTAAAACTGAAATGGTCGCTAAAGTTCAAAATTCTAATATTTTTAGCAATATAAGAACATAAGAACATAAGAAAAGCCATGCTGGATCAGCTCAAAGGCCCATCTAGTTCAGCTTCCTGTATCTCACAATGACCCCACCAAATGTGTCTGGGAGTGCACGAGACTAGATATCTGTCTCCTGATACCACTCCCTGCATCTATTCCTTGAAATACCCCAGTTTTAAGCCTGGAGATTACATATCTCCATCATGGTTTGTAACCTGTGATGGACTTTTCCTCCAGGAAAAGTCCATATACTACTTAAATTTTATTTTGTTGCATTTTCATCAATTGTGTCTCTTTTGCCAATATTTGTATTCCTTGTTGGTCTCTTTTGGGCAAGACTTGTATCTTCTAGAGATTAACTTAAAAATATTTATTTATTTATTTATTTATTTATTTATTTATTTATTTATTTATTTATTTATTTATTTATTTATTTATTTATTTATTTACAGATTTTTTTTAAAGCTGCCCCATTACCAACCGGTCTCTTGGTGGCACACAACAATATACTAAAACAATAAAACAACATGTTAAAACCATCAAAACCATCAGTTAAAAACAAACAATATACAAATAATAAAACCTTGCTACTCATGCATCCAGCTAAAAGAACATTAACTAATTAAAATGCTGGCTAAACAAGAAGGGCTTTGCCTGGCGCCAAAAAACCAAAAGCATCGGTGCCAAGCGGATCTCTGTTGGGAGGACATTCCAAAGTTGGGGGGGCAATGGCTGAGAAGGCTGTTTCAACATGTCATCCCCCTCACCCCTTTAAGGGATGGCACCTTCAGCAGGGCCTCCTGGCCTGATCTTAATGTACAGGCAGGCTCATATGGAAGAATGTGAGAATATTGGCATCCTTAAATGAGCAACTATTACTGCAAATTTTGAACAACTTGCAAACATTCTTTTTACCATTGTTTAATTTTTGAGATGGTTCCTCTTTTGAAGTCCATTGTAACTATGTTGAATTTCTTTAGCACTTTTTCAGTTGCATGCAAATTATTTAGTAGAACTATGGTAATGAGTTCAGTCAGTTTTACTGTCCTGGTGTCCAGGACTTGGTGCCACATTGGAGTAAATCTAAGATAATCTCCACTCTGATTAGTTCCATGGCCAACTTGAAGATATGGCTGAATTGAATACACTTAGTAACCAGATTTCTGTGACTTCTATGAAGAAAATTCAAGATTAGAATGAATTGCTGGGCATTAGCATGCTTAAAACAAAGCCTACCAGCTGATAAATGAAATATTACAGAGTTATATATTCATAAAATCATAGACAAATTGAGTTGGAGGTGGCTTATACAGTAAGGCTTATTAGGTCCAACCCCCTGCTCAATGAAGGGCTCTAAATCAAAATAGATCTGACAGGTGGCTCTCCAATTTTCTCTTGAATGCCTTACTTTTAGGAGTCTTTGGATTGCTACACTGACATAGAAATTTCACTGAACTAATTTTGAGCAGATACGCTTAAGAATCAATTTAACTAAATGACAATTATTTGATTAAACCTGCATACTTTTGCACACCATCAAAACTGTATCATGAATGAAAGAGTGGTATCCTTGTTTCTAATAATTATTATATGCCATTACGTCTGTGAAGATTTTCAGTCATCCAGGTGAGTTTATCTGGAAGTTGAGTCATGGCAACTTGACTTCTTTTCTTGCAAGACCAAAATATTTCACTACTCATCCAAACAGCTTTGTCAGTCTGAGGAAAGTTAGCGGCGAGACCTCCATTTTATAGTTCAACTTCATTTCACACACCCCTGGTCTGAATAGGCTCATAAGTTGGACAAAGGCCTGAATAGGATTGTTAGGTGGACAATACAGTAGCCTGAATAGGTTCATATGTGGACCATGATCTGAATAGGTTTGTTAGGTGGACAAAAGCCTAGGGTGCGTGAAAGTCTCGCCTATGCAACCTTTCAAGGTGAACTATAAAATTGAGGAGTTACCACTAACTTTCCTCAGACTGACAAAGTTGCTTGAATGAGTAGCAATATGTTTCAATATATCAAGAAAAGAAGTCCAGTCACCATGGCTCAGCTTCCAGATATATGCCATTATGTTGAATACAGTTGATGGCAAACATTTCTGGGGTTTTCTAGCTGTATTTAGAAGCGGTTTCACCATACTCTTCTTTTCATGGCATGCTGGCATCATGCAGCATGTCCAAAGCTACACGAGTTGTCTTTTCTCTCAAAAAGCACAGCAGGGAACTGACCAAAATTAATACTAAAAAGGTAAATCAATCTTAATAAAATACGGAAGCATTTCAAACTATGAAAATGTTTTGAATGCTTAATTTAAGATTCACTTGTTTTTTTCAAAGGTTTACTTTCAAGTCTACAAGAAATTAACAAAGCAATGGCTAGATGAGAAATGTTTGCCAGCCAGAGAATTCATAACTATCAAAGCACTATATAAATTCAATTTGTGATGCTCAATGATCAAAAGCACTTTTTCTCCCAGAACAATTTGACCTGTAGACCTTGTTGAAAAGAGTTTTTACCAGATTCTACCAAAAATATCCTGTTTCTCTGCAACTCTTGTTAATCCCCTTTTCTGTGTTAGCGTCTTGATATGGTAATTTTCAACTCTTTAATCTATAACGGAATTTCTACTAGAATGCCTGATCAAACCTGGCAGCAGCTAGCACAAATTTAATTCATTCTATATGAAGCACGTTTTGCTTTTTCCTGTAATTACAGAGAATATGATAAGAACTTCATGTTTTTATATGTATGGAATGAAGTAATCCAAATGACTAATTTGATTAACAAATGCAGCCCTACCTAAACATTTCTAGATCAAATGCAGCTAACCATTCTTCCCTGTCCTCAATATATATTTTGGACTATTGACTTGCTCTATAGCTGTCACAATTGAGTCAACATGCCCTAGGTATAGGGATGAACATACCATAATTGTATATTCATGCTAGTGATTAATATTCTACCCATCTGTAAATACATAACCTAGATGTAAACAACTTTTCAGATTTTTTAGACGGTAACATGAACAGTGTGTGCATGTAAATACTTCTAAGGAAGAGATTGTATCCTCAGAAACAAGTCAATTTGGTATTAAAATGTGCACTCCTATTCAATATACACAAAACATCCAAGATGTGACGCTATCTAAGTAAAAGAAGGATTGGTTCAGAATTACTAGGGTCATTAAGGGCAAAATACTTATCACCTGTATCCCAGTGACATTCCAGGGTTATCTGTATTCCCCCTGTTAACTCCATCTTGGCTGATGTTAACTCCCAAGGAAAAAAAGAAAGTATCTCTTTGTTGAACTCATCAGGTCTGGCATTATTATCTGAAGGCAACTACCAGAGCCAAACTCCTTGGCAGGTCTTACTGGCAACCACCCTCATTTTCCAGCAATGAGTTTGTCTGGAAGTATTAAATTCACACAGTGTGCTCAAAAGAGTGTTATTCTATGGCAATAGTTCCCAACCATGCACAACCCTTTGGACTGCAGTTCCCATAATAAGCCTTCACCACAAGCTGTGCTGACTGTGGTTCTGGAAGCTGCAGTCCAAGAACACCTGGGTTACTTAACATTGGGAACCACTGCACTAAAGTACTATGTAAAATTTACATGGAGGAGTGGGTCCCTTGGATGGCAATTGGTTCATGGAAACTTTAGAGATTTGGGATTGTTAGGAAAGCAATTTTCCATTTGCTGGCTGAATTCCAAAACATCAATATTTCCCTTCCCTACCCCAATGCATTTTTTTGAGCACGTAGGCTGTGGCCAGCTGAAAGATGGCAACATTTATTTATATGTGTGGAATTGACTAATCTAGATAACTAATTCGATTAACCAATGCAGCCCAACCTAAAAATCCATGGAACAAATATAATAAAGCATTATATCCTGCCCACCAATACATATTTTAGACTATTGACTTGGTATTTCCAAGTCCCACGATGCATTTTTTGAGAGAGTGGACTATGGCCAGATGAAAAAGACACTTCTTCCCTTGGATAACACTACTTGACTTTCAAATCCTTGTTCAGTCCCATTCTTCTGTCCTGCTTTAGAGAACATTTATTTTAATGGAGAATTTCCCTTCAAATTTGAAAGTTTTTAAAAAAGTATTTAGGGATAAACAAGTGATTAGATTGAAAGACTGGATAGACAAGATGAGAGGGAAAGAACAAATGAATGAAGTTCTCCAAGTTAGGGATATATCATGGTTCAATTTTATACAATTAAAGAAATGGACTGATACGTGGTTAAAGAAAAATAATAAATGTAGAGAGTATACAAAATATGAACAGCATTTACTGTTGTACGAGGATACTCAGAGTGAAATGATAGTAAAGGGTATTGTTAGCAAACTATATAAAATTATTTCGGATTTAGATGATAATAGGGGAGGACCTGGATTGAAATTAATGTGGGAACAAGATATTAAAAAAGAAATAAGAGAAGAAGACTGGGCTAAAATGTGGAGAATGAAAATACTCAGATCTTTGTCTGTTAGAATAAAGGAAAATTTCTTTAAAATAAGTTTAAGATGGTATATGACACCAGTGAAATTGAATAAAATGAATGTAAATTTTTCTAAACTTTGTTGGAAATGTGATAATGAGATTGGTACCTTTTATCATTTGTGGTGGGAATGTAAAAAGATACAGAAATTTTGGAAATGTATCTTTAAAGAATTAAGTGATATATTAGAAATGACTATAGAGCCTAAATCTGAAATTGCGTTGTTATCAATATTTGTGGACCATAACTATGATGTTAAAACTAAAGAGTTGATTACAAATTTGTTGACAGCAGCTAGATTAATAATTGCTAGAAATTGGAAATCTAAATATGAACTATGTTTAGAAGAATGGTATAAGGAAGTATGGAATATAGCTTTAAATGATAAATTGACTTGCTCTCTCAAGGTTAAAAAAGGAGAGTTAAAAAGAGATATTTTCTATGATATATGGGGTAGATTCATTGAATACGTACTTGTACGGAATAAGGGTAAGGTTTCCGCGCAACAATCGATTCTGTTCTGGAGGGGAGGATGATGAATGTAAATATGAAGAGCGATCCTGTTGGTGAAGGGGTGCACTGTTGTCGATGTTTGTTTTTCTTTTATGTAATTTGTATATGTTTTTTTAAACTAATAAAAATTTAAAAAAAAAACACTACTTGACTTTCAAATCCTTGTTCAGTCCCATTCTTCTGTCCTGCTTTAGAGAACATTTATTTTAATTTTTTCTAACTATGGGAGAGAGATCAAAACATTCTGTCTTCCTCCCTCTTACAGCTGTGTTTCCCAATGTTAGGTAATACAGGACTGCAACTCTCAGAGACCATGGCCATTGTAACCGGTGTTGAAGACTTCTGAGAGTTGCAGTCCAAGAACACCTGGGTTATCCCTGTTTGGGAATCACTGCCTTACAACATTTCTGGATGCAGGGCTCCTCAGACTAGCAGTTAGAAGCCACTATATAGCTCTGCTGTGTTAGCTCCTTGCATTTTCTGCAATCAAGTGGTAAAAGGTAGTGTCAGATGAAAGAATGATTATGAGCAAAGGCTCCATACAAGTGAGGTGTCTGATAGAAAAATGCCAACAAAATAGAAAAATGCCAACAAAATCAATAAAATGAAATTACTCCTGAATTGGTTGTTTACTTTAGTAACTAGCTGGACACCTCAATGGATTAGGTATCAGACAAGAGAGCCAGAGATTTGGAGTTTGATTCCATACTGTGCCTTGGGGGAGTTAGCCTATGTTGGCTTGGGCAAGCTGCACAGTCCCGGGGTGGTCCTAGAACAGGGGTGTCCAAACTTTTTGCAAGGAGGGCCAGATTTGGTGAGGTGAAAATGTGTGGGGGCTGACCATTGAGCCTGAAAGGGGGAGAAAGGGCATGGCATTTGCAACAGATGCAAATGCTCTGGTTTCCAGGTGCCGAAGGGCCCGGTGGCTGTTGCGTGGCCCACCCTCATCCAAGACACACCACTGCTCGCATCTGATGCCCTCCCTCGCAAGGAGGTAGGGAAGACACTGCAGCAATGGAGCCAGGATCAGGTAGGCAGGATGGGTGGCTGAGGGGATGGAAGGAGGCTGGGAGGGCAGGCAAACCAAAAAACTGCAAGCTGACATCTCTAGCCAGCACAGGGAAGGGCCAGCGGGCAGGGATGAGTGACAGTCTGAGCTGGCTGGGAGAAGAGGCTGAGGGCCACTCAAAAGTTTAAATTGGGCTGCATTTGGCCTCCGGGCCGGACTTTGGACATGCCTGCCCTAGAAGAAGTGAATGGCAAATCAAGTTCTGAGTACTCTCTGCCGAGAAATCCCTGAAAATCTTTGCCATAAGTCAAAATTAATTTGATGGCATATAATTATTAATTAGGGACTGACGGACTCAAAAAGAAAGAGAAGTATCATGGGGGCATGTACACTGGGACAGAAGGTGAAGTGTTTCTGTCTATCCAATTGTTCCCAGACCGTTCTCCATCATTACTCATCCCAACCAAGTATGCTGCCAGAAAAACAGTGTCTAAAAACAGGTGAATGAATGAATGAATGAATGAATACATTTAAAATGTTTGTCTCATCGGAAAGCAATGAAATCAGAGTGGTGCCAATAAATTTAGCAATGGTTATGGATTACAGCAATTTTTTTCAGTGTGGGAAAGTACATGTTGCCTCAGTTAAGTAAAAGAAAAAAAGATTAAATGCCCTGGAGAGTATATGGTCTAATTTTATTTAAAATATTTTTATCTTTTATTTGTATTTGTATTTGTATTTTTCATGGCCAGTACAATTTATAATAGAACACAATAAAATTATTCAGGAAACCTGCAGTGATAAGAAACAGAGAGAAGGCAATAAATAGTGCAATCCTGGTCATATCTACAGAGGAAATTCACAGAGTTTTATTTATTAATGTGTCTTCGGAGGTTCAGCAGGTCTATCTCCATGGTAAATGGCTATAGGATTTTAGCTAAAGCAGTTATAGTCATTTCCACACTGATTTGGATGGAATCAAGAAAAACTACAGTAGAGACAGGATGTGAGGGCTGGAAGACTGACCAACCCTATAACCACACAATCCCAATCTCACTTCGTAGTAGTCTTTAGATTTCCTTGGTTTGTGTACATGATTGAGAATGTGTTGACTAGAGAGAATAAATATTTAGAACACTTGGTTCACGGTATACCCATATTCACCTCCAAATGACTTCAGTATTTAAAAACAGTAAAAGGCTGAATTCTCCTTAGAAGCAAAAACAAATACAAATAAAGATGTGGAAGCATGTGGATTAGGGAAATCCAGTTGACATTGTTCATCTGGACTTTCAGAAAGCTTTTGATAAGGTCCCACACCAAAGGCTCTTGAATAAACTTGCCAGTCATGGAATCAAGGGACAGGTCTTGTCCTGGATCAGCAACTGTCTAAGTGACAGGAAACAGAGGGTAGCAGTAAATGGACACTTCTACAAGTGGGGTGAGGTAAAGAGTGGGGTCCCCCAAGGTTCAGTACTGGGACCCCTGCTTTTCAAACTCTTCATAAAAGATCTAGAAGTAGGAGTAAATAGCAAGGTAGCCAAATTTGCTGACAGCAACACTAAATTATACAGAGTAGTAATAACTGAGAGAAACTGTGAGGAGCTCCAGACGGATATCTTGACACTGAGGGAGTAGGCAAACCAGTGGCAAATGAGCTTGAATATTAGTAAGTGCAGAGTGATGCATGTTGGGGCAAAAAAACACAAAAACCCATTACATTTATAAACTGATGTAGTCAGAACTCTGCAACAAACCAGGAAAGGGACCTTGGTGCCTTGGTGAACAGCTCAATGAAGGTGTCAACCCAGTGTGCCGAAGCAGTGAAAAAAGCAAACTCAACGCAAGGGATCATTAGGAAGGGTATAGAAAATAAGTCAGCAAGTGTAATTTTGCCTCTTTCTAAATCTATGGTGAGGCCACATCTGGAGTATTGTCTACAGTTCTGGTCACCATACCTCCAGAGGTATATTATGGAAATGGAAAAAGTGCAGAGGAGGACAACCAGAATGATTTGGGGACCTTCTTTACCATTTGAGGCTGCAACGGCTGGGCCTCTTGACTCTTGAACGACGTGGGCAAAGTAGATAAAGAAAAACTGTTTTCCCTATCTTACAACACTAGGACTAGGGGACACTCCATGAAACTTTTGGGTTCTAAATCTCAAATAAATAAGAGAAAGTACTTTTTCACCCAGTGGATCACAGGTCTGTGGAACTCACTGCCAAAAGAAGTGGTGACAGCTGTCAGCCTTGACAGCTTTAAGAAAGGATTGGCCAAGTTCATGGAGAATAAGGGTATCAAGGGCTATCATTATGGATGCCTAAAGACAACCTCTGGGTTAGAGAGATAGGCATGATATTTCTCAATGCCATTTGCGGGGAACCATAAGCAGGTGAAGACGTCTGCTTGAGAATATCCTGAGACAGAATGCTGGAGTGGATGGGCTGTGGCCTGTTCCAACAAGGCTATTCTTGTGTTCTTACATTCTTAAACATACAAACAAACAAACTGGTGCTATTGTACCTTGGGCATATTGGGAGTAAAGGCAATAATGCTGGGAATATTTCAATACAACAGGAGAAAAGAAAACCCAGATAAGAGGAGGATGACTTCAATAAAGGAAGCAACAGACTGTTGACAAAAGGACTTTTGGAGGTCACTAATGTGTGACACTTAACAAGAGATGGAAAAATGATATCCAGCTATAGTCTTTTGCATTCATATTACCCTATAAGCTTCAGAGTACATATTTGAAAACCACTTATGTCACCTTAAAGACCAACACAATTATTATGACATAAACGTTTGCAGATTAGAATCCAGTAGAATTTCTCCTTTGTAACAAAAGCACTTAACAGTTACCAAATTCTGCTTCTGATCTTTGTCAGTGATGGCAAACCCTTTAGAGAGTGAGTGCCCAAACTGTGATTCAAAACCCACTAATTTCCCGCAAAGTGCCAATACAGCAATTTAGCCTGAATACAGGTGGCAGTGAAGGGGCAGTGTAGGGTGCCCACAGAAAAGGCTCTAGGTGCCACCTTTGGCACCCGTGCCAAAGTTCACCAACACTGGACTACGCTGCTTAAATTAGTATCAGTCCAACAGAGTCAAAAGCGCTGAGCTGTATGAGAAGAAGGGTGGGGCTAAATCTTGTTGCTCTTTCTTGACATAAAAATCTTTGGGAACAAGTATTATGATATTGATCTCTGTATATCTCTGTTCTATTGTTTGCAAATGGGAAAAGACCAAGATACCCTCTGATGATCTTCTTGGCCATGATAAGATTGACAGGTTGGGCATCAAGGCCAGCCCTTGACATTTTGCAGCCTAAGGCAGAGCACTAGCTAGGGCTTTCGCCAATCCCACATTCGAGATCACTGAATTTATCTTGTAGGTCCCCGTTCTATGAAATGTGCTGAAAACTTTTCCTGGCAGTAACAAGGCAACTATAATAAATTAAAATAAGTAACAACTGGCTGAACTTTCATTGCACCCCAAATCTGCTGCCTGAGGTGACTGTCTCACTGTATCACTTTATGGTAAGTCCCATCAACACAAACAGAAACACTGTTCTCTCTCTCTCTCTCTCTCTCTCTCCCTGTGTGTGTGTGTGTGTGTGTGTGTGTGTGTGTGTGTGTGTGTGGTGCATGACAGCCTACAGTGGAAAGGAAAGAGTGCCCCTTTTGATTTTTCTGATGGAAGTGGCTCTCTTAGTGGACATACCCAGACCAGTATTTAAAAGCAATATTGAAAATAAAGCAAAATAAAAAAGAACATGCATGTGAACGGGAGGTCCATTTATTTTTAACCTCAGTGGGTAGGAGGGTATAACCAGATATAAGACGAGGCTACTTGTAGGTATAATTAATGGAAAAGTTTACTTGGATTTAACACAGAAAACAAAGAGAAAATAATGTCAGTTCAAGAAGGATGGAAAATTCTCAAGTAAGAAATCCGCAACATTTTATGAAGAAAATAATAGTAACAGAAACAAACCTGTTGTTCCATAAAAGAATTTTTCCCATGCAAAGCAGATTATGATTCTATTTTCACCCAAGCCATTTGAACAATTTAATTCCAAGCAAACTAAATTAACTCTTTGAATTTAATCTAGCCGTGCAAAGTCAAACCCTGTGAAACAAACTGTTTGAAGTATTGTCTAGCACCATGTAAAACTCCCTCCAGCCTACACTCTAAAAGCAGACTGAAAAGTTCCAATTACATGGCAGCAAAGCTGCAAAATCAAAATATGATTAGACTACCAATTGAAGTATTAAATCTACATAATCTTAACCTGTGAAAAAAAGTTCTCTATTGTTCTCAGGGATGACATAATCCTGGGCTCTGTATCTATGTGTAAGGAACAGCCAAGGCTCACCGGGTAACAATTTTTCTTGGGGTCTACTCCAGTCATCATGTATCCATTTCCATACTGGCCCATATTTGGGGGTTCAAAGAAGCTGTGTCAGCACCATGAATTTTGTCCCCAGCGTCCCATTTTCCAGGCACCGAGCGTTTCCTGCCCTATATAAGATCCAGGCCTGTATCTGAGCCACCTTCTTGCCCCTTCTTCCTGATTGTTCCCCATTTGACTCGAGTAAAAACACACAGAATGAATACAGTAACTTATTAAACATTGACAAAAACAGGTGGTTTCATTAGTTCCAATTTGACCATCAAGGTAGATAGATAGACAGAGTTGTTTATATCTATCTATCTATCTATCTATCTATCTATCTATCTATCTATCTAT
>JAHTLZ010000129.1:71813884-71831199 GCA_023846285.1 Phrynocephalus versicolor | reverse complement strand
AATAATAATAATAATAATAATAATAATAATAATAATAATAATAATAATAATAATAACCCCTCTACAAAACAATGTTTAAAATCCAGAATTAACAATTATTCAATTTTCTCTCTCCAGTATTAAATAAAAACCTCATTCTCATAAATCAAGCTAATACTATCTCTGGAGGCAAAAAGAATAATACTGAGGATGCCCTACTTTGGGCACATCATGAGGATTTTCTGGAAAAAACAAGAATGATGGAAAAGGTTCAACAGAGCAGGAATAGAGGAAGACCATGAACAAAATCTTATGAAATCCCACCTTTATCCAAGGGGAAAGGTGGGGTAAAAATACTCTAAAATAAAATAAAATGAATGAATGAATGAATTTCGTCCCTAAAGGACCCACAGGCTTGAGTTTACAAGACCTTAGTAGGGCTGTTGAAGACAGGACATTTTGGATATCCCTCATTCACAAGTTAACCATAAATCAGAGATAACATGATAGCATGCAGCAACTTTTCTGTCATGGACAAATAAATGCTTCAGTAACATGGCAATGACACTATTCATAAGCGTATTTACAGATATTCACAAGACTCACCTGTAATTGTCATATAAGAGTGCTATCACAAGATTTCCAAAATTTCCTGTAACAGACATATAGAAATCACCAAACGCAATATACCATGACAGATCAGGTATATATAAACTCCATAGGGATTCATCCTGGTCCTGTTAGATAATCCAAATATTTTATGAACATTTGGTTCACTGTAAATTCATCAGAATTTTAGTTTATCTAAATATCTGATGGTAGGGGAGGGATTGGAGGCAGGACAGGGTAGCTGTCCAGGATACTATTACTGGCAGAGGTGTGTGTGTGTGTGTGTGTGTGTGTGTGTGTGTTTGTGTGTGTGTGTGCGCGCACACACACACACACTCTCTCTCTCAAGCATGGGGGAGATGTAGCCTTTCATTGAAATAAATATATAGTAACATTGGCAGCAGATGTCACACTAGTACACTTAGCAGATTGCTATCAGTTGAGATCATTAGTATGGGAAATATACTAACAAAAAGCAAAATTCATTGCTCAGATGGTAGCATACTCTTTTGCCATAGTATTTTACCTCCTGAACAGCATTAGATCTCAGTGTGTCTCTGTCAAGGCAGAAAAACTATGCCTCTCCAGATATTTATGATCTACAATTCTCTTCAGACCTAGGCAGGATTGCAATGCCAATGGTAAGAAATCCAATTCCAAAACACCTGATAGTCATAGTTGCCCACTCCAATTTACATGTTCCATGAGTTCTGGAATACTGCAAATAATTAGAACCCACGTGCTAACAAATTGCATCAAGACACTTTTTGTGCATAAAAACTGGGGTACGTGCATGATCTAAAATGAGATTAAAATGCTAGGGTGGCAATGGTATAAAACTGTATACAGTAGTACCTTGTATAACGTAATTAATTCGTTCCAAAATAAATTACGTTATACAAATTTTACGTTATACAAACTGAAATTTCCCATAGGAATGTATTGAAAACAGATTTAATCTGCCCCCCACCACACCCCCTTTCCCTCAAACTCAGACTTCCCTGCCGTCTTTTTTACTGCTCTGGCGTGGCCGCGGTGTGGCCTGCTCCTTTGGATGTCAGGGCCCCGCGGCCCCTCATCTTCCTTCTCTGCCGGCGCGGGGATCTCGGGTTGTTGCGGCTCCGCGGGCGGCGGCGGTGGCAGCGGCTCCCGGGACGGCCCCGCGAGGCTGCCCCCGCTGGCCTCGGCCCCCGTCACCGGCCTCGGGGGGCCGTCCAGGGAGCCGCCGCCGCCGCTGCCTTGCTTCCTCCGCCGGCCTCGGCCCCCCGTCACCAGCCTTGCAGGGTGTCCTGGGAGACGCCGCCGCCGCCGCCTTGCTTCCCCCGCCGGCCTCCGCCCCCCGTCACCAGCCTCGCGGGGCGTCCAGGGAGCCGCCACCACTGCCGCCACCTTGCTTCGCCCGCCGGCCTCGGCCCCCGTCACCGGCCTTGCAGGGCGTCCCAGGAGCCGCCGCTGCCGCCGCCGCCTTGCTTCCCCCGCCGGCCTCGGCCCCCCGCCCCCGGCGTGGGGGGGCGTCCCGGGAGCCGCCGCCGCCAGGAGGAACCTCAGCATCCGCGGCAGCGGCAAGCGGAGGACCCCTGCGCAAGTGCCAGGTAAGGGCACCCCTCCCTGGCTCGCCCCCCTCCATGTCTGCCGCCCCATCCCCTCCCATCCCCTCTTTCCCCGACCGCACCCCCTCCTCTTCCCGGGCGGCCGCAGGTGGTGGACGGAGGTGGCGGGGGGAGAGGGGGCGGATTTTTTTTCGTTGTACGGGTTTTTCGTTGTACAAACCCTCCGTTATACGAGGGTCTACTGTATTTGATCTAACCACTGAAGTATAAAATTGTGTCTTGAATATAACCACTTATCCTTTCTTTGTTGAAGGTATTTGACCTTATCTCTAGTTGTATACTACAACTGAAAGAGGTGCTTGCTTCTCAGAGGTACAGATCTGTTGCAGATTATATGTATGTTCAACAAAGTTAACTGAGCAGACCTATTTCTCTTTATTTAGGTTTTCTGGGAATTCAGCTACTGAAGCCAGTCCCAGAAGTTTTGCTGTTTGAGACAGATGAGCAAATTGCACCCCAAGGTAATCCATTAAGGTGAATAATGTCCAAAGCGAATCCAGGTATTTCATAAATGAAATCCCATAAGCACCTCTCCCAATTCCTGGTGATAAAAAATAGTTGAAATGGAACAATATGATAATAATGAATATAGATCTGCAAGAAATGGTGGATTGTGAGTAATCCACCATTTGTTGCCCTTCTATAACACCCTAAGATTTGCCGCTAGGGATGGATATCTCACATTTCCTAATAGTAGCCCTCCCTGGTGTGATTCTATTTGGTTTCACTAGGAAAAGAAAAATATCAGATTATTTTACATGTAAAAGTAATGACATAAACCATGGTCAACTTGAATTAATATAATTGATTAACTCCAAAGCAAAATCACCCCATCTAGCCTTGGCATTTCTAAGGACTATACTTTATTCCTTAAAATAGTCTTCTCCTCGCAGAAAGAGATGGAATAAAATAGAATCCACAGCAGGGTAGCATCTTCAAAGGGAATTTAATCCACAAGTGACATTTCCTTAGACAACAATTCATTTGGTCTTTAACCGAAAACTGTTCTAACACCGAGTTGAGTTGTGTCACCTTCTGTATAATTAGCTGCAATATCAGGGATCAACTATAAATAGTTGGGCTGTAGGATATCACCCTTCCGTGGCCTCTGCCCTCTCGGCTGCTGAATTGGCAAAGTACTTCATTACTCACACAGATAAGTGTTTGTACAGCTTCATTTAGAATGTGTCTAGCCAAACAACCATCTACACAAACTGGTTCAGAAAATGAAAAGTGGAGCCAAAGCGGTTCACACCACATCTATCACCACTTCACACCCAACCTCTAGATTAGTAAAAGCTAAAGGTTCCCCCCCGCACATGCGTGCTAGTTGTGTCCGACTCTTAGGGGCGGTGCTCATCTCCGTATTCAAGCCGAAACAGCCAGTGTTGTGCAAGTTCATGGCCATGCGGCTGGCATGGCTGCAAGGAAACACTGTTTTACCTTCCTGCTTTTTATGGCAGTACCTATTTATCTACTGGCATTTACATGCTTTTGAATTGCTAAGCTGGCAGGTGCTGGGATTAAAAGCAGGAGCTCGCTCTGCTGCATGGCACCCGGGATTCGAACTGCCGAGCTGCCAACATTGTAGCCAATAGTTTTTGGAGCCTTAGTCCACTGAGCCACCACCCCCCCTACCCAGGGCCGGTGCTAGGTTTTCTTGCACCCTAGGTGAGGGGGGAGGGGAGGGGCAGGGGGAAGAGCGGTGGGGTGGCGGTGGGGGGTGGGCGGCAGCGGGGTGGGTGGATGGTGGGGGGCGGCGATGGGCTCAGGGGGCGGCGGGTGGGGGGCGGCGGGCAGTGGGGGGATGGACGGCAGTGGCCAGCGGCGGGGGGCGGACAGCGGGGGGGCGGCGGCAGGCTCTCCAACACCTTCTCTCCATTTTGGGGCCCTAGGCAACTGCCTAGTTCGCCTTAATGGAAGTGCCGGCCCTGCCCCTACCTCTAGATTATCTAGAGGTAAAACAGGTGCTTTTTAAAAGCTAGTCAATCTTTCAACAACTACTGTATCATTATTTTGCTCAAAGCCTTGCCTTGCTCCATTTTAATTCTCACAGCCTTTAAGGCTGTTTATGTTTATTTCAACAATGAATCCAACATCTGTCTGGGGAAAAAAGAAATTTCTAGCCTGCAATTCCAGAAGGAGGAATCTCATATGTAATACGGGAGAGATACACATGTTAAGACAGAGACCAAGATGAACTGTCACAAGGTTGCTGCAATAAGAGTACGCCCAAAAGCAGCTCAGCAGGTCAGACACTCAATCCAGCATTGCTCATCCATTTCACACAAATTTGTTTTCAAAGTCTGCAATAGCTTTAGCTGATCTTTTCTGAGTATATCAACCCTCTTGTTTTTTCTGCAATTAAAGAATGGATTATTATCCATTTATTTTTCTATATTAACTATTGTATACTATTTTGTACTATTTTATTAATTATTTTAAACTATTTTGTACGTAGAGATGAAGGACACTGAAGGAATTCTGCTTCCTGCATAACTGTTCCAAAACATTCAAAATATGCCTAAATAAGCATTAAACAGCAGGAGCCACAACACTTGGAAGTACACTTCTGTCCATTTCCAGTTTTGTCATCTGATCTGATTGGGGAGGGATACTAGCTCCACAGGTTGCTCATCCTGGGTATAAAGAGGATTGAGATTGACTCCAACAGCACCCTCTCCCATGTCATCACATAGGTGTTGACTGAGCTGGGCAGTGCTGCAATGCAGCTGTAACTGTGCTCCCCTGTATGTAGCCACAGAGCTTTACATAAACAGAAGATTAGGCACAGTTTCCAAGCACCTGGAGCTTGTGTGTACAATGCAATGCAGTTATAGCCTCTTTGCAGACTTGACTCCTAAAAACAAGGAGGTTGGGCATGGAGGGATCAGGTCCAAAGCACCCATCACTGACTCTTTCTATATCTACATCTAAATGATTTAATATATGTCTGCATTTTATCTTTGATTATCTGGAATGACACATTTCATGTTGCTGTGATTAGTTATGACATATACCTTTTACATTTTTCCCAGTGATGTTACAATTTATGTTAGCTTATTTGTATTATAAATTGCTTTTGTGTTAGTTATCCACCTGAAACTTGGCTGCTCACCAACATCACCTTGCAATCACAGCATAACTGGGTTTAAGTGTTTACAAAACACATTGGCCAGAATAAGGTTTTATGCTGGTGTTAAGTGCAATTGCCTAAACTGTAGTGGCAAATAGCTGCTAATTAACAAGATGTCACTCATACTCTTGGTTGCATGCTGACCATGCCATTTGGTGAATGGCAACTCTTTATTTATTGGCAGTTAACCTCTCCAGTTTGAGCAACTGCACTTATCAATTTATACCTTGGTCCCAACAGAATTCTGTCCACTTGTTTGATTATTTTTAAAAAAACAACTGTGCTCTAAATTAGTTGAATCACTCTGAACTGTAGTTTTGTAATGGTTTAAGTTGTTCAGGTTTTTTTTTATTCTTAAGATTCTAAGATCTAAGATTCCATGATCCCGAGGCAGGTAATAAAGAAAATAGCTTATATAGAAAAATAAATGAATAGTAAACCAATAAATAAATAAAAACAAATATTTTCTTAGAAAAACAGAAACTAATACTTCAATATACATGCATATTAGAGATGGGCATGAAATGATTTTTTGTTTTGTTATTTGTTATTCATTTTGTTATATAACGAAACAAATAACGATTCTAGGGGCAAATTTAACACGAACTGAACCAAACTGAGAAAAATTGGTGCAGTTAGGTTCGTTTTGTTAATGGGGGGCAGAGATGTCTCCTACCTGGTGCTGGTCCGGAGGTTCTTTTGTGCTGAACTGCATGGAGGGAGCACGCACCTCGTCGGTGCCATCGAGGGACGTGGCGGGCTCAAGCCTCAGCCCAGCTCCAGGAGGAGAGATAAGCAGGCCGTGTTTAGGCAGCCAGAGCAGTGCAGCTTCAAAGCCGCCCACCTTGCGCCTCCCTCTCACGGCCCATTATCACGGGGCCGATCAGGAGGGGAGATAAGGAGGCTGTGCTTAGGCAGCCAGAGCAGCGCAGCTTCAAAGCTGCCGCCCCTTGCACCTCCCTCCCACGGCCCATTCGCAGGCACCCCCCAGCTCTGACTGGGCCCCAGGGGCCGCAAAGTGGGTGCTGGAAAAAAGTGGGTAAAAATGAATAATGAATTAACAAAACAACAAAATGAATTCTTTTCAAGAAAATACACGAAAAAGAAATGAAATGAGCCAAACTCCTAAACGAAATGAAACAAAACAAAACACAATTTTTTCGATTCATGCCCATTTCTAATGCATATATAAAGGAGAGTGAAGTGAGGAAAGACATGGGTATTTTCTGCAATTATTGCTTACAAGATCAAAATGTTCAGAAAAGAGAGAAAAGTAAAATGGGCAGGGCAAGACCATTCATAAATAAATAAAGATAAGCAAGGTTCAAAGCCAGCAGGGGGTACAAATCCTGTGAGAGCCCAAGCAGCATATCTAGTGAGGTGGAAGCTGTGATCAAGCAATGAAAATTGCACCAAAGTCTCAAGGTGGGATGGCATGGTTTTATTTATGAAGGACAGATTGAGAATCTGGAAGTCTGCATTATGTAAGTATGGCAACACCAAACAGGACTGAAGTGACAGCACTTACACAAATTCCATCCCATCCTATTCCTTCCCCTACCTTTTCCCCTTCCTTGCTGCAAATGGCCTTCATGTCCCTGTGTAGCAATGTCAAGCCAACCTTGCTTTGGTTGGCTCTTGGTCATTTGCCATCAACCTCCAACTCAAGGCCCTTCTGTGCTGGTGTGTTGGTGTCAGCATGCAAGATGTGGTCATACCATCATAAGCAGGCTTCTCTCATCTTGCCAGCAGTTGCAGCAATGTTGTACTGTTGCCTGATGGGTGTTAAAATAAATAAATAAATAAATAAATAAATAAATAAATAAATAAATAGAATTTCAGACATAATCTCAATATAATTTTTCAAAAGAAGAGAACTTCTCAGGGCTGCCCAAAATAATCAGATGATAGCTTAATGATGATGATCATTTTTATTGCCAGAAATATAACTGAAAAATGCACGTTCTTTGAATTTACAGCATTTGAGCTAACATTTATCTATTAAATCAGAGGTCTAGTCCCAGGAGCTCACATTAGATCACAATATACTGCATACAACTGAATGTGCGTATGATATTGCCATGATGAAACTCTCTTTTGACTTGATTCCAAAGCTCTTGCAGGGATGTTTTCATGCTTCCATGAAGGAAAATGTTGTGCCTTCACCCTTTTTCAGTTTTCCAGTCAAGCAAGCCCTTTCCGCTGCTTCGCTGTCCAGTTGGCAGATCAGAACAGGAACGGCTCCATGGCTCTGGGAAACTATATTTACAGCAGTTTGTAATTTCAAGGCTATACCTCCAGTAGTATCATGTGGCCTCGCAGATGTGAGCACGGCTGGATCCATAGTTCCATCAGAACAAACAATAATGGAATCCACAAGCCCAGCACCTGTTCAAGAACAAACACAGGATTCAGAATTGGCACACAATGAAACATCATACAATACAAGAGGCAATGACTAAAATTTAAGAACAAAAATATTGCATCATTAGGAAAACACCCAAGTTTAATAGAGTAGTCGGGCAAATGTCCCAAGGATAGTCATCAGAGAGAAAGGCTAATTATCATCACAACTGAAACAATGGCTTGAAAGCCTCAAGATCCACATTTTCCCTCTAGCATTCCATCATGGCTTGACAGATCATTCACAGCATGTTATCTCATTGCTCCTTAACAAGGTCTCTTATCATATGTCTAAAGATATGTGCAAATGCCCTGCAAGAGATGCAGCACTAGTGAATGAGAGAGAGTAGCCCTATCCAGTTGATTTTCTCATCTGTTTAACCAATACAAGGACGGGAGTGCTTTGGTCTCCCCCTCCTCCTTGTCATTTCTGTTGACCAACTCCATGTGAAATGGAACAGAACCTTCAGAACTAAAAGAACATCAGCTCTCTCCTTGAGTTACAACTCTGGAAAATCACTTTATTGCATCCCCTTTAAATCTCACCATTCAAAGGCAGCATATCAAGACCACTGATATCTATATCTAAAAATGTAAAATAATTCCAGACTGGGTTTCTTGAATTGAATTGAATTGAATTGTTGTTCCTGTTACAGATTACAGAGACAATAAATTTCATACTAGTTTTAATACCAATCAATTTCCCCCTCATATGAACACATCATTTTGTACCTGCCGTATCAGGTGGGCAGTTGTAAATTCCACTGACGTCTGTAAGAAAAACAACTCGCTTCGGGGAGAATGTCTTAGCTAAAATCTGTAGGTAGGAAGAAGAGTGAATGTAAAACTTGAAATGTCCTTACTCTAAATCATAATAAGAGGGTGGGTAACAAAAGTCATGCTGGCTATAAATGATAAATAAATAATAAATAATATCTACAACCTGTGACCAGACCACAATTTCAGTACAGCATCTGCTCTCTGGAGACTCAACCCCCCACCCCAACTCCTTTTCCCTTGTATCATGGCTTTTAATTCAGAAAGAGAGGAAAGCCAGAACTGAGTTGTTTTGACTCTTGCATGGAGGTTGCTCAGTACATCTTTCTGGCTGTAGCATGGAGTAAAAATCCTACTGCTGCTGCTGCTAATATAATTCAGCCTGAGAAACATACGATTCTTGAATGAATAAAGGGTATGCATGGGGATTATAACACTCTCCCCTAGAACCAGAAGAAATGTTTGTGCAAATTACTTGGCACAACCTAGACTTTAGCTCAGGTTTTAAAAAATAGAGTAGGGAAAGTTGCCAGGAAAACCATATGACAAATATGTGAATGAACCGTTAAGGCTAAATATCTGCTACTGCTACTCCGAGGTATCACTATGAATTCTCCAGTTCCCCAGCTCTGACCTCAACAATCGTATCTCCGGATAAGATACAGCAGTGCCTTTCCAAGTCCAGAGCACAGTCACCATGTAAAACTGGGATGTAACCTGCTTCTAAGACATCTTTCACTGCATCAATACCAGCCTGGCTGACATTCTTGCATGTTGTTTTCCAGGTTCCAAAAGGCTATAAGGAAGACATAAAAAGACCAACAATCCCACTTATATAAACCATTAAAACCACTGGCTGTTCAGAAATATCAATCAGATTATGTCATTCAAATCACTCCAAATATAGAAACGAGCTGTGGTCTTTTTTTGCCTGGAATATCAATACTAAATATCAAGTGATTCCACAAATCTTTGGAACTATTTGTTTGTTTAAAATGATATAAATAACGAAAAAGTTCCATTAAAAATAAAGAAAATGTGATTTGATTGATTAAATAAATTAAATGAAAAACTATGAATTTACTAGAATTGTTCAATAATTCATTCTGAAAACCAAGAAGAGGGTTTATCCCGCTGTTTCAGTGCAGAGCCTAAGCTATCTAGCCCTTATTCTTATTTTTATTTGCTGTGATATATAAATGGCTTAAATGTTGTGATATATTACTTTGTTAACTATAACATTCTTTGTGATTTTGTGTATTGAACTGTTTTGACTTTAATGTTGATTTGTTGTTGATGTTATGTGTTTTACGATGTGCGTTTTATGTTTTATTGTGTATTTTTATTGCAGTGAACCACCCAGAGTGGCTGTTCGGCAAGATGGGCAGGATAAAAATTAAACAAACAAACAAGATCCAAGAGCTATAAATGTCTGTGAAACCTTCATAATTTCTAACACCATAACCCCTTGTCATTCTGATTACAGGATTTTTCTTGGCACAGTTCTCTCTCTCTTTCTCTCTCTCTCTCTCTCCCTCTCTCTCTCTCTCTCTCAAAGCCATAAATGATACAATGAAAACAAAAAAATAATGCCCATACCGAAATGCTGACTGCTGGAATTCCATAGCTCACGAATTGTTCGGTCACCAGATGGTTCAACTGTGAGAAAGAAAAGAATGATTTTGGACCCCTTCCTCCAGTGTTTAGTTTTCTTACTCAAATTGCAATATTAGTTCAGTAATACTCGTGGATAATAAAAGCAGGACCCACGATGGGGTTGTGGGAGCAGAAAAGCAACAAGATCAGTCAAGCATGCTTTTTATATCTGTACCAGATATTTCATATTGAACATCTGGAAGCTGCAGATCACTTTACTTCATATGGAATTTTGTACCTAAGCCTTTTGCACACCTGAGCATATAACTGAACATGCTGATAGTCAAACAGGGCCTGTACCATGACTATCAAAGACGGTTTCAGTCAAACTGGGACAAATATAGAGATTATTTTCCTTTCCTGTAGTCATACAATTTGGAGCTCATTGGTCAGAACAGAGGTAGCCAGCCTACTTCTCAGTGCAAATGAGGGACTACTGTCCTACTATAGAATACAGTAAATATAAAGACACTTTCTCCTACTCTGATGCGTTGGTGTTGTTTTGGAACCAGTCTTCTAAAAAGAAACAAGACATAGCATTTGGGATCTGTGAACAGATGTCTCTTCAAATGTTCTGCTTATGCCTGCTTCTGTTCCAGTTTTTTGCTCATGTCTGCTTCTGTTCCAATTTTCTGCAAACTATTGTTGTCTGTGACAAGCAGAATCTATGATTCAGCACCAAAACTGTCTGTGGAGAGCAATATCTCATCAATATCATGAATCATCAGGGAAGGAATAAGCAGTTAGAGGGGTACTTGGTCAGGATGTTGGGACTGCAGTCAGGATATCTGGGTTCAAATCCCCACAGAGCCATGAAACTCACCAGCCCCAGCCTCCCAGCTTGTCCCACCTCACAGCATTGCTGCAAGCATGTAGTGGGGACCCAGAAGCCCTATACACTGACTTGAGCTTATTGGAGGCAAAATATATGTGCAACATATAAATTAATAAAGAAATAAAATAAATCCTTTCTAAAGCCAGTGTCATTTGTTAGCATGTATGCTCACTTGCCTCCTTTTCGAACAGCAAAATAATTGTTTCCTTTGTTAAGAAAAGACCGCCACACGCAGGAGTGCTTCCCTAACAGATGCCAGAATACATCTGTATGCATAAAAACTACATCTAGAGGCTTCTGTGACTAAAGTAGATTTCTTTCCTTTCTCTCTCTCTCTCCCTGTGAATAGATTTCATAAAATAATAATTTTTTAAAATAAGTATATTTTTCCAGCATATTTATTCATTTCTTTCATAGGTCACAAATTCAATATTGAGTGGCAACATTGTACCAATACACATACTAAAAATCCCAAGTAACAAAAGAATTACCAAAGCAAAGCACTGAAAATTGGCCAGAATTAATATTTGCACAAATCTGGCCACCATCAAAGGCCACCATTTTAGGAGTACTAATGGAGCTCATTTGGGGGAGGGGGGTCAGATTTACAAACATTTTAGTGGGTGCAAGAAAGGCTAATACATGAAAAAGGAATTGAGATTATAACCAATCACAAACTGAATATACATCAGCAGAGTGATGCAGCTGCCTAACAAGCTGGGCTGCAGAACCAAAATTTCCATGTTCAGTGGAAATGATGATGCTTTGTTTTACATTTCGATGTGAACTAGAATATTCTTTCTAGTTCTCTGTTCTTTATCTTATAAACTATGCAGATAACTTGGAATGGTTTCAGAGGAGGGCACTCAGGTTTGCGAATTGTATGCAAAACAAGTCTATGAGAAGAGAAAAGCTTGATGGAACTGGATATGTTTACCCTGGAGAAAAGCGAGAACATAACTGTCATCAAAGACCCGAGAAGCTGCCAAATGTAAGAGCGCAAAAACTTGTCTACTGCTCTAGAGGCTAATATTATAGCTATTGGCCTTAGGTCTTTCATTGAACATTATGAAGAATATTTTATTGATGAGCAGTTCAGTAGTGGAACTAGTTAGTCAATGGGGGCCTGGACATTCTGTCTTCAAGCAAAGTCTGGGCTGCTATCTGCTATGGATGCCCCAGTCCTAGATTTTTGACACTGCAAACTAGAGGTACATGTATATTGGGAGTTTGTAGTCAGTGCTCCAACACTAGAGCCATTCAAGCGAAAGTTAAACAGACGTCTTTTAGTCTGTGAAGTTTCTTAGTCATCCAGGTAAGGTTATCTGGAAGTTGAGACATGACAACTGGACTTCTTTTCTTGTGAGAGCAAAACGTTTTGCTGTTCGGATGAGTAGCGAAATGTTTCGATCTCACAAGAAAAGAAGTCCAGTTGCCATGACTAAACTTCTAGAGAAGTATATCTTTTAGATATACTTTGATTTAGCTGTCTCTATTGAACAGGAGGCTGGACTCCATGTCTTTGTAGGCCCCTTCTAACTTCATTATTTTATAATTATCTGTGGATGAGATGGCCTATGGTTTTTCCACAACCTTGGCAAATCTATTATGTGTATGTAAATGCCAGCATACACCACAGACACATCTATAGCATTGAACAGAGAGAAAAAGGCAGAGGTTCCATGAGAGGGAGCACAGCCTTTTGTTTTATCAAAAGGCCTAAAGCATTCTACTTTTTTTTGTTAAAGCGACTCCAGATATACCACGAGCAAACACTGCTTGGTTCTTACCTCCTGCTGGGAAGTAAATAGATCTCAAGATGGTTTAGTGATCTCTGATATCCTAGACAGATGCTAAGCCAATTTGGGGCTCAGATGGATGAGGTTTCAGCTCTGCTCTTTAATGCCAGCTTGAATGTAACGTAACCGTTTATGACATGGGAGGAGTCATGCTAGGTGCAAGCATGACATTCCTCTAGGAACACCATATGCTTGCCTGGGGCTGGGCAGTGAGCTATTGCTCCAGGCTGCAGATGCCTTGGGTTCTAATCAAGGCAGCTGGACTGCTGCGATATGATGCAATGGTTTCCAACAGAGTTATTAGTCATCTCCACCCATGACATCCCAACCTGGTAATTAGAGCTGGAAAAGTGGCCGTTCTGGGTTTGATGGAAATCCCAGTGTCAGAGATCATTTCTGAACCAAGTTGCCAGAATTTCCCCATTTCTAGAAACACCACCATTAACCTTCAATTGCTGTTTATAAGATAAAATGGCAAGCACTTTGCAAATGTTAAAAAAAAAGTGCCTCCAAGTTACTGGCAGGTGCAACTTTCCCAACTGGCTAAAAACGACCAAGGGTAAAAATCACACCTAGTGCTGTGCCATTACTTTCCCTCTGTTTTGGACGTCAGATAAACTGGAAGAGATAGCCTTGCATATCGGCATCATGTCAGACTAAGATGTGGTCCTAACGTGAAGGCTGGCTTGAGATGAAGGTTGGCCTGAACTAGAGATGGGCACGACTCAAAAAAATATTTTTTTGTTTTTCGTTTTGTTTAGGGGTCCGTTTCAGTTCGTTTTCGTTTTTCGGGGGAGGGGGGGTTGCACATTTTTCTTTTTCATTTTCGTTATGAAACGAAACAAAAAAATGAAAATTTTTCATTTCGTTAGCATTCTTTTCAATGCAATGTGTCCACCGTAACGAAAACGAAAAACACGTCAAAATTTTTCGTTTCGTTTCCATTGTCGTTTTGCTTCTGAAAAATTTTTCGTTTTCGTTTTTGAAACGAAACAAAAAAACGAAAATGAAAACGAAAATTTCGCTGAGTCGTGCCCATCTCTAGCCTGAACTAACAATCTGTAGGGCATGTAGCGGCTCTCAAATTAGGCCATCAAAGACACTAATTCCTGTTGTGAGGTCATGCTCTCTCACAGCAGGTCTTAGCCATTAGTGAGAGCTCTTAAGTTCAGTATTCTGTCTCTCTGCTATAGTACACTAAGAGCCCAATTACACCATCACATATGTTGGCATTTGCTCCACTTATAAATTGGGTCAGTTATTTCGCTATCAACATCATGCATATGTTGATTCAAAATCATCCAGCATTCTTTTCTCTCTTGCCTGGGGTTTCTACTTTTCTATCATTTGGAAGAATTCAAAAAGGCTTTCCTCTGTGTGTGTGTGTGTGTTGTGTTGTTACAGTAGTGACCAACTCTTCGTGACCCCATGTCCATGGAGTTTTCTTGGCAGGAATACTGGAGTGGTTTGCCAGTTCCTACTCCAGGCACCTACAGCACCTGGTATTCCCTGGTGGTCTCCCATCCAAGTACTAACCAGGGCCGACCCTGCTTAGCTTCCAAAATCAGGCAAGATTGGATGTGCTTAGGGCATATCCTCTGTGTGGATATGTGTAAAGACAGTGGGCATGTCTGTAAAGGGGAGGGAGAGAGAAGCATACGGGGGGGGGGGAGGGAAGGTGAGATCCATCATGGAATCTAGTCTGTGTGTTGGGAAAAGAAAGACCAAAAAGGAGAGAGCCAAAGAGAAAAGAAACCATCACTCAGTGCTGTTGATACCTTTATTGCATGGGGAGCATCTGCAGGAAGGCACCTGAGTGGCCTCTTGTACAAAGAGATGCATATGCAGACAGAGTACATGCAGGTATTTCTCTCTAAGGGAGTTTGTGAGAAAGAGAGTAGAGCAGGTTTCATTTAAGCACAGGAGTGGATTGGCAGGAGGAACAAGCAGGAGAGAGGGTGTGTCAAATTTTAAGGAAATACAATAAGAATAAAAAATCTGAAGGTGATCAAAGAGAGTAGAGAACACAAGTAAGTGTTCACTGGATCCCCTCTGCACATTTTTTAAAATTTAAAGGATGAGGAAAAAGAATTAAGCAAGGCAAAATAAAAAACAATCCCCTGGAATGTTTATATTTGAAAAACAGGCTGTTTTACAGCAAACCGCAAAAGGAAAGCCAGAGGTGGGACTGGAGGGAGGGAGAGGTGCTGTGAGCTGGAACACCAATGGCAATGTGTCCAGTGTGAACAATGGACTCCTGAAACATTCCACAACTCCTATGTAAGCACTGATTACAATTTTAAATATGATACAGGCACTGAAGCAAACTGAAACCCACATTCCACTGTAGTCACACCCTGAGTGTTCACTAGATGTGATACACAGCACTGTGAGAGAAAAGACAGGGCTCTCCTTTCCTAATGAGACATGTAAAAAGATGGCAGAGAAGACTGAAATTGGGGATAGGTGAATCTGTTAATTTTGGCATTGCTCACTTTCTCATTGTCCTAGCCATTAAATGCATTTTAGTTTATATGTGCTTCAGTGGTCATCAATGCACAACAGGTTCTGTAGAAAATATCATACATCTTCCTGTTCCCATTTTTCTTCACACATTTTATATGCACTTTCTAACATGTTTTGCAAACTCTTTCCTCTTTATATTGTGTATTTTTCTCTGCCTTTTCCTCCCCAGTCACACATTTTTCTCCGCTTAGAAAAAAAGTCTATAAAATTTTATCAAGTGTAGGTCTTTGTACACCTGTGTGTTTGTTTGTACACGTGTTTCAAATTTCATACAGATCTAAGAGGTGCAATACAGCAATTTGCAATAAAATTTTCCCTTATTCCTAAGTTCAAGGGCTACTCGTCTCCAAGAACGAGAAAAGGGAAAATGTTTTGTATTAATGCAGCTAGCAGCCGGCAGACATACTTAATGCTAAAACACACTTTAAGCTTTACATTTTGATGTTACAGATGGTGCTCATGAAATTGTATCTCATTGAAACACATGCCTAACTCACGCTCACTTCATCTGCATGGTAGATGTATATGCACCCCTCAGAAGGGGCCAGGCACGAATCAGAGGATCATGCAGGAGCAATGTGTAAACTTTTATAGGACAGCTGAATGCAGTTGTTGCACACAGAGTGCTTGAGTACCTTGGTGACAGAAAGCCTGGTCAAGCACAGACCCCGTCTCAAACTGTCACTTGCAGCTGATTGTTTTGGTGTCCCTGTGCCAACTTCATGTTTCTTTGCTTGGAAATGTCCAAAGGACCTAGAACAGCAAAATAAAATTGGTTATGTTGATGAAACAAGTATGGTTCTCTTCAATGGCAAAGGTGTGCAAAAAGAGGCCTTCTACAAATGTAAAAATGCCAAGATTACTCGCCCCCTAGAGGAGGTGATAGGCCAGGATGACCTGGTGTTCTCTCTGGTGGAGAACACTGGTTTCTATGCCCCATACCAGTGATGGCAAACCTTTCAGAGACCGAGCGCTCAAACTGCGATTCAAAACCCACAAATGTCTCGCAAAGTACCAATACAGCAATTTAATCTGAATACAGGTGGCTGTGAAGGGGCTGTGTTGAGTGCCCACAGAAAGAGCTCTGAGTGTCACCTTTGTCACCTGTGCCATAGATTTGCCAACACTGCCCTATACACCTATGTCTGAAGCCTGCCAAGAAAAATTAATTAGAAGAATAGGATGTCTGCTACTAATATGCAACTTGGCCTTTTGCCAGGTGTGCTTGTCTGCTCAAGCGAGCAGAGCTTAATTTTTTAAAAAAGGATATACATATCCAGAACAGACCAATTTCCAACCTAAACAATCATCTTGAACCCTTTCACAGCAAGGTTAATCCCAAAGATCTAGAGATGAGTAAAGCAGGTAAATGAATGGTACAAGTAGCTCTGAGCACAGTATAGATCGCAAATAGCAGAAGTTGCAATGGGAGAGGCAGAAAACAAGTTATTCGTCTTGTGAGAAATAAAATGCTGATGGCTTCAAGAAACACATGTAGGCTTTAGTCAAGTGGGTTCTTGCCCAGGCTGGTTGATTAATAGGCCAGGGCATGTAAATCCACTCATAAAAAATGCTGTTCCCTTTTTGTTGTCCAATTTCAGCTGGTGCAGATCCAAGTCTTTGAAGTGAAGATAATTGAGAGCAAACAGTTTTTCCGCCTTGGACATGAATGAGGCCCAGAAGGCTCCTGTCAGTCTTTTTTATTGATAGATCAGGTATCCCCAGATGATCCAAGGGGCCCTCTTGTGACACGTTTATCTTCATGAGTATGACAGTGAATGATAATCTCTCCTTGCTTTCGGCTAGTCATGTGCCTTTCAGGCTCATTCAGCATTTCTTTCCAGGCATATCGCCTTTTACATTCAATATCCTTGAACTTCTCTTTTTTTCCATCTAGCAACTGTTTACTACTTTGAAGAGAACAGACCCAATTTGTAACCCAAATGGCCCTGTGAGCCCAATGGGACTAAAGGTGGCAAAGGTAC
>JAHTLZ010000129.1:71794658-71813874 GCA_023846285.1 Phrynocephalus versicolor | reverse complement strand
CTGCTTGCAGAATTTCCAGAGAGCACAAGGAGGTTTGGCTGTATCTTGATATTGCCAGCAGTTTTGCTTTAAAACAAAGGAATTGAATAGTGTTTTTTCACAGGATTTAAAAAAGGCTAGGTGGGGGAGGAGTTTCTCAAACTGCCTGCAGAATTTCCAGTGAGCACAAGCATCTCTCTCTCTCTCTCTCTCTCTCTCTCTTTTCTATTTCAATTTTTTTCATTTTAAAAGTTATCTTTCTGACAATTCTAATTTAAAGTGGTTTAGGAAACTAGTGACATGAAATAACCTAGTCTGATATCCTGCCATCTGTAGACAGCCCTGGTCTACTTGGGAAATGGAAAGCTCAGAGAAGTTTTCCAGAATGCAACAACTATTAGCCACACATCTGCAGAAATTTCGGGAGTTCATGTCAACCTAACCCTAACCCTAACCCTAACCAACCAACCAAACAACCACTTTCCTAAGTTCTGCAAACTGGTTTGACTAAAGTCTATAATATCTAGGTCTGTTCTGAGAGGGTAATTTGCACCCTAAAGAGATTTGATCCCTTCATAGGCAGAAATAAAGAGAACAAAGGGATAGAGGTTCCTCATTTCTTTGGATAGAGGGTAGAAACCAGAGCTCAGGCTATCTAAATTTAGAGCATCAAAATGTTTCACTATGCTGAGGATTCATTTTAAAAATTACAGCCAAGAAAACCACCACTGACACAAAAGGAGAGACACTAAAGTGACCCACCAGCAAAATTATCAACACCAGACCCCTGCTGGGTGAAGAGAGTCCAAACAGCTTTTGGGATTCCTGAGGGGGCATTCCCACAGAGCCTGCCCTTTTCAATTGCCAGCAGCAGTACTTGTTGACCACCAACACCCGTACATCTCCATGGTGCCTGCTCTAGTAAACATTATTTCACCAAGAACCTGGGGTGTGTCCACAGATATTATTGAGAATCCATCTTGTAATAATGAGAACTAGACCTTTACCTCACTGCATAAACAAAAACAGAGGAGACGGATGCTCTGCACATTTGGCACTGCCAACATTGAAACTGCCCATTTCTGGACATGCGCAAGGGTGAAGAGTTATCAAATTACTTCAGTAATTATCATCTTCTCTTTATAAGGTTATAAAACAGCCTCTAGGTCCCCTTGTTATGTGCCATCACATTGTTGACAGCACTTCTGAGCAGACCTTCTTTAAAGCTTTTGTAGTACAGTACTGAACTTCTAAAATCGTCCACGCCTGTTTGACAAGTAGTGTAGAAGGAACATACAAGGAGTAACAACTCCTCTACCATGCATCTTTAATTTTCTCAAAAATTATGGTCTGTAGGTCTCCACAGTAGAGATGGGCACGACTTAGCGGAATTCCCGTTTCCGTTTCCGTTACTCGTTTCCGTTACGGAACGAAAATGGTAACAGGAATTACTCCGCCAGAACTCGAACTCGAACCGACTAAAGAATAATTGGGTCTGATTTGTCGTTGTCGTTCCTGGCATCGCGGCGATCCCGCGATGCCAAGCGGCACAGAAAAAAAGTTTTTAAAAGTTTTAAAAAAAACCCGATTCCCGGCCCTAAAAGCAGGCGAAAACTGTCTGACCTACCAGGCCAGAAGGGTGTTTTATTTGGGGGGGTTTCCTTGCCCCCCTCTCCTTGGCTGGTGCTACTGCTGCGCTGCTGGTACCAGGCGGGGGGGCATCGTCTCGTCTGCCTTTGCCATGCGGTGTGCGGGCGGGGGGATCCAAAATGGCGACCACAATATTTTTTTTGAAATCGTGGTCCAAAAACACACCAAAGCACCACAGAAACATGCAAAAATTAGCTATTTTAAATGCTTGAATTTTTACAGTAGCAGCAGTGGGTTTGTCTTGCCAAAATACGTCTCCGTTGATTTTATTTTATTTTATTTTATTTTTATTTTTTTACACCTGCGCACGCGCAATGCAAATTTTTGGAGCCATTCCACCAATCGCATGGCCAGGTTTTGCTGAGACTTCTGGGTGTGCCAGAGAGGGCATTAAAAGCCAACAAACCCGAACCCTAAACCCTAACCCAAACCCGAACCCATACGCCAGTACACTGTGTTCTTAGTGGGCCAGAGGCACTCAGAGGTACAGCCCACTAACCCACCCTAACCTTAACCGTTACCCTAAGCCTAGCCCTTACCCCCTACCCCATGCTCTGGGAAGTCAAGTTGCGCTAAATTGCGGCAGTAACGACAAACGAAAAACAAAAAACGAAACGACAAATTTTTGAAAAATTTCGCGAAAAACGGAAACGAGCCGAAACGGACCCGTCCCGAAAAACGACAACTCGAAAAAAAATTTTCCAAGTCGTGCCCATCTCTACTCCACAGGTATGCAGCCTTGAATACACCCATAAAATGCTGATGGTAGTTATGTGTTGTGAAGTCAGAATCACATCATAATGTCACAATACAGCATCCAAGGTAAGTGAGATATTTAAAGGGTGGTTTTATTTATATTTATTAATTTATTTATCTATTTACATTTATACTTATTAACCTCCTGACTTTCCCATGGGAATTCTGGGTGGTGTACAACAAATTATAACATGAAACAACCTATCCACAAAAAAACCCAACACTAACACTAACAGTCCAATAAACAAAGATTTTTTTAAAAGGCAGTCGCATCCATACAACAAACACAGAGTCTGGCAAGGAAAGGCTGGGACAAACAATACAAAACCAACAAACAACATACAACATACAACATACCATGGTGCATTCAGCCATAGCCGAAGCTTTCCCTAAAGAGCCAGTTCCACAATCCCAGTCAGTTTCCATACATGAGCAGGGATTTGAAATCAGGTCCCCTGAATCCATCACTGTACCCATTACAACATGTTATCTTTACAACCCTAGCCTTTACCTTTTACCTAGGAACATGATTTTACCCTGTTAATACATCATCTTTCATCTAGCAGGTCAAAACTACTGGAAAGGACATCTAGTTAGCTTTTAAATTAAACATAAGCTTATGCACAAACAAGTTGAATTTATTTATTTATTTATTTTAGAGTATTTTTACCCTGCCCTCCTCCTTGGAAAAGGACCTAAGGCAGCTTACAGTAATGAGGGATAATATACAGTTCAGTGTAATTAAGACATGTTCAAGTATTGAGAGCAAGGAATTGAGGGCCATCTTACAGCATTAAGAGACAACATTACATTAAAACTACAAGATTATAAGTAGTTATAAACACAAAGTATATGTGAATCTATAGATTCATATAAAAGACACATAATAGTAGTCCATCATTCAGGGAAAACTTGCCTGAAGAGAAAGGTCTTTGCCTGTATCTGGAAGGACAACAGCGCTGAGGCAGTCCTGGCCTCTAGTGGGAGGGAGTTCCAGAGTCTGGGAATTCCCCAAAGAATAT
Source organism: Phrynocephalus versicolor (assembly GCA_023846285.1). Lineage (NCBI taxonomy): Eukaryota > Metazoa > Chordata > Lepidosauria > Squamata > Agamidae > Phrynocephalus > Phrynocephalus versicolor. The sequence continues at coordinate 71,810,467 of JAHTLZ010000129.1, read as the reverse complement.
TTTTAACAGAGAAGGAATTGGTGAGATTATAGATACTTTATGTTAAGATCATCCCCCCTCAACTTTGAAGTGCCATTTGATGCTAAACACATATATCCACTTTTGAACAATATCAGCTAGAACCATCTCCTTACTTAAGCACCAATCGTGATAAAAAGGAAACCTATTTAAAACTGAGAATAATTGCTTCATGGGAAGAGGAGACAGTTCATGCACACATTTAAATCTCAGATTGCATACAACTCATCTTTCTTAAAGGAGATTTATGACTCTTAAGATCTGGAAGTGCCAGACAAGATTCAAAACAGAAGGTTCAATGGAGCATGCCTGATTCCTAATAATGCATACAAAAGGTATGACTATAAGATGGAGGACTTGCACTAGCTGTATTCAGACCGATGAAGCTGTTTGGATGAACAGCGAAACATTTCTATCTCTCAAAAAAGAAGTCCAGTAGCCATGACTCAACTTCCAGACATACAAAAGGAGGTGAAGAGATGTGAAAGAGCAGCTGAACACCCTCCATTATTCCAGAATGGAGTCCCAGCTGAAAGCCTCATTTCATCCAGCTAGTAAACTGAGGTCCCATTAGAGGGTGAGGAAGCAACAGTCTTTTTGCCATGCGCAAACTCAGCCTTACAGCCTGCTGAACAAGCTGTTTTTCGAACTGTGGAATCCATCACTTCCATGAATCTATCTCAGCATGTTGTTTGCCCTACCCATAGAGCAGCCCAAACCCTGGATCTGGTTTTTACCTCCATGTCATCAGATTCTTGTCTGAGGGTTGGGGGTATCTCAGCCCTACCTGTGTCATGGTTGGATCATCATCTGCTAAAATGTTCCTTGTCGATCACCACCCTGCCCCGCAGGGAGCGTCGGCCCTTTATCTGGGCCTGCCCCCGTAGGCTCCTGTACCCTGCTAGGTTCATGGAGGCCTTCGGGGAGCTTTCTGGCGGTCTGGCAGATGATCCGGTTGAAGCCCTGGTGGATAGGTGGTATGAGGGTGCCACCAGGGCAGTAGACCGGATCGCCCCCAAGCGCTTCCTGCGTTGTGGAGCTCACTCCTCTCCGTGGTACATGGGTCAGTTGCGGGCGATGAAACAAGAATGCAGCAAGCTTGAGGTCATTTGGAGGATGGATTGGACGGCAGTGAGTAAGGCTGCACTTAAGCAGCTGACCAGCCGCTATGTCCGCGTGATCAGGGACGCTAGAATAGCTCAGGTCTCCCTGAGAATTGGTGAGGCCTCAAACCGCCAGGCAGAGTTGTTCTGGGTGGTTCGAGACCTCTCCAATCCTGGTCAGCCGGGGCCTCCTCCTAGTGAGTTCACTAGTGAGCAATTTGCAGCCTATTTTAGATCAAAAATTGAGGCCATCCGTTCCAATCTGCCCCCCCCCCCGGTTGCGCTAGTTCATCCTGCAACATCCCTGGGGCCTCACCTCCTCGGTCTCCTTCCCTGGTTAAGTTTGGGTCAGTGTTTCCAGTGGAGCCCTCCAGGATTATGGCTTATTGCCAGCCGGCAGCTACCCCTTTTGACCCTTTCCCAGCTTGGCTTGTTAAATCTGCTGGAGGGAACATGCCGGAATGAGTCTCTGCCATTGCCACGGCCTCCTTCAGGGAAGGAATTTTCCTTCCTGTTTGAAGGAGACCGTGGTGAGGCCCACTTTGAAAAAGCCCAGCATGGTGTCGGATGAGTTATCCAGCTACCGTCTGACTGCCATTGTTCCCTTCCTGGGCAAGGTTGTTGAGAGGGTGGCCGCCGTCCGGCTTCAGTCGTACCTGGAGGAAAACTGGATCCTGGATCCCTTCCAGTCTGGGTTCAGGCCGCTTCGGGGGACCGAGACTGTCCTAGTCGCTCTGCAGGATGACCTCCTAAGGGAGGCCGATAGGGGGTGTTCCTCCCTGTTGGTCCTCCTTGATCTGTCAGTGACCTTTGATACCGTCAACCACGGTAACCTACTGGTCCGGCTTGTGGAGGCTGGAATTGGGGGCTCTGCTCTTTGCTGGCTCTGTTCCTATCTCGGCGGCCGGTCTCAGCGGGTTCAGCTGGGGGATGATTTGTCGGCTCCTTGGACACTCCCTTGTGGGGTGCTCCAGGGGTTGGCAATCTCACCCATGCTGTTCAATGTTTATATGAGGCCGCTGGTGGAGGTCATCTGGAGATTTGGAGTTTGCTGCCATCAGTACGCTGATGACATGCAACTCTATCTCTCCTTTTCTTCTTCTGCAGAGGAGGCAGTACGCTCCCTCGACCTGTGCCTGAAGGTGGTTCTGGAATGGACCAGGACTAACTGTCTCAAACTGAACCCGGAGAAGATGGAGGTTCTGTTCTTCGGGGCGCCCTTCTGTACAGTGGCCCCCTCCCTAGCCTGGGGGGATGTCTCGCTCCAGCCTATGGACAGGGCCAAGAATCTGGGCGTGCTCCTGGATTCAGCCACCTCCCTGGAAGCCCAGGTGAAGGCGGTCTCCAGGGCTGCTTTTATCCATCTCCACAGGATCGCCCAGATCCGCCAGTACCTCGATTAGTCCTCCCTGAGGACAGTCGTGCAGGCTCTCGTGATCTTGAGGATTGACTACTGCAATGCCCTCTACGTGGGGTTGCCCTTGACCCTTGTCCGGAGGCTCCAGGGGGTGCAGAATGCAGCGGCCAGACTGGTGGTGGGTGCTCGTAGATTTGAGCACATCACCCCAGTTCTGGATCGCCTGCATTGGCTACCCGTTGTCCTCCGGATAAGGTTTAAGGTCTTGGTTTTGATTTTCAAAACCCTCCATGGCTTGGGACCAGAGTACCTGTCAGAGCATATCTCCCAGAGGTCAACCGGGGTCAGGCCCACAAGAATGGCGCAGGCACACTCACTTAGGGTGGCCACACCCAGGGAGGTGTGGAAATCGCTCACGCGTAACCGCACCTTCTCTGTGGTGGGCCCCACACTGTGGAATCATCTCCCTAGTGAGCTGCGCCTAGCACAGTCCCTGCCTGCCTTTAAAAAGGCCCTGAAAACTCGCCTTTTCAAAGAGGCATATGGCAACCTCTTTACTTAATTTTTTTTTTTGCCACCCGCGTCATCTCATGTGGAGGGCATTGTCCTTCCTATTTTATTAGTACTTTCTCACCTTTTGTATTTCTTGTTGTCTTGTTTTAATTGTTAACCGCCCAGAGTTCCGTCTGGAAGATGGGCAGTATAAAAATATAACAAACAAACAAATAAATGAATAATAAATTCCAGAGTTTGCTATTTTCCTTCTCCTCTTCAACTGCTTTCCTTTCACACTTTCCTTTTTGATTAAATGATTGAAAGCAGGGAAGTTTCTCATTTCTGGTATCTCTAAATTGATGTAGGAGCCCTTTCCATGGGTAATGAACAGGGTGAAATATGTTTGAAGAAATAAGACCATGTTAAACATTATTGGAAACTCTGGTTGCCTGATAAAGTGGCACCCTGTGCATGTTCCAAAAATGAAGACGGAGAAGGAGAAGTAATAATTTGATTGTATGTCTTGTGTTTTAAGTTTCACCATCCTTTTTATTTGACTTCCTACTAGAGATGGACATGAACCAAAAAATGGCAATTCATTTTGGTTTGTTTTATTTTAGGGTTTGGTTTGGTTTGTTTCATTTTTAATGATTTTTTTCAAATATTCGTTTCATTGGTTCATTTTGTTCGTTATTCTCCCCCCCCCGCTTTCTGTGATTTAATCCATTTGACAGCACATGGGCTGGAAAAAACATTCAAAAAAATAATAAAAAACACAGACATTGACAACAACTGCACAAATTGGAGTGGCAGCATCCTCATCCTCCACATCCTCATCCTCCTCATCACCATAAACTTCAATCATGATTCATCACATTATCCTTACCGGGCAGTGCCAGCACCAGGGCAAGTGTGGCCCCTGTGTGAGGGACTTTTTGAGTTGCTGGCTTGGGGCCAGCACCTCTTTTTTAATTTTGTTTTTCAAGTGCCGACCACATGGCCCCTGGGACTGGGTCAGCGCTGGTTTTATTTTTTATATATTTTTCTTTATTTTAGGGTGCCAACCCAGCCACCTCCTTTTTCATTTTTTTGTTTGTTTTAATTTTATTTTTATTTTACTGCTGAGAACGTGACCCGCACTACAGCTGTAGCGCAGGCCAGTTGGCGTTTTTTTAAAAAACTTTTGCTGGCTGTGGCTTGGTTCTGCGACCTGCGGTCCGGGGCCGGTGGTTGCGGTCCGGGGCCGGGGCCCACACACCAGATGTTTTATTTTATTTTATTTTATTTTATTTTATTTTATTTTATTTATTTTTTTACTTCCAACCACGTGCAGCCAGTCAGCTTCCCCCCCCCCCTGGTCGCCCCCTCCCTGCAGCCAGGAATACCAGACCATCCTGGAAGGAGCAGCACCAGGTAGGAGACATCGCTGCCATTAACGAAATGAACCAAAACAAACCTTTTTTCATTTCATTTCGTTTCATTCTAAATCCACTCTGAGGTACATTATTCGTTACTTACTACATTGACTGTAACAAACCAACAAGCATTGTAGGTGTTTTCTTTTTGAATGTAAAGAGTAAACACAGGAATGTATTGCTTGACTGTACAAAAATCCAAAATCCTCATATTAATTGTTCACCCCCAGTTTCCTGGCTCCCACCGATTGCTGATGCAATCGACAAATCTATGCCAACTCTTTTGCTTGGGAAGTCCCTACAATGAAAGCTTTGGATTACTGTAGCTATCCCATGTGCTATGCTGACAGCTATTTTAAAGATATTAGACACAGCAGTACAATGGCAATATGGCAATCCATCATCACCAAGACAATGTGGCTATTTAATGCAGCCTTTTTCTCCTTACGGGACCACACAAATTCCAACTAAAGGTTCAGCTGTGGCACTGATTTATGCCCCAGATATAAATCTGCCCCTTCCACATCAGATCCCACAATGGCTATGCTGGAAGAAGCTAAATCCTCAAAAGCATCAGCACTGACAGCTTTTCAGCCTCAGGTCCTAAGGGAGGATTCCGTTTTCATTGTGGTCTTAAGCACAGTGGGGGGGGGGGAGAGATGGCACAGAAGAGATAGGAGGGGGACTTCGGTTGGATCAAATCCCAGGCAAAGACAAGGACTTAAAAGGACTTCCTTCCTTCCTCAAAAATGGTCCTTGTTAGGGGCAAAGCAGACAACGGTGGGGTTCGTGCATTTAAATAAGCTTGGGTTCTGAGGAACCCTGGCTCACAATTTTCACTAGCACATATCATCTAGTGATATAAAACATTGTTGACAGTCAAAACCCGGTAAAAGAGGTCCAATGTTTACTTCCAACTGCCAGAACTCATACATTTTAAAGTATTCCACCCCACTAAGATACTTATTTATTTACAGAATTTTTAGCTGCCCTACTACCAAGTGGTCTCTGGGTGACATAGAATGATATATTAAAACTATAAAACAACATGTTAAATCCCATCAAAACAACAGTTTAAAACAATCAATGAACAAATAATGAAATCCTGCTGCTTATGAGCCCAGATAAAATTAAGTCGAATTTTATCTAATTAAGTCTAATTTTGTCTAATTAAGATGTGGGCTGAACAGGAAGGTCTTTGCCTGGTGCCTGTACAAAATTCTGTGCATATGTTAAAATGCAAATACAGTGGTACCTTGTATAAAGGAATTAATTCGTTCCAAATGAAATTATGTTAAGCAAATTTTCCTTTATACAAAGTTTCCATAGGAATGCATTGAAAACAGAGTAATCCCTAATTATGTTGTACGGATTTGCCCCATAGACGATTCTGTTAAGCAAATTTCCCCTATCTCCGGAATTTTTTATGTTGTACAGATTTTATGTTATACAAACTGTTTGTTATACAAGGGTCCACTGTAACTAAAACAGATACACATGGAAAAAGAGAAATGTGCTTTTGTCAGTAGACAAAACATGTACAATAGGCAAAATGTGTAAAAAAATGAACAGATTGGAGAAAAGGTGGAAAAATGTGTCAGTATGTTGTCCAGGTAGAAAAATGTTTATCCAAACAAGGATCAGAAGAAAATGCAAGTAGATATTTGGCAAAATAAATTGAAACCATGGTGCAGATTTCCACACCCCTGATAACCAATCAAGCAAAGGCAGTTAAACAAGTATCAGATTTGGTTTATTTAATAATAATTCTTAACCCAGAATTTTGGCTTGACACTCCCGCACATAAGCAAGAAAAAAGAGGGCAATCACAGATTTGCTTGTCAAAGAGGAGAAAAGCCAAAGTGCTGGGTTCTGATGTTGTGATAATCAAAGGCAAGAACTGAATTTTTTTTGTTTTTGTTGCACTCACTTCTGGGGGAAGAATATCAGTGTGCCAACATACTATCTTATCCACAATAAAACAGAATGCCTGAGAATTTTCAGATATTTTCATGTGCAGACGGTAGATCCGCTGCATTTAACAATAAATGGGGACAGACAGGAACTCAATGGTAGGTGACACATTTAGTTTCTCCTGCCATCTCCACTCAAAAGACCTTGGATGACAGTAACAGAAAACAATGAGCTAGAGAGATTTCACGTGGCCAAAATGCAACAGGGATGGCTTTATGAGGATGGCCGTGCATACAGTGCTAAAAGAACCCACCTTAGCACTTGTTGTCATTAAGCACTGTCTCTGCCCATTTGGTTGGCTACTGTTTCACAACATACGTTCAAACCAACCATAGCTGAAACGAAGTAGTAAATCACAATTAGGGTCAAGCCATTGAACCCATGGAGGTCAATGCCCTTATACGTTCCATTGACTCAGAGGACCTGGTGTAGCTGTGATTCCATTTTTTAAAAAAAAAAATGTGTAAAAACAGCTAAAAATTTTGAGAGGTTCAATTCAAGAACATCCTTCGCATTGTACTTTGGGGACCAAGATCCCTGAGAGGTGTTGCCCCTTTGCTTTGCTCTACCACAGCAGGCGGTAAAATGAGGCCTTCCAGGGCACAAGTGATGAGTCGCAGCAATTCTTCTGGCAGTTCCTCAGATGACAACGGGCTATTCCTCACATCCATTTCAAAGACATCCCAAGTAAGAATCAAATCATTAGAACCATGTAGCACCAATTCCAATGAAGATATTTTATTAACACGACTGAAATGACAGACTTGTAAGCCACCAAGTGGAATTGGCAGTGTGGAGGTGCAGTTCTAAAAAGGTCTAGACTTCCCTCGTTGTACCTTCTGCCTCTGTCCACTATTTCTGCATTCATTCCCCCCCCACACACACATCCTTCTTTCCCTGCAAGGCTCACTGGTGCTGAGGGTGTTACAAAGAGCCAAGAAAACTCACCCTGGCATGAGGTAAGGAGAGGAGGGGGCACCGAAGATGCTAGTCATTGAAGGAAGGCTAAAGACATGCACCTGTCGCAAGTAAGTGGCCAAGGCTTATGTCAGAGTGCTACAAATATTCCCTATCCACGAGGGGCCTGACCTTTTCAAATATGTTTTACGACAGCCTACACCCATTAAGTGCCACTTGATCCTCTGCTAATGCAGCAATTACAAAAGGACCACGGGGTCCTGCTTGTCAATGGGATAAACACCTTGGCTATGGGAGGAGGTTGTTGAAAAGGTGTACGTTTCCCATTGGCCTAGCCAACCTTTCTAAGCATCAAAACAAACTGAGATTTAACCTTGGTGCTACCCACCCTGGCCTAATGCCCACAGGCCTGCCTTGTCCCCACTTGTATAACAAACAGTTCGTATAACATAAAATCTGTACAACATAAAAAATTCCAGAGAGAGGAGAAATTTGCCTAACAGAATCACCTATGGGGCAAATCCGTACAACATAAGATCACTCCATTTTCAATGCATTCCTATGGGAAATTTGTATAAAGGAAAATTTGCTTAACAGAATTTCATTTGGAACGAATTAATTCCTTTATACAAGGTACCACTGTACTAGTTTGTGCTTCTTTTGTAGACAAGTGCATGAGCCATAAATACTGCTTTTTTAAAAAAATATCAGTGTATAATTCTTTTCTGATCCTTACATCCTGAAACAGTAGGGTATTAGTTCTCTTAATAAAGAAAATCAGGCCAGACGAAGGACACTGCAAATTATGACTCCAATACTACAAAGCTGCTTAGAGACAGGGGTTGGAATCCTCATAAACATAGTTTTTGGGAGATCACAATTATTTTAAAAAGGGGAATGGAGCCCAGATAACAATGTAGGCCAACAGTACATGAGGTACTTTGCTTGTATAAATCATAGACAGCCTCCTGGACTAAGGAACTGAGACCCAACTAGAGGATAAAAGAGTCTTCTACCAGAATGTCAAAGGACACACAAGCAGGGAAACCACAGAAATATGCTGGCAGGAAGGAAACTCATGGGCAATGTGGTGGGCAACATGGAAGATCTGAGGGCTCATTTTCTACCCCTCTGAGGTCCCCCAGGGTGCACTCACCTGGTTTTTTTTGGGGGGGGGTGTTTCATTGGTTTTCTTCTTTTCTCTCAGTCACAAGGTGATTGAGTTAGGGTTAGGGAGAAGGGGATTAGGGAACTACAGTCAGGGGGCATTTTTTCACTCTTCAGATAAAAGTAGAGGGGACTTAGGGGTGACTGCAATAGCCATCGCCCCACCCCAATGCTACTGAAGAGCTCTATAGCTACAGTTCTCTCCAATGTTTTTATGGCCTTAGAGAGTGTGTCATTTTGGAGATAGATGCCCTGTACTGAAAGGCCCTAATGTTGGATCACAGAGGTACAGGGACAAAGGTCAACAGCCTCCTTTAGGGTTTTGCCCTTGAAATATTAGCAACTTTTTGTTATTTTACTAGTAGCCTAAAGGCATCACCTGTTCTACTTTTGTATTTAGCCTTCTTTAACCATCTTGAGCACCATCTGTCTAATAAGAATCTGCCTAATAAGAAGAAAATGGCCACGCAAGCACGGGTCATTGGGTTATGTAGTTCAGGATGCTGTTCACGCAGAGGCCAATTAAATGCCTGTGGAAGGACCACAACAGAATACTATGAACTGTACTAAAAATAACCATTAGGCAGAGGAAAGAATCAAGACCTTCCAAGTATTCCTAGATTGCTCTCCTATCGTGTCTCATCAGTAAGCAAGCTGCAAAAATGTTACACCTTTAACCCTCCCCCACCCCTTGTTAATGCTCTCTAAGGATTCAGTCCGGTTGCCTGAGTAAAGCAACTAGCAATCTGATGAAGATGTTTAAAAATGTATCACTTGTGAATTGTTGTTTATTGTACCAGACTAGGTAATGTGTCGGATTTTTAAAATTCTGTTTTCTTATTAGCCCATGACCATTATACAGCTGTGGAAATGAACACAAAAAGAGTCAATTTACACATTACTTGAGCACAAACATCTCATACTTCTGGTTCCTTATACTAACTTAACAATTGAAACAGTACTTACAGAGCTCACTGGCAGCAAGGTCAAAGGTCTTAATACGTGTGAGATTTATGAGACCTGCTTCAAATGTTATTTTAATTCCAAGGAATCAGAAGCATGAAGCATGAATATTTATTTTCTTTCTTTCTTTCTTTCTTTCTTTCTTTCTTTCTTTCTTTCTTTCTTTCTTTCTTTCTTTCTTTCTTTCTTTCTTTCTTTCTTTCTTTCTTTCTTTTTTTGGAGAAAAGTATTTTATCATTTAACATTCAAGTGTGATCACCATATGTGATAGGGTAGATAAAATAAATGATTTTTTTTTAAAAAAATCAACTTTATTTAAACCACAATATTTTATTTAAATTGAAAAAAAAACTACATTTTTAAAAATTTGAATTGTGATTTAAATAAATTCAAAATTTGTGATGCGTGGCAGTTCACAAGATCTCAACTCGCTCGTATAGACAATCTCATGTGTGTTCCAACTATTTTAATAGGCAAACTGTTATAAAGCAAACAACATGCAGAGCTTCCAAATCAGGTGAGCTATGTATGAATGAATGATCTCAGCTGATTTTAGTCAAACAGTAGCCTAATTACTAGTTGGACTGGAAAATAAGAATGAATGAATTAATGAATTAATGAATTAATGAATCAATATTCAGCAACAACAAAAATGTCCTTCAAATGATGTGTTTATGTGGGTGTGCTTCCTGAGGGGATAGGTTGGAAAAAAAAGATATGCCTCTTAAAAACATTTAATAATATATTACTCATATATTATTAAATGTTTTTAATAATATATGATCTGTCTCTTACTTTGAAGTTGTGAACCGCCCTAAGTCCCCATTGTGGGAATAGGGCGGTATACAAGAGCTAAAATAAATAAATAAATAAATAAATAAATAAATAAATAAATACTCAAATTAAAGAAACAAAAATATTAAATTGGGTTCAATGCTTTGGAGTGACATGTGCTATCTGGTTCCTGCCACTGCCTGAATGATGCACATGATAATGATGTTTGGTGATGATGACAATATTCATTTATTTAAAATATTGTTAACACACCTTTGTTGTGATTTACAACAATGAAAAATTGCATTTATATTGGTAACACTGAGTATATACAATAATGAATCCATTAGAAACACTCCATATAATTTGAGAATTCCAATGGGATTTGTAGTTTCTCCTACACTAGGAAGTGATTGGTGTATCTCATTTACAGGATAGAAAGGAGAGGCATATAGATATGTGGTTTTGGACAACAGTTCTGAAAATTGTCAACACTGCAGTGCTGCCTAGAGAATTCTGGGAGTTGTGAGTTAAAATATACACCCATATACCTCTTGTAAATATTACACAAATGCATAATGTAGACAAGAAAACTGAAAAGCTGATTTTAGCATCTTAGAATGGAACAAGTTCTCAAGGCATTTGTCTTGGAGACTTACGCCTGTGATTCTGTCTCCCCTACAACAACTATACCAGTCTGTTTGCACTCTGTCATGACTAAACCATGTAACTGAGCAATTTATCATGTTTTTCCTTCTCTCCCACAAGCTGCATATTCTAAATACATTGGCAACTGGCAGCATCTCTCTTGGGAAACTATGTCTACTTAAGTGGAAGTATAAATGAATGTATTCCCAACTTCACACTACCCTTAATCCTGGGAGTTTATTAGCAGGCTAAAGGGGACATTTTTTTTTAGTTGAAGCTATTCAAACTCTGCCAACATTTACTTCCCATAATGCCTGGTGGGGGGTTTCAAGAATTTATGGCACCTCACAACTGAAAAGGGGCAGCTGTTTTGTAGTACATGGCAGCTCTGTATAAACGGGACAGGATGGAAGCCAGAAGTCTCTCGTAAACCACTCAAGTACCAGAGGGAATTTCAGAGATGCCAAATGCAAGTGCTTAAGCTGAAATCCAGTTGGGCTGCAGGAGCTAATTCCTCTTCTCATGCAAGGAAAAAAAAGTCTTTAGCAGCTACAATAACTTTGGCATTGTGTCTAGAAGACAATGATGGCAGCAGATAATTTGTTCCAACAATGCCACAATTCAGATATTTGTGGAAAAGCCATTCTAGGCAATCAGCAGTAAAGGAATTAGATATTACCCACAAGGCAATATTGTTAAACACTACTGTACAAACTAGCCAAGTGTTGGAACAGCATCACCACATACCATGTAACTATTGTCTCAATAGCATCTAGCGGTTGATATGCAATCAAGAAGAGATTTACATTTGTGCACAAGGACTGCACCCATATGTGGTTGGAGGAACTGCCCGTCCCTGTAGTCTGCTACACCTCTTTCTGTTGTGAACCACTTTTTTTGCCACTCATTGTACTTAATGGAGCTGAGGTTAACAATGGGAGCTCACTCCAGTGCATGGCACCCAGGATTCAAACCACCGAGCTGCCAATTTTGCAGCCGACAGTTTCAGCGCTGTAGCCCCCTGAACCATTTAGCAATTCGAAAGCATGTAAATGCAAGTAGATAAATAGGTACCACCATAAAAAGCAGGAAGGTAAACAGTGTTCTGTGCACAGAATGCATTCGGCCATGCCAGCCACATGACCACGGACTTGCACAACACTGGCTCTTTGACTTAGGAACGGAGATGAGCGCCGCTCCTAGAGTTGGACATGACTAGTATGCATGTGCAGGGGAAACCTTTACCTTTACCATTTTAGTACCTAATGGACCAGGAGGTTGCAGTGAAAAACAAAAGTTGGATTTTAGCATCTTAGAGGGAACAAGAAGAGCCTCCGTCTGTACAGTTATGCTTCACCCTTTAAAGCTGTCAGCTTTGGCAGCCATCACATCAGTACATATTGTGGTAGAGGCCGCAATGCCAGAAATTGAAATCCAGAGTTGGACAATACGCTGCATGTGATTCCATTCCCTTTTCCTCAGTCTTCCTCCATTTCGCTTCAAAGGGCATCCTCATGATCTAGTATTATGTGACAGAGAGAAATGTTCTTCCATAACCACTTTCTGCATACTCCACATTCTTGGAAAAATTATCTTCTGCCAGCATTGTCTGCTAGATACTAAATCAATCCTCATTCTTTCTTTGGATGTCCAGAGTTGTCACCTTGTCTTACTGGCTCCACTCCTCATTGGCTGAACTGTGAGATTTTGCTGCCTTCTTTTGGAAGATGGAAATAAAATTTCTGTCTGAAGCTGAAACAGAGACAACAGTAAGAGGGACAGCAACTTTGTTCCACCTCCTCCTTGTGGGATATTATCTGCTAAATAACACCCAATAGGAAATGGACAAGAATGTAAAAAGTTATGGGGAGATGTGGCTGCCACTGACATGTGTTTTGTATGCATACATCCTCAGCAAAAAGACATACATGTGATCACATAACTGCCAGTCATTCCTTGCCCTCCACAAGTAACAGCTGATGAACTAAGAGGGAAGCCAGCATATGCTCAACACAAAGCCACTACACGTGCATTTTGTTTATCAGGTGTCCTCAGCGGTGTGCAGTTCAATGGCAGCCATGTGTTCCTTGTAATGGCCAGTTAGGCCCACAGTAGGGTACCGCATCAAAGGAACAAGTCTTGAAAGAAGGAACACATGCTCAATGAAAACCCTGCTCTGGTTCTTTGCTCCCATGCCTACATCCCCATTCCCCTCCGAAATATTGAGAAGTCTTTAAAGTACTGGCAGACACCCCAGCTGCAGTTCTTGAGAGTCAATGCTGAGCTTAAGTGTTTAGATTTACTCAGTCATGGCAATTAAGTTAATGGCTGTTCACAGCATAGTGTGGTTCCTGTGGGAGCTGCCTCCTGACACAAGGCCATTCATATCACCCGTCTGTCTGCATGTAACCAAAGGCCAGTCACTGATATTACATCTGCCCTCTCTGCACATACTGGAAAATCCACGTTTCCCCTCCCACTTCTTGAGCAAGCCACCTGCTCCAGACCTTGATTAATGGGAATTATGTGTTAAGACATTCTGGATAGTCTCTGGTGGGATCATCAGCTTTGAATATCTCCAAGGCCATGAAGATCAGACATGCAGAATGTTTTAATAAATAAGTCTTTGGGTGGTCCATAAAATATGGTACAGTTGAAGAAGCCAAGATGTGAGATAACCAAAGTAGATTGGCCATGTATGGGGACCCTTGAACCACTTTTCTTCTTGTACTTGGATCTCAATTATTTGGGACCAACAAACATTTGCTCAGGATTCAGTTGTTGGTCCAACTTTCTTACATCAACCTGAAACCTCATTGTCTCTGGCACCAGCACCAGGCTAGATTTGCACCCAAGAGGATTCCAGGGAAGACTGGGTAATGCTTTTTGAATGACCAATGCAACTGTTACTTGGGGTGTAAAACTTTTATCCAATGTGTAGCCTGCACACTGTAATTAAAATTGTAAACCGCCCAGAGACCACTTGTAGTGGTATGGGGCGGTATATAAGCAGAACACTTTGCTTTGCTTTTGCTTTATTTCACTGAACAAAATTATAAAGTCTTGATGCATTTTTCATTAGACATGGGCACGACTCGACGAAATTGTCATTTCCGTTTTCGGTTTTCGTTTCCGTTACGTAACGGAAACGGTAACGATAATTACGCTGCTCCAGCTCAAACCCGACCCGAAAAAAGAAAAATTGGGTCAGGATTTTCGTTGTCGTTAATGGCATCGCGGCGATCGCACAATGCCATTGCCAAGCAGCACAGAAAAAAAGTTTTAAAAAGTAAAAAAAAAAAAACCCAACTCCCGGCCAAAAAAGCAGGCAAAAATATGCCTGCCTGAGGACACCTACCTAAGGGGTGGTTTCTGGGGGGGTGTCCCTGGCCTTTCCCCCTCTCCTGTCCTGGGCTGTTTGCACCAGGCTGGGGAGGGGGTCATCCTCGTCGTCTCCATGCCATGTGGTGGTGGGGATCCAAAATGGCGACCGCAATATTTATTTTCAAATCGTGGTCCAAAAACCCACCAAAGCACAACAGAAACATGTGAAAATTAGGTATTTTAAATGCCTGAATTTTTATAGTAGCAGCAGTGGGTTTTTTATAGCAGTAAAAGGTCACACTGATTTTATTTTATTTTATTTTATTTTTTATTTTTTTAGACCTGCCCATGTGGGCTGGGCATGGGATGGGACCATGCAAATTTTTTGAACCATTCCACCAATGGCATGGCCAGGTTTTGACTGACACTTCTGGATGTGCCAGAGGGCATAAAAAGCCGAGGCACCTTCCAGGAGTCGCAGTCTGCTCTTGGATGTGGTTGAGGGTGGAGGAGGGCTGTGTGGCTGGCTGGCTGCTGCTATTCGAATTTGGAGGGAGGCTGGAGGCTTTAGATTTAAGTTAGGCAGGCAGGGAGGGAATTCAGTTTAGAAAATAATTCTTTTGATTCCCTGCAGCTTTGTCTGCTGCAGGGAATAGCAGTAGACAGCAGTTTATTCTTTTTTTCCCTCTGGCAGTTTGTGAGGATTTTTTTTCTTATTGGGTAAAGGGGGAGGTTCGACTGGGAGGGGGAGGTGTGGATTTATTTTAAAAATATATTATATACTACCATTTATTTTCTATTTTCCCAACTTCAATTTGCTTGCACACACACACACACATTTGGGGTGCAAGCCAAGAACAGAACCTCTACCTTAAGTGATATCCTAACTGCCCACTTGCCTGCCCGCCTGCACCGCCGCCCGCCCGCCCATGGCCTGCCGCCACCGCTGCCCGCCCGCACCTCCCCCCTGCCGCCCGCCCCCTGCCCCACCCAGGGCGCAAAAACACCTAGTGGCGGCCCTGATTGCGGGACGCCCCTATGCTCTTCGCACTAAATCGCGTTGGAAACGACAAACGACAAACAAAACGACAAATTTTTGAAAAATCTCATGACAAACGGAAACGACCCGAAACGGACCCGTTCCGACAAATGAAAACTCGAAACGTCATTTTTTCTGGTTGTGCCCATGTCTATTTTTTATATTTTGGCCTTTTTTTTTGTAAAACATGTATAGAAGTATTTTGTTGATGATTTTTGTTTTGCACAAAATGCTTTTAAGGGAGAAGAGATCATTTTAATAGTCCTGGTCTTTTCCCTCTCCTGCAGGAATGAAAAATCTTGTAGTATTTGAAATTACTGTATTTTTTTCAGGTGCCTCAATATGTCAAAATATCCTTCTGCACCAAGGAGAGGAAAATCTGTGGATGCTTGTTACATTCTTAGTAAGATATAAACAGCAGAATAAACAGATCCTCCAACAGAATTGGGGAGGGGTGAATTCAGCTGCTCCAACAATATCTCTGGCAACCCTGGGATATGTCACAGTAGGGAAGATATTTAATTATTTATTATTTATTTATTTTTATATTTGTAAACCATACCGATTAAAGGAAATTCTGGGTGCTTCACATAAAAGACACAAAAACAACAACA
>JAHTLZ010000129.1:71732843-71784953 GCA_023846285.1 Phrynocephalus versicolor | reverse complement strand
TATTATTATTATTATTATTATTATTATTATTATTATTATTATTATTATTATTATTATTATTATAATACAAGCAGGACTTGCGGTGGAGTATAAGACTTTGCGACTCGTGGAGGGCACTCCCGGCCACGCCCCCTCCTCGCCGTGGCCCCGCCTACCCCGCGCCGTGCACGACAATGCACCGCCTCTCTCTGGCCTTGCAGAGCTGAGCGACGAGGGCGGCCGCTCTCCGCAGCGACGGCGCCTTCAGCGTCTCCAGTTGGTCCTTCTCCGTCAATGCGCTCCCACCGAGCTTCAGGATACAGTCCACACCGGCCATCGCACCGGTGCAGCCCCCCTCCTAGACGAACTTCCCTGTTTGTTTGGGGATTGTTTTTTTCGTCCCGCCCCTTCATTTCCGGGCTGCCCCATTCACCCTTTACACGCCGACTTGCAGTGAACAGGCGCAATCGTGCGTGCCGGAGATGGGTCAGGGGAAAGTTGCATGGGCTGCACGTAGGAACTCAAGTAAAGGTCCTTCTCGTCATGTGTGCCTAGGGTTGTCGTGCCGAGTGTTGCTTCCAGCGCAACAACCCCACGTGTGCCATGCATCGGTATGTCCAAACTTCGGCTCTCCAGATGATTTGGACTGCAACTCCCACAGCCCTTTGCTATTGGCAGTCTAAGCTTAGAATTCTGGGAGCTGTAGTTTGGACATGCCTGATCTAACTGTAGGGCAGCGACCAGTGGGCGCTTGGCCGAAGTCATTCGACCCAAAGCAACCAATGAACACGGTAGAGGAGCCCTGGGGATGTTGTACACACGGGCTCAGGAGGGCTTTTGCTGGGCAAGAACGACCGCACGCTTTTCCCAAGAGGACTGGTGGGACAGAAGCAGGGTGTGTTTTCTGCACGTTCTGCTGCTAGGAAAGCTTTCTGCTCATGCCCAGGAGTACTTCATGTGAAACGGCAGCGTCGCTCAGTCTCCAAATCACGAGTAATCATCCCCCATACAGAACCTCCAGGGCTTCGATGAGGAAAGAGTGCGCTTCGTATCCTGGACATCCGGGCTAGGCTGAACAAGCCGCCAGAGGGGACACGAACGTCCGGGAACGTGACACCGGTAACAGCTTTCGTTCCCAAAGGCATTTTTTTCCGGATCAAACGGGGGTTCGAAAATTATTAAGGATCCCTCCACGAACTCCAGGAACGAAGCTCTTGATTGGCTGCAAGCTGCGTCAGTCAGGATGATGCCAGCAGAAACGACCAAGGAAGATTAGCGTGGATTCTTCTGTTCTCTGGAGCCGGTGCTGCAGGGGCGTGTATGTTGTCATATCCCGAATAATCCGCACCCCTCGAACTGAGGGGAAATACGGGTGAGTTTGGCAACCTGGTGTGCATCCTCTGATGCTGACCGGAGTGGGCAGATTTCTGCAGAACGGGTCGATTTTCTTTATGACGACCTAGGAGAAAAGGGATTCAGACGGGAGTTAAAATTGCCAAGCGGATTAATTTCCGTAAATCGGCTATTTTCACTGCGACAGGTCGGGATATATGCAGAAATGCACCACTGCTTAGTGATATGTTTCCTTTGTGTTTATCTCCTTCGTGCCCGGTATACTACTTTTGAGCATGGAGGCTTCATTAAGCTGCTACATAGAGGATGCCCACTGCCCGTGGCTTAACCTAAGACGGTCTGGAAACCATCTTTGGAACAGTGACGGTGATCATCTATTGCAGTATTGAATGCTAGATGGGAGTGACATTTTGGGTGTACTCACACATAATACCACCCACCAAGTGATTTTCTGTCTTGGGATTGGACTGCTCGGAGAAGCTGTCATTAAAATGCATGCCTCAGTTTGTCAAAAACCATAGTTTGCTGTTGCTTCTGGAGCAGAAAACCTATGGTCGACACTTTTCCCTTCAGAGCAGTATCTTGGAAGCCCGGGTCTTGTCAAAACCGGCTGGCATCTTGTGTGCTGGTACACAGTTGTGTGCAGAGGGGCTTGCTTCTGTCTTTGAATCTTTTTTTTTTCTCAGCATACTTTGGGGATGAACCTTCCCTACTTTAGAGGAAGCTAAGAATTCTTCACTTTTTGTCTTGTTCATTATTTCATGTACCTTTAAGGTCCAACAATGAAATGAATTTTTCCTTAAAGGAGCCCACAGTGCTGTTAAGAACATAAGAACAGCCTTGCTGGAACAGACCACAGCCCATCCAGTCCAGGATTATGTCTCACACAGCAGCTCACCATTTGCTTCAGGGTGTTCCCAAGCAGATGTCTTCACCTGCTTACGATTCCCCGCAAATGGCATTGAGACTTATCCTGCCTCTCTCTCCAACCTGGAGGTTGTCCTTAGGCATCCATAATGTTGTTCTTCATGAACTTGTCCAATCCTTTCTTAAAGCTGTCAAGGTACAGCTGTCACCACTTCTTCTGGCAGGGAGTTCCACAGACCAGTGATTCTCTAGGTGAAAAAATACATTCTCTTATTTGTTTGAGGTCTAGTGCCCCAAAGTTTCATGCAGTGCCCCCTAGTTCTAGTGTTGTGCAATAGGGAAAACAGTTTTTCCTTATCTGTTGTCTGTTGGTAAACAGAAAGTGAGCCAACTATTGTTTCCATTGCTTGTTCTGTACCTTGTTACACAGTGTTCTTTTCAAAGGCATAGACTACACCTGAACATAATATTCTTGGTTGCCCCTTAGAAAGAGATACCAAACACTTTTTGTCTCTACCTGTAAAAAGAACATTCAGAGGGAATTTTAATCCATTTCCCCTCCAACCCACCTAGCTCCCACTCTCTCACTAATCCTTTTGCATCTCTTAAAATCTAGGCTTGTGGAAATGGTTATTTATGTGTTCAAAATCTATTTGACTTGTAAATGGCTGAAGCACCAGCCTTTCCCATGTGCTGTGGGCACAAAGCTACTGTATTTTTGTCTCTGGTGAAGTATCTTTTTGCTTGCTACTTGGTTGCAGAAACAAGACCTTTCTCAATGTATGCCCTGAGATTTCTTTTGCTTTTGATACCTTTTTGATACTCATTATTAAGAAAGTTACAATTCTGCAGAAACAATTAAGCTTGTTGTCTGTCCCTCTCATTTTGGCCCAAACAGCTAGTTGTTTTGATATCTGTCCTCACTATTCTTATTCTTTCTTTCTGGACTGCATTGAGTTTTTTCCCCCTTCTCATAGGGATCAATCCCTTCCTCTCTTAGCAACCAACACCTGCCCATTTCTGTTTATTAAGGTTTGGCTTCTTTTTCACTTAGGTGCAAGTGGGGCTAATAAAAAAGGAAACTCTTCACATCTTTCATAGTTTGCCCTGTGATAAAATATTTGTTTTCATTATGTGCAGCATATGATGCCTAAATGTATGTGTTAATGTACCTCCCCCCCCCAAAAAAAAAAACACCTCCCCACACAGAGAGAAAAATTCTAGATAATCTTTGCTTGGCTGTTTACTGCCTCTGACCATGTGGGCTCCGGATCATGATAGCACAGGCCACAACAAATATGGTAGACCTTCCTTGTATCACAGCACTGCTGTTTTCACAACTCTTGAGGGAACTATCAAGCAGAAAATGCCAATAAAAAGAACAAATAGAAATGAGATAACTGAACAGAACTAGGGAATGCAGTAAGAAACTAGTGGTCTAGTAAGGAGCAATGGAGCAATGGTTTTCCACTAGATTACAGGTCTGCTTTCTTACTACTTGCGATTTTCCCATAATTTATCTGTTTGTTCATCTCACAGTTGTAATTAGAATTGCCAGCTAATGAACTTTTTAAGTACAGTATTTTTAACAACATATTCTTTATTTGCATAAAAGAGTTAGGGAATTTTCTTGATGCATCATTTGATAATGTTTGAAGATACAGTACTTGAGGCATGATAAAAAGTTGGCAGTCCTGGATGTGACTGAAGTTGAGACATGTGAACAGGTTGTGCAACCCATTTGGAAGCCAAATGGTAAAATACAGCTTCACCTAAAAGCTAATTCAAAATATCATTTCCAAAGAGAAAATATAAGGCAAAAAGTGATCACTGAAGCTGTATCCAACCTGCTTGTTGCCACAGCCAAAAAAGTCAGATAATTGATCCACCTGTCTAAGGTGGATCATGGGTACAGTAGTGTACCCTTTATGCATCCAAACTTCCTGTACAGTGTATCACCAGAAGTGTGAAAGAGCTGAAGTGAAACTCCGGTTTTGATAGTGTTCAAACAACAAATTTGCAGAACATCCCTGTGCCACAGTAGCATGCTCTTGGTATTCCAGTCTAATGGATATGTATCCATTACATATCCTGCATTTAATGACTTTTAATTCCCAGTGTGTTGTAGTGGATTGGGTGATGGACCTGGACTCTGGATGAGAACAGACTGAGGGAGTCAAACTGGTAAAACCACTCCTTAAATATCTCACTTGCTTTGAAAGTCCTATTAAGGTCTCTATAAGTAGAGAGCACAGAACACACAATCCAAATATGTACATGTCCAGCATCCCACCTCTGGAAGAGCTCAACCTCTGCACTGCTCTTCATTTCCTTGTGCTGGGAGTAATGATACCAAAATGCTTTCATATGCTTAGTCTGAATTCTTCAATGTTAAATAGTTTTTGGAGTGTATTAAATTATTGATGCCATGATTGAACTGAATGACACCCCCACCCCCCCACCCCGGTTTTACAGGTTGTCAGAGTGTCTTCTGGCTTGGGCATATGTGTGCATAAAGGAACAAAAATAATCCACCCTTTTCAAACACACTGACAGTAGGCTTTATCCAATTAGGCACTTTGCTAATGGAACACCTTTTTGTGATCAGAGAAGAGATGGTGGATCAATCAATCAATCAATCAATCAAACTTTAGTTACAGTCTTTGACCAAAATGTTACAGCAACAGTCCAAATTGGGTCCATTCTTGGGGCTATCTTCATGTCCTCAAAGAGTTTTTACCTCTAAAACAAAAGACCTTAAAAGAAGGGAATCTTTTTGAAGTCAACTACATTCTGTGAATTAAATGAGACACAATTTGCTACTATAGATAAGCCATATGGTAGAATTGTTAAAGTATAGGAATAAGACGTGGTGCTGTGCAAATAGTTGCCTAATGTTCTCTGTCTGTCCCACAGGTTTCTGTGATGCTCATGCAGCAGATCTGAAAAATCATGAAATTTATATCAGTTACAGCCATAGTTTTGTGTATGCTAATACCACAGTTGGAATCTAGCAAGGTAAGCAAGTAAGATGGGACAGAATGCACTGAACAGGAGAGTTTGTGTGTGATGCTAAACCATGGTTGAAATGAGCCTGGATAAAACTTGTTGTGTATACGCTCAAATGAACTTGAAGAATGACTGATACAATATTTACTTTTTATATAGGCAGCAGTCTGGTTTCTAAGGCCTGTCTAATGCCAAATCATGAGTTAGTTTACAGCTATTTTGTTATGTTTTTGTATTTTGTTTACACATTTACTTTATGTAACCATAGATATACACATGCTGAAAATGTAGCATGTTTGTATCAATATAATGAGTTTTCAAGGCTAGCTGACATATGTTATTTGGGTTCTTGCTAAAGCATAAGTCATGTTGACATCTTGCATGCACTTGCCATGAAATATGGCCCCTACAGAGAGTAAAAATGCAGTGGATCAGGCAGTGAAATGCAGACTGCACTTGGCTGCTCTTTAGTTTTGTTGTAATTAACAACTGGCTGAGAGACTCTTTCAACAGGAATTGCACATTTCTTCCCTTCTTGCTGTTTTTAAAAATTAGTTATGTGACAACTGAAAAAGTAAATTATCACCCGGAATCCAAGTGATGATTCTGCTGTAGATGTTTTGCTCGATGATGAGGGAAGAGAGTTGGGCAAAGGTTCTGTAGTGCACATCATCTGCATCCTATTGTATCCCATCTTTCCTCTCTAGCCCTTTGAGGACATCCGCTGCAAGTGTGTCTGCCCCCCTTACAAGAATATTAGTGGCCAGATTTACAAGAACAATGTGTCACAGAAGGACTGGTGAGTCATTTTTCAACTTGTTCTATAGTCTTCAAGCTCATACCAAACAGCCTTGGTTAACTGTAACAAGGAGACGGCCAACATACAGCTTTCCAGCTATGTTTGAACTCAGGCTCCCATCAGCCCTTGCATACATAGCCATTAGCCAATCATTGGTGATAGAAACTGCACTCCAACTCCAGCAATATCTTGAGAGAACAGCAGTTTCCCTATTCCTACCATAAAACATAATTCTTCATGTCACTGTTCCAGATCTATAAGAACATAAGAAGAGCCATGCTGGATCAGGCCAAAGGCCCATCTAGTCCAGCTTCCTGTATCTCACAGCGGCCCCACCAGATGCGTTTGGGAGCGCATGAGACTAGATATCTGTCTCCTAAAGCCAGGTTGACTGTCCACCTGTGTAAAAAGTTAGAATTCACCCCACACACACCCACACACCTTTACTGTTTCTGGTTATAAAGCTGTTAAGTTTGTTTTTTATTGAGTTTAGAATCACCAGAATGCTAATGTTCTCACCATTCAAAACGTTGCAGCAAAGCGAGGTAGAATGAAATTGTTACTTAAATACTGTGACTCAGATTGTGGGTGTTCTTCATCGTGAATCCAAGATCTTGTGTTGATAGGGAAATAAACTGGGCTTTCATAATATCTGACTGCTCAAGCCTTGATGTGTGTGCATTTCGATTGTTTGTGTACAGTAATACCTCAGATAAAGAATGCCTCTGATGACAATTTTTTCGAATAACAAATAGAAATTTCTGGGTATAGGGCTGCCTCGGATAACAAAAGTTCCCTACGGGCTGCGTTGGATAACAAACATTTCATAATGCCTTGCAAAATAAAAGTGTACCCAGGATGTATTGCAACCTCTGTAGTTTGTGGAGGGGTGGGATGGGTTAGATTGGGTTTTTGAGCCATTCTGGATGTGTTTTGCTGAGCAATTTGGACCTTTCAAACTTGGAAAGGTAGGGAGTTAGCTTTTATTAATCTTTGCACTGCCTTTCTTTGCATTTCTGGCAAGAAAAGGCTGGGGTAGTCATGCTGCTTTCCTCTGTCCATGTTTACATTCTTTTCCATTGCCCTGCAGACAAAAACAGGCTGGATTTCTCTTGCTGCTTATGTTTGTCTTTTTGCATTTTTTCTCCATTGCACCTTGTGTAGGAACAGGCTGGGGTAGTCTTGCTAGTTTCTCTTGTCCATGTTTACATTGCACTGCAGGGGAGGTGTTCTGGAGGGGGTGTTCCACCACTGCAGGCCTTTAAAGTGCACTTCATAAAGAGGTCTGGAAACACCACCACCACCCCCAGCTCTTTTGCTTTTTCTCGAACTTCTGGAACAGATTAATTGCTTTCCCTTTCATTTCAATGGGGAAACACGTTTTGGATAACAAATTTTTCAGATAACAAATTGCCTCTGAAAATGAATTAAAATCGTTATCAGAGGCATCATTGTATTTTTAATCAAGGGAGTGAGCCTAGAGAGATTGGAGTTCTGGTCTCAGGACTTTTAGGGTGCCATGATGCGTTGCTGATATTTTGAAGCCCTAGGAAGGGAAACATGGCTACTCATTCCTGCCTACAGAGATTTCCATCAGAGTTTTTACAGAGTGAAAGTTTTGTTAGTGGGGAGTTCTCATTTTGCTTTCTATGGTGTTCTGGGATCTCAGGGAACACCAGTGCAGGTGGGATGAAAAACAAGCAAACAAGCAAACAAGTAATGCAACGTCTGGACTGCACTGAGTTTTTTTTCATCTGTTTGAACAATTGGGTTTGTTTTTGTTAGATGTTTGTATGTTATAAATAACTTTTTTTAAAAAAACAAGATGTGTTAAGAAGATCATAGCAGAAGATCTTCTTACGATTCCTTTGAGTATACAGGCAAGTTGACTTCAAAGTTTGAAGGGCTGTAACTGACACCCTGATATTTTTTTAAAGGTCTACTGGGACTTATAACTTTCGAGAAAAAGAGTGATAAAATGAAACATCCCTTTTTAGGATGTATAGCATTAATGAACTGGGTTGAGGCTTTTCCTTTATATGATATAATAGTGAGAATGGATTTTGGTGACTCATTGTGGTGCTTTTGAAGCAAGTTTAACTGAAAACAATAGGTCTTACTCCAAAGTAAGGGTCAAGCTCACTATGATGTGGGCATTGTGTTGTTTTATCTCCCAAATCTGTCTTTCGTCGTCGTCGTCGTCGTCGTCGTCGTCGTCGTCATCATCATCATCATCATCATCTCACTCTCGATCAAGATCACAAATAGACAAGAGTTAGCCATACCTATTTCTGCTGTTTATTTATTGAGACCCTTATAATGGCTATTCATATTTGCCACCATTGCTAAAAAAGACCAAAAGAACAAGAAGACTGCTTGGGAAGACCTAGACCAGTTTGCATGAAGCATCAAAGTAGAACTGCTAAACCTCTGGACTTAACATGAATAAGCAACTTATGGTGGTATACACTCGGTTGTTTCTGCCAGCAGGAGCAACTAAACACGCCAGGCAACTCTGTTCATTGTTTGCTTAGCAATATATCTGAAGCAGGATTTTGGCTTTGCTGCTCTCCTAACAAGACAATTGTAAAACATGGTCTAATGATTGCTAGTACTGTTAGGAAAGGAACTAGACAGAGATCCTGGCCTGTTACGTTGTCATTGTTAAACACAAGGTGGTTGGAGGCTAGAGAGAAGGCAAGTAGGAGTGGTTGAGGAGTTGGGTGCAAGTCCACATATTTTTTACATTAAACCAGAATAATGGAAACTACAGTTCTCATCACTTAAACCCAGGAATTTCTAATTACCTCTTGAGTATGACATTTTAAACCAACTTCAGATCATGGGTTAGCATTCTAGCTTGATTTTTATCTGGTAAGCATTGTTCCCATTTTTAAACTATATTTAAAAGTAATAGCTGAAAAACTTAACTTCCAGGTCTAACTGCTCTGTGCTGTGTAAGATAGAGACAAGGGCATAGACTGTTGGGCAACTGATTTATATTATCTTATTGGTGGGCAGAAAGCTTGGCTTGTTAAGGCAGCATGTATAGTAATTGTTTTACTCCAGAGAGTGTGTACAGCTGAATTTTACAATAAAACCCCATACCCTCTGGAACAGATAACTTACAACAGGCTTTTATACCCAAATCTAAAACTTAACTATTCATAATGCTGGTGATGACATTAAAGGTGCTATGTGACTTGTAGCCAGGCCTTATGAAAGAACATATTCTCGGGTATATGTCCACTTGGGCTTTGAGATCTGCTGGAGAGACCCTTTTCACATTCCCACCACTTTCAATATCTAGTTTGGGGGGGGGGGATTTAAAACTTCTCCAAGACTTAGGCTTTGGAACTAGGGATGGGCAATTCATTTCAGAACCTACTGGTTCTGAAATGGCCCACGCGAGCCCAGGTGGTGTTTGGAAGCCTCAGACACACAAGCAGCCAATCTCTTACCTTGGTCTGGGCTCGTGCGGGGTTAAACTCCAACAAGGAAGCAGGCTGCGACATCATATTTGCTTCTCCTTGGCGCTGGCCAATCAGACAGGGAGGTGGAATGATGCCTGTCCCTGCACAGCTCCTGATTGGTCAGTACCATGGAGAAGCATGTATGATGTCTCAGCCTGCATCCTTTTTGGAGCTCAGCTCTGTGCAGGTGCAGAACAAGGTAAGAGATAGGCTGCTTGTGTGCTGGAGGCTTGTGAACATCACCTGGGCTCACACATGTTGTTTCAGAACCAGTAGGTTCTGAAATGAATTGCCCATCCCTACTTGGAGCTTTTTGCCAAGGGAAGCTAGATTAGCTCTTTGGCAATAAAAAGCCTCAAACTTCAGGATTTTAACAGATGTGCTAATTTTATCTCTGTTTTTATGTAAACTAATTTTAATACTATAATCCAGAAATGTTAAAGTGTTATCATTTTTATTTTGATTTTAATAACACAATTATTTTAGTTCTAAATTGTTTTTGATAGCTTTGTTCTATTTTAAATTTCCTTGCTTGCTTAACTGCGATTGTGAGCGACCTTGGGTTCCAGACCTAGGAGAAAGGTGGTATGTATACAAAATAATTCTATGTCCTCCAGCTGTGTTTGACTTACAACTCCTATCATCTCTAGCCAGCATGAGAGTGATGGCTGGGGATCCTGGGGGTTTTAATCTATCATATCTGGAGGGCACCCAGTTAAGAGATGTTCCTTCATATTGTGCAGCAGTGGAGAAGGGACATGGCCATCACTGACACCTCTTTCTCACCACTGCAGTAACTGCCTTCATCTGGTGGAACCTATGCCAGTGGCAGGCCATGATGTAGAGGCATACTGTCTGCGGTGTGAGTGCAAGTATGAAGAGCGAAGCACCACCACAATCAAGGTAGAAGATGTGTCCTCTCTTAAGCTAGATCTCTCCATGTTCTCCCACCTCCACCTTTGAGATTTTTCTGACAAATTCCTGACCTTTTAGTTCAGGCGGCTTGAAATGATAAGATGCTAAACACAGCTGAAGGGCACAGGCACTCTGCCTGAAATTCTGATGAGGGCAGAATGCAAGGAGGGCAGAAGGGAAGCATCTAACCATCCCATATAAGTGTACCATTTCACCTAGATAGAGGACAACCAGAACGCTATGTGTTACGTGCAAATATCTGCAGAGGATTGTGAGCATTTTTATCTGGAAATACTTACAGATAAATTGGGGAGCAGGGGTCACTGGGGTGATGAAATTGCTCCCGGGTGCCTTCATGTATCCTACAGACAGTAACTTGGCTTAGTAATTATGAGTCCCCACAAGATCTGCCTTTGAGTGACATAACACAAGAGGGGCCAGCATGTCTCTAGCCCAAGAGTAAGTCAAATAGAGTCCTTCAGTTTCAGGTATTCGTCAGTCTTTCTCACCATTCTGTACACGGGTTAGGTCTTCTGGGAGTTGCAATCTGTCCTCCATCCACTAATGTTGTTGCCCAAGTAATTAGCTCCTTGGTTTGTGTCATTATTATTGTTAGAAGCAGGCTGCGACTTTTGCAAGTCAGGCTGTGACTTTTGCAAGTCAGGAATGTAGCTGATTGTTGTTGTTTTTTTGTTTTTTTTTACCCCTGACTTCACACAGGTCGTCATCATCATTTATCTCTCAGTGATTGGAGCTCTTCTACTTTACATGGTTTTCCTGATGGTGGTTGACCCTCTGATCCGCAAGCCTGAGGCCTACGCCCAGCCCCTGCGCAATGAAGAAGACAGTGAGGTGAGCCTGATGCGCTGTCATAAATGCAAGCTTGTCTCCACATTGAACGGGCTAGGCATGGCGGGCACGGGGGTGGGGAGGGATGAGAAGCAGGTGGGCTGGAAAACAGAGACTACAGCCCTCAGAAGTCTACAGAAATTCCCACAGCGAGACTTCTGGTGATAGACAGACAGACAGACAGACAGACAGACAGACAGACAGACAGATAGATAGATGATAGATAGATAGATAGATAGATAGATAGATAGATAGATAGCACAACTACTGTAGCTTCCATGAAGCTTAACCCCACCTACTCATTTCCACTATCTTCTATACAGAACAAAAATGATTGCTATAGTCTGAATCCAGTTAGTTTACAGAATTGAAAACATCTGGCAGGACTTTCATTTCTTGGTTTCTTGCATTCTGGAATTTCCCAGGAATTCCATTGGGGAAATTCCTGTAGATATCTAGGGGCTGTAGCCCAAGAATTCCAAAAATCCCATGACTGAAAACAAGGCATGCCTTAAAGTCTGTTCATAGAGGCTCCACAGATAGCTCCACAGAAGAGAAGGAACAAGCGTTATTACCTAAGGACATAGGGATAGTTGCCTGTCCACTAAATATATCCAGATTTGTGGTATTGGATTATACCTCTTAGAATTCCCCAGATAGCACAGCCAGTGGCCCTTCTGCTTGGGGAATTCTGGAAGTGCAATTCAAATCTGCATTATCCTGTTTTCCACATAGATCCCAACTGTATAATTAGTCCTTGAAGACATTCAAACCTGGACACACACATGACACACCATCTCAGGGAGCTTATTTTTAATCTCATTCAAGAAATTCTTGAAGGGCCTTTATAATACAGTCAGTACCCAATCTGCTACTTTGAGGGCACTAATATTATTTTTCCTGGTTCAAAGCAAGTAAACAGCCTCCCCACATTCCTTTCCTTCCCATGATGTATCACATACTGAAAATCCAGGCAAAACAAACTGCAGAGAGAACCTCTACAATTCAGGCTGTGCTCGCATGAACAAATTCATTCATATTTTGTATGCTACACTTTGTGGTAATTTACTTTGAATTGCCGTGTGACAGGATGGCAAAGAGTGTCTCAATGCAAAGAGATTCAATCTCTTTAAAGCCAAGTTGGACAGCTTCCTTCTAAAAATTGAACTCCTGCTATATCCTTCTAAAAATGGGAGTTGTCCACACTTTTTCAAAACACAAAATCACTGGAAGTAATGGTGGAAAGGGCCTACTGAATGCACTATAGCCACAAACTAAAGCAATCTTTCTTTAGAGGAGAATTTGTATTCCTGGAAACTTCAAAGGCTGTTTGGAAGTTGAGTCATGGCAACTGGACTTTTTTTCCTTGTGAGATCAAAATGTTTCGCTCCTCATCCAAGCAGTTTCGTCAATCTGACAAAGCAGCTTGGATGAGTAGCAAAACATTTTGATCTCTCAAAAAAAGAAAGCCAGTTGCCATGACTCAACTTCCAGATAACCTCACCTGGATGACTGAGAATCTTCACAGACATGATTCAAGGGCTGTTGTGTCTATTTTTTAAGTGAATAAGTATGGGTTCAGGGGTAGAGGTTCCAGTAGAGTTGGTCAAGGAAAGTTACTACTGCATTGAGATCTTATCTCCTTGCTAACAATGAGATAATTTCCCCTAAATATTTTAGTGAGATGTATACAATACATATGAGCATGTGGTATCCTCCAAATATGTCACTGTCTTAATATGGAACATTTCTCCTATGCATCTGAGATGCCTCTTTTCCATTGCCCCGGCTCCATCCAACCGTTCTTCTTCTGGTGTTGCAGGATACCCATTCCTTGGCAGCTGTGCGCCCTCCTGCCGGCAGCAGGGCAAACACGGTGCTGGAGAGAGTGGAAGGAGCCCAGGAACGGTGGAAGCGTCAGGTGCAGGAACAACGGAAGACTGTGTTTGATCGACACAAGATGCTGAGTTAGAAGTTGCTGAGAGCTTACTGTCCAAGAGAGAGGAGCAGCTGCCGGTTAGCTAGACAGATGTTTTCTGTTAGTCAGTACAAATCCCAAGGCCTGTAGTTTACGTGTGTTGCATCTGCCCTTTCTTTCCTGACTGTTTGATTATTCTCTCCCCGTTGAACCAGCGACATTGAGGAGAGCCACTGGTTGTGCATCTAGGCGTTTTGACCCTGCTAAGGCAAGATCATCCCCTACTGTCTGAAACTGCTTCACTCACCAAGCACGAGTGTTGCTGCTTGATTTCTATGTGGAGCTGAGGAGACAACAATGGGCTTCAGTGTATCTAAATGGTGGAATTATACGAGTGGCAAATCTTGCCTGATTCTATAATCTGCCAGATTTAGGTCTATTTTAACAGGTAAAATATGTGCCTGTGCCTGTAGGTTTTCTGTTTCTTTGTTTTGATTTTTGTCTGGAAGTAGATAGGCTGCTAATCAAATTAGAATGGGAATGTTTGCTTTGTTTAGTGTTATGTAAAAACCTTCATCACTGCAAAAGGCCTATGAGAAAGTGGTCAGGTCTGGAAAAGAGAGGTTTGCCTCGGGAGTCTGGCATTGGTCATGAACATGAACCTTCAAGGTATATCTTTTGGGAACTCTTTCAGGTTAACTAACCATGCACCAAAGAAACACAGAGAGGTGAGTCAGCTTTTGGTCATGTAGTATTGACCTTGGCTTAGCACAATGCTTGCATGTGAAGCTTGTGCAAGGAAAACTTATTCTGCACGTGGGAGGTCTGATTTGTGATGTAAAACTAATTTCTGTATCCTAGGATTAAAGTTACCTTTTGACAGAAGAAAGAAATTTTTTTAGGTTTTAATATGGCTGAAATGGACTTAATAGGTGCTATTTCAGACCTGGGGAACCCTTCACAGTGATTTTCATGTCTGCAGTAACTATTTTGTCTATAGCAAATTTAATTTCACCTTCTGACCAGTTATTTTTTCAGTACTGGAGATAGGAAAAGTTATGCAATCTATATCAGCCTGTCTGTGCTCTAAGATCAGGTCAGGAGGCCCTGCTGAAGGTGCCATCCCTCAAAGAGGTGAGGGGGGATGGCATGTAGAAACAGGGCCTTTTTGGTGGTTACCCCCCAACATTGGAATGCCCTCCCTACGGGAATCTCCCTGGCGCCAACACTTTTGGCTTTTTGCCTCCAGGCAAAGACCCTCTTGTTCAGCCAATATTTTAATTAGACAATGTTTCAGCTGAACTCATGAGCAGTAGAGTTTTATAATGGGCACAGTACGTCAATTGTTTTAACCTATATTGTATTTTATAGTTTTAATAGTCATGTCATTTTATTATTTTAACTTATTGTTGTATTCCGCCCAGAGACCACCTGGGGGCAGCTAAAAAAAATCTTGTAAATAAATAAATAATAAAATAAATTATAAAACCCTGCTGCTCATGAGCCCAGCTAAAAACACTATCTAATTAAAATGCTGGCTGAACAGGAAGATCTTTGCCTGGTGCCAAAAAACCAAAAGTGTCAGCGCCAGGTGGATCTCTGTAGGGAGGGCATTCCAAAGTTGTGAGAAAACTGCCGAGAAGGCCCTGTTTCAACATGCCATCCTCCTCACATCTTTAAGGGATGGCACCTTCAGCAGGGCCTCCTGGTCTGAATTTAGGTTTCGGGCAGGCTCATATAGAAGAAGGTGGTCCTTTAGGTATATCCCACTTGCAACATAATTCTTGACCATTTGCTATGTTAGTTGAGAGGTTCTACAGGTTGTAGACCAAAAAAACAAAAATTTGGAAATTCAAGACAGGAGCAGTTTTGTATATGATTCTATGATATACCATCATTCCTGACCATTGGTCATTCTATCTGGGGTTGATGGAAGTTGGCATCAAAAACATCTAGGGGGCATAACATGGATATTTGTTCTTACTGTGTCCCTAGTTGTGTGCCTAGGCAGCTTTGTGCCAATAGCTAAGGTGAAGAATCATGGACCTTCGTCCCCTTTTAAAATGTCATGTACAGTAATGCCTTGGTTTAAGAGAAATTTGCAAGACAAGTAAACATTTCTTCACAATACAACAAGCAATATATTGCAATACAAGTACTGGTCACATGATCACAAGTGAGCCAATGGTGGTCTCCTTCGCACCAGCCAGGAATGTTTTCAAAGGAGAGTAAAGGTTAGGGTTTTATTTTTCTTTATATTTATATTTATATTTAATTTGTTTCCAACATTTTTTCATATTTTTCAGACTATTTCCAGTCATGGGCAGCTAGTCAAGTGTGTATAGGGCTACAAACTGCACTTTATTATTGTCACATTAAAAAGACAGAGTAAAATCCATTTGTTAGTTCCAAGCAGAGCAGATTCTACAGCCAGGTACCTAAACCATGGTGTGGATATGGACTTCTAGACAACTACTTTTGTAAATCTTGGCATTTTGTGTGTACAGTATATGGTCTATGGCAGGCCTGCCCAACAAGTAGACCGCGGGCTACTGGTAGCCCGCGAAGGGTTCAAAAGTAGCCCGCCAGCCATCAATAAAAAAGTGAGGGGGTAAGTTCTCCACCCCTCCCTCCCCTATCCCAAGAACCACCACTGACCCAGCAAAGTTCTGGGTCTGCCAGCCCACTGTCTCAGCCGAGCAGAGCAGTTCAAGGGCATTGAAATCTGTTCCCTCCAGAACAGATTAATTGGTTTTCAATGCATTCCTATGGGAAACTGCTGCTCTACTTACAAAATTTTTACTTATGAGCATGTGCTCAGAATGGATAAAATTCATTAGTGGAGGTTTTAGTGTAGTAGCCCTCAGGCACTTTGGGCCAGAAAAAGTAGACCTTGGCATGTTCAAAGTTGAACAGCCCTGGTCTATGGGGCCCCAGAATGAATCATCTGAGTTTCCGTTATTTCTTATGGGGAGATTTGCTTTAATATAAGAGTGTTTTGGTTTACAAACATGTTTCCAGAATGAATTGTGCTTGTAAATCAAGGTATTCCTCTAACAATTTCTTAAACGGAAATATTGCAAGCAAGATTTTTTAAAAGGATTCCTTGCATGAGAAAGTGTTTGTGGCACAATATTGTTAAGCTGATGTACCGCAGCCAAAACTGCACTCATGACCCAGGGTTCCATCCCAGGTAGCCGGCACAAGACTGGCACAACCTTCCATCCTTTCGAGGTCAGTAAAATGAGTACCTAGCTTGCTGAGGTTGGAGGGAGGAATCTGTAACATCAATAATTAAACCATAAACTGCCCAGAGTGTGCTTATGCACAGTGGGGAAGTATATAAGCTGCATGCTTTGATTTTGCTTTGCTTCTTTATGTCTCAACTGATCTGTTTGATTTATTTCCCTGAATGAACCTCTGACATATTAGGTCAGTGTTTGTTACTATGCACATCTTTCCAATAAAGGAACTAGTGTGTAACACAGTGTGTAAGACTGGTGTCTTGAGTGGTATAGATTATTTAGCTTATTTATTTAACATATTTTATCCCACCTTTCCCACTAAAAGGACGCCCTAACCTGTTCTGGTGTGAGGTGGGGGGACCCGTTACCAATCCTTTTAGTAAAATGTGGCAAAGGAAGGACACAAAGGAATATGAAACTGTCGTAAAATACATGCAAAGCTCTAACCACGTGGTCATGTTGATCTCTTAAGAAACTATTATTCGATTTTAAATGGAAGGCCATTCAAGGAAAGTGCATTTAATTTGTTCTGTTCTATTTTGCCATACACACCACCTTTCCACTGCTAACTACATGGATGTGACTCAATTGCTCCCTCATGTGGATTCTCTTGTGATTTGCATAAATCACTGTTTTCCATAATCATGAAAGCATTTTGTCATTTTAAACAAGTTCATTTTTTGGTCAATTTACAGTTCTGTCCATTCAAAATAAAGTTTATTTTGTGCCCCTGTATTTCTACTTGTGCTTCTGCGTTTTAAAAATGTGTCTGGGCTAGGCAGCAGGAAGGACCATTGATAGTGTTAGTTCATGAAAGTTTTCTGCCATCACACATTTGTTAGTCTTTAAATTGCTATCAGTCTTTGTTATGAATGGGAGGAAATGGTTACAATAGACTAGTAGAGGAATTAGAAATCGGCCATGAAGCTGTTACCCTGTCTTCAGCCTTTTCATAGACTCATAGAATCCTAGAGTTGGAAGAGACCTCAAGGGCCATCTACTCCAACCCCCTGCCATGCAGGAACCCCCATCACAGTGCTCCTGACATATGGCCATCCAGCCTCTGCTTAAAGACCTCCAAAGAAGGAGACTCCACTATCCTCTGTGGTAGCATATTCCACTGCCGAACAGCTCTGTTATAAAGTTCTTCCTAATGTTTAAATTAAATCTCTTTTCCTGTAGTTTGAAACCATTGCCCTGAGTCCTAGTCTCTGAAGCCATGGAAAACAAACCAGTCCCTTCTTCAATGTGACATCCTTTCAAATATTTAAACATAGCTATCATATCCCCTCTCAGCCTTCTTTTTGTAAGGCTAAACATCCCCAGCTTCCTAAGCCGTTCCTCATAAGACATTTCTTCCAGACCCTCAATCATCTTGGTCACCTTCCTCTGGACCTGCTCAAGATTGTCAGCATTCTTTTTAAACTGAGGTGCACAGAACTGGACACAGTACTCCAGATGGGGTCTGACCAGAGCAAGTGAGGGTTGAAGTATTGTTAGTTTCCCCTCCTGTGGCAGTTCATTTTTCAGTTTGCTGGTGTGTGGGTGTGTAGGTGTGTTTTGGTGCAGTGAAGCCTTGTGGTGCAGTGGTTAAACTGTTGTATTGAAGCTAAAACTGTGCTCATGGCGTGGGGTTCAATCCCAGGCAGCCAGCTTCTGGGTGACTCAGCCTTCCTTCCTTCTGAGGTTGGTAAAATGAGTACCCAGTTTGCTGGGGGAAGTCAGTGTGTAGCCTGCATAAATAAATTACAAACTGTCCAGCAAATGATTTATTTCTAGTGCATCTGTACTTCACATCTAAAAATGTCCTGCATGGGAGCCTACTAATACATGCAGAAATGTTCAAGGGGCTTACCTGTGGTAGTCTGTGAGAGCAACAACAACAACAAATGCCAACTAAGATTTTTTTTTTTTGGTGCTTTAAAGACTAAAAGGTGTTACGTGGCATGAGATTTCATACCCTACTTCTAGTTCAGTAGTTCTCAGCCTGTGTGTCCCCAGATATTCCTAGACTGCAACTCCCAGAAGTCTTCATCACTAGCTGAGCTGGCCGGGTTTTCTGGGAGTTGCAGTCCAGGAACATCTGGGGACCCACAGGTTGAGAACCACTGTTCTAGTTCATGGAATTTGTAATAGCCTCAAAAGGGTGTGTAAGGATAGAAACAATACAGTAGATGCCCTGATGGATCTTGTGCATATTATCCCAACAATAACATTGCTGGGGCAGAGTCTGAATAAAGCCAAATAGCTCTGTGCTGGCCATGAAAAACATAACAGATGTGGTGCAAGCATTGCTCAAACTACATAGAAATTCTCCGAAAGGGAGCATTTTCCATCCACATCCAAAGTGGTGAAAGTTTCACATCTGGCTAATCAATACAGCCATCTTCTACATATTCAAAACAGGGTAGTTTCTACTAGAAAGGTTTACTGTATTTGGACAAATGGTCCAATTCAAAGGTATTTAAGAGGTTTGGGGGGAGACCAAGGGCCAGAGCAAAAAGTCACTGGTTACACACAGACACCCTGCATGAGCAACAGCCCAACTGATTCTTCTTGCTCTGTTTGGGGTTTGTTAGGGTTAAAAACTTTCAAAAATCTCATTCATTCATTTATATTTGTACCCTGTCTTTCTCCTTAAAATGACCCAAGGCAGCTTACAACAAATAAAAGACAATATTTAAAAGCTAAAAATAGTATACAAATATTTAAAAAGAATTAAACAAGTATTATATTAAAATGGCCAATAAAATCAATACTAAAAGCATTTTAAATGAGCACAACAATCAGAAAGAAAGTAAAGAAAGAAAAGAAAGATAGTTTATTTGCCTGTTAACTTCACTGAGCCAGCAGCTCAGTTTATAGATGCCATGTATTTCTTTTGATATCCCTTTCCCTCAAAAAGTGCTGGTCAAGTAGTGCTAGTCTTTTCAGGCCATCTTGTCCTTAGTGGCTGGCACTCTGCTCTCTGTATCAAGGATGCCCTTCTCCCCTGTGAGGAAAAATAATGTTCCGGCATATTAAAATATGCTCCTTTTGGATAAGAGTAGAAAGGCATTCTTCCCAACCCAGTTTAGTACCACAAAGCTAATAATTGCTATCGAAGAGAAAATCTGGTATATTTTGTTGGGGTTGACTGTCCTTTTTTCATTGCTCTGTCAATTCCTTTGTTCTAAACAATCATTAAATGGTGTCCAGTTGATTATAATTTTTGCCAGCGTTGTCCAGGTTTTCTAGGTATAGA
Organism: Phrynocephalus versicolor; assembly: GCA_023846285.1. Lineage (NCBI taxonomy): Eukaryota > Metazoa > Chordata > Lepidosauria > Squamata > Agamidae > Phrynocephalus > Phrynocephalus versicolor. The sequence goes on along the minus strand of JAHTLZ010000129.1, from coordinate 71,765,302 downwards.
ATGCTCAGATGTGTTTTTTTCTGAGGGCCTTCCGGGATCACATGGCGTGGTGCTTATTTGTTGTCGTTTTCTTCAAGGCAGCCTAGAGACGAGACTGGATCATTTTCTAGGTCACCTTCCTACACTAGAGGGAGCCTGGAGTCCACCTCCTTGAGAAAACTAATCCTGTGTATCAAAAGTAAGTGGGAAGGACAATTCATTCCCAAGTCATTGTGTAGAAAAAGGTACAGACTGTTCTCATTTCAGTTGTGAGACAACTGCTGTTTGCTTGTTTTGTGATCGCTTTATCTTGACTCTCCAAAGACCTTCAGCTTCCCAGTTCCTTTACAATCTCACTCTGACATTTCTCATATGCAGCTGATGGGGATTTAATTCCTCTTTCATCCTCAACATCCTTCTACTTCTGTGTAAAAGGAACGTATTACAGGAAATTCCAGTGTTTCTTTTAAAAGTATCTCTCAAATGGCAAAAAGTAAAAGTTTTTAAAACTGAAATTGTTTCAAAAGACTAACATGTTTTTGTCACATTAACAAAAGCAGATCAAATTGATTTTGATGTTTCAGCCGCACCCCTCTTTTTTCATGATAATTATACTTTTGGGTGATGAAAAAGCCTACTGGAGAACTTGACATGTAGATGGGATCAAGCTAATAGAGTGTAGGGAGATCCTAGCATGCTCACCTCTGCAACAGAAAATTTCCAGATGTTGTTCTTCAGATGTATCTTGGCATGGATGCCTAAAGTTTCTCTTTCAGGCATAGCTGGATTCTCTCATAATGCTCACAAAACCCTTTTAATGGAGTCTTTCAGCTCCACAAAAAATTAATACAGAAGAGCACCAGATACCCCATATGTTTATAAGATAACATATAACCTGCATATCACAGGGTTTTTTTTCTTCTAAATTTGAGGGGGAAAGTTCCCATGTGGATGCTAGTTATAGATATATTGCATATCAATGAGATAAAAGCCACAACAAAGACAGATGGACAAATCAGGACACTTCGATCCTTCAGCTGTTCCCCATCTCCCTTTATCCTACAAAGGTATAAAGTACAGTATATGAAGTGTGTGTGTGTGTGTGTGTGTGTGTGTGTGTGTTGTTACAGTTGTGTCTGATTCGTGACTCCATGTCCATGGAGTTTTCTTGGCAGGAATACTGGAGTGGTTTGCCAACTCCTACTCCAGGCGCCTACAGCACCTGGTATCCCCTGGTGGTCGCCCATCCAAGTACAAACAAGGCCCTACCCTGCTTAGCTTCCGAATTCAGGCGAGATTGGATGTGCTTTGGGCATCTCGGCAGCTCGAACGATGCGTAGAGCTGAAAAATCACTCATTTTAGATGATTTTCTAAGCCTAGTCATGCCTAGATGCCTTGCCAAGACTAACCCCCTGTACCAGGGAGATATCTTGGCTTCCTGTGAAAAGAAAAAATCTTTTCTTAAAAAAAAACTACTCCATATTTCACTTGTTCCTTTACACAACATATTGCCAACTTTTGTACTGTTCAATAAATTTCCAAGAAACCTTGCCAGGAAATATGCCATTTTGTTCAGGGATTGTCAAAATCCTGTGCAGATCAGTGTTTCTTCTGGGAAAAGAAGATGACATCTAAAATAAATCCTGTGAGATTTTTTTTTAAAGCAGATCATTTCTCCTACTCAGTTTCTTCCCAACAGTGAAAAGATGTGAAAGTCACATCCTTGTGCTTTCCAAATGCACATTTTTTTCATGCTTGATAAAGAGTGGGGGGTCTAGCAATTTAAAAAGTAATTGTTGTGCTCAAAGACAGTTTTTAAGGAGGGAAAGATAGTGTTAGCCTCTTTAAATGTTTGGTTTAAAGTGGCCCTCTGGGCTATGCATCCATGAACTGCCCCCAGTAAGGCCTACAGTTGCCCTGTGATAAAAAATACAATGTCTTTTGTTTGACGTTTTGCATCATGCTTGTGTATCCTGCAAAGATTCAGATTCTTCCTTGGCAGAATAATGTCTATCTTAATATGCAGGAAGTCTCGAAAGACAGCTGTTAAGGATGAGCAGGAAACAAAAAATGAAATGCTGTTTTGTCGTTTCGTTACTTAACGAAACAAAATGAAACAAAACAAGGAAGCAGCATTTCGTTATGGATGAAATGAAACAGTTGTTTTTCCATTGAAAGGAACCATTTTATTCCATCATTTTTGGGCTCCTGCTGAGCTGTCAATGGCTGGACCCCTTTAAACCTGGCCCAGTTGGCACCAAAGGGACACTCTGTTACCGATTGGGCAAGGTTTAAAGGGGTCCAGCCATTGACAGAGCGGCAGGAGCCCTCATAAAACAGTCAGGTAGGCAGATTAAGCTGGGCCCCTTTAAACTTGGCCCAGTCGGTACCAGGGGGTCCCTCTGGTGCTGACTGGGCCAAGTTTAAATGGGTCCAGCCGTTGACAGCTCAGCCGAAGCCCTCTGAAAATGCTCGGGAGGGCAGCGTGATCGCCGGAACTGCCCTCCTGATCATCTTCAGAGGGCTCCTGCTAAGGTGTCAATGGCTGGAACCCTTTAAACCTGGCCCATTCGGCAACAGGTGATCCCCCTGGTGCCGAGTGGGCCAGTTTTAAAGGGTTACAGCCGATAACAGCTCAGCAGGAGCCCTTTAAAAATGGCTCCCGGAGTCCAGGGCACGAAATCTGGTGCCCAGAGGAGCCATTTGGTTTTGTTTCATTTCATTTCATACAAATGTTTTTTTAAAAAATGTCATAAGAAATGAAACGAAACAAAAAGGGAGTGAGCACGAAATGAAATGAAACGAAACATTATTCTTCCACTTTGTGCCCATCCCTAACAGCTGTTGGAGGCAAGGTAGAGGAATCTGCTCACCTTCCCACCGTAGAGGCTGAAGTAAAGTTCAAGATTTCAGGAGCTCAAGCAAAAGGGCAGAGCTAAATGTAGGGCTAGCAAATGTTGACTTCTACCTACCCACCAAACATTTGAAATATAGCTCAGTTCTATGCTAAGAGCCAGTATAATAGCTTTCCTGGCTGGCAAGCTCAGCTTAGTACTTTTTAAATATCTTCATCACCAATCATTGGTGAGACTAAATAGCAGAAGCTTGTGATCAGATGGGACCAGCCGCTTCTGTCAAGAGAGATGACTGACTGCAGGGGTGGTGTATCCACAGCTTCTGCCTTTGATTGCCACCTAACAGGAAGGTTTGCTGTGTTCTGCTCTGTTGGCACCTACACCCAGGGGCGTATCTACGGGTGGCAGAAGGGTGCATCTGTCCCAGGCACAGTAATCTGGGGTTGCCTGGAGGGGAAGCAGCAGGAGGAAGCCATGCAGCCTTCCGCCACCTATCAGTCCTCCTTTCCCATAAGGCTTGGTAACGGCACCCCCTCCACCCCCTCCACCGCCACATGACAGGTGAGCAGTGAAGCAGGCAGGCAGGCAGGGGCGTGGTGGCCGCAGCACCATCCTCCTCCTCTTTCTTGCCTTGGTGGGAGATGTGTAAGGCACGCACACGTGCACACACATGCGCACGCACCCAGCCCACACCCGCAGGGTTCAGCCCCCATTGCTGGGTGGGTGTGATGTGGTGGGGAGCGACAGAAAGGGCGCAAAAATGAACTTTGTCCCCGGGGCGCTCCAAACCCTGGCTACACCTCTGCCTAAACTCCAGCATTACTACTGACCCTTTTTAGAGCTGGCCAAATAAAGCAATGCAACAATGGCCGCTCTGGTGGCTGTTGTCCTCTTGCACCTTGCAGTGTTGTTATAATCTAGAAGCAATGAAGGGCAGTGTTATGGGAGCCAGCAGCAACCTCTGCACCATGAGGTAAGTGCTTTGTTTTCCCACCAGTGGTGATGTTCCTCTGATTCCACCGACATTAGAAAAGGTCTGCATCCCAGTGAAACCAATACTACCTAACTTTCCCTCACCAACAATTGTTTATTGTTCATCTCTTTTATTTGAGGAGATTGTCCCTGATAATGAACTCATCAGAGACAGAAGAGAAACAAGGCCCAAGCTGAGACCTGACTTTCTGTTAATGAGAGTTGGAAGATGCAGATGTGATGTTAATAGTCCAAACCTGCTTCGGGGCACAAGAAATTTTGAATCTTCCTAATTCTATGTGAAGAAAACCATACAGTTATTATTGTAGCTGCCAAAGGATCTCACCAAGACAGGGTTTTTCCCAGAGTTTAAGATTATTTCCTGAAACATTTATGATGTATTCTCTTTTTCATCTAAAATGGTCCTTTACAAATTTAAATGGCTATCTGAAAGAAATATGTTGTATTAAATTTAAACTAGGAACAGAGTTCAAAGTTTGTATGACAGATTTATAGATGAAGTGGAGGTTTTGCTCTGCATCTCAAAGTCCTTAGTAATTTTTTAAAATGAAGTCTGAGGGTATCACTTAGTATAAGAAAACATCCTGTTATACTAAATTAGTGAATTAAGTGACCTGTACTCATCAAGGATTGTTACGTAAATTATTGATTTAATTCTTTTGTGCTGTTTAGATTATTATTAGCTACAACCAGTTTCAAGTGAGAGTGCAAATTAAAAATGATTAGGCAACTATTCAGAAAGTCACCTGTTTTTCTGCTCAATATGCTCAACTTTGATTAAGGAATATCATCTGTTTTTATGATTAACTTGATAAAACTTGAGGTAAATCTCCCAAACTTACAATATTACTGTAATTGCTTTCCATTTTTAGTGGAAAGCAATTATTGTGACAGATACCCTGTAGGATCTTGAAGGCACCTACGCGAGCAAGACAATACCGTACATATCTTTGTCTGACGTCTACACTAGGTAGTTACCAGTCTCTGGCCTAACCTTTCCCAGCTTGGTGTGCTCCAAATGTGTTGGATTGTGTCTTCGTTTGTTCATTCATTCCTTAAAACCATTAGGGGATTCTGGGCATTCCACAGCAACCCATCTGAGGGGAATGAACTTGGGAAGCCAATGGGAGGGTTTTTTGTTAGACCCTTATGTCCCTCTCTAAAGGTAAATGTGCCCTTCTGGATAGAGTTAGGCCTATATAATGCCTGTCAATCTTAGCCAGCAAGGCCAATGACAAGAGATTCAGGGATTGCTTTCCAAAAACATCCGGAAGGTTACAGCTGTAGAGTCTTGATCTAACTGATGTATCGGGAAAGATCTTGAACATGGGGATTGCAATCAGGAAAAAGTTTAAACTTCTTGTCCATGTATCCTACAATTGATGATCTAACTATCTTAACTTTTACACATTTAAAAAAAAAACCCACCCCACCCCATATTGAGAGCTAAATGCTGCATATTTTTCATAAAGCACAGTTGGACCATTGCTTTTCATAAAGCACAGTTGGACTCATGTCCCACATTCACAAATGATGTGCTTCCAAATGCCATTGGTTGAGGAGCCAGTCAGAGGACATGTAGCCTACATGTCCTAGCAATGGCCTTCCCAAAGCATCCAGATGCTGCTGTGGGAAGGAGGATATGAGATGCATGGAAAGAGATACCCGGACATTTCACCTTATTCAGCACATTCTGATGTTCATTTCTATCTTCTAGAGCAGGGGGTAGACAATATGTGGTTCTCCCATCAGCTTTCGACAGCATAGCAAGTGGTGCAAGATAGTAGAAGCTGTATTCTGGCAATCTGGAGGCCTGCCCATTTTTATTATCTGAAACTCAAATTACATGATATTTTAGCTGTTTACCTTTAGCCTTGATTACAGGTCCTCCCATGAATTACTGGCATCTGAGCAGGCTGATCTGGATCAGTACCATAATTCAAGGCCTTCACCCTGTTCTCCATTCCTACACCAAATCAGTTTACCTGCTGAAGCTGTCTGTCTTGAGAAAAACCCTCCACTGAAAACTAGGACTATGTAGCTAGGTAAATCCTGTATTCCTCTGTAAATCTTCAAATTATGCTTTTCATTGTGATTTTATTCTTCCTTTATCTTTTACTAAAACAATGAGGTCAATAGGATGAAGATTGGGATTTAGGTTCCACTATTTGTATTTGTATATTTGTTTAACAGGACATTGTCAGAATGTGAACATCAGTAAATCAACAAATGAGTATTGACCAGAATGATATATTTTGCTAAGCATCATATTCCTCACTGGTCAGTGTGAGATGATTAGAACATATTACTAAGCATTAGCTGTCTGGATAGCTCAGTTAGTAAGGTATCCAAAACTGGAGCCAGAGGGAGTTTGAAGTTCAGTTCCCCACTGTGTCACAACACAGCCAACCTGTGTGGCCTTGGGGAAACTGCACACTCCCAGAGCACCCTCAGAAGAAGGGAATGGTAAGTCACTGCAGAGTACTTGTTACACAGGAAGAACTGTAAAGAGTCACCCTAAGTAGAGGTGGACACGAAACAGAAAACCGATGGTTTGGTTGCTTCTGTTTTGGCCCCCTCAGTTCATTTCATTTCATTTTGTATGAATTTGTAAAACAAAAATTTGTACAAACCGAACCAAAACGAACTGGTTTGACTTACCTGGAGCACTGCCGCTGGGTAGCCACTGTTGCCGCCACCAGGGGGACTCCGCTGATGCTGACGCCAACTCCAGGGGTCCGCCAAAGTCCACATCGACCACACAGCCCCAGGGGCTGGGTCAGCACTTTTTAATTTTTAATTTTTTTCTTTATTTTAGAGTGCCAGCCACGCAGTCCCAGGGACCGTGTCGGCACTTTTACATGTATTTTATTTTTTCTTTATTTTTAGAGTGCCAACCACGTGGCCCCATTTTTAAAAGTCCGCAATGCCAGGGGCTCTCACACACACAGCTGAGAGGCACTAGCTGCCATGAGGGCCTCGTTTTATTTTATTTTTTCCTCCTGGCCCCCTAGCTCACGGGCCGAATCAACTGGCCTGTGGGCCAGAGGGACATTGTTTGTTTGTTTGTTTGTTTGTTTGTTTGTTTAAAGTCCCCGATGCGGGGCCTTTTTTTCCTTCCGGGCCCACTGCCGCTGCTGGAGTTCCAGGCGAGGAGGCTGGCGGCGACAAGGTAAGAGATAGGGGGGAATGAAAAATGAAATGAAACAAAATGAAATTTTCTGTTTTGTTTTGTTTCATTTTCCTTTGATGGATTGGTTCGTTATTTGTTTCATTAGCTAATGAAATTAATAACGAATAACAAAATGAATTAAAAATTCATTTCACGCCCATCTCTAACCATAAGTCAGAACTTACTTGATGGTACATGTTTTTGTTGATGATGACAATGATGACTGCATGTCGAAGGGTAAGTGAAGTATAATGAGTATCACCAGGAAGAAACCAGGAATTAGCACAAAGCCTCCATGAATTCTAGAGTGTGTAGAATGGAGAGTGAAATTTAATCAACTTGCTCTCAAAATGAAAACAAACATTTCTGAATGTGGATTGAATTGTATATAGGGGTTGCTCTACCCTGTTGGTCCTTCTGGACTTGTCAGCAGCCTTTGATACCATCGACCATGGTATCTTGCTGGACCGGCTCTCTGGGGTGGGGATCGGAGGTACTGCGCTCAGTTGGCTACGATCCTTCTTGGGGGACCGTCCCCAGTGTGTGCAGTTTGGGGGGGAGTTGTCAGCTCCTTGGATGCTCCCTTGTGGGGTTCCATAGGGGTCAGCTCTCTCTCCCATGCTGTTCAACATCTACATGAGGCTGTTGGCTGAGGTAATTAGGAGATTTGGAGTCTGCTATCATCAGTATGCTGATGACACGCAGCTCTGTCTCTCCTTTTCCACCTCTGCAGTTGAGGCTGTACAGATCCTTGACTTGTGCCTGGACACGGTCATGGAATGGACCAGGACCAACAGACTCAAACTCAACCAGGAGAAGACCGAGGTCATATTTTGGGGGACTCCCTCTCCCGGATACGGAGGCCCTACCCCCAGCTTGGAGTGTGTTTCCCTCCAGCTGGCGGATAATGTCCGGAATCTGGGCATGGTCCTGGACTCGGCTCTCTCCATGAAGGCCCAGGTGGCTGCCGTGTCCAGGATCGCCTTTTTCCATCTTCGGCAGATTGCCCAGATCCATCCATATCTGGATGAGGACTCCCTGAGAACTGTCATGCAAGTGCTTGTGATCTCGAGAATAGACTATTGCAATGCTCTCTATGTGGGGTTGCCCTTGTCTCTTATTTGGTGACTTCAGTGGGTCCAAAATGCTGCGGCCAGACTGGTGGCAGGTGTGCATCGGTATGACCGCATCACCCCAGTTTTGGTCCGCTTGCATTGGTTACCCGTTACGTCCCGAATAAGATTCAAGGTCCTGGTTTTAATTTATAAAACCCTCCATGGCTTGGAACCTGAATACCTGGCAGAGCGAATATCTCAAAGATCAACTGAGGCCCGACCAACCAGAATGTCGTGGGTGCTCTCACTTTGGGTGGCCACGCCCAGAGAGGCTCAGAAAACCGTGACACGTAACCGAGCCTTCTCTGTGGCTGGCCCTGCACCATCTCCCATCTCCCAAGTGAGTTGTGCCTTGCACAGTCCCTGCCAGCCTTCAAAAAGGCCTTTAAAACCTGGCCTTTTTTGTGAGGCGTTTGGTGACAGTTAATTTCCCCCCCCGCCATCATATTAATCACACTAATGATACTAATGACTCTTCCTGTAGTTTTATTATGGTGTCCTATTTTAATGTTTACAATTGTTGCCATTGTTTTTTTATTGTCTTTACTGTTTGTATTCTGTTGTAAACCGCCCGGAGTTCCCCCGGAAGACGGGCGGTATATAAGTATTAAAATAAATAAATAAATAAATAAATAAATAAATAAATAAATAAATAAATAAATAAATAAAATGTTATGTTAGTCACATGGGTGGCCCAGCTAAACCAATCTTTACTGTTTTGTATTGATCTGTACATAAGATTTTATGAACAAATTAATCTAATGGGTAACAAATTTCTTTTCTGCTGCAAGGAAGTTGGCAAGATATTACGATGAATTAATATGCATGTAATCCACCCACTGCTCACATGTTGTTGTTGAATACATTCAATCACATCCTCAAATGCCTTAAATTCCATGTAGGTCAAGTAAATTTATTTGACATGCCCATCATAAAGCAGTCCAATGTACAGATTGTGGGGATGGGCCACAATTAGGTCTGTAATAAGAATTTATTGGTTTTGTTTGCCTAATTGGGTGGGTGGGTGCCTTTATTTTCTTGCTACTGTTCTTTGTTGCTTTCCTTGGCGTACTGGAAGTCCTAAACACAACAGCTTCCTTCAACAACAAAATAAACACATCTAAAGACACGTTTATATTTTTTTGGAAGTCACCATTTGAAAATGTGAAGAAATGCATGCCAAAACTCTGCTCAGAAAACAATTGCTCACATTATGTTTTCATGAAAACAGGCAGCATCCTAAAACAAGGAATATTTGACATATATATGCAGCTACTTCAGCTTAGTGGTTGTCTTGAATCATTCCTGGATGAGTGTGCATCCGAACAGAATTATGAACATAAGAAGGGTCCCTTTGTTTCAGAACTAAAGTTTATCTGGTCCAACACCATATACAGTACTCAGTAAATTGAGCAACTCTTAATATGGCTTTTCAGGGCATAATCAAATAGCCAGTTATCATATTGGGCCAATTTCAGGGACCGCTGGAATGAAATTAATTGTTTCAAAATACTGCTAGTCAATTTAAATATCTTTCAACATTTGTTTCAGGCATATTCCACTTCACTGCTGCTTTTCTCAGAGACGGGAAACATTTATTTTGCTAACTACAGTCCAGGAATCTCAGCGTGTCCAAAACAGAATATATCCTATCTTTAATTCTCCTCAGAAGGTTTGCCAAAGCATCCAAAGATGGATTGAGCTGAGACTTGGGGTGGAACTGAATAGCACAGCCTGGACTGGTTTAGATCATGTTAAACTGGGTTGCTTTGAGGTACAGTATTTCATTTTAGTAAATCCTTGAGTCCATATACAAGTTTTGACCATACTGCATCTCAAGTAACCCTGTACAGAATAATCTAGACAGATATTTCACAAAAAAACCAAAAGAATCCCTCTCCTATTATCACTTTCATTGTGTGATCACTAGGAACACACCAACCCATCTCCATGTCTGACCAAACTGCAAGACAAGTGCTGTGTGATCACATCCTTAGCCATATAGAGAGTCATCCTACGGAAAAAATTATCCTATCTAATTCTGTCTGAAATACTTTCTGAAAACCCATTGTTCCTGGAAAATCAGTCTAACAACAGAAATTTTAAAGACCTTTCCCCTTTGTGCACCCCCCCCCCCCGGTTCCCTCTAATGCAAGCAGTTTTGCAGGATCTTCAGGGCTTTCAGGAGGGAAACTGGCAATGTTTCATTCCTGAAAACCTCTACAGATTAACACTTTTCTGGGATGGAAAATTATTTTATCTAAATCAAGGTACAATGAAAGTATGGAGCTGCTGGGAATTAAAAAAATTATAGGAAAAGGATCCAGATAGTTGCCATAAAGCATGAATGGTAGTGATGGTAATACAGTGGTACCTTGTATAAAGGAATTAATTCATTCCAAATGAAATTCTGTTAAGCAAATTTTCCTTTATACAAATTTAGCCTAGGAATGCATTGAAAATGGAGTAATCCCTAATAACAACCATATTTATGTTGTACGGATTCACCCCATAGGCGATTCTGTTAGACAAATTTCCCCTATCTGTGGAATTTTTTATGTTGATTTTATGTTATACAAACCGTTTGTTATACGAGGGTCCACTGTACCAACAAATCTACATATGGGGTCTAATTATCATCTCTAATGAAATGAAAAGCTTTGCCTATTCAAACCCAAGGAGATAATAGTTGAACATAACATATTCTTGTTCAACTCTTTCCCTCTGGACCACATCCTTGAATTTGTTGTTGTGGTTGTTCATGGATAGAGCTTAATTAATTTAGAAATTAATCTGATATGCATTCAAATTAAGTATTATTTCTTGAAACACTTTGTATAAAATATCCTGTAACAATGTATGGATCTGTGATTATAGAGTGACCTCAGCAACATGCTGGATTGCCAAAACATCTTCAATAACCAAAAGGGTATTGCAAAATATTTCTCCTGTATTTTCCCAGCTTCAGTTTTACGTTAAGCACAGAAAGGATATTGTGACAGAAGTGAAAATAAAAATCCAGATTATGATGGGATAATGTGTCTAATGAAATACAAAGAATAAAAAGAGAACTAGTAATTTTCTGAAACTTTCCCTTCCAAATACAATTACTTCATTTTTTCATCAAGCCCAGACATCAATCCTTAATAGCAAGACTTGACAAGCATTTTTTTAAATGCCTACTGGGCCTCTTGTGGGGATATTTTATGGCTGCTGATAAAGCTTGCAGTGTTAGGAGATTAATGCTTACTGTTCAATCCAGGCGATGCAATTTAATCTGAACAAATTAGTTCCAACAATTAGAAGGCAACTGTTGGACAGAATGATACCATTCAGTGGGCCCTGTCGAGATGGTAAAACGAAAGCAGAATAAAATCAGTCTGTTGTCGCCTTTAAGACTGTCTCTGTTTCATGGCTAAGGGTGTTTCATACAAGAAATGGCATCAAAGCTGACTTTGCCACTGAATGTACAAAGAAGGTGCAGCAAATTTCAGCTCTCTGACTGGTACTTTTGCAACATGCTTATATTTTTAGATGCCAGTCTGTCAAATATTTTTCACAGACAGAAAATTTAAGTATACACCTAGGAAGTGCATTATATGTAGATTCCCTTAGAAGTAATCTGTACCCAGGCCAGCAGTCAAGAGAAAATTAGGGGCGGGGGTTGTTGTGCTATATTGTTATACATTTTTGCTGGTTTTATACAGTTACTTTAAAGCAAAGCAAAACCAAAACCAAAAGCAAAGTGTTCTGCTTATATACCACCCCATACCACTTCAAGTAGTCTCTGGGCAGTTTTACAGTTTAATTACAGTATGCAGACTACACATCCCCCCCCCCCCAGCAGACTTGGTATTCATTTTACCCACCTCGGAAGGATGGAAGGCTGAGTCAACCTTGAGCCTGCTATCTGGGATTGAACCTCAGGTCATGAGCACAGTTTTAGCTGCAGTACAGGCATTTTAACCAGTGTGTCACAAGGCTCCTTTGAAAATGAGTTTTAAATTAGAGATATGTAGATTTGTATTTTTGGACTGCAACCTCCATAGTCAGCTTGGGTTCCTGGCTAATTCTGGAAGTTGCAATATAAAAAAAAATCACGTCTGCACCTCTGTTATAATAATTATGTTCCATCAAGTCAACACTGACTTATGGTGACTGTTTCCAAGGTTTCCAGGTAGAGAAAAGAGCCGTGTTGGCGAATCTATGGCACGGGTGCCAAAGGTGGAACTCAGAGCCCTTCATAGCCACCTGTATTCAGGTTAAATTGGTACTTTGCAAAAAAAAAAAATAGTGGGTTTTGAATCGCAGTTTGGCCACTCAGTCTCTAAAAGGTTCGCCATCACTGGAATAGAGTATCCAGAAGTGATTTGCTATTCCCTTCTTCTGGAGCTGCCCTGGGACAATGCAGCTTGTTCAAGGCTACACAGGCAGGTTCTTCTCTCAGGGGAGACAGTCCGGCCAACCACTGGCTCCCAGCTTTCTGCCATGAATAATTAAAATGTTAATCAACTATGATATGCAGCATAAGTTAGATATGATAGATAGACCTGTTATTTTATGTGTGGGACTCTACCACACCAAAATTCAGACTATACGCTAAGAAGGTACCCCCCAAAGTACCCCCGCCACCGCCGCCTGCCCGCACCTCCCCCCTGCCGCCCGCCCCCCGCCTGCCGCCTAGCACCGGCCCTGATTGCGGGACGCCCCTATGCTCTGGGAAGTCAAATCGCGCTAAATCGTGGTGGAAACGACAAACGAAATGACAAAATGACAAATTTTTGAAAAATTTCGCGACAAACGGAAACGAGCTGAAACGGACCCATTCCGACAAACGAAAACTCGAAACGTCATTTTTTCTGGCCGTGCCCATGTCTAGTGGGGAGTATATGGGGAGGCTTTCCACTCAGCGGAGATCCTGGGAAATATTCCTGACAACAGAAAACTATTCTCTGCAAGTGTGCAGTTGATCTCACGTCCCAAGTATGACTGACTGCAGTGCATAGCAGAAATGCATTGGGTCTCACTCATCCATCACAGCATTAACAACATTAATTTGTGCATGCATAATTTTGCAGTCCTGATGGAGGTATGAAGTGCTTCTGATTTGTCTGGGGATCATTGAAAAGGCAGATAGAGATTGGCACAAAACAGAAATATAACATTTTGTTTTGTTTCTTTCATTTCAGTCTTCATTTCATTTTGTTTTGTTAATAACAGACTTTTTAAAAAAGAATTATCATCACCAAATAAAGCAATTTGTAAGGCTATAATAATGGGGAGCTTTCCTTTTTTTATTTATCAGGGAACCCACTGCCCTAAATCAAATAAAACTTCCAATCAATTTGCTTTCAAAGAAAGAGCCCTCTGTAAACAAGCAGGAAACATAAGGGCTAGCTGCTGCATGGAGAGATCGGAGAGATAAGATCAACAGCTAACTGGTGTGGGAGAGGAAGGAAAATAAATATAAAAATAACCCCCACAGTCCTACTTAATCAGGAAAGGAAAACAATCAGTTTAAACTTTAAATCAACTTGCAGATACAGGGGCAACCAGCGCAGGAAAGGGAAGGGAAGAGTTCAGCTCCTGGCTAGCTGCAGGCAGGCAGATAAGTAACAGCTAAGGCATGGTAGGGGAGGAGGAAAAACAAATGAATCAGTTTAAAAAATAAACTTTCTGTTCTCAAGTTGGCTGGGTCAAGAGGCTTCTTGCGACTAAGATGAATAATTTCAAAAAAAGTGTTTCATTTCATTTCTTGATGACACACTCTTTGCTGTTTTATTTTGCTTCATAACATTTTGTAAGCTTATGAAACGATGAAACAGCATGCTGTTTTTCATAAGGTGCCCATCACTAGGGGTAGACAGATAGATAACCTCACCTGGATGACTGAGAATCTTCACAGACATAGTTGTGCAGTGGCATTTTGGCCACTGAATGGGAACTACTGCCTGGGATGACAGGGTGACCTGAAAGTGCCCCTTTTCTGGGGGATCCAGGCTAAGGCTCATACACATTGAATAACATATCACCACTGAGCACCCCTTAACAATTAATGCTATGCAGGCGAATATAGGCTTATTGGTTTGAACTTCCAGGTAAAGTAAGGAAAGAAACCTGCCTGAAATTCTGGCTTATCACTGCCAGTCAGAGTTGACCATGTTAGGCTAGATGGTCTGAGGTTGGTATAAGGCACTTCCTATATTCCTCTTTACTGTCTTGAGCTCATTTGAGACAAGTAGGTTGCACACAAACATTACACAAATCTCACCTCCCCATTTGTTGTAACAATTGTGACAATTTTATGCCATACAGTCAATTCTGACTTGTGGCCACCCTTTCCAGCATTTTCCAGGCATAAGACTACTCAGATGGGATTGAATGTTCACCTTTTTCTGTGGGCTCCCTGGGAATGCATAGCTTCCCCAGCGCTGCACAGGACATCTCTACACCTGGCAGATCAACACATTGGGGAATTGAATTCCCAACCTCTAACGCAATGAATTATGTAGTCCCGATAAAAAAATGTTCTCCATTCTGGGCTGTACTGAATTAAAGAAGCATTGCTGCACACTGCACATGCTGTGCAATGCACAGTGTAATGTGTTGTTTGGCCTTAAGCCACACATGAACGAAAAGAACTCAAAACACCACTCTGGTCCCCATCAGTTCACATACAGTGAAAGTCACCTATATATAAGTACATGTCTGTGTATTCCCTTTGTGGTGTGTCGGTGTGTTGCTTATTTTATCAAGGCATGGGTGACTTCAAGTCTGGCCCCTGCCTCAGCAGGTCCATGAATAAGGATTTTAATGCACTTCTGGCTCAGAGCAAAAGAGGCATTATCTAAGTGTGAAAGAAATAAAATGTAAGCTTTAGGAAATGGGAATTTATATATCTATTTCTATCCAAAGGACCTGGAGGAAAGAAATCTACAAAGGCAGCAAAATAATTAATGTCTTTCCCCAGCTACAACCATGCACAATATAGTAACAGGGCCACATGCTTCACATCAGTTATGTGAAAAGTGGACATGTCAGCTCTGTTTTATCTCCCTGAACCTGCCAGAGGATTCATACCATCTTTTTAAAAAATGTTCACACTGAACTCATTGCTTATCCATATATTCATATTTTTCCCACTCCTTCAAATAAATAAAAGTCTAAGACTTCATTGTCTCAAAATTTGGATTCTTTTTAAAAACACAGGTTTAGAATAATGTGCAGCAAACATATTTCTTTGCATTGTGACCAGGCCCCAAATAGAAGTGAAAGTTTACATCTATTCAGCAGTTTCTTACTGAGAGGCTAGGACAGGACACGAAATAGGCTGAGCTGAATGAAAATATACTTTGAAAAGCATGATCAAAATCCCCCAAATTGAAGTAAGAACATTTATCCCCACAGGGAATATTCTACATGATGCATGACTTATGAACGGGGGTGGGGGGGGGAGAACTGGGTCATGTAACTCCGTAGTTATCATTCCTTTATCTTTGACCTAATATGGTAAAATGGAACAGTATATGTACCAGCTTGGCAAAGCGTTGCAGCCAAATTTCTTCAGATTTTATTGGAAGCAAAATAGTATTAACATTTGGTTCATTCCAGAAGTTTTCAAACAAGTGGCACACAGATTGAAGGAATTAAAGGGAAATCAAAGCTGTAGTAACACGAACATGCTCTATAATGCTAGATAACGTACACTGCCGATCTGGAGCTCTTTGACTCATTTCTGAAACGAAAAGCCGAGCTGAATTCTGCAGACACCATGGAACTGATTAAGCACTCAGTGAGTTGACAACAGCACAGATTAAAAGAAACATGCAATACACAGCCAGGCCAAAAAACCTTTTATTGCTCGTTTTTGGCTGGGGCCTTTTTGACATAGTCTTCCAGCACCAGGAACAGGAAACAGCTACATTTATAATAGATAGCAGACCTAGTCGTCAGACTAACTCCCGCTTTGGGAACAGAGAGTTGGAATTATAGGCACATTTGGGGTTCCAAACATGGCCAGCGAGAGGAGGTCACACATAGTACAAATATGTATTCCTAGAATATGGTCGGCCAAAACTCTGTGTGTCAAAAGGGCAGGAGGTGATTGCAATGTGTTTGCCCTTAGCCCTAAATGTCTAGGTTTCCATAGTACACAGGCCTTAGATAACACACATTTAGAACTTCTGAGGATCAGCTGCATGTTGAATAGAATGTACATTCCTAATCTTCTCACCTTCAGTGAAATTTTCTAAGAGATATAGGCCCTGGCAATCAGACTTTCAGGTTAAGCCCCCCCTCCTTTCTTTTCTTATGGCCAGTCACACAAAAAAGCTGGCTAAATGCACAGTACAACAGTCCTCTTTCACCACTTGAGGAATAGAGATGGGCACGAAACGAACAATTTTTCGTTTTCATTTTTGTTTTTTCGTTTCGTTACGTAACAAAACGACAAACGAATTTTGTCACAAAAATGAAACGAAACGAACAGAAACACCAGGAATTTTGTCGTGCGTTTCATTTCCGTTACTGCAATATGAGTGAATTGCTTAAAATTCTAAAAAAAAATCACAAAAAATTGAAATAAATGGTAATGAAATGGCAACGAAATGAACAAAAACAAAAATGATTTTTTTTGCAAATATTTGTGAAAAACGGAAACGAACCGAAACGGACCCTCCAAATGACAAACGACAAACGAAATGCCATTTTTTTGATTCGTGCCCATCTCTATTGAGGAAGGTTAACATTTGTAATTCCAGCATATTTTCTTGTCACAAGGTGAAAAGTTATCTCGACACACTGAGCTACTGCAATGAGAAAAGGTGAAGCGCTATTACATTTGAAGCACTGTTACAGCTGCCTTGGGTCCTTTTCCATGGAGAAAGGCGGGCAAAATATGCACAATAATAATAATAAATTGTTCACTCCTGCATAACAATGAAAAAACTACCAAACAAACCCCAGCAACATATGTTTTGCTCATGTGACCTTGAATTGTGCTAAAAAGTTAATTTGTACAAAATATATTTTACACACAAAGGAACTGTGAATAGTTCGCAGAAACTGAAAAGCAAGAAATGCACAAAAATCCTCATAATCTCTTACAGTGTGTGTGTCTGTGGGTGGGGGGGATCTTGATTTTTTTTCATGGTCACCAGTGGGAACAAAATAAGCCAAGATTTATATCCCTAAAGGGAGAATCTCAAAGAAGAGGGAGTATTCAGTATATCATGTAGTTTTACCCCAAGAATACAACAGTAGCCCTGTAAACTGACTCTTTATATCTGTCTATAGGCATCAACATATGTGATCACTGTGTTGGCATACAAGTGTTCTCACCTCCATGGAGAGCATTAGTTATAACAATACTGTTCTAAGCAGCACAGCTTTTCTAATGCTTGTTTGAGCAATGAATTTCACTCATGAAACCAAGAATCTCAGGCAGATTTCCATTTACTGTATTACAGGAAGAATTTGAACCAGGCCCCCAGCATATGAGCATGCCCAGAGTCGTCCTTACAACACAGAAGACTGTTGTGTCTCCTTTCAATGGATAACTACATCTATGTCATATGTATTGATATCTATTTTGTTATTTTTGTTGGCATATACCAGTGAGTTGCTTCCCATCTATGGCAACTGCAATAGTGTTTTCAGAGTATGTGAGATGTTTGTGGAACAGTTTACCAATGCAACACTCACACACTCCAGGAGATTCCTTGGTTGAACAGAGATTGAACTCAGGTCTGTTGATTCCTCATTTGACTCTCTAGCCACTACACCACACTGCCTCTCACCTCTACCTGTATCAACATACCGGCACATCTGGAAATAAAGATTATTTAATGTTGTTCACAAATCTCAGAATACTGCACCTAACACGGATACTGACCATGGCGGTAGTGGATCCTGGTTGCTGCAGTCCAAAAAATAGAAGCTGCCATCTCTGTTTGGTTCTTAACAACATAGATCACAGAGAAAACCGAGCACCACAGTGATTGGCTCCCATTCTTGAAGCTGGATTCCATCTTGACAGTCTGTGACAGTTGCCAGTTGAAAAGAGTGAACATTTTCTGGAGGCCTGAGGAAAGAAGAGATGTGACTATTTTGTGTTATTATGGTTTGACATCTCATGGGGCTTGGTGTGTTAAATGTTGATACTGTTATTTAGCAAGAAAACAGGACCTTGTTACTTACCCAGTGTGGCTTAGAAGAGGTCAGTATCAATGTCAGCAGAGTGAGTGGCGTTTACAGCAGCAGTTAAGTTGCTTTAGGATACAGGGTAACAAAACAAAAACCTTTCAAGTTGTGGCAACAGGCTGGTATTACTGAGCCTTTATAATTATCCCCTTTGTCTCCTTTCCTCAAGATCCACTCCTATTTCTCCCTCAGGGTGTCAATCCACATTTCTAAATTGTTTGTTGTTGTTATGTGCCATCAAGTTGCCTCCCTATGAATGAGAGATCTCCACAATGTTCTGCCCTCAACTTGTAAATGGGAGCCTACGACTTTGTTCTTCAGCTGGAGAAGACTAGGTCATTGTTAAAGGTGAGAAACGTGAGGAAGAAAATAAGAGTTCAATCAGTTGGATGAACACACAGGAATTCAAGGCTAGATGTTTTAAAGCACTTCCGAGTAGAGATGGGCACGACTCAAAAAATGGTGTTTCGTTTGTCGTTTGGTCATTTAGGGGTCCATTTCGGTTTGTTTTCGTTTTTGTGTGGTTTTTGCAAAAAATTTCATTTTTGTTTCGTTAGGTAATGAAATGAAAAAACAAAAACGAAAATGAAAAATTGTTGTTCGTTACCATTTAGCACAATTCAATGTATTTGCCGTAACGAAAATGAAGCGGTTGATAAAATTTTTCATGTTTCGGGTCGTTTCATTTCAATTTGTTTTTCGTTTCGTTACATAACGAAATGAAAAAACAAAAACAAAAACAAAAAATCGCTCGTTTCGTGCCCATCTCTACTCCCAAGTTATAACACTCAGGAACAGATAAAGGATGTAAAGTGGATGAAACATACAATTTTGGTTTTACCCACATTGGTTCTTTAAACATCAAGTGCCTTCTATTTTGAAGATGTAGAAAATCACAATTTTGGTAAATTCTCTTTAAAAATGAATTTTTTTAAAAAAAGGAAGAACCAGTGAAATAGTGGAGCCTGTGTGTGTGTGTGTGTTGTTTCATTACAGTCATGACCGACTCTTCATGTCCATGGAGTTTTCTTGGCAGGAATACTAGAGTGGTTTGCCAGTTCCTACTCCAGACACCTACAGCATCTGGTATTCCCTAATGGTCACCCATCGAGTAATAACCAGGGCCGACCCTGCTTAGCTTCTGAAATATTATTATGTCTTTGAACTGTTTTTACTATTTGTTTATTTATTGTATTTAATAGTTTGTTATTTTGTTTTGTTGATGTGAACCGCCCAGAGTTCTTTCGGGAAGACGTAGCGGTATATAAGCTTCAAAAATAAATAATAAAAATAAATAAATAAAGTGAGATTGGATGTGCTTAGGACATCTAAATATAGGGTTGATCAATGTGTCTTAATGTGTGGGTATGTTTGAGGGGCACAATTTGCCTCAAAGTTTTTCAAACAAAATCGCTGCTGGTTCCAACAAGTGAAATTGCTGCAATGATGCATGCCAATACAATCAATTAATGTGTTGCAAATATCCAAAAAGCAAAGGCAGAAAGCTGTAGCAGCGGAGATCAGGGGCCATCCCTTCCTTTCCCCTTCCTTATTACTTTCACCATCCCAAAGTGACAAAGGTACCCAGTGCCATCATGCTACTTTTGGCAAACACAATGAAAACAAAATAGAAAAAGCATTTGGAGGAGGAGACTCTGTGGAGGGGAACTACCACTTTGCCCCAAATCAGGTGATCATACACACCAGATTGTGGAAGAATGTGTTACTAGCTGAACAAATTACCTCTCCTGGTTGAACAAAAAGAAATTATTCCCTATTAGATAAACACTGGACCTCCCTGTGCTGAGCTTTATGTTGTGTAGTAACAGTTTTTTTTTTTACCTCAATCTTATCCATGTCAAATCCAATGCAAACAGTGGAGTAAACAGCTAATGTAGTCTCACTCTTCCATCCAAGTAACCTGGATGCTGTTTGGTACAGAGTTAGAGGGTTTCTATTTTGGTAGATTGACTGACGATGCTGTTTACACAGAGACTGTTGAAAAGTATCAACCTATTTTTGAGTGTAGCAGATACCTTACCGTGCTTATTTTTCAAATATGTGTTAGTGTGACAGCATAACTGTTCAGTGCCAAGTCAGTCAAAGCAAGAATGGTTGCCTGCTAATTACTGCCAAGACTGACACTCATGTGCATATGCAAACTACCTGATATTATTTTTCTCTAAGTGTGTGTTCCTCTGCAAAAATAACCAGGAAACCTGTAGGGTTTCTCTGAAGAACATTGGAACCACAAGTACTATGTTTGCATATTCCCTCTGGTCATTGGGAACAAAGTTAGTTGAATAAGCAAGTCTGTAGTTTGGGGCACTATTGTCATATAATCCATTGTGTAAATTATAGACTACAGATTGTAGGATCCTGTGCATGTTCGAACTCAGAAGAAAGCCCTGTATTGTGTTAGACAGGGCTTATGATCTGAGAAAAAAATTGCAGCCTCAGGGTATCATATTCTTCCCAAAGCAGATGACATACACCTTCCCAAAATTATAAGAACGTAATCCAAAGTTAGGGGTCAAGATGAACTGGTTTGGTCTGCAAAGCAGCCACTTGGAGAATATTCCAAAAGGCTTACAATAAAATTAAGCAGGGATCTAAACCAATGGAGGCAATTCATAGCAATGACCAAAATGGAAGTGATCATTCATTTGGGATTTTCAGGGCCTATCTGGTGCCTGAAACAAAGGATAAGATTGTAACTCCACATCATTCCATGCTCAGAAAGTGAATGGCTAGTCTTTTAAATCTTATTCCAAGTCTTGTCACAGGAGAGGGTCTTCCATCACACGAATACAGTAAGCAAAGAGATACAAGATACATGGGTGGTGGTCAAGAGGTAGTGGTGTACTGCCACTTGAGTTGTTTGAGCTGGTTCCTCATTCCTCCAGGGCCAGCCCTATGAATTACTACCAAGTATAGAGTAATTCCTGAAAGATCATGTAGACTAAAAGCCCAGGGTAATGTAACCAAACTACTAAACAGAAGTTTCAGAGGAGGCAGGCACGAGATTTCTAGGAATCATCAGCAACAGATTTCCTTATGGTTATGTCTAGACATGGGCTAATTCTCACAAAGGCTTTCAGTGACCAAATATATGAAGAATGTAAGTATCAGTGGCTTGGGACAGAAGCAGTTTTATCCTCATTGATTATATAAACTTAAAGGTGGAGGTTTTGAGTCATTTTTTTGCACATAGGATTCCTTGAATTCTGTTATAAAAATTCTTGTAGAAATATCCAATTTCTGGAAAGATCATAATATATGAATCATCCCTAAGTGGGGGGGGGGGTAAACCCTTAGTTATACAAGCATAGTGAATAGCTAAAGAATGAATCACCTGTTATCTCAGACAGTATATGAATATGAAAGCAGCCTAGAACAAGAATGCCATGAGGTATTTATTTATTTATTTATTTATTTATTTATTTATTTATTTATTTATTTATATACCGCCCTATCTTCCGAGACGGAACTCAGGGTGGTGTACACTAAAAAACAAATGACAATGAACAAACAAGAGAATCGGAGACAGACTCCCGGTAAAAATAGGGGGGTACAATACCCTCCACAGAGGATGGTGTGGGCGGCAACACAAGGGAAAAATAAATAAATAAAAAGGTCGCCAAATGCCTCCTTGAAGAGATGAGTTTTCAAGGCTTTTTTAAAGGTGGGCAGGGACACTGTTCGGCGCAACTCACTAGGGAGCTGATTCCACAGTGAAGGGCAATACGTCTGTGAAGATTCTCAGTCATCCAGGTGTGTTTATCTGGGAGTTGAGTCATGGCTACTGGACTTCTTTTTTTAAAGAGAGAAACGTTTCGCTGTTCATCCAAACAGCTTCATCGGTCTGAGTATAGCTAGTGCAAGAGACCTTCTTATAGTCAGCTTGACCTCTTGTCCCCTGGTCTGATTGGCTCATAAGATGAACAAAGCCTTAATAGGCTCGTTAGGGAGACATTAGTGTCCATGGCCTTAAGGTAAACAATGGCCTAAGGTGCTGAAACCCATCAAGAATGGGTCGTTAGCTGTGACCTGGTGGTGAAGGCTCCTTGATTTGCCTGGGTACTGTGGAAAGTACAGCCTGATAAGTAGCAGACAGACTATGCCGGAGCCCCCCCACCTCTGTTGAGGGAGGGATTTTCAATGCTAACATGAATGGCTTCCCTTACTCCTCTCTCAAACCACCTCTCTTCTTTGTCTAGTATGTGTACATCCTCATCTTTGAAAGAGTGGCCTTTTCCCTTCAAATGGAGGTGTACTGCTGATTCTGGTCCTGAACTGTTACCTCTCCTATGTTGGGCCATTCTTCTGTTTAATGGCTGTTTAGTTTCTCCAATGTAGAGGTCTGAACACTCTTCACTGCATTGGATTGCATATACTATATTGCTCCTTTTATGGTTTGGTATCGGATCCTTTGGGTGGACAAGTCTCTGCCTTAGTGTGTTCATGGGTTTGAAATAAACAGGGATGTGGTGTTTGCCAAAAATCCTTTTAAGCTTTTCCGACACTCCTGCCATGTAGGGAATGACACAGGTCCAGGAGCAGGCCTATCTGGTCTGGGTTGAGGCGGCTTCTGGAGGTGAGGGTGCTCAGACCGATTGTCAGCAGTATAAATTCAGTGACTTATAACATCGCAAAATACCTGGCAACTATCCTAGCCCCACTGGTTGGACACACAGACCACCACGTACACAACTCAGAAGAGTTTGTGTCTAAAGTCAGGGAGCTCAAACTGGATACAGAAGAAACCACGGTATCCTTTGATGTTACATCACTCTTTACCAGCATACCCACCACTGATGCACTAATAATGGTAAAGAGAAGATTAAGAGAAGACAGCACCCTCACCTCCAGAAGCTATGGCCTTCGGATGATAAATGGAATTTATAGGAAATCAGCTTTCTTCCTGAAAGATAATGCTGTGGAGATGGTTTTGATCAGATGTAATATCTTCATAAGGCCTTAGAAGAGAGACATGGTGCTTTGAAGATTACATGTGGAAAGCAACTCATTCTGTTGTGAATTACTTCTCAGCAACCAGGTTGCAGTTATTGCTCTGATCATATGTGCCATTTATTTCATTGTGTGCTATTATATTGTTTTGTTATTACCAAGAGAAAAGGAACAAATGTTTGCTGGTTCCCTCTAATGGTCCAATCTGATACTGAACCTTGGAAATGTGTTTTTCAATGCAAAAGAGAAAATCAAAGACTAATTCCCTTGCCACTTAGAACTGATCAGACAATGGCATACAACCTGGAAAAATGTCTTAAAATGCTCTTTTAAAGTATCTTTTTAAAGTAACTAGGTGTCACATTTCTCACTAAAGTAACTTAGGTATTTCCCATTATACCTAAAGGGAACATTGATAAATACTGCTTATTAAAATATAAGTGGTTATTTGTAAGAACATGACATGTTACTAGTTACTCCAGAACATGTTACTAGTTACTTCCAAATTCTAGACAACTGTGATATTATTTCTCCTCCCAGGCAGAGAAATAAAATTGAAGAAAGGGGAGAAGAATGAGTGGGATGGCCTAGAACATGGGATATTTAAAAGAAATCTTTAGTTTCTTCTTAGCATCAGCTTGAGGGAGGATAATTATGATTTATGGCACCCAAGCATTTCATCCTTTTCTTTTTGTTGGAGTCTGTTCCTGAACCACATGCTACGTGTGTTGGTGTTGCATTCCAACAAGCTTTTGAGCAAAAATGTTAGATTATGAAACATTTAGCCTAACCTTTTCCACGTTGCTGCTTTTAGTATCATGGTCTCTATGAAATTTAGTCCTATACTGTAAAATATTTTAAAATGTGGATTTTCAAAATTTATTAGCAACCTTAAATGAACAATGTGAAACAAGGAAATATTGTAAAGGAAATTATGGAATGATGGGTACAGTATCAATACACACATACAATTTCTTAATTATTTAATACAAGCACCATTATATAAAGACCTTGGACCTGTAAACCAGCAATAAAATAAGCACTGCATCATCTGTAAAGAATATGATCTTATACAAGCAAAGTAAAATGAAACAAAAAGAGACCAAAAGTAATAATTTATTAGGAACATCTCCCATATATTATACTAAAATGTTTTGTGTCCACAAGAAATATATCTGGTGCATTTGTGTCAGAAATGTCGTGTATAGGCAGAATTTGCCTTAGTAATTGTAACAAAGCAAACAGCTTCAATGTTAGTACCTTTGTAACAAGTTCACTAATTTAGACAGTTTTGCTGTTCAGATATTTTAAATGACAGAATTATTGAATGTTTACAAAGCTACGTTTTTTCAGTGCTGTTACAAACCACTCTGTCGAATGTAGTTTCCATTATGTGCTTTTCATTTTCAGTGTGGATACAGCATACAAATGAATTCCAGATGCAAAGGGTTTTCATCACCTATTTATCATTCTGTGCAGTCAATTTATTCCTGAATCATTGACGCTGCAATTCTGTCAGCAGTAGTAGAATTACTGTTTGTCCGGCAGTTATTCAGCTTGTAATCATAGCAGATTAAATGTGGTGTGCCACAAGCCACATGTGAATGCTTTGGATACTCTTCTTTATGTTATCCTGCCTTATCAAGTTCCAAAGCAATCAACAGTGGCAAATAGAGATGGGCACGAATAAAAAAAAATGACATTTTGTTTGTCGTTTGTCGTTTGGAGGGTCCGTGTTGGTTCGTTTCCGTTTTTCATGAATTTTTGCAAAAAATCATTTCCGTTTTCATTCATTTCGTTACCATTTCATTACCATTTATTTCAATTTTTTGTGATTTTTTTAGCATTTAAAGCAGTTTACTGTATTGCAGTAACGAAAACGAAACACACGACAAAATTTCTGGTGTTTCTGTTCGTTTCGCTTCATTTTGGAGACAAAATTTGTTTGTCATTTCGTTGCGTAACAAAACAAAAAATGAAAATGGAAATGAAAAATCGTTCATTTCGTGCCCATCTCTACTGGCAAAGTTTGTGGAAGGTAAAATCGGAGTTTTGAAATGTCATCCACAATAAAGGTAACATTGTTAAACTCTGGGAAAGATAGGAAGTTGCCATATACCAGGTCAGATGAATTAGCCATTTTGCCAATAACTGTCAGTAGGTATTCAAGTCTTCAAACTAGGTATCTTCCCCAACTGAGGATGCAAAGAACATAAAAGGAACCATGCCAGAGCAGACCAAAGGCCCATCTGTTCCAGCATTCTCCTCATATAGCAGCCAAACAGTCAGCTATGGGAAACCCACCAGCAGGGCATAACATGAGTACAATGTGTTTTTCATGTGCCCTCAATTTGTATCTGACTTATAGCAACCTTAACAGGGGTTCCTAGTATGTGCGATGTTTAAAGACTGATTTTACAAGTGCAATAACCACTGTCTCAAATCTCCAGAGTTCTAGCTGTCACTCTGTCTACTACACCAGACTAGAGTGGCAACTCTTTGACTGCAAAACTGTTATTGTCTTTGTCTCTTAATAAAAAATCTCCCATGGTGCTCAAGAGGACCTCTCCTTGAACTTGTAATAATTGAACCAGGTACTGTTGAGAAAGGAGATCCTTCTATTGTTCAGAGGCACCGCTGACAGCTCCAAGACATCCGCAGATATTTTCTGTTGAAACCTGGGACTGGTCAGAAAGTAGTGAGTATTGTGGCTTCAAGAGATACAGGTATACAAATAATAACTGAGTGCCAACAAGTCAGTTCTGACTTATATAGGCCCTTTTCCAGGATCTCTAGCTCGAGAGTACTCAGAAATGGTTTACCATTTACTTCTGCACAGGAATAGTATAACTTGTCCAGGGCTGCACAGACTGGCTTTTCTAAGATGCACAGTGAGAATTTAAACTCCTGGCCTCTGATCCCATAGCCAGATACCTAACTCACCGAGGTATGCAGGCAGCTATGCAAGTATGCACAGATTTCCAAGCGTATCATGTATGTGACATTAAAAAGCTATGGAATTTGAAGAGGTCATAGAAAGATAGTCTGTGAAGGCAGTTAGATGAGGATGGACTGACAAAAGGATGGACAAGTACTATAGGGAGATTAAGGTGAATATTGTCAACTGATAATTAAAGAAGAAGGTGGCATCCTGTGCACAAAGTAAGAGTGGCACAGGGCCTTATTGATGCTTGTGCCTGACAGGTTCACTGACTCAAAGAGTGTATTAGGCTGATTAGAGTGTATGCCAATACACAAGAGGCCTCTAATCTGTGAAATGATATGAAATCCAAGAGAGAGAAATTTGGTGACTCGCAAAACCTAAGAAGAAGGATGTTCGAGCACTCGTCATTTCAAACAGATCATTCAGAGTAGACTACAAAACCATTCCAGGAAAACTCCAAGGTGGCACATATGAGACATAGAGAAAAGACATAGAGAAAAGACGGGCATTTCTATACTTCTCTAAGGAATGGGTGCAAGCAAAGTATCCCAAATGACTGAAGTGCTTCTGCACTCCCCAGAATACTGACGTGAATTTCTTGGCCTCTTTTTCCCAGAAAGAAAACAAGAGTGGGTGGATGGGGAATCACCCCTTTTTCTTTGCACTCAGGCTTCTCAAAATCCTGCCCCCACCCCCCCGAAATCTTGGAGGTAATTTTGTTACATTTATTTGTGGTCTCATAGTAACTTTTTAAAATCAAGCTGCACAGGATTATTGCAGTTCCTGCACAGAATGATATTCTTTCTGAATGTTGTTATTGTTGTGTTGTTACAGTTGTGACCATTACCATGGAGTTTTCTTGGCAGGAATACTGGAGTGGCTTGCCAGTTCCTACTGCAGGTGCCTACAGCACCTGGTATTCCCTGGTGATCTCCCATCCAAGTACTAGCCAGGCCCGACCCTGCTTAGCTTCTGAGATTAAGCAAGATTAGATGTGCCCCAGGGCATCTAGGCAGCTCTATTCTTCCTGCATAGGATTCATCAAAATGCAGAATTTGTTAGTTTTTGAGCATACAATTGAAAAAAGAGAAAAGGAAATTGATATTAGGGGTTCATTTTTGTAGAAAGACATGGAACTTTAGTGATGCAAGAGAATCGGAGTTGGTGCACTTGGTCGTAGGAAAGATGGGGGAGGGATAGGAAAAAAGCCAACAATGAGACGCTGTCCCAATATTTATCATTCCAGAGAGTTTTGTAAAGGCCTGAATTACATAGCCAATACCTGGATGATATAACTAGATAAACAGAAGAGACCAAATCACAAAGCAACATTCCACGTTATCGTCCTTGATAAACTATATGAAGCGTTACTAGGTAACAGGACAAACTGTTTCTTAAAACAAAGTTTTTAAAAACTAGTTTAAGAAAACACAATTCAGGTTGCTTCATTAAATAGATCCATGTGCCATGCAGCTCTACATCTAGAATGCAGCAAGGAGGAATCTCAGTGACAGTGCAGCAATCAGACAAATATTGCGGACACACACTACCCTTCTCCCACCAGGAACATGTTTGGGCTGGGCTGTCACACAGACTAAACAATGCACACATTGACGTGAAAGTAAAATTTAGAGAGAGAGAGAGAGAGAGAGAGAGAGAGGTTTTCATTCATGAAGGAAAAAGGCAGGAAGCTTTCATGACCTTTAACGAGCATGCAGCTCCCATTTCATAGCTGGCTGAAAAAAATTGTTTGAAATCAAGCCCCAAACAAAAATGCTTTCAGAGAGTTCCCCCACAACTCAGCTTGCGTTCTTTGAGTAGCAATAGGCCCAAGTGTTGCAGTGGTCCATGGTCTGCAAATCATTTTGAAAGAAGCAACCTCTCACCCTCCATCACTGATCCTCAGCCTTCGAAGAGTGGCAAATCTTGAAGTGCAGCAGCTCATTATGGCAGCTTACAAAGCTGTTCCCCAAGGAGGATCCACAGACTGCTGAATAGCTCAGAGGTCTAGGAACTCTGGCTGCAGAGCCAATGGTGGGAGGTCAAAACTCCACTGTGCCCCCTTGAGAGGGTGGTTGCATAGGTTGCCACATAGCTAGCTTGATGAACCATAGGGGCCCCTTTCAGTTCTGCAGTCCTAAGATTATTAAGACACTCTCCTAGAAGACAAAGGGACACAGCTGCACATTACAAAAATAAGAAGGAGCAAGTCAGGACTGTCTAAACTTTCTGGGGTGGGTTGTGGGCCTTGGTAATTGCTTGGGGACATTCTGATGCCTGGCACAAGAGTGTCAGAATACTTGACTGGATACAGGATACAGCACTCTTTTTTATTTTAATAGCCACACTATTAGTTTTGTCTCTATGGCTCCGTAAACAAAAAACAACAATGTGTAACTCACAAGTATGGGGATGGGATGACTTCCTCCCTCCCTTTATTGTTATCAGGCAAAGTATTTGAAGAATGATGAACTTCATCAGATGAATAGATAAAAATGTAGTGGAAGCTACAAGTAGTGTCTTGCAGTTACTTTCCAAACAAAATTTGAAACAGGGAACAAGAAGTCAAGTGAAAAAGAATATTTGATTTTTTAAAAAACAAACCCTCATTTCTGGGAAACAATTACAGCATGGAATGTTGGTATAAACTGTAAATTGTTGGGTTTTAAAGAAATTGTTTTTCTAGTAAAGCCCTCGAGTGGGTATCTCTTTCAGGGAGCTGCCAAATAATCGCCCTCAGCCCCTTGTGCCAAACTGCCCCTAAGATCTAACAGTTAAGCTCCTGGATCTCCCTCATAGCAATTGACCCACCACTTGAGAACATCTGGTCTCCATTTCTAGAGGCATTGCTTCAGACCCAGGCATCAACTTGAGTTGCAAAAAGAAAAACATTTCACTTGTAATTTTAAAAGCTAAGTAAAACTTTACTTTGGATTTCTCAAACACGAGCCACACAGTTTTGTTCCAAATAAGCAATATAAGTTTATAATCAGTTTCATATAGATGTAAGTTCAGATTTAAGTAAGGACACAGCTCCACTAATTTTCTGATACGGAACAACTGACCAATGATATTTATGTGCATTTATGTGCATGGTGTGAGAAAAAGGTTCAAGTTTTGAGTTTATCTTCAATTCTTCATTCTGCCCTTTGCCTTATAGATATCCTAAAACCATCATCTCTGCAAACTCTGTATCCTAAAAGCATCTTTTCTCTAAACTGTGTCCTGAAAGCATCATCTCTGTGTTTCTGCAAAGCACCCCCACCTCTGCAGACATGGGCTTCTAAAGCGAACAGGAACAGGATGTGTCCAAACCACAAAAGTGTATAGCAAATGTCAAACCGCATGCTAGGACATCTCAGATCTTAAAATATCTTGTTTGCACATTTGTATCCAGCTTTTGAAACTCACTGTTAAGATACAGAGAACAATACATTATGGAATTAATGACGTTTAATCTTGCTAATGTAGATGGTAAAGTACCACTGATCTTTAAGTTTGGTTGCATTAGGGAAAATGAACATATATGTAATGAAGTCACATGCTTTCCACTGCGGCAAAATGTAACCAATCCTGAGTTTGTTCTTTTCTGTTTCTGTATGCTGAAGAATATTTAAGACTGGACATTCCATACAGGAAGTTGTCCCTGCATTCAGGCACCCCTTGTGCACAAGGTATTAGGAAAGGATCCTCTGAAAATAAAACTACATTCCCAGGAGTCCGGTTTGTCTGTTGTCCATTTTATAGTGATCCTCATTGAGGATCAGCCACATTCAAATGTGTGGTGACAATGGAAGTTAACTGTGATATGTAAATCCTCAGTGTATAGGTATAACTAAATCCTAAATATAGGTGTCAGTGTCTCTTCCCTAAACGTAAAGTGGAAGAACAACCAGGCTTGCCCAGCAAAGAGTGGTTTCATAGCTAGTCAAAATAGGAAGCATCCCAGAGTGATGCATGGACATCTCTCTCTCTCTCTCTCTCTCTCTCTCTCTCTCTTGGATTTTTATACTGCCCATCTGGCAGCAAGACCACTCTGGGTGGTTAACAGTTACCGGTAATTAATACAATACAGTGCAAAATGAACACAAATAATTCATACAATAAAATAAATATAAAAATACAGTAAATATAATTAAATTAAAATTAAAGTGACATAAAATAGCATATATATTATTAGAAGACAATGTGATTTATGTCATTGCTTTACTGTGCTAAGGCAATAGGGATTACATTGGGCTGGATCTAGTCTTATCCATAATTAGCTTGTGTTATGTGTCCTTAAGATGTTTATGTCTTATGGTGACCCTATGGAAGAATGATGTCTAAAAGTTCTGTCATTAACAGTCATGCCCACATCTTGTAAATTAAAAGGTGTGGCTTCCTTTATTGACTCAGTCCAACATATGTTTAAAAGTCTTCCTCTTTTCCAATTGCCCTGGCTGAAACCCTTTTGCTTAGTGTTTCATAACTAGAGTAGGTGCATTTGATCAATGGAACCTAGAGAGGAATAGATTCATCAGATCCCACTGATTCAATGAGCCAAACTTGTTGCAACTTACCATAGTGAGTCATTGTGTTCTTGTTTGTGTCTTAGCATTTCATAATATATCCAGTGTGCAGTTTATTGACTTTTGCTGCCAGTCAACGTTCAGACTTGATTTGATCAAGACCCCATTTGTTTGTCTTCCTGTGGTCCATGGTATCATAAGGCTTTCCTTGAACAGCACATTTCCTATCAGGTGCATTCACTGTTTGCGATTCACATCCATGCATAGTAATTAAGAAGACCTTCGTATTCATGGTCTTGGCCTTGACCTCCAATGATATAGCCCTACACTTGAGGATCTTTTCTAGTAATTTCATTGCTGCCCTTCCAGGTTTCACTGTTCTTCTATTTTATTGGTCGCAGTCCATTTTAATTGATGACTAAACTAACGTCTAGAAAATATTTAAACAATGTTGGTTTCTTTATTGTTGGTATTGAAGTTATTAAGTTCATATTTTCCCTTCTGTATATACGACCCATCCATAAATTAGGCAATTTGAGATCATTGGTATCAGGTCACAATGATTGCTTCCATCCACCCCCAAGCTAGCACTGTCCAGATGTTTTGGACCATGTTCCATTGTCCAGCTATTAGGAATTTGAGAATTATAGTCTAACAATATGAAGCAGCATCCTGGAGAGAACTAATCTCCTTTAAGTAGGACTGAGTCAGGATCTAACCTACTTGTTTCAGTTTTTATCCTAAACATTGAACAGCATCAAAGGCACTTTGTAGCCTTGGATTAACTAGCGAAGGACATAATGCCTAGGTTTTGTGATATTAGAAGTATCAGAAGGCAAAAGAAGGAATAAGGATAAAACTAGATCGGTGATCAGAGTAACATGGGTAGATAGTTAATGGCAAGCTTTCTTTTCATAGGAACATAATCCATCAATTCACCAGCAGGGTTTCACAGATGGCATACTCTGTTTATTCATTGATTAGTAAAATTAATGCAGAATGCTGAAGAAGGCTTTCAATGGCTCAAATGTATCTTATCCTTCTGTTATTCTTCTTCTTTGCTGACTATTGCTTTCTTTTATCCTTGTCATATTTGAGAGTATATCCAATTTGCATGAAATATTTGACTTTGTATTGTCGGTCCACAGGGTTTCATATTGGATTGTTCTTAACACTGCCTTTAAAGAAATTGAGCCCTTTCATCAACAAACTAGAGGTATGCACCAATTTTTTTGGGGGAGGAAAGAGTATCCAAATAAGGCAAAGAAGGAGTATTTGTAATGGTGTAGATACAGGGTGGTTCCAGAAACTCCACCCATGATTGGCTCAGTTAAGTCATCCCTACCAATAGCTGAAGCTTGCTCCAGTATTAAAATGTTGAAATTTGAACAAAAAGACTCAGTCAATGTAGCAAAGGAGGACGTCCCAAAGCAGAAGAAGCTGAAACACCAGTGAAAGCCCAAACCTCCAGTTGTTGAGTCCCTAAAAAGGTTCTGAATGACCTCAGCTGACTCTATTTGATTCCATAATCCCATCAGTCTGACCTAGCATCCATTTCACATTGACTTCGGGAAAGAAACGACGATATACCATTTATTAGACTGGCTGCATTCTGGAATTGTCCTGTTTTTTCTTACAGGTATACAAGTAAATGCTGAAACCAGGCTGCTGCTGCTGCTGCTGCTGCTGCTGCTGCTGCTGCTGCTGCTGCTGCTGCT
>JAHTLZ010000129.1:71711862-71724841 GCA_023846285.1 Phrynocephalus versicolor | reverse complement strand
ACACACACACACACACACACACACACACACACACACACACACACACAAAACCTCAAGAGTTTGGATTTAAACCTGCTTTGAATCAGTGCCAAAATAATGTCATGCTGTGTAACTTTTGGCCACATCATAGAAATACAAGTTGCAACCATTGTTATTGTATTAAAATCAATACAATTTAGAGTAATGTATGGTGGGATTAATATTTTTACCTAATGAATATTATTATTATATGTAGTGCAGCACTTCCCCAACCTGGTCCTTAGCCCAATAAGGACACACAAATACTGCCTGTGCCCAACACATCCTATACCCTTTGGGTGACACTTTGACCAACCCTTCTTTGAGTCCATGACAAATATGCATACATTTCCAGAGTTCCCCCTTTCTTAAAAATGGTGAAAATGCAAACAGCTATGAGAGTTTTGATGGGGTGACACACAGCCATCAGCTTCAGGGTAGACAGAAACATTTTTTTTCTTCTGTCCATAGCCGCCCTTCTAACAATTGCATAGAGGCCAATAGGATTGGCACTACTGCAAAGAATTGAAAAGGTGGAGGAGAGAGACATAAAGAGACCCTGGCACCCAAATTCTGATCTAGTCAGTGTAAGCTCAGTAATGTCTCTTTCCCTCCACAGTCACATGCACACAACCTTGATAAGAAATTGTTTGCTAAACTAAGCTAGATAGTAGAGAAAAATGGAAGATTCTAGAACACAAATCCTAGCTAGCAACAATGAGTCTTCTTTCAGTTCACCCCAAACCTGTGAAAAATAGCTGGCTGAGTGACTGCAAAGGAACAGAATTCTCACAGTGATCTTAGTTTGAGTCCTTCCTAAACTCTTGGTGTTTGGAATGTCCATGGGGGAACATGGGCTTTGTTGTGAGGTTCAGATGTGACTAATCTCCCCCTTTAGCAACAGCAGCTCAGTCATTTTGCTTTTCATTTGCTCAGTTCAAATTGCTGGATATCTTTGATGGGAAACTTTTTGACCCCATGAGTGCCAGATGGAACATGAAAGGCCCATGGCGGTGCTGCTCTACCTGGCAGGTCGCCAGCAGCCGTTTGCTCCACCCTGCCATCATCCAAGAACCACATGTGTTTATATGTTTGTGCCACCATGTCAGAACCAACTTACAGCAATCCTAATGGGGCTTTCAAAGTGAGTGAGTGATTCAAGGAGTGGTTTTGCCAGTTCCAAACACGCATAGCACACCATATGTTTCCATGGGCAAATGGATGTTCAAAACTAGTCTGTCACTCTATTAATTTCATTGATTTATTTTAAAAAACACCCAACAGAAATTGCAACAATTAAAAGACAATATTTAAGCTAACAGCACTGAATATACCATACTAAAAGGATCAAATGAACACACTACTAAAAACATAAGGAAAACCAGAACACATTCAATGCAGTAAGGTACAACAGTCCATTTTAGAACCCTGGTAAGGCTGCCACTCACTGAGGGAAAGCTTACCTGAAGAGAATGGTCTTTGCCTGCCTGCAGAAGGTCAGTAAAGAGAGTTTAGCCTCCTGAAGGAGGGAATTCCAGAATCTGAGGGCAACAACACAGAAGATCCTCTTCTGTGTCACCACCAAATTTACCTGTGGAGGTGGTGAGCCCAAGAGGAAGAACTCTCCTTATGATTTTAACATGCATACAGGTTCATAAAGGGAGATGCAAATCTTGAGATAGTTTTATAGGTAAGAACCATCACTTTGGTTTTTGCCTGGAAACAGATAATCAACCAGTGAAGCTGCTAAAACAGGAAGGTTATGAGATCCCCATGTCCTGCTATCTAGTTTGCAATCTGGTTGCTCCATTTTGGACTCTCTGAAGTTTCCTGATACTTTGCATAGGCAACCCACGATAGTATGTATTACAATAATTCAGCTGGGATGTAACTAAGGTATGCATCACCATAATCAGATCAGACCTCTCAAGAAATGGCTGCAGCCAATGCTATGCAAATACATTTGTGGCTGTGTTTGAACCTTGGGCATCCTGAATCAGAGGCAAATCCAGATGTGCCCCCAAACTGCCTACCTGGTATTCAGGGGCAGTGGAACCCCATCTATCCACTACACCACATTTGGTACACCATCAGTTCCCCTTATTTGGTCCCTTTGGGCACACTTGTCCAAGGACAATTCAGATCCCTAACAATGGGTTAACATATCTGAAATTCAAGTGGTAGTAACTGAATCTGAAAAAAGAAAAAGCAAGAGTGAAACTGACAAATCAAAGGCGTGAACGTACGGTAGATATAGAAGACAAAGAGGATGAGGGTGTAAAGAATAGTATAATATAATATTAGTAATAAATAATATAGCAAATATTATTATTAAAAAGTCATACCACATTTTAAATCCTCAAAGTACTTCATATACACTGTCATGTGCAAATATAGCTGACACATGAGGCCCTGGTCACATGAGGAAAACATTCTCGAGTTCTCCCAATACTTTCCATACCTCTGTTATACTGATCCATGTTAATATATATATGCTGATAGATCTATCTTCTCTGCCTTTCAGCTTAATCTGCCATTTCCTACCCCATTCCGCAACATCCTCTCCCGTGGCCATAACCTCACCCTGACTGGTGAAAATAGGTTGAAATGGCAGTAATGCAGAAATGGATCAAATCACCCTGTGACATACTTTTATCAATGCATTAATGTGCTGGTACTTTATTATTATTATTAAATAAATAAATAAATAAATAAATAAATTGTGCACCATAGTAATGGCAGCCACCTTCCTGGCTTCAATTCTATAAAAAGAATCAGGGCAGGCTGTGCAGACAGGCAGTTCCAGTAAGGAATGCACCAATACAACAGAGGTAGAAAAATAACACAACATAAAATAAAATAAACCACAATCACATCACTGGGCAGGATAATGTTCGATCTTGACTGTGCATCATGTGACTGGTGGGAAGAGCAATGATCTAATTGGGAAATAACTAGAAAGTCTTTCCTCTGTGTGACCTCAGTTAGGCAGGCCCATAAAACTATGTGACAAATCAGGAAAAGGGAAATATAAGCAATGTTTTGTCTAAGGCTTGGATCAAGGTTGAAATAATACATTGGAGTTGGGATGTTCTAGCTCATCCTCATAAGTCCCTCTGTTATGCTTTCTCGCTCTGTATAAGTAGTCATCATTTAAATGTTGGTTTTATATTGTACCATGAATGCTTGGCATTATTTGTATCATATGGCTGCCTTTGAGGAATAAGCGGAACAAGGATTTTAAGTTCACTTCTAAAAGGAATTTCATGGTGGAAGTTATTCTCTGAGCCATCATCTGGAGAAAAGGGCCCCCAGAATTTAAATATCTATGAAAAAGACTGTGGAAAATTGCAAATTTTACAGTGCTTAGAAATAATCCATGACTTTTTCTTGTCTCAAGAATTCTTCTCTATGAGCGCTGCTTCAACTAGTTCCAGTTCATACAATATAAATAAAGTGTATTACATAAGATTAGAATTATAAGGATTGTGTTCCTAAAATGCCAAAGATAAAACATAGTTTTGCTTGTGGCACAAATTTCATGGAATTTTTAATTCAAAAGAAAACTTAAAAAGTACTTTGCTGTATTTCCTAAACCTGTGAAGAGAGGTCTGTTACACTTGCTAGCTAGTAGGGTCTTCTCCTAGTTTTTGGCACCCCTTGCCAGCTGGAAAACTGTATTTTTAACATTTCTAATGACTTGTATTCCTCTGTCACCGAATGACATTTCAGACCCATGCTAATTCTATGAAACAGTATTTATTTCTAAATTTCATTTATATCTAGCATATTCTCCAGGAGGTCCTCGGTGGTGTACATCAGTCTCTGTCTCCCAACTTTATCTTCTCTACAGGCTAGGAGAGTGTGTTAGTCCAAGGTTGCCAAACATGGCCAGTTTCATTGCTGCAGTTTGGTCCGCCAAATATAAGAATGCAATATTCTTTTGTAGCCAAGTGCCTAGTCATGCATAATAGGAACCTAAATATTGAGACTATGAGCCTTTTCACACGACCCCTAAGATCTGCTGGCCACTTAAATTCGGACCAGAGATCTTGGGGGTTCGTTGCTCTTCCTGCGTTCCCACCCCTCCACACTTCCTTGCTCCTGTCTGCGTGAGGGGAGGGAGAAAAAAAGAGAGGAAAAAATGCAGCTCACCTCCAAAGCCACCCAGCTTCCTGATTCCTTCTCTTCCTGATTCCGCCCGGCTTCCTGGTTCCTTCTCTTAAAGGGGCGGCAGGAAAAAAACAACAACAAACAGACGCGAGGAGAGCCCGATACTCACTCCCTTAAAACCGCATCAGGGATTTTCACCACCGGAGAGCAGGTACATGAAAAGTGCACTGGGACACGCTTAGGTGGGCGTGGTCGCACTTAATTTTCTGCAAACTCCGGAGCTGGTGGGGAAACAATTGTAAGCTCTGGAGCTGGCAGCCATTTGCGGTGGAGTTTAGGGGTTGTGTACAAACACCCTATGACAGGCCTGCCCAAAGTCCGGCCCGGGGGCCAAATCTGGCCCACCAGGCCATTCTGAGTGGCCCGCGGCTGGCCGGCCCACCCCTCCCTCCCCCTCCTTCACCCCATGTTTTTTTTTAAAGAAAGTGGGTGGGGCTTGCAGTGGGGTGGCAGGGTTGGGGAGCAACTGGCCCCTGACACATTCTCAGCCACCAAATCTGGCCCTCCTTACAAAAAGTTTGGGCACCCCTGCCCTATGACCATGCTGGTCCACCAAAACTTGATACTCACACTGCAGTCTAGTGTGAAATCACTCCATCAGGGAAAAAAATCAACACTCTAGATACGAAGTCCTTACACATTTCTGTATTGTATATAATTTTCTTATAGTTGATTACTATATTATCTTCTGTTTAGAATTCTTAATATTGCATAGGAAGGGAGTACTAAAGGAAAGGAAGGATAATTTAATGGATTTTCATTGTCCAGTGAAAAACACTAGTGGAAAAAAAAACCTTGTAGATTACCTGAGTTAGCTGCTGTTTTCTTTTAGAAAAGGCAAAGATCTAATGGAGGGAAAGGTCTTTAGTGTTTGTATGTTTGAGGTTTGGAGATGCACCAACCTATATGAAACCCTTAAAAAAATCTAACAATGTGGTTATGTCAAACCTACAATAATAATAAGGCAAAGAGAAGAGCCATAGTTGTTGTGACATTCCTTGAAAAACTTAGCTTGCTTTGAAATTGCAAGGAGTTTAGGACACATGCATATTTCAAGATTAGGCTATACTATATTTAGATGTTCATTTCAGGCATGCCTGATTGAAAGGCAAAGTTGTCTCCATTCAGTAAGCATTGGTGCCTTGGAACTGATAGCATAAACTGGAAGAATTTATGGTAAATCATTACGGTTGAAATTCTATTTATAACTGAATAAAAACTGATAAACCATTGAATTCCTTGGGACTCACTTCTGTGAATAAATAAATGACCATGTCATGGAATTTTTCCAAGGAAAGGAGAAGCTCTCCAGAAGTATGTCAGAGATGGGTTTGTACAGCAGTAGTGGCTCTGGCACAGTTTTGTTCTTCCTTGCCCCAAATAAAATGTAATTGTTTGCACTGCTAGTGAAGGTGGCAGGCAGGGCAATAGTATAGGCAGTCTGATCCTTATCTATTCATTTGAAGATATGGTGGTGGTGGTGGTGGTGGTAGCAATGGCAGCGACACCCAAATGTTGGTGGAAATAATTTGGAACAAATTTTGCAAAGTGTCCTTACATTTTTAGGAGAACAAGAAAAGGGGGGGCGGGGAACTCATAATATTTTTAAGACAAAATATTTATTTATTTATTTATTTATTTAATTTTTATATTTATATCCCGCTTATCTACCGGAGTACTCTAAGCGGCTTACAATGGTCAGCAAACGCCGATAAACACGGTAAATCACAAAATATAATATGCTACAAAATATAAAATATAACTTAGGCGATTAAAACCACGGTGCATCCAACGACCGACTGTAGACAGAGGGTGGCGGAACCCCAGCAAAGGGAGGGGGAAAAAAAAGAAATCAGGGCTCGCCAAAGGCCTCTCGAAATAAGTCGGTCTTTAAAGCTTTCCAAAAGGCCAGCAGGGACTCTGCAGAGCGCACCTCGCTAGGGATGGAATTCCATAGGGATGGGGCTGCCACCGAGAAAGCCCGGTTCTGGGTGACCGACTTCCGGGCTTCTCGTACGGTGGCAACCCGGAGTGAGTGCGCTCGCACCTGCCAAACAGGTCGGGCCGAGGTGGATCGCTGAGCGATACGCTCTGCCAGGTAGTCCGGTCCCAAGCCATGGAGGGTTTTATAAACTAAAACCAAGACCTTGAATCTAATCCGGGCTGCAACGGGTAACCAGTGCAAGCGGGCCAGGACTGGGGAGATGTGGTCGTACCGACGCACACCCGCCACCAGCCTGGCCGCCGCATTCTGAACCCGCTGCAGACGCCGGAGAAGAGTCAAGGGCAACCCCATGTAGAGGGCGTTGCAGTAGTCCAGCCTCGAGATCACCAGCGCCTGGACCACTGTCCTCAGGGAGTCACCATCCAGGTACGGGTGGATCTGGGCGATCTGGCGTAGATGGACCCCACCTGGGCCTCCATGGTCAGCGCCGGGTCCAGGACCATGCCCAGATTCCGCGCCCTCTCCACAGTCCGGAGGGAAACTCCCCCCAGAGAGGGAGAAGGGCCATCGCACCCGGATGGCGAGCTCCCAAAGAACATGACTTCCGTCTTCTCGGGGTTGAGCTTAAACCTGTTCGCCCCGGTCCAAGTCAGCACGGCATCCAGGCACCCATCAAGGATCCTCACAGCTTCCACTGCAGAGGTGGAAAAGGAGAGATAGAGCTGCGTGTCATCAGCGTACTGATGACAGCACACTCCAAAACTCCTAATGACCCTTGCCAACGGCCAACGGCCTTACGTAGATGTCATATTGGATGTCATATTGAAGAGGGAACAGGTTTGTTCTCCATGGCTTCAGAGACTAGGACTCGGGGCAATGGTTTCAAACTACAGGAAAAGAGATTCCATTTGAACATTCGGAAGAACTTCATGACAGTTAGAGCTATTCGGCAGTGGAATATGCTGCCACGGAGGGTGGTAGAGTCTCCTTCTTTGACGGTATTTAAGCAGAGGCTGGATGGCCATCTGTCGGAAATAATTTGAAGGGGTTCCTGCTTGGCAGGGGGTTGGACTCGATGGCCCATGAGGTCTCTTCCAACTCTATAATTCTATGATTCTATGATTCTATGTTAAACAGCATAGGAGAGAGCGACGACCCCTGCGGGACCCCACAAGGGAGAACCCACGGGGCCAACAACTCCCCCCCATACTGAACATACTGGGGATGGCCCTCGAGGAAGGATCGGAGCCAACTGTGAGCAGTGCCCCCGATTCCAACCTCAGAGAGCCGCTCCAGTAGGATACCGTGGTCGACGGTATCAAAAGCCGCTGACAGATCCAGGAGAACCAACAGGGTAGAGCAACCCCTGTCGGCCGCCCGGAGCAGGTCATCTTGCAGGGCGACCAAAGCTGTTTCAGTCCCCCGACGGGGCCTGAACCCTGACTGGCATGGATCGAGGCACTGCCGATCCTCAAGGTATGACTGCAGCCGGACCGCCGCCACTCTTTCGATTACCTTGCCCATAAACGGGACGTTTGCGATCGGACGGTAATTACACAGGTCGTCCGCCGCTAGGCCTGATTTCTTAAGAATGGGCTTAACCACCGTCTCCTTCAGACGGGAGGGAAAAACCCCCTCGCTGAAGGAGGCGGTGGCGATGGTAGAAGCCCATTCGGCCATGGTCCCGCTGGCAGCTTTGATAAGCCAGGAAGGGCAAGGGTCGAAAGGACCTTGGAAAGAGAGAAGGCTGACTCTGAAAATATTTCAACCTTTTGATGAGATCTCTGAACATGCTGTAACTTACTGTCACCTTGCAAATAATTAAATGCCTTTTGAGGCATAATTTCTATCACATAGCTCTTCATAAAATGGCAGCAGCTTTGCTGCCTCGTGGCACAGTGGTACTGCAGCCATAACTGTGCTCATGACAGAGAGATCAATCCCAGGGAGCTGGCTGAAGGTTGAGTCAGCCTTCTCTCTTTCCAAGGTCATTAAAATGAGTACCCAACTTGCCAAGGGGGCAATGTGTAGCCTGTATGGTTTACATTGTAAGCCACCCAGAGAGTGCTTTAAGTGCCATAGGGTGATATATAAGTAGTTTTTTGCTTTGCCCTTGCTGCCCAGACTTCCTTATCTGATAAAATCTGGCTGGAGGTGTTACTTTATGTCATTTTCCACCCCTACCCAGGGGCTTCAATGGCTGAGCCGCAAGCTGAGAAAGGCTGCTAGCACTGACAGTGTGTGTACAGGATGAAAGGCACAATGTGCACACACTTTCCACAACCACTTTATCAGTAGTATAAGTAGGGTGGTTTCTGGGGGGGGCAGCCTCCCCCCTCTCCTGTCCTGGGCTGCTCTGGTGGGGGGCATCCTCGTCGTCTCGCCAACTCGCCATGCCATGCGGTGCGGGCGGGGGATCCAAAATGGGGTGACCGCAATATTTATTTTGAAATAGTGGTCCAAAAACACACCAAAGCACCACAGAAACATGCGAAAATAGCTATTTTAAAACTGCCTGAATTTTTACAGTAGCAGCAGTGGGTTTTTTCTTGCAACAAAACATCTCCATTGATTCTATTTTATTTTATTTTTATTTTTATTTTTTTACACCTGCGCAATGATGGGGTGGCCATGGGAGTGGACCATGCAAATTTTTGGAGCCATTCCACCAATTGCATGGTCACTTGATCAGGTTTTGACCAAGACTTCTGGGATGTGCCAGTCGGGAATAAAAAGCCCACTAACCCTAACCCAAACCCCAACCCTAACCCTTAGCCTAACCCATACGGCAGTACACTGTCCTTCTTAGTGGATCAGAGAGGCACCCAGAGGTGCACCCCACGAACTCACCCTAACCTTACCTGTAACCCTAAGCCTAGCCCTTGTGCTAACTCTAACCCTAAGCCAGATCTGTGTACTTGCATTGCACTACACGCAAGTACACTTCCCTTCTTGGTGAGCCATAGAGTGCCCAGAGTGCAGTATGTCAGTATGCTGTCCTTCTTAGTGAGTCAGAGTAGAGGCACCCAAAAGAGGTGCCTCTGCCTGCCACTGCAACTTGGTATGCATATCCAATTGGCTATGCGTACCCTTTTGTAGCGGGCCAGAGGAGGCACCCACCCCAGAGAGGTGCCTCCAGGAGCCCGCTTTCCCTTCATAGCGGGCCAGAGGAGGCCCCCACCCCAGGTGCCTCCAGGAGCCCACTTTCCCTTTGTATCGGGCCAGAGGAGGCACTTCCAGGAGCCCGCACCCCCTCAAAACCAGTACTAACGAGAGACGAAAAAACAACAAACGAAATGACAAATTTTTGAGAAATTTCATGACAAACGGAAACAAGCCAAAACTGGCCGGTTCCGACACACAACAACTCGAAATGTCATTTTTCCTGGTCGTGCCCATCTCTAGTGGATGTCCTTGGTTGGAGGCACCCAAACATCCCCAAGCAGCAGCATCTCCTTCCAATCTTTCCTAACAGGAAAGGCCAGGAGTTGCAGATCAGTGGAGACACTCAGGTCTCCTCCAAGTTGGACTGCCCAAACTGGTGTCCTCACCCTGAAGTCTGTCCATGCAATTTCACTGAATTGCAATAAGATTAATAAACCTATTTACGTATACCTGAAGGCTCTTTTTTCTGTATTTTGTGACTTCCTGTTTTTCTTTTACATTTCTTGTAGAAACACAGCTAATCAACATACAAACCAATGAGATATAGCAGGCTAAAAGCCATTGGCTTTGGAGAGCGGTCATGCAAGCCATTCATTCAAGTGTTATTCATTCAAACATTTAAGCATTGGCTCCCTTTGGGGAGAAAGGTGGCATAAAAATAAAGTTGTTGTTGTTGTTGTTGTTGTTGTTGTTGTTGTTGTATTGAAGATCCCTCTCTCAACAGGGGTGGGGGACTTATGCACAATCTGGCTACCACTTATTCTACAGCACTTTCATTGATCCCTAGACAAGTCAGAAGCACTTCATACCTCCACCAGGAAGGCCACTGCTAATGACCCATACTTAATGGGTGTTGGGGGAAGCGTTTCATAGGTGGGACTGAGCCTATTCAGATGTGAGCCTATTCATTTCCACACACAATGAGCCAGTTCAGGCCACTGTCCACCAAAAGAGCTTATTCAGGCCACTGTCCACCTAATGAGCCTATTCCGACCAAGTGGTGTAATGGGAACTTGAAGAAAATGAGTCAAGCCTAGCACCAACTTTCCTCAGACTGATGAAACTACTTGGATGCGAACATTTCGATCTCACAAGAGAAAAACTCCAGTTGCCATGATTCAACTTCTAGATTTATTTATTTATTTATTTATTTATTTATTTATTTATTTATTTATTTATTAAATTTATATACCACTCCATGTAGCTACACGGCTACTCTGGGCAGTTAACAATAACAATATTGGTGCATCTCTAGAATACTAGCTTCTTTGTTTTGGACCATGCGAAGTTGGTAAAAACTATTTTTAAAAGGGAGCCACATGCAAAGCAAATTATACTAATAAAAGTTATTTTGGCTAAACCATAGCCTGTATTAACTAGAAATAAATTCTAATGATAAAC
Source organism: Phrynocephalus versicolor (assembly GCA_023846285.1). Classification (NCBI taxonomy): domain Eukaryota; kingdom Metazoa; phylum Chordata; class Lepidosauria; order Squamata; family Agamidae; genus Phrynocephalus; species Phrynocephalus versicolor. Next base: position 71,714,139 of record JAHTLZ010000129.1, on the reverse strand, counting down.
CTTCAGCTATGCAAAAGTGGCCTATAACTGCCACTCAGAGATGAATCCAATATTTAAAATGGATTAAATTAGTACTTGTTAGAATATTGCTGTTTTTCTGCTATGTGGACACAAGTTATGGACTAGCTGGTGGTAGCAGCAGCAGCCATCATGACAAAGACAATAAAGCTAGATTGCTGGGGAAGAGAGACTCAAGCTTTTAAAGGCCAAATACATCATGTACAAAGTCAAGAGCATCTTCTATTTCAGTCTATATATTGCTTAGCAAACTGCAAGGTACATGGAATAAGCAGATGAAAAGATGTTGCTGGCTTACCTCATTAATAAGGCTCTTGTTTACAGAGTGTTAATGTGCTGAAATGGGTGAGTAGGCAAAAGCAAATAGGCTGAGGGGTTTAAGCAAACAGCAGAAAAGGAAAGCCAGCGTATATGCGGGAAGTTTCCATCCGTTTGTCAGGTGGCATCATCACAGTAATGAAAAGCTCTATAATCGGTAAATAAAATGAGAGATGGAAGGCTTCTTAGTACTACAGGGCCAAAAAGAAAACAAAGGAAAAACAATCTTGTGCAGTAATTACTCCTTTTGATGCTTAATGTAATGGTACTTAATTTGTCATACAGAAGGGAAAGTTTTGAAGATGCTGTGGGAAAGCATTGAGTTATTACAAGTGGAAGATAATTCCAGGAATATTGTATGCACATTCCAGTAAAATCCTGTGAAAGGAGGGGTGGGTGGGTGGGAGGGTAGTCTATAATTTATTTATTATGTTCAGAACTATCTTCTGGAAGACCTGTATTAATTTCTGTGACCTGTTCTCAAGTTACCAATGGCCTATGGCAACCTTATGAATGAATGACCTCAAACATGTTCTGTCCTTAACAGTTTTGTGTCAATACACAGCTCTTTAGAGTATAAGGGGGTGTCTTTGGTGTCCTTGAATTGTTATCACCTCTCTTGTCTCTAGATGGTGCTCTACAGTCAGAAATTTAGAGAAGATATTCTGAACCTATTTCTTCAGGTTTTTTTCTCTCCCTCCAAAAGATTATTTATGTGGGTCTGTAATTCTAGCATGTTCTTAAGGACTGCATACTCTTTGCTTTTCATCATATGCTTAGTCTAAGGTTTACATACTTTTTATCAACAACACAGACACTTGAAGGTTTCATTGCCAATAAATATGAGCACAGAAATGTGGGACAAACACAGTTTATATTAACTAAGGTGTTCCCATGCGTCATGTTGAAGTCAGGGCAATAAACAATAGAAGCGTCTGATTTCTCCACTCATTACATTTGCTGATAAAACTATAACAATTTTTCCTTATGAAAATTGGAGAAGGGGTGTAACTAGAGTTCTTATCATACTACCATGCCATTAAAATGAGCTGTCATGTCTCCCTGACACAGTTGTTTCCTCAGCTTGCAATTACTCTAAATGGACTCAAGAAACATCCTTCTCTTTAGTCTTTCTGCACTGGGTTTGGTTGATGAATCCTAGGATTGCAAAGGAAGAGACAGTGGGGAGTGAGCTGTCCCTTTAAAAAAAGTTGCCATGAGTGACCAAACTAGATTGAAAACCATTTGGGGGGGGGGGAGAGACCTCGGCTGCCAAGTCCCAAAGAGAAGTGGTTGGTGAGACTCACCCAGCCATTGAACAGGATTCATACTTTGGAGGGAATTTGTTTTGAGTATACTAGAGATATTCAATATTCTTAAACTTGAGCTATTCTTATTCATATTCATAAATAGGAATATTGGTACTATGGGTGCTGCAGTGGCCCACAACCCTCCCTCTGAACCAGAGTGGCTACCTAGTGGTCACCCTGTGGTGTGTGTGGCCAATGGCCATTAATGTTGATGAGAAAATTGTGGCAGCAGTTTGGCTGGTTCTTGCCCACCTCACTAGTCAGCTGACCTCTTGTCAGCAAAGCGGAGACCATTCTGCCCCAGCAGGGAAGTGGTCAGCTGCATGGGGAGACACGGAAGAGCCAGCCAGACGGTTGCTGATATTGGTGCGGCAACCGTAATGACAGCTGTGTGCACTTCCCCGTGACTGGTAAGTACCCGGTCCAGTTCAGGGGGAAGGGACTGGGCAGCCATGGCAACTGTGACGCCAATATTCCTACTGGTATTCTAAGACTCTCACACAAGAGATTGACTTCCTCAGGTAACAGATTCATTTCAACTAGAAAGCAATGCCTTGGCAGCCCAAATTGTTCCTGAATGCAATTTCTTCTTCTTCTTCTTCTTCTTCTTCTTCTTCTTCTTCTTCTTCTT
>JAHTLZ010000129.1:71670222-71711852 GCA_023846285.1 Phrynocephalus versicolor | reverse complement strand
TTCTTCTTCTTCTTCTTCTTCTTCTTCTTCTTCTTCTTCTTCTTCTTCTTCTTCTTCTTCTTCTTCTTCTTGATTGATGGTTGAAGAAGATGGTTTTATTATCCTCTTATTTTTTTACTGGATTTTTAAAAGGCAGTTTATTTCTACATTACCTTTTTATCATGTTTCTATCATCCTCAATATTTTTAGTGTGTTGATTTGGGGGAATCAATAATGCCTTTAAGCAGATGCGTTTGAGCTGTTTTATGTACAAATACAGCTGGGGCTTAGGTCTTTCCATTTTATTGTATAATTTTATTTTAAAATAATTATAATTATAATTATATATAATTATAAAATAATTATATGACACATGTGGACTCTTATAAATGTATGATAAATATAAAACCCTGTGCAGACATAAAGCCGTTGGGGGCAAAATGAAACAAAACCCCATTTACACACAAAACAAAATTTATGTGTAGTGATATCAAGTGTAAATCATCGTTTATAGGCATCACATCCATCATGCAGCTATTTTCAGAGCCATGTGGTAAATTTACCATCAAAGAGTACCTACAATTGTTCTCCCACCACACCCTGCAAATAAGATAAAAAACTAATTAGGGGAATTTTCATGTGTAACTGTAGCAGACTTTTGAACTAATGATGGGTGCTGGCAAATCTTCCAGACTGGTTGATCAAGGTTTCCCATTTTAATCCTTTATTGTGGTTAATGATTTTGTTTCAAGTATTTGGATTAGGGAAGCATTTAGAGTCCTCAATCATGTTTACAATCATTCAAATGCAACCAGGTTAGTAAATTGTTTAAATCTGGTCACATGCATTTTATGCATATGCTTTTGCTTTCTCCTTTACAGCCTTTGCTGTAAGAATCTTATATTTCCAATTGTGATGAAATGCATGCTGTTTTAGAAGGAAGTACAAGGCCTGTGTCCAATTAGAACAGTTGTCTTCAAAACAACGGACAAGAGCCCCAGTTCTTGACAAAAACAAAATAAAAATAAAAAAGAAGACAAAAATGTTGGGGTTCCTTAAAGAATAACTTCTGTTGTTTAATATGAGCTTTCTTAGACAGGTGTCTGAAGAAATGGATTGCCCACAAAAGCTCACACTAAAGTATTGCAGATTTTAAGGAGACACAATGCTTTGGTCTTCATTTTTCTTATTTTGGTTTTGGTTTTGACTGACATGTTAGGACAGACTTATATGGCTATTTGAAAGAACCTCAGTGTCTGTCATTCTAACAAGGTGTTAGCAGAGTTTTGCCTTATATTCAGTTTTCCTCTCTGTACCTTCTTTGCTTTGCTTTTGCTTCTCTTTAAACTACCTGAGTCCAGGATTTAGGTAGAATTTAGTGGGTCATGTCCTGTCACGATCCCTTAGGTTCCTCAATTGTCCTGAACAACTTGTTTCCCACTGTTTCCTACTATAATCTAAACGAGAGGTGCACAAATTTGTCAATGTCAATATTAAACCAGTCCTCTGATTTCCATCTCAAAGCTCAGCTGTGCCAATATTTGAACACTGGCGTAATTAGGAAGGGGTGGAAGAGTGCATTTGCCCCGGGGCGTGCAGCAATCTGGGGGTGCCAGGAGGGTGAGCAGGAGGAGGGAGCCATGTGCCATCCCGCCAGCAGTCCTCCTTTTTCACCGCTAAGGCTTTGTGCTCCTTAGTCGGGGGAAAGGAGGAGAGGGAAGCAGGTGATTTTTTTTTACCAAGCAACACCTCCATCAATTACTCCCCCCTCCTCATTCCCCCCCGCTAAGGCTTATTGATCATTAACCCAGGGGAAGGAGGAGAGGTAAGCATGCGACATAGGCACTGTTGGGGGGGGGGTAATTCCCATCGTTGGCTTCCCTCTCCTCCTTTCCCTGGGATAACAATTGCTAAGAGTTAGCCAGGGGAAAGGAGGAGGGGGAAGTGTGCTATGGAGGTGATGCTTAGGGGAAAATAACACATCACCTGCTTGGAACTATCAGCACACATTCCAGTTAAGGAGAGCCTTAACTGGAATGGAGACCCATAAAGAGGGTATGAGAAGGAAAGACCCTTCTTCCCCTCCCCCACTATTCCCCCAGGGTCTGCCCCCCCACTTGCCGGGTGGGTGAGACACAGTTGGGGTGGAGGAGAGGGTGCAAAAACTTTGTCCCCGGGTGCTCCAAACTCTAGCTACGCCACTGGATTTGAAATCATTTGAACTGGCTCTTTAGTTTCTCCAATGTAGAGGACTGCACACTCCTCACTGCATTGAACCACATATACTATATTGCTCCTTTTTGTTTTGGTATTGGGTCATTTGGGTAGACAAGTCTCTGACTCAGTGTGTTTGTGGGTTTGAAATCTACAAGGATGTGCCATTAAACAGAAAGATGGCCCAACATAGGAGGGATAACAGCTCAGGACCAGAATCAGCAGTACACCTCCACTTAAAGGACAAAGGGCACTCATTCAAAGATGAAGATGTACACGCATTAGACAGAGAAGATAGGTGGTTTGAGAGAGGGGTCGGGGAAGCCATTCATGTGAGCACTGAAAGCCCCTCTCTCAACAGAGGTCAGGGCCTCAGGCACAGTCTATCTGCTACTTGTCAGGCTGTACTTTCAACAATGCCCAGACAAATCAAAAAGCCTTCACCACTAAGGCCATAGCAACCCATACTTTATGGGTTCCAGCACCTTAAACAATTGTTCACCTTAAGGCTATTGATACTGTTGTCTACCTAATGTGCCTATTCAGGCCATCGTTCATTTTATCAGCCTATTTTAGACCAGGATGACAAGAGGTCAAAGCAGGCTATAAGATTGCAACTAGCTTTCTACATACTGATGAAGCTGTTTGGATGAGCAGCGAACAATTCTCTCAAGAAAAATAAGTCCAGTTACCATGACACAACTTCCAGGGAAATTGGGTAAGCTCGTGACAAAAGGCAATCCAAACAAAAATGTTCACCCTTACCTAATCTAGATCAAGCACAGGCATAACTATCAGTCCCACTTTCTCCCATTCTTCTGTATAGCAGATGTTGGTAAACTCTGATTTTTTAAAAATAAAATCTGAAATGAAAACCTCACCTATTCCTAGTGCAGAAGCATTGAAAGAAAAATGCCACAGGAAAAGTGGCTGACCCCAATCTTCATATTTTGGACCTTGTTGCTATGCATTCATCCAAACAATACTGGAATGTTGCCTTCTCCTGAACTTATACTGTCAGAACAGCCAGTATTGCATCAGAGCATAAATATTTTAAAAATATCTAATTTATGACCATCATGCATTTTACCAGTGTTATAATAAATGGCAAATGATAAGTTGACTCCCCAATAACATAAAATGTAAGGATTAGAGATGGGCACGGAACGAACATTTTTTCGTTTCCGTTACCGTTTGTCGTTTCTGTTACATAACGAAATGACAAACGAAAATTGTGATGAAAATGAAATGAAACGAACAGAACCACAAAAATTGTGGTCGTTACATTTCGTTTCCATTAATGGAGATGCACAATGAAATGAGCTGTTTTAAATGTTAAGAAACGCCCTGGACATCCGTAAAAAAAAATGCAGTGATAATTATTTATATTGTCTGATAATACCTACCAGGGGGGTTGGGGTCCTTAAAACATTTGTTTCTGTCTTCTCCCATCGCGATGTATTTTTCTTTTCCCTTTAAATTGGATGTCGCCACCAGCCACAAAATGGAGGCAAGCCATGTAATGGGATCATGTTCAACCAATAGCATGCCCAGGTTGCAGACTGGGCGGGCAGGTCTGGCAGCCACAGAGGGCATAAAAAGTTCTGGCAGCCTCCTTGCAGTCTCTGGTGGGAGTTTGGGTGGGATTGCTGTCTCTGTGACTCTAGCTTCAGTCCTGCAGCCTCCCTGTGTGCGTGCGTACTGCATACCTCTCGGTGGGTACCCTCCCTTGCCCCGCAGTGCAGTCACTCTGCGGCTGCCTTGCACCCTGGGCAACGCCCGCCGCTGCCTTTGCAGCCTCCCTGCGTACCTAGTCTATACTGTGTCTCTGCCAGCATCCATTTTTTTTTAGTGTTTTCCCTCTGGTCTGGGGCGTTGGGGAATGCCTGCACACGGAAATACTTTAAAAATCGCGCAAAAAGCGGGTAGAAATGACAAACAAAAAACAAAAAACAGTAACGACATTTTTCCAAAAATTCGCGACAAACGGAAATGAACCGAAACAGACCTCTCAACGACAAATGAAAAACTGAAACACCATTTTTTGTTTCGTGCCCATCTCTAGTAAGGATATACATCCACCTTTGAAAGGGTGACTTGGGTACCAAATAATGTGCATTTGAAAGAGAAAAAATGAAAGGGAAAAAAACACAACAACATCTATACCCTAAGAAACAGGGAAATGCCTTGAAAAGGAACTGTAACAAAAATCAAAATGTTCAGTATGAATCTAGTTCTTCCTGTAACAATTGCTTTTGGGAATGCATTTAATAGATGAAGAGATTTATCTGGAAAGGGATGCCTTTTCAAACTTGCATTGCAGAATTATTCACTTTTCAGGTTGCAGTTATAGTTTTGGCATGATATACAGTACAGACATTCCTGCTGTTGCCTTCTGCCACTGCTTTCTTATGCAACATTGGACATTGACTTCAGATATGGCATCTCTAAACAATAATGTTGTGCTGGAACCTAACAAACCTCCAAAATTTGTCAGCCCATACAAACATTAGAAAGTGATTGTGCATATCTATATAATGTGAGATGTTTCACCTGCTGATTTTAGCAGAGCAGGATATACTGTAGTTAAAGGCACATGAATAGGGCATCTTTTTTCTGGTCAGCTGGTAATATACCTGTAATGAACAGGCATTTGTTGTTTTCATACACTTCCTCTTTCTCAGCCTGATGTGTTTCTTATTGCCTGTGCTTTTTCCAAAGAATTTCAGTTGTGCTCTTTTCCTCTTTAATTTTTTATCCTACAAGTTATACAAAATAATAAAATGAAATGTGTTTACTCTATAATTAAAACTTGAGGGATGAAGAGTTTAATCTGGTATTAGGAAAGCTAGTCAAAGGCTAAAACACAGAGGGTACAGTACTTTATAAAAATAATGATTCTTTTAATGCAATCCATAAATAAATTCTTCCCTTTAGATTATTCGTTCCAACTTAATAATGGAAAAAATATGTGCCTTTTTCCCCATTCCCCAAATGCTGATGATTCTACTATCAAAGTTTGCTGGCATAAACTAAGCTTCATAACATTACAGTGGTTTAATATATGATGAATCTCTGAAAGGCATGCCTGCATATGCAGCTTAAATTGTCAGGGCCATCTCAGGGAATCCTTGGAGTTTTTATTTAGTGAGATCTACCATTTTTCTTTACACTGTGCTAGTTGTACAGTGGTCCCCCGCTCTTTCCTGGTTCATATACTGCAGTCCCGCCATATTGCAGTACCACAGTATATGAAAAAAGGTCCCGCAGGGTAAGGGGCAAAGGCATGTTTCAGCCTTCCTGTACTTACCCCAGGACTGGCGGTGCCCCAAACAGGCCTGCAAGGGCTTTCCTGGGCCTTCTGGAGGCCCCAAAAGGCCCTCCCTGTGAACCGGAAGTCGCTTCCAGTAAATCCAGTAAAACCGGAAGTCACTTCCACTTCTAGATTGCCAAAAAATCATTTCTGAGGTATCTGAGGGCCTTTCTAGGTCTGTCAGAGGCCTCAGAAATGATTTTAGGCAATCTGGAAGCCACTTCTGGTTTGCAGGAAGGCCCTTTTGGGGCCTCTAGAAGGCCCTTGGAGGCCCATTCAGGGCAGCAGCAGGCTGGGGGTAAATACAAGAGCCCCCAGCTAGGCCCCCCAGGCGCAACCAGACCTGCATCCACATATGCGGATTTGCAATTATTGTGGGTTGGGTTACCCACATGATAGGCGAGGGAACACTGTACAGCAATGTGGGGAAAGCCACAACCATCCCACAAATATCCAGTTATTCTGACATTACCCTGGTAACATGAACTCCTTTCAGTCATCTACTATACAAAGGGAGCCATGCAAGGGAGACCCACCTCTTCTACATTTCTCTTGGAAAAGAGAAATGAGTATTAAATTTATTTGCCTGTTTAATGATTCCTTCAATATTCTCTAAACATTTCAGTAAGAAATGAAACTGAAGAGGCCGGTGCCACCCACATTAAACATTGTTTCTTTTGCATTGGCAAAAAGGGGCAGAAATTGCTAGCTAACTCTTACGAAGAACACCAGCAAAATAGAAGAAATGGTGGAGAGTTCCCTCCCAGTTACCAAAAACTGTTTTCTAGCACAGTTATGAACTGGGGGGAAAGGTTATGCATTTGCAATAATAAGTTAATTTGGCAACACTGAAGTTCCACCAGCCATTCAGGAATAAGCATCATTGGACTAAGAACAGCTGATTTTTTGAGTAGACATCTCTCAGATTCCTTTTTGAATTGCACACATTATATGTTGGATGGCTATTTCCATTTTTACACAAGAAGATTTTAACAGTAGTAGTGGAATGAGCAAAGGCTGGCATTGCAACAGTGGAAATGAATACATACACATAATTTGATTACTCTCTATGTATGCAATGCTATAGAAGAAAACACTAATATGAGAAAAATCACCCATGGAGACCTGACTATGGAAACAGAAGTCTGAGTAATTGCCTTTGGGCAGGAATAAGGTAATTAGCATTGAAGTTCCAATCATCTGGGAGTAAATTTGGACTTCTTTTTTCCTTCCACAAAAAGTTTCAACATATATTCAACAAGGATATTTGTTATGCTGAAGATAGCATTAAACATAATCTGCTCTATCTGGCAATTCAATCTGTCTTGAGCGACAGGCAGGTTGAGTACAAAGAACTGGTTCTTGTTCCAGCTGTAAGGATCAACCTAACCATCCAACACATTCCATTTTGCTTAATTAGGTCTGAACCTTTGACACATCTACATCTGACTCCCATGCTTTGTTGCTACTCAATAATCCCCAGTTCAAAGAACTTTCCCTAAGGAACAAACATTGTATGTCCTATTTTATGGCACAAGCCTATTAAAGTCAACAGGGTTTGAAAAAAAAACAAAAAGGTCCTGGATGGTAAAGGTACCAGTTTCCTATAAGGCAAGAAGTCACATCTGGGCCTATAACAGTATTTCTGTCAGCAGTTAAGATAGTGTCTGCTCAAAAAAGCATCCTGTTACTTCAAGGAGTATCAGAAAAGGTGCAAAAAAACCTTTTAATATTATTGTTGCTTCTCATTCTTTATTTCATGGCAATGTTTGGCACTTTGGAGGTTAAAAAACAAAAATAAATGCTCCCACCACCAATGATCCTCTAGGAGTGGCAAACACTTGATAGACCACACAAGTGCACACAAGTTCATGTACAGTAAGGCTGGTTGTGTCAGAGGTGGCACAGTGGTAGAAGGAGGAAGTGCCATAGGAGAAGGAGATTGCAGCTTCAGCCATCAATGAAGCTACACAACTCTCCAAGGTAGTCAAAATGCTGAGACCCTGCAGTAGACTCAGAGTTAGGTCACCTATCTGTCTGCCTATCTCCAAAAGAAGGTGAGTGGGCTTTAGCCCTGTGTCACTTTTCTCAATGAAATTTAAGAAAGGGAAAAGATGGCAGGAAGGGGACAGAAGAAATGGACAAGACTCAGATCATGGCACTGATTAATTTCCTCTCCCCCATTTTGTCAAAAGCTCTCATGGGCACAAATCCTGCAACATGCTGGCAGTGCTCATTCTCTCCAAGAAGAAAGAATATTAGTAGGTTGGAGAGATAGGCAGGATATCAATCAATGCCATTTGCGGGGAATCATAAGCAGGTGATGACATCTGTTTGGGAATACCCTTGACGCTAATGGTGAGCCACTGTGTGAGACAGAATGCTGGACTGGATGGGCTGTGGCCTGTTCCATCAAGACTCTTCTTATGTTCTTATGTAGAAATCTCTAAGTGTCCTAATATGCAATTAAAAGCATTATTTAAAATAGCAACTGTTCCGTTCCTTTTACTTCTTCATTCATTAGACATTTCTGTAAGTTTATTTTAACTACTTTCTTGTCTACCAATGGATCCCTATTCCCTATCATTCTAGACTTTTCTTCACAGACACAGGGATTAGGCAATTGCTTGGTAATTGTTATGACATCCACATATTTTGGCAGGGGAGAAATTATGTTCACGATGCAGACCATGAATAATTGTTCAAATATTTTGATGACTGTATAACTCCTAATAATATTTTCTAAACAGATAAATGCATGAAACTAGCTGAGGTCAAAGCAAAGGAAATTATGGAGCCAAAGCTAATCACAGAAGCATCTGCATATGTTTGATATGTTCAATTTAACACTGTAATCCAGTATTCTTCCAGAAGATGTTTGAGGAGCCAAAGGGAATGTAAAACCTCCCTTTTTGTACATGGAGAGAGACAGAGAGAGAGACAGACAGACAGACAGAGGGGGGGGCTATCTGGCCTTGGAAACCTAGCTACCTCAGGAAGTTCCAGAAGCAATCCTTCTTTTTTCTAATGCTTGGACTCGGATATCAGGGGGAGGATGCAAGTCTTGAGTTTGACAGGGCACAGAGTAGATCAAACAGTGCACCCCAGAGGATCAACCATACCAATGGGTCCCTAAGGCATGCCCTCAGATTGATACATCTCTGTAACACCCCCCTCCAGTCTAGGAGTCATTCATTCTGCCTCAAGGGGAGAGAAACACAGGTTTGCTGTTCCCCCACAGTGAAATTAAGGCCAGCAAGGCACTGGGTTCTCCAGGGTCTCCCCTGCATGTAAGGGTTTTCCCTAAGAGGTTTCACCACTTCACCTGTTTCATTTTCTACTTTTTTTAAGGGGGGTGCATTTTTTGGTGAGTGGGGTGACTTCATCATCATCATCATCATCATCATCATAAATTTTATTGCGTGGCTCACAGAGCCATTGCAAAGTGCATCAAGTAAAAACAGTACAATAAAATATCAATAAAATAACAATACAGATAGATAAAAAGGGGGCTGAGGTACAGAGACCTAGATATCAATTTGACTATTAGAAGTAGTTAAAACAACTTTCATTTTAATAAGTAAAGAACAGAACCTTGCCATTCGGAACGTAGCAAATTTATCTCTATCACAGAGTAAGATTTTGAGCTTTTCTTCGTCCGATCTACCAGGATATTTTTCTAAGATGAATTTCAAAAGTCTTTCACGATGGATTCCAAATAGTGGGCAATAAAGCACAGCATGTACCAAGTTCTCGACGGATTTATTATCACAAGAGCAGACTCTCATATGGTATGGGGATTGTGTATAACGGCCCTTTAGATTGGCAAGTGTTAGCATATCAAGACGAGCCCGAGTAAATGCTTTTCTATGTCCAAAGTTTGTCAAATCAGCAAAATAAGATGGGCGATTTAGAGGCTTAGGTGTAATGTTCTTATAAAAAAGGGCTGTTTTTAGAGTGCTGAGCGAACCTATGTCTGTTTGAACACAGAGATCAGATAATCTTTGCTTTAGTAAGCGTTTAGCTGCTGTCAATCCGAGGTGTCTCACATGCTCTTGGGAAGAACCAAGTTTGGCCACTAGATTCAGTACAAAAAATTTCCATGATCCAGAGTTCATCTGCCCATAGGATGATGTTAAAAATTCAGAGCGGGTAATAAACAAGATTTTCAGCCAATAATTAATTATTGATTTGTTAATTAGTGTTGTTATTGACATTAATGCCAATTCTAATCTGACTAGTGCAGAAGGAGTTGATAGGGGTACTGCCAACAATAAACGGGCAAATTTATTTTGGGTTACTTCAAGGGGGTATAAGTTTCCCATTCCCCATACTTCAGCACCGTACAAAATCTGGGGAAGTAGCTTGGTTTTATAAATTTCGCAGGTGGGAGGAATCAGGAGGCCTCCTTTGGTCCTACAGAATCTTAGTAATCCAAACATGGCCTTCTCAAATTTCTGTTTTGCAAAGTCAATCTATGAGGCCCAGGAGCCTGACTGATGGAACATCACACCTAAGTATTTGAAATGGGTTACCTGTTCCAGTATTCTCCCATCCATCATCCATTTATGAACTTGAGGTCTTCTACTGAAAACCATAATTTTGGTTTTCTCATAGTTGATGTTGAGAGAATTTTCTATACAATAGTTACTAAATTGTTTCAGGAGCCTTCTGAGGCCTATTTGTGTGTGGGATATTAGCAGAGTGTCATCTGCATAAAGTAATATTGATATAGCCTTTCCACCTACTCTGACAGGGTCTCCCCTGCATGTAAGGGTTTTCCCTAAGAGGTTTCACCACTTCACCTGTTTCATTTTCTACTTTTTTTAAGGGGGGTGCATTTTTTGGTGAGTGGGGTGACTTAGATTATAACCTGGGTGGTGATGGTGAGAGTTTCTAAACCCTGCTGGGCAAGGGAATGGAGGTGTTGAAGCTGGTTCTCTTCTCTTTCTGCCAGTCAGAATTACAGAAGCAATGAATTGGCAAGCTCATGCAGAATACATATCTCATCAATGATGTAGGAAAATTACACTTGTTGCTATTGCACATTTTCATGTGTATTTTATCTTACAGCAAAATGCTCCAGGCTCAATTGATGGCACAAACTGCCAAATGGCCACAGACTCAGCTTTGCACATTCACCTTTTAAGAAACATGCTAACAAAATAACTGCTACATCCTTGGTACGTTTAGTTTACAAACTCTTCTAATGGACTGAAGTTCTCCAGGTTTTGGAGCAAAGTTGTTTTCCATTCACCTGTACAATGATCCTTTTATTCTTCCAGGTACTGTGTTGTGGCAAAAGCCACAAAGAGTCTCCCGAGATTTTAATTTGCTGCTGCTGGATTACCTTAGTAACAAAAGGAAAAAATTCAGATTTTCTTCCTAGTGTTTGACACCCACAGCCTCCATGGAATCAGAAGGATTATTAGCATGCAAGAAAAACTATGATGGGAAAGAAAGGAAAAGTCTTCAGTTACTGATAATCTCCCCCTGCTAGTGATGTCATCTGTAGATATAGCTATGTGTGTGTTGTGTCATTACAGTCGTGACCGACTCTTCGTGACTCCATGTCCATGGAGTTTTCTTGGCAGGAATACTGGAGTGGTTTGCCAGTTCCTACATGAATAAAATTTCAGTCTCTTGTTAAGCCAAGTGGAGCAATATGGAATGTCCATGTACTCTGTCTCCTCACTGCTGTATTTCAGCTTTATCCTTCACTGGGAATTACAAAACAAATATAGAATAATACCCTTTCCCACAAAGGATCTTCAAGAGACTGTGGATGTGAGCTGTGAGAAAAAAACACTGCACATACAGAGTTAAACTCTTCATCTCTGAGGAAAGATAACACACAACATCTAGCTCCATATGTTGTTAGGTTCTGGTCAACCTATAGTGACCCTAGTAGGGCTACTAAGGTTTGTGAGATATTTAAGCCATAATTAGACAATGAGTTTCCATGATAAAGAAATTATTTGAACCCAGACCACCTGAGACTTAATCTGAAAAGAGAATGTAGTGTTAGGTACCTGACTGTCCTGTGCACAAATGTAACCTCAGAATATTTCTGAGAAGATAGGTCAAAGGAAGAGAATGCAATTGGCTCAAGGCCACCAAGTGAATATAATACATGAATCAGAATTTGAACCCCCGATTCTTGAGTTCTAGTCCAAATATGAAACATTCTTTCAGTGGGCAAACCCTGGATTATTTAATTGACTAAATATTGAGTGCAACAGCTGGGTTAAATACATTGTGCCCACATTTATATATTTTCAAGTAACCTTGGTTCCACTGATGATGCAGATTTGGATCATTAATGGGTCATTCAGTCCCTTAAAATCAGATTTATGGTTTCAGATATAAAATAGATTATTTCCTGAAATTCTCCACTAGCACATGGATGCAGATGACAAGAACTAATTGCTCAAATGTTTATTGGAACAGAAAGCTATTGAGTTTATTAAATGATTGTAGCTGGAACAGTGAATAATAGACTGTTTTGTTCAGTGATTCTTCTCACCAGGTACCATAAACCGGGATTACTTCCAGTTCATATAAATACAGAGGAAACTCTTCTTGTATTTGGGGAAGTTATAGCAACATTGCTTTGATGTCTTGCCAAAGTGTGGCAAACATCTCCTGAGGGCATTTAATACATGTTTGCTTAAATTTCGTAAGTTTAATGGCACATTCTAATAGAGTCATATTTCACTGTTGCCTGCATACTGTAAATTCTACAAATACTGTTCAAATAAGATTGGACATCATGCAAACTAAGGCCGTTACCCCATGTCCACTTTGTACCACAACAAACTAAAAGGTGTACTAAATCTTGTTGCAGTTACATGGTTTTGTTGCTGTCCCTGCGTCCCCAAGGACACACTTTATGGTTATGTAACTTCTGTGTCCCCACAGATGGGGTCTATATCCAAGAGTATTTTTTTTTGTTTTCCCACGACACTTTTTTTTAAAATTAACATCCGATAGGTAGGTATATCAGTATGCTGATTTTCATTTGCCATTTGATGAAATTCAAATACCTCTTTTTTGGCTTCTTTTCGTGCATAGTGGCTTCTCGTACTGTGAATTTACTGTCATGTGGCTGCTCCAAGTAGTGCCACTAGCTGGCCCTATGGTGACTGAACTGTTATGCTGCAGATTAAATGGTACACCAGGGCACGTGTACCAGTTTAAAAACTGCAATGGAACAGTGACAAGGGTTCCACTTCCCCAAGGCCAGGTACCAGGATGATGCACTGAATTACGCTTTGGGGTGTGTGGTTGCACTTTTGTTTTTTGCTTAAAGCACAACGCACGTGGGAGAACAATTTTAACATCCACATCTCAGAGCACTTTCTAGAGCAACAAAGTGGACGTGGGCTAACAGCCCAAGACAATTTCACCAAGAAGGGAACTTAACTAATATTGTAAATAAATTTGTGAGACTTCTTATAGTGAACATATGTTGCAATCTAGATATTTTTGGGCTTTGTTTTCAAACAGAAGACACCTATTTGTCCACATGCTAATTTTTTAGCTACCTGATTTAGATCTCTGTTGTAAAATGATTTTGCATTGCAAAAAGTCTTTCTCGTAATAGAAATGCTGCAGAAAGGTCACAATTAGTTTTGCGGTGTCTTTAACTTTATTATAGTGTGAGCCTTCATTGAAGCACAACCCTATTCCTCAGGCACATTCTCAGGATTTCAGATATAGATGTGGGCATAATTATTAGCACTGGCAATTAAATTAATATAGACATCTGGGCATTAGTGGTCACATGATCAAAATCTGTTGTTGGGGCCAGTGTTTAACCTCCCTCTGTCTTCCCATTTCCCAATATGGCTGGTTAAAGCACATTTCAAAATGCTTTGTGAGACTCCCAAACCTCAAGAATACTTTTCAAAGGTACAGAGAAATGGAGGGTAAAGGAGCAGAATAGGAGGATATAGATTTACCTATTCACTTGTACAAAGATGGATTTTAAAACCTGTACAAAAGATGGATTTTAAACCCAAGCCCTATTATTATCAAGTGTGGTTTTCAAAATGTGTGAAATGGCACTTTTCTGATCAACACTGGATGGTTGAGCATTCTTTCTAAAGAAACTTCTGCTTTTTGAAACACTTGCAAGAGGAATTTGGGAAGCAGCAGCCTGAAATAAATTTCATTCATTTATTCATTCCATTTATATGCCATCCATCAGACTACAAAGCCACTCTTGGTTGTTTACAGCAACAAAAAAACACAATTACAACTAATAATAATGTTAAGAACAGACAGTGAATTTTAAGGAAATAAAATAAAATTCAATTTACTAAGAAGATAAAGCCAATAATGGTCAAAATAAAAATGAAGTAAAAATCATAACCAGTAATAATAGCATCAATATTAAAAAGACACAGGATAGATAGACGACTCAATGCACAGAAAAATACTCTACTGCTGAACCAATGCAAGAGTTAGGTCTCCTCTCCTGACTAATAATGGACAAAAAAATAAGGAGGCTAAATTTTAATTCACAGGACATGACACTGTCTGCAGGCTATGGAACTGACTAGATCTGAAACTGGCCAAAATGAATACCGAACCAGTTAGCAAGGCAGCATATGACCTAGCTAAAGTGGAATCAAAGAACCTTAGTCATGGAAATGAACTTTTAAAGGCCCCATATTTACAGACAACACATGTTAATTTATAAAACCTGCACTTTCTTTATTATGTCTTTACCACAGATAATTGCTGATAAAAATTGAGATTTATCATTACACAGGCTGGAAATGTCAGCGGTCTTGTCAAAATTGCATAGATTTTTGTTGTTCCTCTTGTTCTGTGTTTCCAAGTACAGATTTCAGAACAGATGGTCAACACACCCTGATCCTGACTGAGGGAATAGTTCTCAGAAGAGACAGTACTCACCAAAAGACTTAACGGTGCTGTCCTGACTCCTCATGTGAAGCAACATAGCCTTACTTAGTCAGGGCGTTCACTGAAGTTGAATTTATTAGCTTTACTGGGAAATCTATTTGCTCAAACAGTTTTCTGTATATTCTACACCTCATGAGATTTTTCTTGTGAGGTATGAAAAAAATTGTCTTTGTCTATCTATTTATACTATTAAAACTTCATTTACTCCTTCTGTGCCTGAGACAGTAATTAAAGTCTAAAAATCCAACATCTTTATTATCCAGCTTGAGGAGAAAATGTGATAAGTAGCCACAAGGCAAAACTGCAAAGCAGAAGCATGGGCATTGGACCTGAAAAACACAGTACTGTAAGCTCAGTTGACTTCAAAGAGGGCAACAGCAGCCTAAGTACCGTCTCAGAAGTTGGCAAATGCTGGATAGCTTAGTAGTTTAGGTATCTGGATGCAGAGCTAAAGGTTGCGAGTTCAAATCCAACCCCAGGGAATGGATTTTATTATCCAGAGGGTCCCTTCCAGCTCTGCAGTTCTAATATTATATGAACTCATAGCGTCTCACATAGAGATGACCATCTTCCCCCCTTTTAGAGCTTTATGGTGCAGTGGTTAAATGCCTGTACTGCAGCTAAAACTGTGCTCACGACCTGGGGTTCAATCCCAGATAGCTGCCTCATGGATGACTCAACCTTCCATCCTTCCGAGGTCAGTAAAATGAGTATCCAGCTTGCTGCGGGGGGGGGGGGCAATGTGTAGCCTGCATAATTAAAAAATTGTAAACCACCCAGAGAGTGCTTGATGTGCTTTGATGGTGGTATATAAGCAGAACACTTTGCTTTGCTTGCTTTGTTCTGAGATAACATTACAGTGGTACCTCGTATAATGTAGGGTTTGTATAACATAAAATCCATACAACCTAAAAAAAAATCCAGAGATAGGGAATTAGCGCCTCCATGGCCCTCTGCCATCTCCTCCGCCAATCTTGCAAGCGTGCTCTGCCAGGCCTCCTCCTCCACGGTTGCCACATGCCCAGCCTTCCTGTTCACCACTAGCCTTTTCAGCTTGCCCCCCCACCTCTCCCCTTACCTTCAACCCCAACTGCGTCCTATGGCTAGCAGAGAATCAACGTGAAGTGTGCTGATAACCTCTAGAGTGGGTGCGTTGGTGCCCCGCCAAGCCTGAAAGTGCAGGAGGGTCGGGTGAGTGGGGGTGAGAATGGGAGCCCAGGGATCACTCCGCACTCTGATGTGCAGCCGGTGCACTGCCAGGAACCCGCGTCGCCTCAAGGGCCGGAATGGGAGCCCAGGGATCGCTCCGCATCCTGTCGCACATCCGGCACACCGCTGGGAACCTTTGTCACCTCCCCCCCTCACTGTTCATTAGCCTTGGCTCTGCACTGGAATGGATTAATCCGTTTTCAATGCATTCCAAATCGCAATTTGTACAAAGGAAAATTTGTATAACATAATTTCATTTGGAATGAATTAACTACTTTATACAAGGTACCACTGTATTATCATCTGCTCATAATAAAGGAAATAGGGCTCCATATGTCCCTCAACTGGCAGGGATTTCTTCTTCTTCTTCTTCTTCTTCTTCTTGGATTATTTTTCAAGGGCTCAGATGGGGAAAAGAGAATTTTAAAGAGAATTTTAAAAGTGTACCGGCTCCTAGAGTATGGGTTAACATGATTTAACTAGCTTTCCCTATTGCAAGCTGCAAGTAGCTAAGCAGAAGACTATGAGAAAAGTAGGGGGGGAAACATGGAATGGACTTAAAAATATTGAAAGTGGGAGGAAACAGGGAATGGTATATGAAAATACCCTACCACTGCTTATCAGTTCCCTTATTCTCTCTATCAAGATTTATCACCAACCAGAGGAAGTGGGTGGAAGCAGCAGGCATTTGAAATCCTAATGCAACACAGATTCTATAGCCTCTGTGAAAAAGAAAATACCTGGAAAAATGGCTGCAGTGTCTGTCTTTCCCGCCTTCCTTCTAGCAAGTGGATGGAGGACTCTTTTTCCTTCCTTCCTTCCTTCCTTCCTTCCTTCTACCTAAAGACATTATTTCACCTTAAAAGTTAGCAAAAGTGGTTTAAAAATAGAAGAAATATCACAAAGCATACAGCCTATCCAGATTTCAGGAAACCATAGGTCAGCTCTTACTGGGTTTTAGGTACACATACTGATCCCTTTTGCATAATTGGTCATATGATGATACCATGATAAATATTGCCCAGTTATGAGGAGAGACTGCTGGAATAGAAGAAAAACTTATATAATTGCTGTTACATGGCTATGGAAGCAAGCAGCATGTTTGACTTTGTCCTAAAAATCAGCGTCTAGAAATGCCTGTATGAACCACTGTGTTTTTGCTGCTTTGTGGCTGAGTTTAGTTTATTGTATACAGTTCTTAGACAAATTATACAACAGAAATAAACCTTGACAAATTTCCCATGCTAATACAAATTTTAATGCTAATACATTTAGCATTAAATGGCAGCTTAAAATTGGATTATCTAATTAATATTTCCAAGAACTGAGCATCAGTCTATAGAATCTGGCTACTGTGTAAGTGATCTTGGGTACTATTTCAGAACAAAATTTTTGTTTTGTTTTGTTTTGTTTTGTTTTGTTTTTTGCTGAAAGACAGATATTTTATTAGTAAGTTTGGTGTTTGGCGGGGTACCTAAGATGCTCGTAGCATCCTCATGGAGAAATCATTCCTCAATAACAAATGTTTCGTTCAAGTTACCACAAAATGTAGCCTGTTAGATGCTAGCTTGGTGAACAATCTTTCCTCTAAGAAAGACAGTACCCTTTCAGCAAGTCCAAAATACTCAGGGGCCAGGGCTGTAAAAATCACCAACAAAACAAACTGAGCTTAATAGCAGGGTGAGAGCCAGTGTAATTCTTGAAGCCTTGGGATAATTATGTGCGCTGTAATGTGCAACTTCCTCTATGTTTTGTGCCTCCCAGCTGTGGTCTCCATGTGAACCTAAGGGAAACTCCACATAGAATCAATTGAATTAATGCAATACATGAGTGATTGGTGTTGCATGAGTAAGTATGGCACAGCTAAAGACTGGTAAGGTACTCTAAACCACCAGGAACAGGTAAAAGTAGGTGAGATGATGGAAACCACCAAGGCCACCTGAACATCTAGTGACAAGGGTGGCTTGGGGAGCACCCTCAACTACAAATGTTGTCCCTCAGATACATCTGGAACTTCACAGGCAAACTATTCTGAGACTAGAGAAATGCTTATCCACAGAGCTTCTACCTTGTCAGTGTGAAACTTCAGCTTACTGGCCCTCATCCAATCCATAAAGAAGATTAAGCATTATTCTCTAAAGAAATATAACCCCTTGTGTGACAGTTTGTGGATTTAGTCACAGTGTTTTTCAACACCCTGGAATTAGATGGCCGCAAGCATAACAGACTCTGAACAGGAAGTTCCCCTTGCCCAATAAATTATTCAAGAGAAAAAGAGCCCCTTGGGAAGACTAGTAATAGCTGTTAATATGGCAACAATATTGATATAACGTGGATAAGATTTATGTCGGTTGACTTCTGTGTTTTCTGCAATTCCCTGGGCACCTCTTTATTATAAGCAGGGTAAAGGCTGCCTTTTATAGCCCTCCCAGACTGCAATGTTAACCATCATTTCAAGAACCATGATTAATTGAAATGTAATATGCAACAAGGGGCTGGGTAGCTGCCTTCCACACAGCTATTTCAGAAAAGGATGTCATAGAACCAAGAATGGTACTAAACAGGGAAATGAAAATTATCCAGGGTTTAAAAGATGAAATGGTTTAGAACATTGAGGCCAGAAATATAGAGAAATAGAGTAGGCATCCTTATAAAATTGGTTCTTACAGTTGTCAAAATCCTATTTACGTTTTGCAGGTGAAACAGTGATGACAGCACCAGCAGGGGGAGATTTTTCGGTAACTAACCAGTTTCATCCTACTTTTGTCTCTGTGTAGTGGTTGATTAGTGAATAATCAGTTTTCTTTGCCTGCAAGCTGTGGAAGCTAATGGAGAAAAATAACTAGTCTTTAATTATTCTTCTTCATAACAGAGAGAAGACTTAGTGAAACCAGTATCCCTCCAGATGTTTGTGAAATATCAATGGGATGTGGGATGGCACAGCAGCAACAGATGCACATTGGGCTGGTGAGCCCAGGTTCATTTCAAGTATTCAGGCCACACCTAACATGACCTGCTAGGGCAGTGGTGGTGAACCTTGAGCTCTTCAGATGTTTTGGACCACAACTCCCAGCATTCCGGGCCTAGGTTGCCAATGACAAAGGACTGTGGGAGTTGTGGTCCAAAACATCTGGAGTGCCAAAGGTTCACCACCACTGAGCTAGGACCTACCATTTGCTGCAGAAGCAAGCATAACCCTATATTGCTCAACAGCATGTTGTTATGAAGTCTAGTAGTAGCCCAGGACAGAAGTGGAATAATGTCAGTTTATCAAGGCTGGACCATGGAGGAAGAAATAAACATGGTGCTGGGACATTGGAACAAATCAGGAGGCAGCACCAAGGGGCAAGCCCAGCCTATGCCAGAAATGAAAGATTATTTTTTGAGCAAGCAAAAAATAAAAATAAAAGTAACAGCTCCAGGAGTTCTTGATACATTCACAGCTGCCCTGCAGGTGACACGAAGAAGAGCCAGAGAAGGGAAAAGTCACTTTTCTGGAGTTGAACTCCCAAAATACTTCAACCACCCATAACAGTCCGAATTCTGTCCATTTTACTCTAACCCCCTTTCAACTTTTTCAACCCTGTGCTAAGCTGAAGCTAACAGCAATATACGTATGTGCTTTGAAATGTAAATGTATAAGGGGTAGGATAGCTAAGAGCTTCATTTTAATTAATTTAAGAATGTTACAAAAGTTGCTAATTTCTTCAGAATAAAAAAAATTCAAGATTCAAACAATGTGAATGTTGGAGAAATAGAAAGTAACTAATTCATGCATCTAGGACCTGTGTATTTTACTGTTGCTGCTGAATTAAGATTGCCACCTCTTTTTGCTCATCCATAAAGAACAGGAATTCCCAACCTCAGGTAGCTCATTGTATGAACTGGCCAGGGTTTCTGAGAGCAGTAGTCTAAGAAAGCCAAGGTGACCTGCGATTCAGAATCACTGATATAAAAGACAAATAGCTCTTTTCATGCCAAGGATAGCTATACATATTGAATTTGTCTGGAACAGAATTATGGGCATGTAGCTTTAAGTTGTTGGTTTTTAAAAAAGTATTACCAAATTCCCAGATTGCATCATATTCAGAATAAAGAAATAAATTAAACTGGGGGGGGGGGCTGAATGCACACTAAAATCATTTTTTTTACCATCTTCAGACTGAGGTCTGACTAGACTTTTGTGTCAGACTCAGACTTAAACAATTTCTGAAGATGAGAAAGACATCCATCCGTCTGAGAATACAGACACTGATGGAAGCAAAGATTTCATTGACCTATCCTCTAGGAAGTTGTCTAACCCTTAAGGGGAAAATAACAGTCAAAGTTGTGGTGGCCATCATCCATAAGAATGAATTCTACCTTGGAGTGGTTCAAAAAAATTCCATGAGATCGAAACCATGAAAGACCAATGTTTACTCAATGCCTCAGCCATGGAGGATATGGTGAGCCAACTGTAGCAGAATCCAGACAAAGTGAGTCAACAATGGCTTCTGGGTTGACCTTATGACAAGGAGGGAATGACTAGGGACACAGAATGCAGTCTATAGTCTTATTTTTCCCTTTGAATTACCCCAAAGCCCAGGGACAAAAGTGACAGCTCAGTGAGAATTAACATTCAAATGTAATTTTATCTAGTTAAATTAGTAACTAGATGTTACTACATGTTTTATCTAGTTAAATTACTAACTAGCTAAAATCCTATGTGTACTTGTTAGACTGGCAGTCTTACTGAGGTACAGTATATCAAAGAAGTGAATACACCCCCTCATATTTCATAAATATTTTATTATCTTTTCATGTGACAGCACTGAAGAAATGACACTTGGTTACAATATAAAGCAGTGAGTATACAGCTTGAATAACAGTGTAAATGTGTTGTCCCCTCGAAATAACACAACAGACAGCCATTAATGTCTAAACCACTGGCAACAAAAGTGGGTACACTATAACCCTAAGTGACAATGTGCACATTGGGCACAAAGTGTCAATATTTTGTGTGACCACCATTATTTTCCAGCATGGCCTTAACCCTCTTGGGCATTGAGTTCACTAGAGCTTCACAATTTGCCGCTGGAGTCCTCTTCCACTCCTCCATGATGACATCATGGAGCTGGTGGATGTTAGAGACCTTGCACACCTCCAACTTCCATTTCAGGATGTCCTACAGATGCTCTAGGTTTAGGTCAGGAGACATGCTTGGTCAGTCCATCACCTTTACCCTCAGCTTCTTTAGCAAGGCAGTGGTTGTTTTGGAGGTGTGTTTGGGGTCGTTATCATGTTGGAATACTGCCCTGCAGGCCAGTCTCCAGAGGGAGAGGATCATGCTCTGCTTCAGTACATCACAGAACATGTTGGCATTCATGGTTCCCTCAGTGAACTGTAACTCCTCAGTGATGGCAGCACTCATGCAGACCCAGACCATGACACTCTCACCACCATGCTTGACTATAGGCATGCCACACTTGTCCTTGTACTCCTCACCTGGTTGCCATCACACACAGGGGATAGCACACTTACACTGTTATACAAGCTATATACTCTCTACTTTGAATACATAGTAACCAAGTGTCATTTCTTCAGTGTTGTCACATGAAAAGATATAATAAAATATTTACAAAATGTGAGTGGGGTACTCACTTCTGTGATATACTGTACGTCTTATTTGCTTCTCGGTCAATAAATATAGGAATGTCCTGTCAGTGCTTTTCTAAGTTCTTGGGCTCAAATTATCATTGGGAAATTTTCAAATGTTTCCTTTGTGCTCCATTCCTTGCGCTTCTGTGCATGCTGCTTCCGCTGTTCACAAAAACAAATAAAACCCTCACCCCAACCCTGGGAGACTTCTAAAGTTCATTTGGATTCAGCCAACAGCACTTTGGAACATGGCCATGGAACCCACTTGACAGTACGCAACTGAACATTTCCCGTCTTTCTTCTCTTGGGAATTTCTATCCTGATATTTATCAAAATACAGTTTTTTGACAATTTCTTTTTCAGAAACAAACGACACTTCTCATGTTTTACATAATATGTCATGAACAATCTCTCTCATCTTGTTATTAGAATGCAAGATTGTGTCTGGGACTGGACCCATACCCATCCCTAGAGACTGCTTACAACAAATTCTCATGGCATATTGGAAATAGCTTGTTAATGGTAAAATTCCCTTCTTTTGTAAACATCACAAAAGTGGAAGGGTTAAGCATTTATTTTTGCAAATGTCTAGAATCTGAGAATTTCAGTCTCTCCTTAATCCACCCATATCCCTCCATGCCCATCAAGAGTGCTTAGAATGCTGGGTCCTTCAGACAGAAGGCATCTAATTCAGGCAATTGAAAGACATTGTTATCCTATTCTATCCTTTTCTCCATACTGGCTCGAATCATTTTCTGCTAGTTACATCACATAAGGCTGATGACATCACCAACTGAGTGATTTTTCATAAATAGACCATTTCTGATTGCACCTTCCACCCAACCATATTGACGTGCCTGTGGAATCTATGTCATTGTTGGAAAGCAAATGGAGGCAGCTGGATGGGGTTGGGATTAAACTTTAAATTGTGAAAATTACTGCAGCAAAAAAGGCATCCCAGTGGTGGAAAATCTTGGTAATTAAAGACTTCTCTTCTGCCCCGTGTACCCCAGTGAATTCCCAGTAATGAAATATATTCTACAGAAGACTTAGCACCATTGGTGGAAAGATCCATAATGTCTTCTTTCAGAAACATCACTGATGGTTGTATATGTCACCACCCTTATGTGGCATAATTTGCGGCAAATGATTTTTACTAATAATTTCTGCTAATAAAAAGATGTATACACTTGGAAAATATTGAAGGATGACAGATAGAAGTCCATTTTATTTGGACCCCCACCTCTTCCCAAATTAATATAAAACATGGTTTTGGAGTTTAATAACTTAGCCCCCTGATTCCCCCAAACATCTGCAAATTTTTGTGGTTTACAGGGAACAGTCCAAGGAAGCTCCCCTGCAATTTTGGTGCCTCTAGGACCCAGGGGAGCATAGTGCTTTGTTTTATTTTGTTACAAGACTACTTTAAAATTTATTACTCATGAAACAAAACAAAACTCTATATTTCTGTTTCGTGCCCATCTCTGCACAGTATAGTAGAGAATAATCAGAACTGTAGAGACCTTAAATCCCACCTTGTCTTAACAGATTGCTGGATGAGATTTGAGCAGTTACTGATAGAAATTCTCTTGCATAGTTATACACAAGATGTTAACTTTTGGAAGCAAATTGTCATGAGTTAAGGAATCAATGTAGTACTGTGTTTGTTTGACTTGTTTATAGGCTGCCTTTCTTCTGATAAGGGGATTGAATTGGACTTGTTACATACTAAGTCATGCAAGGTGGCATTCAACATATGTTTATAGTGACTTAAGTTAATGGCATTTTGCTTCCACAATTTACACATTCTGCATAACTGTGTAAAAAGATTCTACTTTACCCTAAGCTTCCTATGAATGTGAATATATATCGACCTGAGCTCTTTAGAGGATCAATAAATTTGTGTTTTATATTCCTGCTGAATCAGATTATGTAGGTCTTCACTCTGTGAAGAAAGAAAGTGAGTGAGTTTGTCTCAAACTGGGGGCATGTACGTTGAGTGACTTCCAGCAATAAGCAGATGGAGTATGTCTCATGAGTTTCTTCTAAAAGTCCAACTTCACATCCTCTTTAGAAATAGGTTGATTTGTGGCTTTAGATATTATTTTCAGTGTATATTAAGCCTTATAATATACAGTTAATTTTGCTTAAGTGAAAGAACAGAGCCTGTTTTAAAAGGTTTTCAAAATACTAAGATAGGGTGAGGAATTACTGGCAGAGTTTCAGTTACAGAGAAACGGAAAACACAGAAGACATTAACCAGCAGCTTTCATTTTGGAAGGAATCTTAGTACCCAGAAAAGTTCCAGCTGCTTATGGATGCCAATCTTTCATTTCTCCCACAACTAGCAGTTGTAGCTTGCTTAAAGGTAAAGGTAAAGGTTCCCCCCGAACATGCGTGCTAGTCATGTCCGACTCTAGGGGCAGTGCTCATCTCTGCATTCAAGCCAAAGAGCCAGTGTTGTGCAAGTCCAAGGCCACGTGGCCAACATGGCTGCAAGGAAACACTGTTTTACCTTCCAGCTTTTTACGGTGGCACCTATTTATGTACTTGCATTTATGTGCTTTCGAACTGCTAGTCTGACAGGAGCTGGGGTTAACAGCGTGGGCTCGCTCTGCTGCATGCCACCCAGAATTCAAGCTGCCAAGCTGTCAACTCTGCAGCCGACAGTTTTCGGAAGCCTTAGTCCACTGAGCCACCCTGCCCCATTGTAGCTTGCTTGGGCTGTAGTTAAAGAAAATGCATCAAAAATCCCTTCCCTACCAATAGGATGTTTGTTTGTTTGTTTGTTTGTTTGTTTTTGTTTGGTTGTTTGTTTGTTATTTTCATTTATATACCACCTGACTTTCCCAAGGTAACTCTGGGCAGTGAACAACCAAAGCAAAGTAAAACCTAATTGGTAGGTTTCATTTGATCAATGCTAATAAGTTTGGGAAATGCCCAAACTTGTTCAATGACTTGTTTCAGTAACATGTGCCTTTCACTAATAGGTACTTCTCAGTATTTTTATGAATTGACAATGCTTTTACAATATCCGTTTCCTACCTGCTCTTCTCAGCCAATGCCCTTGGCAGACTGGATTTTATGATTAGGTTACAACAATAGGTGTACTTCTCTGTTTCACAATTTATAGTGTTAATGTAAACCTATATCTATTGCCATAGCTCAGACATACCGATAAATGTTTGCTGTTATTTGAAATGTAGCCATGTAGGTGCTATTCCAGGTACAAGGAACCATTGACCATTGATAATTTGGTTTTATGCTCACTCCTATTTCTTGTCATTTATATTGGGTTAGATCCAGATTTAGGCAGCACAATTTGAGTATTGGGAGTAGGCATCCCTGTCTCTGCCTTCTCATGGCCATAATATTTCAACACAATCCAACACAAATGTTTAGGGGACCCTACCAAATATTGTGGACTATGGGGTTGGCATAAGAAGAATTTTCTAAATGAGGCAGAACTCTTTACAATTGTGGAAAACAGATCCTGGATCAAATTTTGTCATTGCGTCCCTTTTGTAGTCAAAAAACATAATTTGACTTAATATTTTTAAATGTCTTAGAAAAACCTAGGCCTTTTTGAAAAAGTCAATAAATTAATGAAGGATTCCAAGGTGGAACACAGTTACTTAGTAGATACTGTGCTATCCCTTGAGTAAAGAAAGAATGTCAGATGCTAACAACAAATACAAGATAGTTAATCTTCCAGTTTGTTCTGTTCCTGTCTGCTGCTGAGCACATTATTTCACTCTTAATATATTTCTGGTTTCTCTTTCCAGCCCCTGTCTTAAGGAAGGCTTGATGCTAAGAGAAATGCCTTCCCCACTCACCTCCTATAAAAGAGATCTGGTGGTAACAAAGATCTGCCTGAAACCCACAGTTCTGCTACAGGAGCTGTACAGACTTATGCAATTAAGTGCTGTCACATTCTCAGAAGTCTATGCACCTGACTTAAACAGTTTCATGCTTCATGCTTTTTTCAAATTAAGCCATTCTTTTGTGTGGGAAAAAAAAGATGTGGGGGTCAGATCCTTAAAAAATAATAATGTTGAGTTATAACTCTGAATAACTCTTGACTTGTTCTCAGTCAGAGGCAACCCATTGCCAAAGGTAAAAGTTCAACATTTTTTCAAAAATGCAATCATTTGGAAGCAAGGAAACATACAACGAAGGAAGCAAGCAAGCGAGGAAGCACAACTTTATCCTGCAATATATTTCAAATTTAGTTTCCTCTTTTGGTGAAGCTTTATCTAGAAGAATGAAGAACATGCTTTCACAGTGAAAGGGGGATTAGGTAGTTAAATACAAAGTCTTTTCAGGTCTTAATATTTCAAAACAAACTTTCATACTGTTTGATCATATGCACCTAGGTGTTTTACTAGGTATATAGTTAAAATGTTGTTAAAAGTTGTTGAAATATTCAGGACATAGCCTAAAGGAACAAACGCTCAGACAGAATTGACAAAATCCTAGAAACAAAGTCCAAAGCCACTTTAAAATGTCCTTGTTCATCACAATCACTGAAGCGATTCATGACTGAATAACAAGGGCTTGAAGACTGTGGGTGTTTTTTTTTTTTTAAAAAAATCACACTTAACTTATTTTGTGATTTTAAAATGGGATGTTCATTATAATTGGCCTTGTGAGTCTCTTGTAGCCTGTATTGACGCAACTTGTCATTCCGGTTCACAAAATCTGTTTAATTGGCCAAGTGCAGTTGTGCTGGAAGAATATGGCTTGCTTTCTGAACTTGTGGTGAGATTACAACAATATGCTCTGGAACGATATAATTTTCTAGACTCATTTCCTAACTTCCAAGTCATTCTTCTTTTAGGCTACAATTTCAAATGTTAGTTTTTTTAAAAGAAGTCACACATACTCATTTCTCAATTCCCTTTGTGGCTGCTTTGTATAGGTGTCTTAGAAAAAATGAGTATAAATCCATAAAGGATTCCACAGCATGGGCTGCAGAAATAAACCTTGAAAATTTGTAAATTTGTAAATTTCCCTCTTCCCCTGACAGTGATGGATCTGGACATGTGTTTGTTACTTCTATGCCTATTGAATTTTGCTGTTCTAGAGACTGGATATTGCTACGTCCTGGGTTTATTGGCACATCAGCAAAAGGATAACAAGCATTACCAACAAGAGAGAGAGAAAAGTGGACACTGGTTTGCATGGAACTGTAACTGATTTTTAATGATTTGAACAGAATTGCAATGCTTCTCATTTAAGCAGGGAAGGCAGAGACAGGTCACTTTTGTATTAGGGAAACTGCTTTCCAAGTTTTGACTCTGAAGGGGACAAATTTAAGGTCCATGATCTCTCTCCTCATGATTCCTTATCCTTGAACCAAATGTGGACTGGACAGTTCTTGAAACAGGACCATTTCAAATGGAAGACTGCTCCCTGTTAACCTTTCAAATGTTGGGCTGACCTCCTTAAAACATGACATGTGGTCATGTTTGTATGCTTGATTGTACTGAGTGCACATGACAACAGACAGGAGATGCAACAGGCCACTGAAAAGTGGCTTCTCAATGCTGTTATTGCCGATACAATAACAGCATAACTGGGCATGTGTTCCTCATGTGTTTGCCCTTTTATGCACTGAGAAAGAATTGAGGACGGGGTACAGATGGTGGGCACATATTGAAAGTCACCCAGAATTACAATAGAAAACAGTGAAGATACATTCATCTTTGAGCTCAGGCTAGCTCATAGGAAAGAATTTTGGTCATCTAGGAAATCTTTATAGAGATGACATAAGCTCAGCCTTCAGAAGAAAAGACCATTGAGAGAGAAGATATTGTGTTCCTTTCTACTCCATTTACTATGACAAGGAATGCATTCATCCCAGAGGATTTATTACAGAATGAACGGCTGATGACTATGAAATTTATCTTAAGTGAATATTATTCACTTTTGATAATTTAGAGAGAGAGAGAGAGAGAGAGAGAGAGAGAGAGAGAGAGAGAGGAGATATTTCAAGCCCAACAATATGCACCTGCTCCAGAGATGGCAAGTATTCTATTCACATTACCATGGTTTATAACACTGTTAATGAGGCATTCATTGTAGAACAGCCAGACCAGGATTTCATCATACTAAACAAGTACACTGACCTTCTGGATGAAAGCCAGTTACAACAGCAAAAGCAGCAGTGACTGTGGGATATCTGGATAAGTACGTCAAAGATACATCATTGGATGGGAGCAGGATGATCATGCAATGGTATCACTACAGATAGTTGGTAATTCTGCTTTGCTTTCCAAAGGATTTGCCAAAATCCAAATGTTCTTCACATTTGGCACATAAAGAATGAGAGATTTAAAAAATTCAAATGTTTGAGCAATTTTGGTGCAAGATGTGCCTCCAAAGCAACTGTACAATTCATAGTGTAATACAAAAAGTACTCACAACACTGGAAATTTAGCCAGCATCTTCCCTCTTCCACTGGAGATCAGCAGTACTTGTGGCAAATCAAGAACAAATGTACATACCATATCCATTGAAAAGCTAGCTTTTCAGTAGTAGTAGTAGTAGTAGTAGTAGTAGTAGTAGTAGTAGTAGTAGTAGTAGTAGTAGTAGTAGTAGTTGTCATTATCGTAGTCGTTTGTCGTTGTCATTGTCAATTACAGGAAGACAGGTTTTGCTTGAATATCAGGGAAAACATCCTGTTAGAGCTGTATGACCATGGGACCAATTACCTAAAGAAGAGATGAATGCTCCAACACTGGAGATATTCAAGAGAAATTCAGACAACCACATGGCAGATATATTTTCATTTGTATTCCTGCCTTGAGCAGTGGGAGAGACTTAATGGCCTTTTAGGCCCCTTAGAGAGTAGGCTGATTAAATTTTCTGATGATACCAAATTGGGAGGAGTTGCTAATTCCCTAGAGGAATCAATAATGACCTTGACAGATTAAAGTGCTGAATAACTTTCAACAGGGAGAAATGTAGGGTCCTGCATCTAGGCAGAAAAAATGAATTGCACAGAAATAGGATGGGAGACACGTGGCTGGAGAATAGTACATGTGAAAGGAATCTGAGAGTCTGGGTGAGCCACAAATAGAACATGAGTCAGCAGTCTGATGTGACAGCCAAGAAAGCCAATGTGATTCTAGATTGTATCAACAGAAGCATAGTGTCCAGATCAGTGATGCCAAACCTTTTAGAGACCAAGTGCCCAAACTTCAAAATCTACTAATTTTTCGCAAAGTGCCAATACAGCAATTTAACCTGAATACAGGTGTTTGTGAAGGGGTGATGTCAGGTGCCCACAGAAAGGGCTCCGGGTGCCACTGGTCTAGATCAAGGGAAGTGATAGTACCATTCTATTGTGCTCTGGTCAGACCCCACCTGGAGTTCTGTGTTCAGTTCTGCACACCTCAATTTCAAAAGGACGTTGACAAACTTGAATGGAGCCTCTTTCTTTGGAGGTTTTTAAGCAGAGGCTGGATGACCATCTGTCGGGAGTACTTTGATGGGGGTTCCTGCTTATTGGGGGGTTGGATTTCATGGCCCTTAGGGTCTCTTCCAACTCTGTGATACTGTGATTCTGTGGTTATATGATGAATCAAGATCTCCAAGGAGACAGACAATACTTCCCAGAATCAATTTACATATATTCCAGGACTCTTTTTCAATGAATAAAGAGGAGTTCCAACACTGTTTTTTTTTTTAAAATTCCTGGCTCTTTCATAACAACGTAATCTTAGCCAGTTGTACAGTCCTGCCAGTGAATGCACCAACTTTATAGATAAATAGAAGAAAATCAATAGGTTAGGGAAATTATTTTAAATTAACCTATGCTTAAACTGTGGTCACTCATACATTTATCTTTTGTTCATAAAAAGCATCTTTCAGTTCTCTGCAAACTGTTTACATTTAAATGTCATGGAATATTTTAAAATAAGATATGTCTGTAACCTATCAAATATAAGCTCACTGTGAGTGTGTGCTTAGTTCCAGAAAGAGGAACAATTATTTTCTGCACATGGCTTAAGCCATGATGGAAAAAGTGTTCTTCATCTTGATCTCATGCTAGAGAAAAGATCTTGATTAGGGGTTTGAGAACTTTTGACAGGATTTTTGCTAAGTTTTATTGTCCATACACAATACACTGGCTAAATTTCTTCATCCTCTTAATTTCAAATATAAAGACCAGGAGGACCTTGATACTGTGTATCCACTTGTGGTTGCCTTGCTAAATATGTAATAAACTAAACCAGACATAAATTTATTTTATATTTCAAAGTTTTCTATGGCATTTAAATTGTAAACAAATGTGGAAAGACTCCAATAACCCATGCAATGTTTCTACTCTTTATAGTCAAACTAGAAGTTCTCCATAGTTCTACATTTGGCAGAATTACAGAAAAATGTGACAACCAATCTTGCAAATGTGTCAAATATACCAGAGACTGACCAAATAATACATATATCCCGTTTTATGCGAGGGAAAATGTATGCTTTTTCATTTCAAATGTATGCTTTTCCCTGCCAGCCTTTCGGAAGGCACTAAAAACTCTGCTTTTCCGAGAGGCGTTCGGTGACTAGTAAATATTTTCTTTTCCTACCCGCCATCTGTTATTTATTAATAGTCCTGTTTGATTATTCCTGTTTTTAAATTGTTTTATTTGCTGTTGACTCTGTTTATATTTTTTGTTGTAAACCGCCCGGAGTTCCCCCAGGAAGATGGGCGGTATATAAGCTCAATAAAATAAATCAATTTAGCAAATGAACATAAATGAGGTTGAGAATTATATAGCACATGGGATGGTCTGATAGATAGCCATGGAAGGAATCAACTGTCATGTGGTGCACATTGAGGATGATAAGCAATACCCAAATCTCTTGGGAGCTGTGTTTGTTGCCAATCAGTGTCTGTTGGAAGGTGCAACAGGCCAGCCACCATCCTCCTACCCAGGAGGAAGTAACTGAGGGCCTTTTCACACGACCCCTAAGATCCACTGGCCACTTAAATTTGGACCAGAGATCTTGGGAGTTCGTTGCTCTTCCTGCATCCCCACCCCTCCGCACTTCCTTGCTCCTGTCTGCGTGAGGGGAGGGAGAAAAAAAGAGAGGAAAAAATGCAGGCTCACCTCCGAAGCCGCCCAGAGCCCCATCGTCGTCCTGATTCCTTCTCTTAAAGGGGCGGGAGGCAAAAAACAACAACAAACAGAAGCGAGGAGAGCCCGGCACTCTAGGTTACATCCGGATCTGGGGATTTTCACCCTCCGAGAGCAGGTACATGTAAAGTGCGCTGGGACGTGCTTAGGTGGGCATGGTCACACTTAATTTTCTGCAAACTCCGGAGCTGGTGGGGAAACAATTGTAAGCTCCGGAGCTGGCAGCCATTTGCGGCGAAGTTTAGGGTCGTGTACAAATACCCTGAATTAACATGAATTAACATTTTTCTATCAAGCCAGTGGATTTGCTCTAGTATAAACATATTACAACCTTTTGTTAGAATTGCATGAGAACATATGTCCAAGCTGCGTGAAAAGAAATGCAAGCCTGAAGAGCAGACAAATGTCAGAAAGATGGACCTAGAATATGGAAATTCCCAAGGAAATGTAGAGGTCAGCATTGTTTTATTGTCTTCCTGTGAAGTTTGAGGGACACTTTGCATGCTTAAAACAAGCTGTAAAAACTGACCATTTCAACAAGAGAGAATTTATAGTAAAAACCATTGTCCTCTGGAGGAAGATCATTTTGCAGCTGGTGAAAGGAGGTGATGGAAGCCATGAACAGCAGCCTTGTTTTCATTATTTTAATCAATAAACACTGGCAAAAACTTGCAGACTAATTGTATCACCAAGGAAATAGAGGCTGCGGTCCTACCAGAGTTTTCTGCCTAGTTTCCTGATGGTGAACTGTGCAGTAAAAGATCACATGCTAACTGGGAAGAGAAGTAAATTCTGGTCCCAGCCAACCACACCCCTGGAACAGCAGTTTCAGCGAAGTTTCCTAAACCACCTCCAGGGGCTGGATTTAGAAACTTTGCTCGAAAATGCTAACTTATTTGCTTCTGTAACCATGACAGGATCCTGAAAATACGCAGTAAAATCAGTTGTTCCCCTTTATCACCACGGAGGCTTGGAAACTACAGCCGGGAAGAAGGACAAAATGCAAAGTAGACAGGGAGAGACCGAACCAGAATACAAAAATACAACACAGAAGAGAGGACACTAAATGCACATTAAAAACCACAGGACCACCTGGAAAAAAAAATACACAGGGAATATATATACGAAGAAAACTCTGGTAAGACCGTGGCCAGGGATTAATGGTGAGAAGGGCAGCTACATAGTGGTACATTAGAATAAAATGCATATATCTTGCACACTTCTATAGCACAGTGACTGAAGACATATAGTAAGTTGTCACTCAAGTAGGTCCATTCAGTCACTGGAGATCTGGCGAGTCAACTCCTTCATACATTCTACTGATTCAATGGGCTCAGTTATAATTTACTACTGGATTTCAGCCAGTGTGTGCACCTCTATCCATTAAAATAATAAATACATAAAGGATTCTATGGAGAAGAGTGCCCTGTTGGCATGAAGCATGAAAATCAGCCAGGGAGCTGACTCTTCTGCCAAGCTCAGCTCTTTCCCATTATCAGCACATCTTTCTCAAAAGTTTGCATGGAGCAAATTTAGAAGTAGCAAGCTAGAAGACATTAAGAAGGCTGTCTCTCTGTGGCAAACCTGTTTTTTTTTTTCATACTCCTGCCACGCTTGAACACTTTCATGCAACCTGGTTCCGTTCCGCTGCCACCATTTCCCAAAACATCAATGTCTCAGCTAATAAATAACTGGAGGCTGACACCTGTTTTAATGATACAAAAGACTTCGGACTGGAGTTTAAGTTGCAACGATAAAAGAAATATTAACACATACTGTTCACTTGAGGCTTTTGCTTTTCTTTAGCTTTAAAAACAAAAACATTTTCTTTCTCAGTTGTTCCCTAAACCATCCACAACCAGTCCCTAACCAGACCCTATCCAGACGCAGCCAGACCCTATCTGTCCACTCTGGTTTATATATTCTTAATCTTAAGCCCCGCCTACAGGCTATTTGATTGGGCAAACAGATACCACTTTATAAATATTCGTAGCCTAGCTTTGCATTCTGTTACATCCTCTTTTAACAATCCTTTCCTAGACAGGTCCATATTCTAGCCCACACTCAGATCTAGACTGCTTGTTTTGCTTTAATTGCCAGTTATCAGTGAGGGCTTGGGGAAAATGCACAAGAAACACTTACTACAAGTCCTGCAGTCTTTTTCATATGGTATGTTTCCACAGTTACGAATTTATGCCACAGGTATCTCAGGAATCCTCAGCACAATGCTTCTGACCCCAAAGGCACTAGGCCAAATACTTCTTCCCATCCTCTTTAAAAATAACCAACCCACGTCCTCCTCTTACCCGTCCCCTCTCCACCCTCACCCAACTCTGTCTCTATAGGAGCTTACAACCAGGGTTGTATGCATACTACAGCCAATGAATATTTGGTAAGAAACATATATCCCCACTACTAGAGACGGGCATGACCAGAAAAAATGATGTTTCGAGTTGTCGTTTGTCGGAACGGGTCCGTTTTGGGTCATTTCCGTTCTTTGCGAAAATTTTCAAAAATTTGTCGTTCCATTTGTCGTCTGTCGTTTGTACAGGTTTAGGGGGAGGGGTGGGCTCTGGGAGGCACCTCTCTGGGTGCCTCCCTCTGAGTTGACCCAGAAGGGAAGGGAAGCGTAACGCGTAGCCACTGCCAATTATGTTGGGTTGTTAGTGTGACAGGAAACCTCTTTGGCACTTCGCTGTCTCACTAAGAACATTATAGCCAAGCTATAGCTTAGCCATATTAGCCAGGGTTGGCGGTTAGTGTGTCAGAGGCACCTCTCTCGGCGCTGACTCTGACTCACTAAGAAGGAAAGCATACTGGAGTACTGGCGTACAGGTTACAAGGGAGGGAGTGGGTCTGGAGTTGGAGGCACCTTTCGATGCACCACTCTGACCCACTAAGAAGGGAAGTGTACTTGCGTACGAATCTGGCTTAGGGTTGGGGTTAGGGTAAGGGCTAGGCTTAGGGTAACAGTTTAGGTTAGGGTGGGTTAGTGGGCTGCACCTCTGGGTGCCTCTGACCCACTAAGAAGACAGTGTACTGGCGTATGGGTTAGGGTTAGGCTTAGGGTTAGGCTTAGGTTTAGGCTTAGGCTTAGGGTTGGTGGCCTTTTTATGCCCTCTCTGGCACACCCGGAAGTCTCAGCCAAACCTGGCCATGTGATTGGTGGAATGGCTCCAAAAATTTGCATGGTCCCATCCCATGGCCAGCCCATCATTGCATGTGTGCAGGTGTAAAAAAATAAAAATAAAAATAAAATAAAATAAAATCAATGGAAACGTTTTGTTGCAAGAAAAACCCACTGCTGCTACTATAAAATATCAGGCATTTAAAATGCCTAATTTTCAAATGTTTCTGTGGTGCTTTGGTGGGTTTTTGGACCACGATTTCAAAAAAAAAAAAATTGTGGTAGCCATTTTGGATTCCCCCCCCCAAACAGCATGGGAAAGGGGGATGGCAATGCCCCCCCCCCAGCCTGGTACCAGCAGCCCAGGACAGGAGAGGGGTGAAGGCCGGGGACCCCCCCCAGAAACCACCCCTCGGTAGGTGCCCTCACTGAGGCAGGCATATTTTCGCCTACATTTATGGGTGGGAATTCGTTTTTTTTTTTAATTTTTAAAACTTTTTTCTGTGCTGCGCTGCTTGGCATTGCGCGATCGCTGGTGCCGCGATGCCATGAACGACAACGACAAATCAGACCCAATTTATCTTTATCGGGTCGGGTTCAAGCTGGAGCCGAGTAATTGTCGTTCTCGTTCCCCGTTCCGTAACGAGAATGAAGAACGAGAACGGAAACGAGGATTTCGCCGAGTCGTGCCCATGTCTACCCACTACATATTATATTGCACACCTCATTCTTCTGCTATATGTCTGAAGAAGTGGACCTGTCCATGAAACGTTACATTAAAATATGAAAGTTAGTTTTTAAGGTGCCACATGTTTTTTGCCTTTTGTTTTGTTTTGTTTTTCTTTTCTTTTTCCTTGGAATTCTTGCACAAACTAACATTGGCTACCTTCTCCAAAGATTTCTTATGGACAAGCAAAGAGCTCTATAGTGGGATGGCAGAACCTGAACTCTGAACACCAGATCTCTATTTTTCAGAAGATTAAAAGTTTCTAAAAGGCACAAATGCTCAGACAATGAAGTGGCATAAAATTACAAAAGGGGGAAGGAAACAAACCTCACTAACAGCTTTATCTTCTAATGAAGACAAAGAGGAACCCCTGCAATACCCAGTTGGAGCACCCCTGAGTGAGGTTGGGTGGGCCTTATATTGCCTTACCTACTCACTTGTGCTCATTTCATTTAAGTGCTAGGGGGAACCTATTCACAGAACAATAAAGACTAGACATGGGCACGACTTAGCGGAATTCCCGTTTCCATTTCCGTTCCTCATTTCCGTTACGTAACGGAAAAGGAAACGACAATTACTCCGCCAGAACTCGAACTCGAACCGACGAACGAATAATTGGGTCTGATTTGTCGTTGTCGTTCCTGGCATCGCGGCGATCACGCGATGCGAATCGGCACAGAAAGAAAGTTTTTAAAAGTTAAAAAAAAACCCCGATTCCTGGCCAAAAAAGCAGGCGAAAATGTGCCTGCCTCTGAGAGTGCACCTACCAGAGGGGTGGTTTCTGGGGGGGGGTCCCCGGCCTCCCCCCCTCTCCTGTCCTGGGCTGCTCTGGTGGGGGGCATCCTCGTCATCTCGCCAACTCGCCATGCCATGCGGAATCCAAAATGGGGCGACCGCAATTTATTTTGAAATCGTGGTCCAAAAACACACCAAAGCACCCAGAAACATGCGAAAATTGCTGCTGCCTGCTACTATTTTAAAACTGCCAGAA
Source organism: Phrynocephalus versicolor (assembly GCA_023846285.1). Classification (NCBI taxonomy): domain Eukaryota; kingdom Metazoa; phylum Chordata; class Lepidosauria; order Squamata; family Agamidae; genus Phrynocephalus; species Phrynocephalus versicolor. The sequence goes on along the minus strand of JAHTLZ010000129.1, from coordinate 71,676,578 downwards.
TTTTTACAGTAGCAGCAGCGAGCTTTTCTTGCAACAAAATGTCCTCCTCTCCATTGATTTTATTTTATTTTATTTATATTTTTTTATACCTGCGCAATGATGGGCTGGCCATGGGAGTGGACCATGCAAATTTTTGGAGCCATTCCACCAATCGCATGGCCACTTGGCCACTGAGACTTCTGGGATGTGCCAAAAAGCCCACTAACCCTGCCCTAGCCCTAACCCTAACCCTAACCCTTACCCATACGCCACAGTACACTGTCCTTCTTAGTGGGTCAGAGAGGCACCCAGAGGTGCACCCCACTACTCACCCTAACCTCACCCGTAACTAGCCTAACCCTAGCCCTTGCGCTAACCCTAACCCTAAGCCAGATCTGTGAGTGTGTACTTGCATTGCACTACACGCAAGTATGCTTCCCTTCTTAGTGAGACACAGTGAGAGCCCGCATTCTCTCTCACTGACTGCTGCAGTGGAGGCACCCCAAAGAGGGGTGCCTCTGCCAGTCCACTAAGCAAGTCTGCAACTTGGTATGCATATCCATATGGCTATGAATGCCCTTTTGTAGCGGGCGAGGAGAGGAGGCACCCATGAGGTGCCTCCAGGAGCCTGCTTTCCCTTCCTTCCTAGCGGGTGAGGAGAGGAGGCACCCACCCACCCCAGTGCCTCCAGGAGCCCGCTTTCCCTTCATAGCGGGCCAGAGGAGGCACCCACCCCACAGAGGTGCCTCCAGGAGCCCGCTACCCCCCCCAAACCAGTACTAATGACAGATGAAAAAGCGAAAAAAGAAACGACAAATTTATGAAAAATTTCGCGAAAAACGGAAACGAGCCGAAACGGACCCATCCCGAAAAACGACAACTCGAAAAAAAATTTTTCCTGGTGATGCCCATCTCTAATAAAGACAACTGAATTTGGGAGGTGTCTTGCCCCCAAATATTAAAGGTTGCCTATCTGCATTTTGCATGGCAAAACCTCTCTTCATGGTATACTGTCTTGCAACGATTTCTGAGAATGTGCAACACACCAAAATTATAGCTGTTTGCACATCATTATTGAAGTTAATGGGGGCTTCAGATTTTTTAAGACAGAGGGGGCCTAGTCCACTAAGAACATTTTTGGTAAACATTATTTGGCTATAAAGGAATAGTATACCTTTGTTCACTTCCAGTTCACCAGAAACCATTTCTGGGGCCTCCGACAAACCCAGGAAGCCTGTCGGAAGTCCCAGAAGTGGTTTTGGTCAATCTGGAAGTGACTTCCTGTTTTCCAGAACTGACTTCTAGTTCACCAGAAACTACTTCTGGGGCCTCCAACAGGCCTGGGAAGTCCATTGGAGGCCTGTTTGGGGCCAGTGCCAGGCCTAGGTTAAGTGCAGGAGGCCTCAAATAGGACCATGCAGCTTGCCCCAGAAGCCACTTGTAAACACAAAATGGCGGGGAACGTCTGTACCTTTCCCATGCAGATCTCAAATAACATTTTTCATTGGCTACTCTTTGCTGGACAAAAATGGTGATGAAGCACTATTCTCTTCTCCCACAAACATGCATGTTTCTCAAGTTCATGCATGTTTCCCAGTTCTGTATGTTTTCACAGCTGGCAGCCAATACTACCAGCCAAAACTTTATAACTAATGTTGGCTACTCTATTCCCCAAAGCATAGCCTATTTTTATTTGTTCTCTCATTAGCTTTTGTTTGGTTTTACTTTGGGTTTTTTTTATTTCAAATAGACATTTTAATAAGCATTTTTCCCATATGGTGAAGATGATAAATTAAAGCGATATCTTATAGCCAAAAAAGTTCAGACTCCCAGTATAAAAGTGCTTGGAGTGATACATCAATAACAGTGTATAGGAAAATGCCATTTTTTCTCACTTTCCAGTGAAAACCTTAGCAGCAATAGTATGGTACAACCCGATTTATTGAATTAGAATAGAAATTAATCTGGTGAATTGGAGGTCAGGTAGTCTTCCCAGCAGCCCTTTAAGCAGTTTGGTTTCTAGCTGGTCTAAATTGTCAAACAGATACAAAAATCATAATGCTCAGCAGAGTAAACAGAATTAGAAAGGGCTCATTGAAGATTGGGGATTTGGTGAAACAACTCCTTTGTAAGTGATTCAAATGAGACTACTTAGCTGCAACTTACTTTAGTAGGCCCATTTGAATCTCAGATTACTGCTGGAGTTGACCCACCAAATCTTCAGTGGGCTTACTCTAATGCCATTTACTACACCAATCAGCAGGATTTGGGCCAGAGTCTTTTGCAGGGCAATATCCAATGGCTACTGATATGTCACCAAGGTTACATTAATCTTCACAGGTTGGCAAGCTACTGATTATCCTGCAATCCATGCTTTAAAAGGAGATGGAAAGCAAAGAGAGCAAAATATAAGAATTCTACATTCCTCTAAGTGCCAGGTCTAAGAATAAACAGAGAAAGAGAATCTGACAGCGACTAAACACCAGTGAGGAGCAATTACTACTGGGGAAATTAGGACACAACGCTGATAATCGTATTATGTATACAGTGTTAAAGTGAAAGAGCTGCCTGGTTGTGCCCCACTGTATAATTAGCTAATTAAAATAAATACTAGGCTGTCTCAGAGCAGGTGACATTTTGACAGTGTTTGATGAGGACAAACATCTACCTTGCCAAATAACACTAGTAATAAATGTTTTATCAGCCAACCTAAATGCATGACTGGAACTATCATACTAACTATACAAAAATTCTCAGTCCCGCCAGGCACTTTTTCCGAGCCAACTCAGAAATAATAATAATCAAACACAGCCAGAACTTGGAATAATTAAATTGTAAACTAAAACACCAATAATTCTCCAAGCAGCACAGCCACTGACTAGGGGGGTTTTGAGGTCCCAAACTTTGCTCACAATTCACCTTGAGGACGAATGAGCATATCAGAAAACTCTGATTATTATCAATTTATTTTCTCAGCCTAATAATAAGGATGAGAATATAATTCCTATTTATGAACAGGATAGATTGCCAAAGGTTATGGGCACTGGTTTATAAGAAACATATATGGAAATCCAAAACCCTACATCTGTAACAGCAGTTTTTAAAAATTATTGTATCACCAAAAATGCAACATAGCCTTGGCGAAGAGCTTTTTGTTTCAGTGACAGCAGCAACAGTCCTGAACAAGCTTCACATAGTTTGGCTTGTTACTACAAGACTTGATGAAATATTTTTAAAATCCTTGTGATAAAATGACTTTTTTGGAAATGGCAGAACACCTGCACCCTAGCATTGTGTATTTCTTGAATTTTGAAAAATGGAGTAAATCAATCCAGTAAGTAATCATGCTACCAAAGGTGTGCAGTGGATCTTCTCCACACATATAATACATTGCACAATAAAAGCATTAATTATGTCAGATAGTTATCTGACAAATAAAATTAAGATAGTTTGGGTTCTAAACCTTGTAAGGGAACACTTCTAAAACAGGGAGGAAACAAGGTCACTGGCCCTGAAGTTGTTTTAGTTATTTAACATAGTTTGCTATTGGCTTGTTCATTGTTTTTATTTTTGACTGGAATATGAGGCTGTATTTTTTCTGTTGTTGTATTTGAGAATCTGCCCTAAAAGGCAACATGAAAACATTTAATTGTTTGTTCTCTCTCTCTCTCTCTCTCTCTCTCTCTCAAACACACACACACACACACACACACACACACACACACACACACACACACACACACACACACACACACACACACTCACACTCACACATACACAAAGAGAGAGAGAAAGACTTTTTTGGAAATATGAAAATAAATATGAATGTGTTTTGCTCATTTAGTCAGGATATGGAGGAGATAACCTTATGAACAGTGTATGCATTGCAATTCAAGCACAAAAATGAAATTTTATAGACCAGTGGATAATAGAAAATATGCACTGGGTTGTCTCCTTATTTCTTGTGGGGGATGAATATTTATTTTTCTATTTCATAGTTTGGAGAGCATGCATTTATTCTAGTACTATTTAAAGGAACTGAGCACCTTATAAGTATAATACTGTAATATAAATTTTGAGCTGCCACATTGTAATGTAAGTAGAGGATACAGATAAAGCAGGCATGTCCAAAGTCTGACCCAGAGGCCAAATGTGGCCCATTTTAAAATTCCGAGCGGCCCTCCGCTTCTTCTCCCTGCTGGCTCAGCCTGTCACTCATCCCCGCCAGCCGGCTCCTCCCTGTTTTGGCTGGAGACGTAAGCTTGCAGTTTTATGGTTTGCCTGCCCTCCCTGCCTCTGTCCGGTCTCTCAGCCACCTGCCCTGCCTACCCTCCCCTGGCTCCATTGTTACAGCATCCTCCCCACCTCCTTGTGAGGGAAGGCAGCATATTTGAGCAGCAATGCATCTTGGGTGCACATGGGCCGATCCCAGGCCGTCCAACAGCTGCTGGACCCTTGGGCACCTTGAAACCAGAGCATTTGTGGCTGTTGCAGATGCACGTGGGCCATGCCCCCCCCCTTTTCAGGCTGAATGGTTGACCCGCATATATTTTCACCTCACCAAATCTGGGCCTCCTTGCAAAAAGTTTGGACACCCCTGTCCTAAAGCAAAGGAAAGTGTCTGTTGCTCCAGGCCTAACATTGGGAAGACATGCAGACTATCAGGTGAGTTGCACAGTAGGTGAGAAGCAGTCATAGGACCATGGAAGAAATGTCCAGGAAGAGTCCCTTTGGCATCCAAGCCTCCCTTAACAAGACACTGAAAGGGCATCAAGATTATGAAGTGGCAGATGATTCTGTTGATGAAACAGCAACTTATCCCAGTACAAGCAATGCAAAGAAATTCTGCTCCCTGTTACTCACTTCAGCCCTGTAGAATACACATACCTCCTCTTCAGTGAAAGGTGTTGTAGCAGACTGAAAGGGTGTTGAGTGAAGGATGAAGTGTTAGGCAGGAAGCCTGAACATTAAACAAAGTAACAAAAGGCAGGAAATGAAAAGCCCTTGTCCCAGAATCCTCTTTCTCGACATTTCTTTGATCCATCTACTCAGGGAAAATCATAGGAAAGCTAGCCTGGATATTGCAGGGGACATTATTAATCTATGTGAGGCACCCCGAATAAGACACCTGGAGAGGTTCAATGTTTTTTGAACACTTTTATTTACCAGATTATTCTATACAGACCAGGTAGCTCACCAAAATATTGTAAATGTCTGCTAATAGGTCTCAGCCTCATTCTGAGACTGTAAAATCAACTCAGGACCTAACACTCACAATTTAATCTGAAAACAAGGGACTTAGTTTGAGAATCTTAGTTTGAGAATATCCATTTAATATGAACACAAGGGTTTGGAGAAATGATGGGAAGGGAAAGGATATTTAAAACTTCCACTACTTACAGTTTCTCCATTCTTCACCTCTACCTTCCCCAGATCTCTATGCTGTTTTTCCCCTCATGCTTTCTCCTTCATGAAGTTCTGAAGTAGTATTTGTGTTTAAAACAGAAAGCAGCTTTGGGTGAAAAAGACTAGAGGAAGAGATTGCTTTGTCCACCCAGCCAGGAAATAAGAGAAGAGACACATTTGTGGGGTTTAAAATAGGGCCACAATTTTATTGATCTTAATTCCTACTATTGAGCCTAATATATTTCCAACGGGACCTACAAGTACAATTGTCTCTGGCTTTGTAAGGTTATTGTGACAGGGCAGCCCTTGTAAATCATTTTGGGTTGAGATCATAAATCATCCGGATCTGTACTATGTAATAAACCTGTATACCTGAAAAGGGGTCAAGGGCTTCCGATATGCTACCTGTAATTTTACCTACTTATATCCTGAGGTGACATATCCACTTGCACTGACTGCCAGTTGTGACCGTCGTTATGAGCCTAGGGAACCCCTTTGCAAAGAGAATGGGATGGGCAAAAACATACCACCATTCCTGGCTAATCGGAGCAGTGACCAAAAAATCCCATCCGGTCCATAGGCGACCAGCTAATCTCATACTCTCCTAGGGGTGGGTGGGTAGGAAAGTTCCTGGGGAACAAGGAGACAAGACCCCTCTGTGCTGGACCTTAAGACGGGTCTCTGACCACTGGTCACATGACCCATAAATAGACCCCTTCATGGAACAACCTGGCCATAGGCGGTCATCCCTGACTGCCCACCCCTTCCCAAAGTGCCACGTCATTGGACAATTGAGCCCCTCCCAACACAGTGTCTGTAGGAGCCACCTTTCCACTTTATGTGTAGGTCATCGGCTTAGGCATCAGAGGTTGGGAGTTGGATTCTCCATTGATGATGATGATGATGATGATGATGATGATGATGATGATGATGATGATGATGATGATGATGATGATGATGATGATGATGAT
>JAHTLZ010000129.1:71635041-71670212 GCA_023846285.1 Phrynocephalus versicolor | reverse complement strand
ATGATGATGATGATGATGATGATGATGATGATGATGATGATGATGATATGCCCTATGCATAAGTTCCCCACTTCACCCATCAGAACAGAGTTAAGAACATAAGATGATTTTTGGCTTTGGAGAAACTCTGATTTCCATCCCCTTGCTTAACCTCAAGCAACACCTAGCCCTCATGATTTTGCAAAGAGGAGAATTCCTGATGCTCTGAGGAAAGTGTCTTGTGATGTTAGAACTCTGGTGATTTGTCAATTTCGATATTTATGAATTTTCCTTTCTGCATAACTTAGTTCATCCTCTAGCTGCTTGTTTTTATTTTACATAGTACTGTGCCATTTAGCAGCAGTTTGGTGGAGCCCTCCAAAAGATATCTGTCTGAAAGCCAGATATTATTTCATACTGTGTATCACATTGTTCCCTTCTCTGCTTCCTCCACATTTGTATCCTGTTTTCTCTTTGAAAGCATTCAAATTGGCCACTATACAAAAAGCAAAATAGCTCATTAATATATAATTCATTCATAAACAAAAGATATATTATCAGCAATTGAAATAAACCATTAATAAGTATAAAATCTTATTTTGCTGATAAATTGCTGCAAATGCATATGCTCTTTGTACAATAGAGCATCAGGTAAGTGAGGCCCAAATATGTTCTGCTTGGGTCTGATCCTGGAATAAGCAGGAATAATATAATGAACCAGAGCTGTAATAATTCTTTTCACTTTAGAGGCAATAAAGCAAAGACTAAAGTTCTACCCAAGCTGTATCTATTTGCTCTTGAAGACAAGCTGTAGATCTGCAATCAGCTATGTTAAAAAGAAATGTTCTTCTATGCTCTCAGACTGAATAATTCCTTTCCACGTAGAGTTAGCATATAAATAACATGACCTCTAGAGTTCTCCATAAGCCAAAACTTTTTTGCTGAACTGGAAAATTCATCTGATGTGGCCTAGAAGTTTTTTCGGGGGAATTTATCTGTGTTGCTCCTGCCAAAGTGTGGATTATCTGTTTTCATGTCCATTTACCATGCTGGGGTTATGACAGCACAGACAGCAATCTGGATTTCACTGGCTGGGAAAGCTGCCCTTATAAACCTGACTTGATACATCTGCTCCCTTGGCTGCCTGTCCTTGTGCCCATGTGCTTGGTTGGCCTTCTGCCTACTCAGTGGTGGATCTGCTTCTGTGGTGACAGCTTAGGGGAATGTCTACACTCTTCTCCCCCCCCCCTACAAAAACAAACTTTCCTCGATATGTGAAGAGAAGGATATGTGTTTATGAGACATTCTGGATGACAGCCATGGAAGAAAGAAGATTTATTCTAAGAACTCTCAATAAAATGAAGTAGGACAGCCCATGAAATGTCCCATGTATCTGAGGACTGTCAGTCCAAGATTTCAATTCCATGACATTATTTTGCTGATGCCACCTATAATACATTCTATTGTACCTGGAGAACAGATTGAACCATTAAACTACATTCTGCTTCCTTGCTGTGAAACTCAAAACTCTGTTCAAACATTAACACTGCAGCGACCAGGAAACAGTAGAAGTGGAGAGAAGCCATCTTCATTTCAGAATATTTGTATCACATCTGCAGGTGTGCAGCTCTCCTATAATTATATCTTGATCATTCAACTTCAACCCAGGGCCATCCCATTTTTTTTATTTTTTTTGCCATTTGCCACACATGGTGAAGGGCTGATTCAGTCAGAGTGGGTGTGGAATCTAAGCGTTGATGGTGTGCAGTCTCTTCTTGAAGGGACATGTCCCCACAGGGGACTATCATAGGGGTACAGAGCAGCCTGTAAGGTCAACACAGTCCTCTAATACTGTACTTCATGCTCCATGTTCTTCAACTTCAATGGGCTATTGCATCATCATCATTTAGATGGAAGGAGATATGCCCTATATGAATATACCTGTTAAATGTGCATATATGTACATCCAACCCAATTTATATGAGGCTTAGCACAACATACCTTCCTTGGCCTTGGTCTCCAGCTCTGATTCCATAATTGCCCTGATCTGGAGTGTGCTTATGTTTATAAACTTTGTGATCAACTCTCCATTTGAAAGGTAATATAAGAGCACCAAAAAGCACTTAACAAGATGAGTAACTCTAATGACTCCTTTACAACCCTAAGATGAATGATTAACCCAAAGATTATTTCAGGTCAAAAAGATAGTCATACAGATAAGGTGGACATGTTTCCACTTAAAAAGGCATATCAAATATCCCAGTTCTGCACCTTGAGTGTGAAAATGATATGAGCAGCAGGATAGAAAGATGCTCAAAATGGTGACAAGATTATACTGTCCAGTTATGCATTTCTCGTGTGTCTGGATAAAGCATTCGTGCTATAGCCTTTAGAATCTTCTTAAACCTACAAAAATGTCTAATTTAATGAACTGAAATGGTTGCAGGAAACAAGAGCCAAATGGAATCTAGCTTATAAACCCCTCCCCCCGTCTCACCCCTGCTCCGACTTTAATTGAGTTTGTGGTTGTGCCAGGGTTTCAGAATCTGTGCTGTCAGAGAAGTCAACTAAAGTACAAAGTACAAGTAAAGTAGTGGGAAATAATCAGATTCTTGAGTGGTGTCCAGCTGGAATTGGACAAAAATAGACAGAAAGATTCTCACTGCAAATTTGCCGTTGGAATGAAGGACTATTTTTTAATGTCTTCACTAAAGTCCTCTTGATAGAAAGGGGGATGTGGAACAGTAACTACTGGGAAAGAGAGATTTTCTTGTTCCCAGCCGTGAGGTTAAGGTCTAACAGTATGTGAGTGGTTGGTATGGAACGCACGCAGCTGCTCACTTGTCTTCATACAACAACATAACAATTTGACCGGGCACATCAACTTGCCATCCACCTTACCAAACGTTTGCTCTTCCTATCCGTTCCTCTCAGACTTCCAGTTTCTGAAAAATGGTAAACAGTTCCTAGGGATCCTGTCTCTGAAAACAGCCAGTACAAAATGGCTGTTGTACAAAGGCAGTAGATAGGAAGACACAAATATTGTTCAGTACAAAAAAAAAAAATAGCAAGTAACAGTGTTCCTTATCTCCATGAAAATATTGAGTACTTGTTAAAATAAATCTGGTTACTTAATGGCAACACATTTCCAAGAAGGGAAGACAGAAGAAGCAAATAATCCATAACCTGGAGTCATTCATAGCCACAAAACTTGCTCATATGAAAAAGAACGTGGCAGTCTACTAAATTTTGCCTTTTTTAGAAGATCATTATTTCTCAAGAAATGGTAGGCTAAATACAGTGGAATAAACATAGGTTTACTCAATATATGATGGGTTTTAGTCCCCAAGGATTGAAAACATTGGGCATCTTGAGTATGGAAATAAAGATTTAACTGCAAACTTAGCAATGTTGCTTGTTGGATGTCATCCAGATTGGCCACTCAATGAATGGAAATGGATGGAAACTGCCTTTCTGTGTTAAGAAATCACCCTTTCCCAACAGGGAATCCCTGTTGAAGGAAGAGTTGGGGAGGCAATATTCATGAATTCCCTTACAGCTTCCTATATTGCCTCTCATGCTACATATTTTCCTCCATTGAGCTAGGTACTGAGGAGCAGCTATTCAGGTTACCACTACACCAGCAATTAGCCTGCTTGCTTGTGGCACAGTCTGATGTAAACTATTTCTCAGTGATCATATAGAGCAGTGTTGGTGAACCTATGGCACGGGTGCCAAAGATGGCACTCGGAGCCCTTTCTGTGGGCACGTGACATTGCTCTTTCACTGCCACCTGTATTCAGGTTAAATTGCTTTATTGGCACTTTGTGAATAAGTAGTGGGTTTTGAATCTCAGTTTCTGCACTTGGTGTCTAAAAGGTTCACCATCACTGATATAGAGTATAGATAACAGTGTTCCAGCTTAATCCCAGCCCATTGTCCTGTTGGGGGCTATTCTTTTGGAGGGGAAACACTAGAGAAATTCTGCAATGGATGGAAGTTTCACTTAGAGGGAGAGCACTCATGGCAAATTAACCCACCCCAGTGCATTTTTTTCTGGTCCTCAGATTGTACCCATATGAAAAGGGAAGGAGTGCAAGGATTATCTCCTTGACACCTTCCTCCTGTTGAAGTGCAACTCTACTGTGCTGTACTAGATAAAGAGAGGATCCACCCAGGACTCATTTCAATGTCTACTCTGCCTCTTCTAGTCCACCTGTACAAGCATAAATTTTCCCAAACCAGCCTTGATCACAACCACCACCACCAATCTTGGAGCACCATGAATGTTTTCTCTTGAAAAATAAACACCTGGAAAGAGAGAATAATAATGACTCATAAATATACCAGAAATACAGCATGAAGATAAGAACCAAGGAATTGGGTGTGGTAAATATCGTACACACTAGCATTCATAGTTCTCTTCTCTCTTTAAAGGGCAATCAGCATTATTGAACTTGGTCCAGGACTGGTGACAGGAAAAAACCCAACCCATTATCAATCAAGTATATCACTCTTTCACTCTCTATCAACTAAAGATCTTCATCTTACTATATTATCTGTCTCCATGAATCACAAAAGATATTCCCAAGTAATAAATCATGTATATATAATCACACATTGCCAAACTTCTAGTCTGCCCTAAAAGATATCCATCTCAATAATAAATCCTTTGATCACCTACTACATTTCATAAGCATATCATAACTATTTATGTATTTCCCAAACAGTCCTTCCTATATCCAAATTTGAATACACAGATTAATTACTTTCCAGTTTACCACAATTATAAACATAACTCAACTAACAAATTGCAACTAATCTGTTATGATTATAAATTGCACAATAATTTTGAAATGGAACAGTATTAAGTATCTTCAATATGTGAGCATGTAATCAATATCAGCATCATTAAAATCAAGTCTCCAACTTTGAAAAATACAGTGTTTATATGAATCTCTTAAGGTATCATCTAAATATACCTCATTATATATTTCTCTCATTTTAAAGTACAAGAAAAATGCTTTAATAGTGACCTACATCATATTCCTATCATTTGTAATTGCTGGACGACCAATTTGCTTTCTAGCTACCTTCCTTTAAATTAACACACATGAGATATTTACAGTTCTAAACAGCTTTGCTAGTCCTCTACCAGGAAAATTGTTCTTAAATAAAAATAAATACATGTCATCAAATCAACTCTGACTTATGACTACCCTTCTGAGGGTTTTCTAGGTATAGAATATTCAAATGTGTTATATTATTCCTGTCTTTTGGAGGTGTCCTAGGGCTGTGCAGCTGGCCCAAGGCTGGACAGGTTGGCTGTACTCCAGGGAAGAATTGAACCGAAAGGTGGCTCTGACAGGCCCCCGCGCCAGGAGGGGCTCCCTTGTCCACCCGCTCATGAAGGGGCAGTTTAGGACAGGGGCCGAGTGGTCGCAAATAACCACCCACAGGTGGGATAACCCATGACTGGGGCTAACGACATCACATGGCCACCAGCCATAGCCCCCTTTTAAGGTCCGGCAAAGTGAAGAATAGCCTCTTTGTTTGCCAGGTACTTTCCTGCTCTCCCTCCCCAGGGCCAGCGCTTCCATTAAGGCAAACTAGACAGTTGCCTTGGGTGCCAAAATGGAGAGAGGGTGCTGGCCAGCCTGCTGCCCCCCACTGCCCCACCGCCGCTGGCCACCACCGTCCATCCCTCCTCCGCCCGCCAGCTGCCCATCGCCGTCCGCCCATCGCTGCCCGCTGCCCCCGTGCCCATCGCCGACAGCCCCGCATGCCCGTCGCCATCTGCACCCTGCACCCGTCACTGTCCCCTGCCATCTGCCCCCCTGCCCCTCGCCTAGGGTGCAAAAAAGCCTAGCACTGTCCCTGTCCCTCCCCTATGAGAGAATGAGATTAGCTGGCTGCGTAAGGGCCCGATGGGAATTTTTGGCCACTGCTCTGATTCACCTTGAGCAGTGGTGAGTTTTCAGCCATCCCATTCTCTTTTGTTGCGGGATCCTCAATGCTCTTCAACTCAGTCACAATTGGTGGTCAAGGCAAGTGGCTAAATCACCTCACGACAATAGTAGACAAAATTAGAGTTAGTACATCATCAGCCCTCGATGCTTTCAGGAAGACAGGATTATATTAGATGTGACAGATTAGCATGATTTATGACCCAGAACCAGAAATGATTTATGAGGGCTGCCTTGACAAGCCAGAGCCACTTGCACTTGTAGGTCCCCTTGGAAAGAGAACAGGTGCAATAGCATGAATTAATACCAATGAATTGTGGCCCTATTTTAAATCCCACAAACTGTCTCATCTCTTATTTCCGGGCTGGGTGGACGAAGCCTCTGGCACCATAGCGAGATGCCTAACTCACTGAACTATCCATCCAAATTGTACTTAATTGTTTTCCATTTGACATCAAGTCCATTCTGATTTACGGAGACTCTTTTCAGGGTTTATCTGGTAGAGAACACTCAGAAGTGGTTTACCATTCTGTTCTTCTGGGCAGAGGGGGCCGGGACTGTGCAGCTTGCCCAAGCCCACATAGGCTGTTGCTGCTCACAGAAGGCACAGTGGAGAATTGAATTCCCAAGCTCTGGACCTGAGCTGTCTAGCCAGCTGGTTCTTAATCATCTTCAAAATATACTAACTAGAATCAGACAAGCAGTCGAAGGTTGTGATTCAACAGAAATATTTAAAAAGTTACTACATCTTGTTGTCACCTAGTTCCCAGTGCCTGTGACATATTAAAAGTAGAGTTATTTCTCATTTAAAAAAAAACACTGAAGTCATAAATGCTTCTGTAATGATAATTGACAAACTACACCCTGTGTGTTGTCTCTGCTTCTCATAGATAATAGGTACATTCCACGAATGTCTGTGAAGATTTTCAGTCATCCAGGTGAGTTTATCTGGAAGTTGAATCATAGCTACTTGACTTCTTTTTGAGAGATAGAAACATTTCACTGTTCATCCAAACAGCTTCATCGGTCTGAATACAGCTAGTGCAAGTCCTCCATCTTATAGTGTTTAGATGAACAGCGAAACATTTCTGTCTCTCAAAAAGAAGTCCAGTAGCCATGACTCAACTTCCAGATTCCATGGAATGTCAAAATTGAGTGAATGTGAAACCTTCAATAGTCTGATATTGCTGGCCCAGACTAATATGATCCCAAACTGGGGAAATATACGAGCCAATTATGATGATAACACATCATTTACATCCCCCTACACCACTCTCTGATCATTCAGAAATATTGTCTGGATTTTCAAACTGAGTACTTGAATGTTGACATTCACCACATTGTGAATATTCACTTCTCCGTGTTCGTCATTTTGACTACATGTTGTGAAGTTCAAAGCTCGATAGTACACATGCAGAGTCCTTTCCGCTTAAAAGGGACATTTGGAATGATGGCTCTGTGCAGACAGGCAAGCTTTGCCTCGATTCCAGACTTTACTGTACCCTATAAAAGTCATCCTTCTGGCAACATCTTGCATCCTTCTATAAACCATTCTCATTGCAAAACTCTTGATGCTATGTGTGTGGCTGGCACTTCAGTGATGTACCCTGTGGATCAGATCAAGAGTCTGGTGTTTTATTTGATGCAGAGATTGCATTCAAGTAGCAACAGAGGCATCTTGTTCTCCCACCTCTATTTAATATTGTAACTTTTATCTGGCACCATGTATGGAGCAAGCCTTGGTATGCTATCTATTGCTAGTTTACTTTATGACCACAAACCATGGAAAAATCTTTTGCTTTTGCTATTAAACTAGATAATTGTACTTTTTCTAGGAAATCTAAGCACACTTAAACTTTGTAACTAGTGATGTTTCATGAAAAGCAATAAATTATAGTTGATTTCTTTCTCTCTCTCTCTCTCTCTCACACACACACACACACACACACACACACACACTTTACCAGAGTTACCACAGAACCAAAAGTCTTACTGTACGTTCCCTTTATAGGAAAAACTGAAGCCTGTTTACAGGCTATTCAATTTTATAAGTCTGAAGTCTTCTCTTAACATAGCAAGTATTATAATTCGTGGAGTTTTTGCCAGCCAGAATGACTACCCACCTGACAGCTTGAATGTGGAGTCCAGACTAAATTATAGAATCACAAATGCAGTGGGATGAAAGCTGTATAAATGGTATACTTATGTTGAGATAAATAAAGATGTAATTGTTGGGGAATCACAAAGAAGTCACACATCCTTAGTGCATGATGTGGATCAGCCAGTGAAGTGGCAGAACAGTGCAGAGAAGTAACGTATATACTCGAGTATAAGTCGACCTGAGTATAAGCCAGTGCCCCTAATTTAAACCCCCAAAACTGGGAAAATTTATTGACTCAAGTATAAGCCTAGGGTGGGAAATGCAGCAGGGCCTGGCAACTCCTCCTTTGTGATCTGGGTGTGTGTGATGTTTAAAATGACTTTTAGCCACCGAGGCAAGTGCTTGAGTTGGTGGCTAAAAATCATTTTAAACATGGGGGGGGGGTCAGGAGAAGTGGCACACAATGTTTAAAATGACTTTTAGCCACTGACCCAAACTTGCCTCAGTGGCTAAAAGTATTGACCCGCATATAAGCCAAGGACCCCTTTTTTCAGCCCCAAATTAGGGCTGAAAAACTAGGCTTATACTCGAGTATATACAGTACTTGCGTGACCTCAGTTGTTTATGTTATGGAATCCTCAAAGCTAGACAATGATAATGTGCTATACAAGAAGCTGTCTTCCAAGTTTTCTTTTGAAGATACGGTTAAAGAAAAATGTACCTGATATATTACTAAATGGGATTTGATTATATTATCAATGGTATAGTTATATCATTTTTTAGGTTCTAGAGCTAATAGCCTTATATCCCAGTCCCTTTTTAAATATAAGGTTATACTAGTATTACTTTTTGTGTCAAAATGCAGTAGGTCAATTTCAGTGTATTTGTAAAAATCTTGTTTCATTAGGAACTCTGTCCCAAATTCCTGCCTTGATGGCACCACTGGTTGTGCAGATTTATAGCTGTGTTTTGACTTTCTTCTTATTCAGCTCTTTAGTTTCTTCCTTACAAAATGGATGCTAACATTTCACAATGATTACTTTTAATGATCTCTTCTTCAGCCATATTTACATTCTTAATTTCCTCTCCTTTTTATTTTATTTTTCTCTCAGGACAAGCCTGCAAAACATCTGCTAGCAGGATACAGCAATTGGATCATTATAGTCCATTTCTAACCCAGTTCAAAGCAAGACTTCTATCTGGATTGAAGCCCTGGATACCAAGGGTTTGGCACTATACCACCTAGCTACTAATATTCTATCTTTAAATCCCTTCATTACTTTGTTCCTTCTGGTAACACATAGCTTAGCTTCCCAAAATGTAGGTGTGTTGCAGTCTGCTCAACTTCCTCTAGTTACATATGCAACAAAATAATGAGGAGAGTTTCATTTAAACAAAACAAAACTGAGTTTTACTGAGACTACAGGTAAGTGGTATAAAGGAAAAAATAGGTGCTGGGATATGAAAGATCAAGGTCAAAAGAACCGTAAGGTGTAAAAATATTCTTTCTGTAACACAGTATATAATTCTGCAATGTGTGTAGAAAATATATCTTCGAATTCCAGCCATAATCTAGGGGGTTAGTATCCACAAGGTGGGTGGACTGTGTGCTGTCTTGCATTATTTTATTTATTACTTGCTAGTACCTTTCAACATATTTCTGAAGGGGTAATTCCAGCCAAATAATGGACTTTTTCAAGAGGAGAAATATAGTATATGTGGTCCAATGCAGTGAGGAGTCTGCAGAGTTCTACATTGGAGAAACCAAACCACCACTAAACAAGAGGGGCAATAGCTCAGAATCAGAATCAGCAGTGTACCTTCATTTGAACACAAAGGTCAGTCATTCAAAAATAACAATGTACACATATTAGACAGAGAAGAGAGATGGTTTTAGAGAGGGTCAGGGAAACCATCCATGTGTGTATTGCAAATCCCTCTCTCAACAGGGATGAGGGACTTAGGCACAATCTGTCTACTAGAGATGGGCATGACCAGAAAAAATGACGTTTTGAGTTGTCATTTGCCGGCACAGGCCTGTTTCGGGTTGTTGCCGTTTGTCGCGATAATTTTCAAAAATTTGTCGTTCCGTTTGTCGTTTGGTCGTTTGTGGGTTGGGGTTAGGGTTAGGGTTGGGGTAAGTGGGCTCTGGGAGGCACCTCTCTGGGTGCCTCTGATGTCTGACCCACTAAGGGAAGGGAAGCGTTTCGCGGAGCCGCCACATATTTATTTTTTACATATGTTAGGGTGGGGGGGGGTAAGTGGCAGAGGCACCTCTCTCTGGGTGCCTCTGACTCACTCACTAAGAAGGGCAGCATACTAGCGTACCCGTGTACAGGTTAGGGATTGGGAATGGGATAGTGAGAGTGTGCTCTGCAAGGCACCCACTTTGACTCACTAAGAAGGGATGTGTACTTGCGTACAGATCTGGATTAGGGTTGGTGGGGTTAGGGTAAGGGCTAGGGTTAGGGTTACATTTAAGGTTAGGGTGGGTTATTGGGCTGCACCTCTGGGTGCCTCTGACCCACTAAGAAGGACAGCGTACTGGCGTTTGGGTTAGGGTTAGGGTTAGGGTTAGGGTTAGGGTTCGGGTTTGTGGGCTTTTAATGCCCTCTCTGGCACACCCAGAAGTCTCAGTCAAAACCTGGCCATGCAATTGGTTGAATGGCTCCAAAAACTTGCATGGTCCTATCCCATCCCATCCCATGGCCAGCCCATCATTGCGCCTGCGCAGGTGTAAAAAAATAAAAATAAAATAAAATAAAATCAATGGAGACATTTTATTGCAAGAAAAACCCACTGCTGCTACGATAAAAAATAAGGCATTTAAAATACCTAATTTTCACATGTTTCTGTGGTGCTTTGGTGGGTTTTTGGAGCACGATTTCAAAAGAAAAATTGCGGTCGCCATTTTGGATCCCCCCCACCGCATGGCAAATGGAGAGAGATGGCGAGGATGCCCCCCCCCGCCTGGTACCAGCAGCCTAGGACAGGAGGGGGGGAAGACCAGGGACCACCCCCCAGAAACCACCCCTCTCTGGTAGGTGCCCTCACTGAGGCAGGCATATTTTCGCCTGCTTTTATGCCCGGGAATCGGGGGGGGGGGCTATTTTTAAAACTTTTTAAAACAACAACGACAAATCAGACCCAATTTATCTTTATCGGGTCGGGTTCGAGCTGGAGCGGAGTAATTGTCGTTCTCGTTCCTCGTTACGTAACGAGAACGACGAACGAGAATGGAAACGTGGATTTCGCCGAGTCATGCCCATGTCTACTCTCTACCACTTATCAAGCTGCCCTTTCATCAATCCCCAGACAAATCAAAGCATTTCACACCTCCACCAGTGAGGCCAAGGCTAATGGCTCATAGTTGGTGCTGGGAAGGTTTGCATCGGTGGGACTTTCAAACATCCCAGGCTATTGGAAGCCTAACACCAACTTTCTTTAGACTGATGAGTCTACTTGGATGAGTAGTGAAATGTTTTAATCTCACAAGAAAACAAGTCCAGTTGCTATGACTCAACTTCTGGATCAATCTTCATCCTTTTCAGAAATCCAAAGCTTTCTAGATGCATATCAGGGTCTGTTACAGTCTGTCTTCCAAGGTGGTGTGTGTGTGTGTGTGTGTGTGTGTGTGTGTGATTTTCCTTTTATTTGGTTTGGTTTATGCAAGATTCCAGATCAAATTTCTCGCAGCTCTTGCTGTATGTTCACTAAATAAGACAAAGTGGAACTCCCTGCCAGAAGAAGTGGTGACAGGTGTCAGCCTTGACAGCTTTAAGAAAGGTTTAGACAAGTTCATGGGGAACAAGGGTATCAATGGCTATCATTAGGAATGCCTAAGGACAACCTCTGGGTTGGAGAGAGAGGCAGGCTAACTCTCAATGCCATTTGCAGGGAATCGTAAGCAGGTGAAGACATCTGCTTGGGAATACCCTGAAGCAAATGGTGAGCCATTGTGTGAGACAGGATGCTGGACTGGATGGGCTGTGGCCTGTTCCAGCAAGACTGTTCTTAATGTTAATACTATATTTCACACATTTAAAATTGCTTTTGTTTGAGATCTAGCACCCCAAAGTTTCATGGAGTGCTCCCTAGTTCTAGTGTTGTGCGATAGGGAAAACAGTTTTTCCTCATCTACTTTGTCCACACCGTATATGATTTTACAAACTTCAGTCAGGTTACATCTTAGGTGCTGTCGTTCAAGAGTGAAGAGGCCCAGCCATTGCAGCCTCAGATGGTAAGGAAGGTGTTCAAGTCCCTTAATCATTCTGTTGCCCTCCTCTGCACCTTCTGAAGCTATGGTGACCAGATAGGGCCTCACCATAGATTTACAGAATCAAACTTGAGCATGTGTTTCCAGAATGAGCCTGGGATGTAGTTGTTCTATAAGCCTCTTGGAATGGTGGCAGAAGATATTCCAAAATGGAAGTAAGAAATCAATAATAGTTCCCTGGTTGAGGAACAAACCTGAACCACAGCTGCATCTAACTTTTTTATTCCGAGAGGCCTTTGGCGAGCTTTAAATTTTTTTTTTGTTCTTTACCCCACCATCGTTATTGATTTTTAATCATTGACCATTGGTGTCATTGTTTAGAACTCTCGCCTCGCCGGCGATCAGGGATGCCTTAGAATTTCTAGAATTTTACGTGTTATTTGTGTCTTTTATATTGCTGTTGTCATATTTGTATTATATTATTTTGGCTGCTTGTTAGCCGCTTAGAGTTCTGTAAGGAAGATAAGCGGGATATAAATATAACAATTAATAAATAAATAAATAAACTCTGCTGTAAACTTTTCCAAGTTGGGGTTTTTTTTAGGGGGGGAGTATATCTCCTACAGAATGGAGTAGATTCTAATCAGATTTCTGAGTAGATGCTGGGACAGACTGGGTCTATGCTGAGTGACTGATGTTGGATCAAGTGTGCTCTTGGTGCACTGCTGAGTTATAGAATGACTTAAAATGGATCTGGATTACAGTGGACCCTTGTATAACAAACAGTTTGTATAACATAAAATCTATACAACATAAAAAATGCCGGAGATAGGGGAAATTTGCTTAACATAATAGCCTATGGGGATAATCCATACAACATAAAAGTGGGATTACTCTGTTTTCAATGTATTCCTATGGGATTTTTTATAAAAGAAAACTTGCTTAACATAATTTCATATAGAATGAATTAATTCCTTTATACAAGGTACCACTGTATAACCTTTTTGCCATCTGCCACTGTTAAATGAACTGGTTGGTTTAGGCTTCAGACATAAGGCATACTGAATGGGATTCATGCCATCTTATAATGGCTCTGCCATTTTCATCATCATTTTCATCTGCAGCTTGGGGGTGCTCCTGGACCCCAGTCTAACTGTGGAAGTCCAGGTGGACTCAGTGGCCAGGGGTGCCTTTCTTCAGCTGAGGAGAATATACCAGTCCCGCCCCTACCTAGATGAGTTACGCATGCGCTGTTAACATCCCGTATTGATTACTGCAATACGCTTTACGTGGGGCTGCCTTTGAAGACAGTTCGTCGATTGCAACTGGTTCAGAATCGTGCTTACTCTATGTATGAATTAAGTTTTAAATTGCCAAAGATGAGAAAAACTACCTTTTCAGACAACAGCTCCTCAAAATACCTAGCCACTCTGGCCATTAATAGTCCAAAAAAGTGATTTTTCTTATCTCCTCCCTTTGGAGGAACCTTATGCAGAAGTGCCGTGATGTATCTTGGCATACTGGATGGGTATGGAATTCTATTTACTAATTTAGGTGATAATCACACTTAGCAACAATGGTGTTTGCCCATTGGATCAATAAAGTTATTTCACTTTATAGGATAACATTTGTTTTAATTATAGAGGAGCAAGAGCTATTTCATAGGTCATTCAGTCCAAGAATAAAGATCTTCAATCTGTTTCTAGTTTTCAGTCAACTCAGTTTGTCTGAAATATGCTCAGTGTCAAATTTCATTTAGGGAAATGCTTGACTTTTTGTCACTACAGTAAGTGCAAACTCTGCTTTGTTGAAGATCTGTGCAGAATTTCAATGAATGGCACAGATGTTCGCATATTTATTTCTGCATCTTCTGTAGGGTCTCTCCCCCACCCTAGCTTGCTTTCCGGTCTTGACAGCAAATGCCATACATGAGGTCAGAGCATAAAACAAGTATTCTACTTGGATTAATTTCCCAGCTATCTGTTTGCCAATTTAAACAAACCGTCTAGCTGAGTTTCTGATCTCCAGTAACTCCATCTAGGGCTGTGCCCACATGGGAGTTTATTATGCAGCCAATTCCTTACTAACAGAAATTTTGGGAAACAGTGCCATAAATAGGAGGTATTGGGATGCCCATGATTTGTGCAATAGGCTTCCATGAGAACTGTGCTACCTGTGAGACTCCACCATCCAACTGCCCTCAATTGCTTTTAGGCTGGTCATCAGCACAGCTGCCTTTTGGACTGCAAAAAGCAAGTGTTCTGAACAGAGACGGAGAACTTTTTTTTCTGGACTACCGTGCCAAGAAAACCCAAGACAACATGGATATGAACACCCCACACTGCCCAAAATATCCTATCCATGTGGATTTGTGGTTCTGCATAAGGTTGTGCTGTTCTGTGACATCACACTGTTTCCAACTTATGATCCTATGAATTTGAAATCTCCAAAAGATCCTATCATTAAAAGACCTGCTCAGGTCTGGCAAACATAAGCCCATGGCTTCCTACCCTATACTGATCTTGTTCCTTTATTGATCTAGCCTTCCCATGACATGCCTTTAGTACAATAGGCTCAGTCTAGTTGTTGAACTTGATGGCCTTGTAGCCCTTTCCTACTTCACTGTTTTTTGATAGCCATTTTTGTGTATAGACTAGAGAGAGTTTGAGCTTGAGTTGATTTAGCTCCCCCTGGCTGAAATCCTGTTGACAAATCCTGTTGTGTGCATAGTGAGAGCATAATCAGAAACAAACGAACGCTAATTAAAGGTGATTTCAAAGTGCAGGTGACTCATATCCAATGCGGCCAAGTTTGTGTGTACATGCTGAAATTGTCAAAAGAAGTATTGGATGAACAGTGTTTTGTCACTGCTTTTGACATCCATACTGAGACATGCAAGAGGATTTCATTTTCTCTTTCAGAAGGTCCACAGTATCTGTAAAGCTCTCCTCCCAACACAATAAACAAATAAATTGATTTCTTTCTCTGTGTTTCTCTCCCTTTGTTTCTTTTTCTCCTTCTGGCGTGTCTGATGAAGATTCTAGAAAAGGAGAGGAAATAACCTCATTCTGCTCTACCTTTTCTTATTGACCAATGGTTACTGCGACCATCCCTGCACCAGTGACTCCCACACCAGAGACTGTATGTTCTGCTTGCAAATTTAAGTACAAATTTGGCTATTTTATCCCTGCCTAGATTCTAGAAAGGGAGAGGGTCCCATTTTGGCTTTAATATGTAGGTAATGCTGAGCAGTAATACATGTCAGATAAGTAACCAGTACAAAATACAGTATGACAAGTTAAAGAGTTTCTACTCTAGAAGTCCACCTAAAATAAAACTTCTTAATCAGATCCTCTGGATTTATGTGTAAAAAACTATTAACCTAGAAGGAGACTGGGCAGGAGGAGTCTATGTTGCTATGATTATGACCCTGAAATGATCAACAGATAGAATAAACTGTTTATTGCAATCCTTTAAATAGTTTTGGCCTTTTGAACATATTATTACAGCCGAAGACAGCACGTTCATTTTCATATGAATTTCTATGCACTTCTATAAACATAGGTTGGAGTCCAAAGAGGCTGACAAGCATGCCTAAAACACTTTTGCCTTGCACAGAAGGTTTCCCTACATTTTGCCAAAGTGATATTTTCCTACTCCTTCTGTAGCTTCTTATGATGTATCGGATGCAGTTCTGGGCAGGGTTGCAGCAGGAACTCAAAGAAATCCTTATGTGCATAAGGAAGGTATTAGTTAATTAATGCACATTTAATTATTATTGCAGGGTTAATTGACTTTTTTTAGCCTGTGATGATCATCAAAAGATGTTTTGCTTCATACCATCTGAAGGGCACAGAGTAGGAGTTCAAGTTTTTGTCAAAACTTGGGAAAGTTTCTTTTTTGCACTACAATGTCCAGATTTCCCTAGCATGGAAAGTCTTTGAAATTGTGCAAAAGGATCTCTGCATCCAAGGGGTATCAGTTTGAAGTCACTCTATCTGCTATTATCCAAAGCCCTGTAGATAAAAAGAAACACTATACATGGCATGGTCTCTCGTGACCACTTATATTTACTCATTTAAAATATTTCTCTCTCTCCTTTTCTCTGAAAGGAAATGGGCAGAGCTGGCACACTAGTTTTGACTGTGCAAAGATACTCCTGGCCATTGATGAAACCTGAACATCCAGGCTCAGGAATTAATCCAGGAGCACCCCAAAGCTGTGGGCCTGTATTCAGAGGGAGTGCACACAGTAACCTCATCCAGGAAAAGCTCCAACCCTAGTCCTTGATCTGATTTCAACTGACCAGGAGCCCTTCTGTCTTGTCTGGATTAAGTTTCAGTTTATTCACCCTCATCCAGTCCATTACTGGTGCCAGACAGTGGTTTAGAACCAAGACAGGATCCTTAGAATTAGATGGAAAGGAGAGATAGAGTTGGGTGTCATCAGTGTACTGATGGGTCCAAAGTGTCTTCCTTGTGGATAGGAAGGATATGATTTTTTTTAAAAAAAATCTTCTTTAAAAAGTTGAATTTATTCTTTAAAAATGCAAGGGAGCCTAAACCTATAGTTAGGCCTCTTATTTATCTAAACTTAAATGCACGTTGCCATTACTAGAAGGCAGGATTATAATACAGCTTCTATTCCTGTTTGGAAGATATGTTGGAAGAATTAATTTATTCCTGATGATGCCAATATGCCATTAATGTTACCCAGATTTATTATAGATAAGAGGCTTCTGTGTCTTTGGATGCAGCTTGTCAAGCTTGATAGTCTTTTTGTGTGTAGAGAGAGTTTGAGCTTGAGTTGATTTAGTTAATTTATTAATTATTAACTAAATCAACTAAATCAATATCTAAATTATTAATTTCATTGCTTCTTACACAAAAAGGTTTATCCTGAAAAATAAGTGGACTAACAGGATGCAAGCCCTACATTGGAAATCGTGCTCCACTCTGGTTCAGAAAGAGATTGGTGTTTCAGATTGGCCAATTCCATGCTAGGGATTATCAAAAAGGGAATTGAAAATAAAACAGTCAACATTAAAATGCCATTGTACAAAACGATAGTAAGGCTGCACCTGGAGTATTGTGTACAATTCTGGTCACCACATTTCAAAAAAGACATAGTGGAACTGGAAAAGGTGCAAAAGGGAGAGACTAAAATGATTACTGGGCTTTGGGACCTCTCTTATGAGGAAAGGCTCTTTAGTCTGGAATAAGAGTGTCTGAGGGGAGATATGACTGAGACGTACAAAATAATACAGGGCATGAGTAAATTGGATAGAGGGATGCTCTTCTCCCTCTCACATAATACCAGAACTAGGGGACATCCATTCAAATTGAGGGTTGGGAGAGTGAGCACAGACAAAAGGTTTTTTTTTTTTTTACCCAGCGTGTTGTTAGTCTGTGGAACTCTCTTCCACGGGATGTGGTGATGGCATCTGGCCTGGATGCCTTCAAAAGGGGATTCAATAGATTCCTGGAGGAAAAGTCCATCACAGGTTACCAACCATGATGGAGATGTGTAATCTCCAGGCTTAAAACCAGGTACTTCAAGGGCCAGATGCAGGGGAGTGGTATCAGGAGACAGATATCTAGTCTCATGCGCTCCCAAACGCATCTGGTGGAGCCGCTGTGAAATACAGGAAGCTGGACTAGATGGGCCTTTGGCCTGCCTGGGATTTAACCAGTGTTTTTTCAGTATTGATATCCTCACTTCTCCTATTAAGGTTTTTTTCTGATTTCACACATAGATAAAATCAGTTTGACTGTAAAATATTTGGATGAGATGGACTGTGACCAATAGCTTCTTCTGATAAGCTGGTTGATATTCTTACAGAATGTGAAAGAGCATTGGCATGAGCTTCAACGTGGGTTGCTTGCTCCTACACTGTCTTTGGCATTTTCTATGCAGTGGACCCTTGTATAACAAACAGCTTGTATAACATAAAATTTGTACAACATAAAAAACTCCAGAGATAGGGGAAATTCGTTTAACATAATTGCCTATGGGGAGAATCCGTACAACATAAAAATGGGATTACTCCGTTTTCAGTGCATTCCTATGGGAATTTGTATAAAGGAAAATTTGCTTAACATAATTTCATTTGGAACAAATGAATTTCTTTATACAAGGTACCACTGTATTTTCACTCACCCCAAAATTCTCACACAATATCTGGGTCATTTCTCACATTTTTAATCCACAGTTTGCCACCATGGCATAGAAACACATTTTTCCTCTACTTGGTATTGGTGTTTTGTTTTGTTTTGTTGGAAAAATCTGTAAACAAATGAATAAATGACTGTGGAGGAAACACTGAGTTGAAATCGAATTAGCATGATGCACTTTTGGCTTCTGGTTTGTTTATCTATTAGCAGAAAGGCAAAAATTGAACCTATTGCCCAGAGAACTATTTCCCACATGATCTGGAAAGAAGTACAAATGTGAGCTGTTGCAAAACTGCTAAATGACCAAAACATTCACATTACTGGATTATTGTATCCATTTTAACTGTCCTGATAAAAAGCCACTGAAAGTTTCATAAAAACATTGAAAAGGATGTTTTGAAACCTAACCAGGAATTTGTGCTCCAGAGTTACCTCACCTGGATTGCAAAAACGTAACATTCTTTATGTTGATTCTCCTTTTTTTGCACCTTTACAGCCTTCACAGTCTCTTTTTCCTACATCTGGAAACGACAGCATGGAAAAGGCTGAATGTGTAGGCAATTTAGCAATCAAAGTGAGTCATTACTTGCAATCATCGTAGAACAAATTAAATTTGTCTTACGAGGTATTACTGTATATTACCTATGAAGACATTCTTAGATGGAATGGCATCTTCCAATAAAACCAATGGCCCCTTGGTTTTATAAAATATCCAAGCAGCCTTCACACAGTCCTAGAGCTGTAGTTATAAATGAGGTTCAGGGCATCTGAGGCAGAACACCAAATTGTTCTCCCTGTCCCCAACAAAGTGCACAGCATTCAAGGACAGTAAAGTTATTCCTGCCAGCTCAGGCAGAAAATCCCAGAGAGAGCAAAAGTTATTTTTGGAATCCATTATCCATGCAATGTAGGATGTTTGAGAATTCATAATATTTTAAAAAAATAAATGTAACTCTAGACAATCCCACAAGTGTGACTTCACTTCCCTGGTAGTAAAGATGTAATCATAATATATCAAGTATCTCACTATTTGCTGTCTATACACTTGGCTCAATGGTAGGACCTGCTCTTTGTGATTGTGTCACTCATGGGCACACTTGGCAATTGCAGGGGACAGCCTACGAAAAGTGGTTCAATGGCATGGCATTGTAAGTTACTTTCAGAAGTCATGGAAGATGAACATCAATGAGCTGCAGTACAGACATTTGGATGCAGAGATGGGTGAATTCCTTTTAAAGAGACCACCTCTCCAGTCCAGTGTTTCTGTAACTATGTTAAAATAGATACAGTATGGTCCAGCAAGCAACCTAACACTTAACTTTAAAATTTAATCTGCCTTGATTAACTTTGAAAAAAAATGTGCCCAATGCCTAGTTCTCTATATAGAAATCAAACAAAACTGTCCACAATCCATTACTGCTGGATTGTTCCAACATGGCTGCATTATGCAAAGTGCCAACTAGAAATATCAAAGCACATTAGAAGTTTTAACTAATACAATGTGTTTCAAAGGAATTTGCTTTCTTTGGAGCAGGAATGCCCCCATAAAAAGGCATGATCTGTATTACACAGCACAGTTCAGTGATTTGCAAGCTGCACAACACATGTCCTTAAATAAACTCTGCTTTCCTGTAAGTCTAAACGAGTTTGGATTCATCCACAGAATGTAGAGTACATTTTGGAAAGATGAAACTATGTGCAGCTAACCTGAGTTTTAATTTGTTGTCCTTTTAACTTCTTCCTTGGTAAAGGGTTCCTAAAAGAGATGACAACATGTATTTTCTAACTTATTTTATTTCTCAAAACATTCCACTATCAAACTCCATGGTTTAGGGATCTGATGCAGAGCCAAGGGTTCGGGCTGCCTGCCATCCTCCTTGACAAGACACAGGCTTGACTTGATGATCCAGAGGCTCCTTTCCATCTCTGCCATTCTGAAATCATACGATGGCAATGTTCTTCCTACCTTCATCGTTATGAAGCACATGGGAAAGGGGTTCCCTGTTTTGAAAAATGTTTTGCACTGTGAACTACTAATTCTTCATCAGTTTAAGGCTATTAGTGATATAGATATTATTTCAACAGTGGTTACAAAGAAAAGATCTATCATGCCATCATATTGCAAAATCCTCTGCTGCTGTTCTTACATAGGTGAGACAATTCTCACTAATGTTTCAGGACAGAACCAGAAAATACCCAGATATTTTCTCATTCCATTTTTAAGGCCCAACACACACACACACACACACACACACACACACACACACACACACACAGAGAGAGAGAGAGAGAGAGAGAGAGAGAGAGAGAGAGAGAGAGAGACAGACAGACAGACAGACACACAGACAGACAGACAGACAGACAGACAGACAGACAGACAGACAGAGACGAGGGAGGGAGGGAGGGAGGGAGAAAGAGTCAGCTGCTGTGGGATTTATCCCTTCTACATAAGGGCAAAATTGTTAGCAAAATAAAAAATCTAGTATTTTGCACAACCCCCTTGGATTTATTCTTTTTTAAATCCTTATGTGGAAAAATAATAAAACAAGGTTTTGCGCAAAATACAATCGCATCCTTCTTATCGGTGAGCAGAAAATAAGCAAATGTTTACATCCCTTCTCCACAGAAGTGCACTACAACTGTTTCCAGAAGAGTAGTCATTAGAAGGGTTTACATTTGTCTGTCATGAGTTCAGTCCATGTCTTTAAAAACAACAAAAAATGAACCTCTGAGTCAAGTCCAAGTCAAGTCACCAATGTGACTTAAGTTGGAGACAACAGCAAGTCACAATTTGGGAATTCCCATCCCTGCAAGTAACTCTGAAATACCAATGGGAGTATACAGATAATTGCATTGGTAGATGCTGCTCAGAGAAATAATGAAAGAACCTGAAGTAATTTATCAAGTGAGGATTGGGGGAGGGGGAGTTGGACAGTTTCTAACCTTATCCATTTTCAAGATTTATATAAAACCTGACATAGTGCTCTAAAGCCTAGATCACATGTGCATACAAGGTTTGTTGTTGCATCTGTCATTGCCTTTCTTCTGGGTGGACTAAACAGCTGTTGTGCAACTAACTCTCTAACATAATGGTTCTGAACTTTGGCTCCCCAGCTGTTCATTAACTAAAATTCCCAGAAGCCTTCGCCACTAGCTGTATGGGCTGGGAATTCTGGGAGTTGTAGCCTAACTACTTCAGGGGACACAAGGTTCACAAGCACTGATCTAACACGGTATGCTATTTAGTACAGCTTCTCTGTCGTTATCATTTATACAACCCAGATGCCCATTAATTGCATGTGAGAAAAATCAGGCCTAATTGTTTTTCAACATGACACAGTCACGTGCATTCTGAAATCTCCAAAGGGAGGTTTTAGTTAACAAGGACTCGCTGCTGCTGCTGCTGCTGCTGCTGACATTCCTATTTCACATGGGGAATGCTTGTAAACAAAATCTCACCAAGTATGTGGCTGCAGAGCCAGAGGGTGGGAGTTCATTTCTTCACTTTGCCTTATTGATCAGAGGCTGAACTTGATGACCCATGGGACCCCTTCCAGATCTGTAGTTTTAAGATGATGACAATTATGATGCGTTGACAGCCAAATAATAAATAATCGCTGAAATGCTTGATGCCCCATGAAAGATGAAGCCACCTTATTTTGTCTGTATGCTGAGAACCACCTGCCCGGCTGATCGTCTTTAAGAATAGACTGCACTCTTGTTTCTTATAGATTTCCAGCTTTAATTAAAGTAGCATTTTGATAATGAAATTGCTCTGTGCAGAGAATGCACAGCAGAACAACAGCTGTCGTGATTAGCCTGCCAGGGACTTGCATAATAGAATGCTAATGTGAAGTACTAAACTCATGGTGAATATCAAAATGAGGGTAATTGTAAGTGATATTTGGAAACGTTATTTCTGTCTGTAATTGTAACACCATGAACTGGGGAACCATGGTGGCTGGCTTTTCGAATGCTGACCTCCACCTTACTCAAATCATGGGCAAAGAGCTAAAAATGTACCCAAAGGATCTTGCATTCAAACATTTACTCTGGGTTTCAGCAGAAGAGCATTTGGCCCACTGTTGATACATGGCAGGGGACAGATTGGGTTGCTCTTTTCCCCATCAATCACATGAAATTAGGATTGGAGTGGACCATTTTGTCCCTAGATCACTCCTACCTGTACCGTTTCAAGCACCTATCAGGGTCTTTTGGTGCAGCTTGGTCCATTCCCAGCAACTGCTGTCATTGGGAACAAGTTACATGAAGACAGATTGGGAAATAAATATTAGGAAAAATGTCAACTGTTAGAGCAGTATGGCAGTGGAACCAATTGCCTCGAGAGGTGGTTTGCAATCCAACACTGGAGACACTCAAGAGAAATTTAGACAACTCCAAGGCAGATATCCTTTGAACTGTATTCCTACCTAGAGCAAAGGGTTTGACTTGATGAGTTGGACCTTATAGGGCTCTTCTAGCTTCATGATTCTATTAGAGATGGGCATGAAATGGATTTTTTTCATTTTGTTTTTCATTGTTTGTTTCATTACAGAACAAAACAAAAACCAAAGTGCCCCTTTTAAAAAATGAAATGAAACAAAATGGAAATTTTCATTTCATTCCATTTCATTTTTGTTTATTATTTATTTTGACAAGCTTGTCAAAATAAATAATAAAAATAAGCACCCACTAGCCAGCCCCACGTGCCAGCTGGTTGATGTGAGGCTTTTTAAAAACCGCTGATCGGCCCGCGCTACAGCTGATCAGCAATGTTTTTTTTAAAAAGCACTGACCAGTCAGGCCCACGAGGTCAGTACGAGGTTTTTTCTAAAAAGCACTGATCAGTGGGCCCCGCACGTGTGCTGCTCGTTGTGAGAGTAAAAATCAAAACACTGACCAGGTAGCCCGACATGCAAGCTGATCGCCGCGAGGTTTAAAAAAAAAAAAGCCGACCAGCGGGGCTGGTTGGCTGTTAAAAATATATATATGAAAAAATGAAAAAAATGAAACAAAACAAAAAAAAAATCATTCCAAATGAAACAAAACGAAAAAGCAAAACGAAAAATGAAAAGAAATGCCATTTTAGCATTTGATGCCCATCTCTAGATTCTATGATTCTATAACAGACCAAAACCAAGCCTTACAGCTGCCAGAACTCCCAAAGTAGTTGGTGTCAATTTCCAGTAAAGTATTGTGAACTTCCACTATTCTTCTGGTGTCAATTTCCAGAATTGTGATGTGACTTAATAAACAAGCCACTTCAGAATATCAGCAAATTGAACACTTCCCTGCTCCTCTGCAAAGGTGTAAAGGGTGTGAAATTAATTCATTTTTGCATATGCTAAGTCACCACTGGTTAATTTTTTTTAAAAAATTGACATTTGTGTGAAACTGTAGCTACAAGGCAGTTTCTCAATCAGCATGGCACACGAAGCAAAGAAGAAATATATAAATATATACTTTTACTCTTATTCAGCATGCCAGTGATTGTTTAGAGGGGCCCAAAATATTTTCTTTTCTTTTAACTTTATTTCACTTATTATTATTTTTTTGTGTGTCACAAAACAAGGGGAAGTGCTCAGTTTGCTGGAATTCTTAAGAGGTTTGTTGAACCACACCATGATACCGGAAATAGGCTTGCTTGGTGTTGGTATGCCATTTGGACATGAGACTCACACTTTGGTTACTGGCTGTTAACTACTAGTCGTGGTGGGGATAGTACAATCTGTTTAAACCATGAACCATTTTTGAAAATGGAAACAAAACAGCAGGATGCTGGCAGAGATGGACAGATGAAACCATCATCTTTTCCCTTGCAACCACATTTCCCTCACAACCCTATTTAACCCATATCAAAAAAAGGCAGTGTGTTTGTGCCCTTCATTTAGAGTAGAACACTTTCTCTATCCAAGGATGAAAGAGCTACTTTGAAATAACCTCATAGTGAAAACACGTTTTCATCTGTCCATCTCTGCCAGCATCCTGCTGCTTTGTTTCCATTTTCACAGCATGGTTCATGGTTTAAATAGATTGTGCTATCCCCACCAGGACTAGTAGTTAACAGTCAGTAGCTGAGCGATCAACTATTGTTTGCTGACAAGGACCTATATGGCTTCGGGCCTTTTAGAAGTACAATTGTCATAGGTCGGGTCACTGGATACTTTGCCTGTTAATTATTTTTTGAGTCTGTTCCAATTACGAAGAGTCAATCCCCTCTTTTTAAAAATCTTGCTTGCTATCAAAACAGGGTTACTTAATTTAATGTCACCAACAGGCTGAA
Organism: Phrynocephalus versicolor; assembly: GCA_023846285.1. Taxonomy (NCBI): domain Eukaryota; kingdom Metazoa; phylum Chordata; class Lepidosauria; order Squamata; family Agamidae; genus Phrynocephalus; species Phrynocephalus versicolor. The sequence continues at coordinate 71,645,494 of JAHTLZ010000129.1, read as the reverse complement.
AGCAAATGTGAATGGCCCGTCATAAAACCTCAGTCCAGTTTTCCTCTGCCAAGAGGATGCATTACCCTGTAAAAGTTTCACAATATATGCATCTTCCTTCTTCGTACCTTCCATTTCATTTCTAATGGCAGTACCTGGTTTGTCTAGCCTGGGTGTTTCCAAGCATGGCTTTGTCTGGATCAAATGAGGGAGAATCAATGTTCTGATTGTGCCCTAATTTGTCTGGGTGCATATTGATCTGCATGGGGATTCACATGGCAGGAATAGTTAAGAGTAGACAGTGGAGTGAGTTCTGTTACAATTTAAACAATGAGTTGATTGATATGACCCATTTATTTGTAATGTGAGAAATGATACTTAACTTTTCAATTGTTTATTTTAACCATAGAACATGCTGAAATCCATGGAACAAAATGAATGGGGAAAAATTAAATGATCACTCGGGGGGGGGGGAATGAAAGGACTATTGCCATATTAGTGTAATCACACCTTTTATTGTCACTAAATTCTTCCAGACCTTCAACCATTTTGGTCGCCCTCTTCTGGACCCGTTCAAGGTTGTCAGCATCCTTTTTAAACTGAGGTGCACAGAACTGGACACAGTACTCAAGCTGGGGTCTGACCAGAGCAGAATAGAGTGGTACTATCACTTCCCTGGATCTAGACACTATGCTTCTGTTGATGCAACCAGGAATCGCATTGGCTTTCTTGGCTGCCACATCACACTGCTGGCTCATGCTCAATTTGTGGTCCACCAGGTCTCCCATTTCACAGGTACTATTTTCCAGCCAGGTGTCTCCCAACCTATATCTGTGAAATTCATCCTTTTTATCTAGATGCAGCACCCTATATTTCCCTCTGTTTGAAACCTATTCCATTAGCTGTGGCTCAGCACTCTAATCTGTCAAGGTCCTTTTGGATTTTTATCCTATACTCTAGGGAATTAGGTCTCCCCCGCAATTTTTTATCATCTGCAAATTTGATCAGCCTACTCTCTATTCCTTCATTCAAGTCATTAATAAATATATTGAATTATATCAGACCCAGAACAGAACCCTGGGGCACCCCACTGGTTACATCTCTCCAAGCTGAATATATGCTATTTATTATCACCCTTTGTGTGCAATCAGTCAACCAATTTCAAATCCATCTAACAGTGGCGCTATCTATCCCACATTCTACTAACTTCTTTGCAAGTGTATCATGGGGCACCTTATCGAAAGCCTTACTGAAATCTAGATAAGCAATATCCACAGCGTTCCCCTCATCCACCAGGCCTATAATTCTATCAAAGAAGGAGATTGGATGACTTATTTTTAAGAAACCCACGTCGACTTCTTGCAATGACAGCATTGCTAATTAAATAATTACAGACTAACTTGCTAATAAGTTGTTCTAGGATCTTTCCAGGAATTGAAGTTAAGCTGACAGGGTGGTAATTATTTGGGTCCTCTTTTTTTATACTTTTGAACATGGGGACAACATTCATCTTCCTCCAGTTTATGGGGACTTCCCCTGTTCTCCAGAACTTCTCAAAGATTATTGGCAATGGTTCTGAAATTATTTCTGCCAGTTCTTTTAATATCCTTGGGTGCTATTCATCTGGCCCAGGAGACTTAAATTCATTTAATGTTTCCAGGTGTTCCTGTACTACCTCTCTACCTATTCTATGTTTCAATTCCTGTCTTACCTCATCTACTCTTTGTGACAATGGAATTCTCCCCCCCCCCTTTTTTTTTGGAGAAAACTGAGGCAAAGAAGGTGTTGAGTAGTTCTGCCTTTTCCTTGCCTCCTGTTAGTAATTGGTTATCAGCAGGTAACTTCTATGCTGCTCCTGTATTATCCAGAACCCAGGATGGATATTAAAAAAACAAAAGCAAAAAGAAAAACAGAGATGTTTTTTGGTTACTCCTAGTTTTAATTTGCAATGCTTTTGGACAGTAAATGGGAAGGTGCACATAGGATCCTCCTGTGGAAACTGCTCCCAGAACATCTAATGCCGCCCGTTCTTGGTATATGAGACTGTAGAACACTACAAATACTCAGGACTAATTATGCATCCAGTTCAAGCACACACATGATGATGAGGTAGGGTTCTGTGCTTAGCAATGTGTGAACTAAATCCCCTGTCTGGTCCCAATTCTAACTTCCTATTCATTCATTCACTTGCTCATTGATTTATTTGTTGCAGTTGTTACATCTGAAATGTATCTTACAGAAAGATACATTTGCAAGTTTCCCCAAAAAGGTGAAGCACAGCATAGATATAGAAGTCTTGGAGATATTCTAAACTAAGATTGTTTGAAATGCACTACCTTCTGGAAATAGAATATGATGAGACATTGAACACTACTTCTTAAAATGTTAAGACCGTTTTTTTATTCTGCAGAAAAATGCTGTGAATATAGATAGTGGATGACGTGAATGAAGTAAACTAGCATTCAAAACTGCTACTTCTCCATCATATTTATGCAAATGTAGGCAAGAGGACATCTTAGTTCACCAATGATGTCGCATGCTATATATAGTTATGTTTCTCTAAAAGAGGATAATTTTTGCATAGGAGAAGAAGTAGGTGTGCTTAGTGTTACATTAGATGCAAATACTCCTTCTGTTTAAAGTTACAACTCACTGATCAACTCACATCATACCATAGCTTGCATTTTAGTTTATTTATTCTCTCCATTGCTGCTTATCAACATTTCATATTAGCTGTACGATCTGTGGGAGAAGGCATATTGGTGCCAGAGCTGCCCAAGACATTTTTCAGCCATGGAATCCCCCCTACACTTGTGAAGCCAAAATGCAAGCTACCCAGCCAAGGCCAAAGCCCAGCAACCATCCAGACCAGTCTAAAGCCAAGAAGGGCAAAGCCAGCCAAGTTATTTTGGCATCTGAGGCAGAAAATCCTATGAGCACTTCTCACTGTTCTTGGCAGTGAAAAATACAATCATAAAAGAGTAAATAACCAATAAGTTACTGCCTTTTTTAAATAACAGACATAATCTGCTGCCTGAGACAGCCATCTCATTCTGTCTGATGTTATGGTGAACCCTGATTTTTTATCATATTCCAAATTAGGTGGAATGCATCTGTCCCCCAACAGATAGGATCTCTGTGTAGGAAAAAACTAAATGTTGAAGAAGCTGCTGATCGTAAAGTGTGCACAAACAGACCAGCAATAAGGCATTTTGTGCTAAGAAATTATAACCATCTAGTTTAGTTCCCTGAAATTCAACAGTGTGTGCTAAGATTCAGTCACTAGGTGCAACTAGAAATCAGCATCTTCATACTTATAGGTTGGTCCACATTAGTCCAAATTGTATAAGACTCGATTGGCATGGTGGGAAGTGCTTATGTTTATGTTTCATTGTATTTATTTCACCTAGATAGTTATATCCCTTGTTTTTGGTTCAAAGGGAACTCAATATAAGATATGATCAGAGTCACAACAAATCAAAATATCTTGGAGGAGGAGGAGAAAGAGAAAGAGACTGTATATGTATTTTCAAAGTCACTTTGAGAACTCATTATGAGTTAAGTCAAAAATACATATATGTATTTATGTAAACCAGCTATGGGAACAGAAGCATCTAAAAGGCAGGAACCAGTTCTGAACCTCTACAGATAGAAGAACAGAAAACATAAATATGGGAAGAAACTCAAGAATTGTGTTACAGAAGGGAAATCCTTTGGAACACTGAAATCTAGGGAGAGAAAGAAGTGTAATTGCATTTCTGCCACATTGGATTTTACACTAAAATTTCTCTGATCTCTCCCTAACATCATTTGTCCTGAACTTTCAAAAATTTGATACCTAATCCAAAACATATACTGTACCCGCAGATTTACTGAAAACTGACACCTGCGGTAAAATAAAAATAATAGTTAGCTATTCTAACATTGTTAATAAAAACAGCAAAAAGAAAAAAGAAAAGAAAAGGCTACAACATGTTTGTAGTATTTATATTCTATATTGGATAAAATCTAGTAGCATAAAGTTGTGTCATGTAAGGCTGATTATGTCATTAGGAGTGGTGATTTTTCTGAAATTAAACTTCCCAGTCCCTTACTCCAAAGGTCCTAAGGCTCCCACGGCATCCCTTTCATTTTGGGAAACTACTAGGGCTACAGAATACAGAAGCAAATGTTTCATTTTAGAAAATTGCCACTGGAATTATTTTATTGGCAGTGGTGATTTTTAGATATTAGAGACTGTTCCCCCATCCCATGGCCCAGGACAAAAAAGAGGATTATCCAGGACAAAAGGGATCACAATGGAGCCATTGAGCCTTGGAGCCTTCTAGGATCATGGGTGTATTCTGGAAACTTAATTCAGAAAAATGGCTGTGTTTGAAGACATCACAAACCGCAAATGCTGTAAAATTCCACAATAGGACTTCAGCCACTGTGTTTGAGTTCATTTAGCTTCTCTTCTCTCCACTCCCCCCAAAAAGAATAAATAATTGCATAATTTTTGTAGCTAATAGAAGCAGACATAAGCATCTAATAATGACTTGACTTTCCCAATCAGGATTCTAGACCTGAATTAACATAACAAAATTTAGACAAGAACAAACAGTGCTTTGTCATTCTTACAAGGCTATCATTTAGCAGATTAAAACACAGACTCCTAAAATTACTTTCATCATCCCTTTACTTGAAAAGTCAACTAATTTTAAATGGCTTTTACCCATAATATTTCAGCTGTGCATATAATAACATCCTTGCTCCGTACATAATACATGGACTAAGAGGATTGGAAAAATAAGCTGTTTTTCTCAGATGACTGCAGATCACCTCTAACATGTGAGTCCACTTGGAATTTCACTAAAACTTTGAATCAATCTACAAAAATGTCCTCCAAAATTTGAATTAAGGGCCAGTGGCAGTGAATGTTGAGTCACAATGTGGCATTGTCAGATTTCTAATAGCAACTTGTTACTATTGCAATGGTTGGTTTCTGGCTGCATAGAACATAATATCATTGCATCAAGAGTAATGTTTATGATTAGAGATGGGCACGACTCAGAAAAATTGTTCGTTTTCGTTTTCGTTTTCGGCTAGGGGTCCGTTTCGGCTCGTTTCCGTTTTCGTGAGCTAATTTCAAAATTTTTCGTTTTCATTTCGTTACGTAACGAAAACGAAAAAACAAAAACGAAAATGAAATTTTTTTCGTTTCTTCCCATTTAGCTCCATTATGTGCTTTTCCAGTAACGAAAAACGAAAATTGGCTCAAAATTAGTCGTTTCGTTTCTGTTTTCATTCCAGTTCTGAGCCGTTTTTCGTTTTTCGTTTCGTTACGTAACGGAAACGAAAAACGGAAACGGAAACGAAAATACCACTAAGTCGTGCCCATCTCTATTTATGATAAATTAATAATTTAGCATTTTGTATTTCTGGATCAAGAGTTTCTCTGATAATCTAATTCAGGATTTTGGAACAAAATTTAATTTGCTGATTATTTCAAACCCCCCCCCCATCTCCTACTTAGGAATCCTCATATTGACATGTTATCTGTGACTCCACACTTCGTTCATTATAGTCCCAATTCACAATTCTTTGTTTCTTGTGTTATTCAGTAGAGATGGGCACGACCAGGGAAAATGACGTTTTCGAGTTGTCGTGTGTTGGAGCCGGCCCGTTTCGGCTTGTTTCCGTTTTTCGTGAATTTTTTCAAAAATTTGTCATTTCGTGTGTCGTTTTTCATCTGTTGTTAGTACTGGTTTGGGGGGGAGCGGGCTCCTGGAGGCACCTCTCTGGGGTGGGTGCCTCCTCTGGCCCGCCATGGAGGGAAAGCGGGCTCTTGGAGGCACCTCTGTGGGAGGGTGCCTCCTCTGGCCTGCTACAAAATGGCACGCATAGCCGATTGGATATACATTCCAAGTTGAATGGGAGAGGCACCTCTCTTTTGGGTGCCTCTCTGTAGACCGCAGGCCCACTGCTGATATTGCATCTGGGCGCTCTGTGGTCCACTAAGAAGGGAAGTGTACTTGCGTTTGTAGTGCAACGCGAGTACACAGATCTGGCTTAGGGTTAGGGTTAGCGCAAGGGCTAGGCTTAGGGTTACGGGTAAGGTTAGGGTGAGTTCGTGGGGTGCACCTCTGGGTGCCTCTCTGACCCACTAAGAAGGACAGTGTACTGGCGTATGGGTTAGGGTTAGGGTTAGGGTTAGGGTTAGGGCTAGGGTTAGTGGGCTTTTTATGCCCAACTGGCACATCCCAGAAGTCTCAGTCAAAACCTGGTCAAGTGGCCATGCAATTGGTGGAATGGCTCCAAAAATTTGCATGGTCCACTCCCATGGCCAGCCCATCATTGCGCACTGTGCAGGTGTAAAAAAAATAAAAATAAAAATGATTTGAAGTCCCTTGGGCGGCGGCCCGCCTCCCGGAAATTATTAGGACCCATGGGTTTGAGATTGAGCAGGCGGGTTAAGGTGGGGAAGCTACGCATGCGTAGTGACGACGAAGGAGGCAGTCAGGCGTTAACGGCCGGCCGCGAGCTCGGCCTGTGTTGAGGTGAGCCCGGGTGTTTTCCCTGCCGCCACCGCCGCCGCGCCCCCTGCCATCGCTGCCGCCCCGCCTCACCCCCGCTGCCGCTGCGACCCCCACCATCGCCCCCGCTCCGCCGCCGCCGCCGTGACCCCCCGCCATCGCCCCCGCCCCGCCATCGCTGCCGCCACCGCGACCCCCCCGCCATTGCCCCTGCTCCACCATCGCCGCCGCCGCTGCTGCCGCCGCCGCAAACCCCCCCCCCCGCAAGCGGGCTAGGGAAAAATTATCAAAGATTTACTGGTCCACGGTGATAAAAAGGTTGTGGAGCACTGGCATAGGGGATAGTGGGCTCTGCGAAGCACCTCTCTGGGTGCCTCTGACACACTAAGAAGGGAAGTGTACTGGTGTACAGGTTATGCTTAGGGTTGGGGTTAGGGTAAGGGCTAGACTTAGGGTTAGGCTTAGGGTTAGGGTGCGTTAGTGGGCTGCACCTCTGGGTGCCTCTGACCCACTAAGAAGGACAGTGTACTGGCGTATGGGTTAGGGTTAGGGGGCTTTTTATGCCCTCTGGCACATCCAGAAGTCTCAGTCAAAACCTGGCCATGCGATTGGTGGAATGGCTCCAAAAATTTGCATGGTCCCATCCCATGGCCAGCCCATCGTTGCGCATGCGCAGGTGTAAAAAAATAAAAATAAAATAAAATAAAATAAAATCAATTGAGATGTTTTATTGCAAGAAAACCCCACTGCTGCTACTATAAAAATTCAGGCATTTAAAATACCTTATTTTCACATGTTTCTGTTGTGCTTTAGTGGGCTTTTGGAGCACGATTTAAAAATAAATATTGCGGTCGCCATTTTGGATCCCACCCACCCACGGCATGGCATAGAGACAGTCCAGGAAAGGAGGGGGGGAGGCCAGGGACTCCCCCCCCCCAGAAAACACCCCTCTGATAGGTGCCCTCACTCAGGCAGGCATATTTTCATCTGCCTTTTTGGCCCGGAATCGGGTTTTTTTTTTTTTTTTTACTTTTAAAAACTTTTTTTCTGTACTGCTTGTTGGCAATGGCATCGCGCGAGTCCGCGATGCCATGAACAACAATGACAAACCCAACTAAATTTGTCTTTTATCGGGTCGGGTTCGAGCTGGAGCGGAGTAATTCTCGTTACCGTTCTCGTTACGTAACGATAACGGGAGCCGAAAACGGAAACGAGAATTTCGCCGCTCCGTGCCCATGTCTAATTGGCCTTTAAGAATCCCATCTTATGACAGCTAAATTTACTAGGCGATCCTTCATGAGCATTTTTTTTAATATGCTTATATTTTAAAGACTCAACACTAAACAATATAAACTGATCTATATAACCCTGGAGATGACTGAAACATTTGCTATGAAACTAAAATGGCATATTGACTATCTTTGATATCTGATGTAACATTGACCCTCTCTGATATCTGGGTTTTTTGGCCCTGAGAAACAGAGCCTCTATACTTCTGCATAGACAGGATACGGCAACTTCAGAGGGCAACGTTGTATTCCCTGTAGGAGCTTTTCCACTGTAGCATATCATAGCTCTTCTTTGTTAGCTTTCCACTTGTAGACATAAGCATAGACAGGAATACTTAGAATTCACAAAACACTTAGGGTTGAATAGATTGAATAGATAAGCATTAACTGTATACCCAAAGGCACACATACATATGACAGAACACACAAGAAAGATGCATAACATGTAAGTAAAGCAGTTAGGAGATAAGTTAACAATCATAAATAATACTACCAAAATAAACAGTTACAGTTAAGTTACATTTCAGTTTTTCATTCAATAAATAAGGAAACTTAGGAAACCTTGAAGGATGTATACCTTGAAGGATAACACAGGCAAGTCATCGTATAGAAGAACCAAAAGTAGGAATTATTAAACTGTGAAGCACTGTCCCAATCTTGAAGGACTACAATATTATCATTTCATTTATAGCCACCTTTTGCCCCATAGGAACCTAAGGAGGCTCTACATCAATTAAAATACCAGAATAAATACAATTGAAAATACAATTGGCTGTAAAGTTTAAAACCATTAAGCCAATAACAATATTGAAAACTAACATTTCAAAACACTCAGAAACATAACCATCTCAATTCATTAGGCAAAAATAAAATTCCCAAGAATGCCACGGAATGATATTTGCCTAAAGCAATCACAAAGACTCCCTACAAAGCATCCTGGCAGAAGGACAGTGGGGTGGGGCAACCTGTCTTCCTAAGAAGTAGTACATTCTACAGGTCAGATGCAGCTACTGGGGGAAGAAACCCTCACCTGAGTTGTACCCAAATGTCAAAACAATGTCTGGTATAAACAGGAGTAAACAGCAGATTGGAGGAGTTGCATGGCTGGAAATGTTGAGTTAACACTCCCCATTATTGGCCATTGAGTTACTATTCCTTTTCTACTTTTTGTCCATGTTGACCTTCCAGTTGTAACAATGCCTTAACTTACTTCAGCTTAAACTGTCCCTTCAACTAAAAGTCTGGACTGAACTGTTGTTTGTATCTAAAAAAAAATTCTCAGAAGATAGACTCATACTCCAAGCCTATAATAAGTAGAAGGAATGCAGTAAGTCACTGAGTCAGACAATCCATAAGGCTCATGTGAAATTTGGTTCCAACGTTTTCTTCCTTAAATCTTTAACACTTCAGCCAGAAAGGTGCTTTTAGATTTTTCAATTAGCTACAATTGAGCATGTCATTTAGAAAGAAACATTGAGAAAGAATCATTCAGAAAGTACCAAATGAGGGCTGTAGTTGAATGTTAAGACAAAGATCGTGACTACAGAAAAGCTACATAACATTACCATTAACAATAAAGAAATAGAAATAGTTAAAGAGATCTTGTAGACCTTGGATCTATCATCAGTCAGAAGATGACTGAGACTAGGAAGGGCAGAATATAAAAGAATTAGAAAATACAATCAAGTACTGTATAAGGATATGTCACTGGAGACCAAGACCATGACCATCCATACACTTTTATTTCTTCTTACCATGTATGGGTGTGCAAGCTGGAATCTGAAGGAAGCTGACAGGAAAAACTTACTTGTTTGGAATGTGCTGGAAGAGAGCTTTGTGGATACATTGGCTTGCCAGGAAGATGAACAAGTGGGTCCTAGATCTAATCAAGCCTGAACTTTCTCTGGACATAAAAATGTCGAGACTGTCCTCAACAGGCCTTGTAAGCCCCTACAAATGAAAGCTTGTGGCTTCTTTTAGTGCAGAATCAATCATCTATTTGGGTCTTCTTCTCATTCTGCCTTCAACCTTTCCCAGAATTATTATCTTTCCCAGGGAATCCTGTCTTCTCATGATGTTCCGTATGTATGTATGTACCGTGGTACCTTGTCTAAAGGAATTAATTTGTTCCAAATGAAATTCTGTTAAGCAAATTTTCCCATAGGAATGCATTGAAAACAGAGTAGTCCCTAATCGTGAGCATTTTTATGCTGTACGGATTCACCCCATAGGTGATTATATTAAGCAAATTTCCCCTATCTCCGGAATTTTTTATGTTCTACAGATTTTATGTTATACAAACTTTGTTATACGAGGGTATGTATGTATGTATGTATGTATGTATGTATGAAGAAAAAATGGCAAGAAATAAAATAATTAATAAGATATTAATTAAATTTGCTAATATTGATATAGATGTTATTAATATATTTAGCAGCAAGAAGAAGAAGAAGAAGAAGAAGAAGAAGAAGAAGAACAACAACAACAACAACAACAACAACAACAACACTTTGGGCACATTGTGAGAAGACAGGATTCTCTGGAAAAGATAATCATTCTGGGCAAGGTTGAAGGCAGTAGGAGAAGCCCATACAGGAGATGGAAATTGGGCAGCTTCTTTTAAGTTTTTCATGTATATGTGAAATAGTACAGAGAATTCCACATTCCATC
>JAHTLZ010000129.1:71614554-71635001 GCA_023846285.1 Phrynocephalus versicolor | reverse complement strand
TATCAAAGCACAATATCTCACATTCAGAAACTGGAGGTTTTTGAACAATTCAATTTTACATGTTTTATAATGAAGTGCAAATACATCCACTCTTCCTCAAAGACATAGATACTGTAATGAATCACAGAGAATTGTAAATGATTCTGTCCACCAGCGGTGTGGACACATTTTAGTAAACTGACTCTTCATCTCTCCTGTAAAGCTGCATTCCAGAGTGTTGGAGGACCCTGGGGCAGATTTGGAAACACATGAAGGGAACTGTGCGTACAGAAGAGGAAGTGGATGGAACCCACAGAATCCCAGAGTAAGCCCTGTATCTTAAGACTCTCAAGAAAAAAGAACCTTGAGGGAAAAAAAAGATATTAGAAACATTAAAAAACAAAACATATATTCCCATTGTGCTCTCTAACATTAGGCAGATACTCTATTTTTAAATTTTCTTGTAGAAATCTCCTGATATCCTTCACAAGATATTAAACATCTGTCTAGCTGTCCAATAGTGTTCATAAATCTACTTGCACATATTCATCTTGTATATGTTCAGATTAACAAAACTTGGAGCGTATATACAATTTATGCTTTAAGGAGAAAAAAAATTCTTAAAACTGGTAGTCTAGTTTTGGTTGGCTGGCTGGAAAGCTCAGTGGTTTAGGTATCTGGCTATGGAACCAGATATTGGGAGTTCACTTTCCCTCTGTGCATCCCAGGAGAAGAGCCAGCCTGTGTGGCCTTGGGAAAGCTGCACAGTCCAAGGATGCCCCAAGAAGAAAGGAATGTTAAACTCTTTCTAAGTACTCTTTATCAAGAAAACCCTGAAAGAGGTTGCAATAAGTCAGGCTTGACCTGACAGCACATCATCGTCATCATCATCATCATCATCATCATCATCATCATCATCATCATTGCTTGATGGGGAGAAAACTGGAATGTAGAAAAGCAGAAAAATGATCAAGGGAAAAGAGGCCCAAAGCCATAGTTACTGAATATGTCACAGTTCCACGAAATGGAGGTAAGAAAGGGAAATACACGGTACTTGCTAAGAATCCTTTTTTAAGGTTTTTAGTTCTAAATGAGCACCACTCCAAAATGTGAAATGGGGTTTTGAGTATCAGAGATACTAATCTGTTTATCAGTGTGTTGTTATACTTGTATACTCAGATGAAAATCATTGAGCTCAACAGGGCACATTCCTAGGTAACGGAATAACATGATTGCAGCCTAAGTTACTTTTTAAAATCTTGCGTGGTGTAAAATAAGTGGCATGTTCTTGCAACACTGCTCTCTAATGGATGGAAAAGCTAAATCATGTCAAATGTGCTGAGGATGTGCTATTGATCCAGGTCTACTGATAGCTCTTTGGTCAACCTGGAGTACACTTTACTCTTCTATTTTCCCATGATTGCTGCATATTCAAGGAAATATGACAACCATATGACACTCCAACCACATGGAATGGCTCATCTGAAAGCACATTACTGTAGAAAATTTTAAGTCAGATTTAAAAGATATTCATTGGCCAACACCCTTTTGTGTAGCTAAGCAAATGGCATAATGCTTGGAAGCAAATTACCTCAAATTAAGAAATCAGCAGAGATATTATCAGTTGCATGAGGCGTCATATAACTCAGCAAAGGTAAAGGTAAACGTTTTCCACTGACAATTAAGTCTATTCATTTCTGACTCGAGGGGCCGGTGCTCATCTCCATTTGTGAGCCAAAGAGCCAGCATTTCTCCATTGACATATTTCTGTATTCATGTGGAAGGCACAACTAAACTCACAAGTGCACAGAATGCCCTTACTTTCCCACGGAAGTAGTGCCTATATATCTACTTGCATTTTTACATGCTTTAAAACTTCTAGGTTGGCAGGGGTACACCCCATTCAAACAGCCAACATTTTGATTGACAAGCCCAGTAGCCCTTGCTACAGTAGTGTAATTAGATGGCAGAGGCCCTATAGATCATCTAGTCCAGCACATGTCAAGGGGGAACCGTGCAGAACTGAACTCCTGGCCTCTGCCTCTTTAGCCAAATACCTAAGCCACTAAACTCTCTAAGGCTGCTCACCTCCACTCACCTCCGCCTGCTGTCACAGCAGCCCGTTAGGAATTACAGTCTGTTAAAGGGGTGGGGGACAACATAACAAACAGAAGGAGGAGGAGAGCCAGGCATTCACTGCTTTACAATCTGCATGGGATTTTTTTTTTTAACTCCGGAGACCAGGTACTTGTAAAGGGGCACGCTTAAGTGGGTGTGGTCATACTTTTTTTAAAAAAAAGTCCACTGCTGGTGGGAAAACAATTTTATGCTCCAGATCTGCAAGTGTTTTGCAGCGGATTTTAGGGGTCGTGTAAAAGGGCTATAAGAGTCCTATATTCTATGATAAGGTGTTATGAGTGGCATCTTCACAAAGTCTGCTTTAGTCTTCGTAATTTTTTGTCAAGGTTGCAAACTTTTCAGAGACAGGTTACTTAGTTCTGTATTTTCATCCCGGGTTTGAAGGAATGTTAGTTCTATATTTTTTATCCTTGGTTTGATGGAATGATTTATTATTTTGTTATTGATAAATTACATGGTTTACTATTACTTATACATAATTTGTTATTAAGATTTGAGAGGCACCTGATATAGTGTAGTATAAGAAGTTTATTCTGGCATACACTTTTATAGGTCTCTGCTTTCCCTTATGCCTAAGGTAAATAAAAATAAAAATTAAAAAATAGATCTTTTAGTTTACACAAGAACTTATGAACACCCTTCACTGACTGAAATAAAGGTCCATTTATTTCAGCATAACATTCAGAATCTCTGAACTGCAACTTTGTATATTTTGACTGGTTCAATATGATTCATAATTTGTGGATAATAATTTAGAGATTTGAAGTTTGTATATTTTGGCTAGTTGATTGTGATTAGTGATTTGTAGAGACATTAATGTAACATTTCCAATTTTTCTTTAGCAAACCTGTTGCTGTTGCATTTGCTGTGAAGGGGACACAATAAAGAATTCCTGCATTTCCAAAGTAATAATATTTGTTATAATTGTTTGCAATTTAGCATTTTGCACTTCTGCATCCACAGTCTCTTTTGGCAATTTAGCATCCATAAGAAAATGTTTTTCAGTTTCCGCTTCCTTAATCCGCTTCCCCAAATAACTTCAGTCTGAAAATGGCCATGGAATCCTTCCAGGAGATAGAGCAGTGCAATCTGCTGCTCCTGCCACTCTTGTTTATTTTATTTATTCATTTATATACTGCCCATCTGTAAGCAAGGCCACCGCAGGGGAGTTATTTGCTGATTATTTTAGAAATTTGATTTTCGGTTCTGAAAACACTTTCTGGCGTTTTCAGAATTCTACCCAGCCCAGCAAGGTCAGGGGATTGGAGAGAGCTTTGTGGGTCCTGCTCTTAAGAACATAAGAAAAGCCATGCTGGATCAGGCCAAAGGCCCATCTAGTCCAGCTTCCTGTATCTCACAGTGGCACCACCAGATGCGTCTGGGAGCAGACAAAACTAGATATCTGTCTCCTGGTACCACTCCCCTGCATCTGGTCCTTGAGGTACCTCCGTTTTAAGCTTGGCGATAATACATCTCCCTCATGGTTTGTAACCTGTGATGGACTTTTCCTCCAGGAATCTGTCCAATCCCCTTTTGAAGGCATCCAGGCCAGATGTCATCACCACATCCTGTGGCAGGGAGTTCCACAGACTAACAACGTGCTGGGTGAAAAAATATTTTCTTTTGTATGTTCTTATTCTCCCAGCCCTCAATTTGAAGGGATGTCCCCTAGTTCTGGTATTTTGTGAGATGGAGAAGAGTATCCCTCTGTCAACTTTACCATGCCCTGCATTGTTTTGTACGTCTCAGTCATATCCCCCCTCAGGCACCTTTTTTCAAGACTAAAGAGCCCCAAATGTTTCTTGAATCCATCATGCTATTTGGAGCAAGTCAGGAAGTGTCCTCCTTTGTGAGCTTTTGTTGCTGCACAAGCAAGCTCCAAAAGCACAGCACAGCAAGTGGAAATATCTTCCTTACGAACATTTCACAACCCATATACTCTATACAGGGCCTGAGTTAACGCCCCACATCTCAGCTGTAACGTAGGTAGCGCTGCCTTTGAGCCTAAACAGGAACGTCTGCAAATCTGCCCAGCTTTGTGTTGTGATATTACTCACCTGGTTAACCTGCTTTACTCTAATATTTGCTTCCTAATTCAAACTCTCCACCCATTTTCACAATCAGGAGGACCAGAAATAGATCAAAGCCCTTCCCTCTATCATGCTTATAGTATTTCAAAAGGGCTTCAAGTTGGGTCTCATCTTCTAGCCTCTGATTTCTGAACTAGCAACTCCATTCTTCTCTCACTGCTGACTGGCCTCCCTCCCCTCATCCCCAAAGTTTGTCACCCTTTATTTTCTTTCTTCCCCATCTCTCCCTTTCACCAGGCCCTCCCTTCCCTTGCCACTATGTATCCTTCCTTCCTTCTTTCTTTCCTTCCTTCCTTCTTCTGCAATACCTCTTCTGATCGTCCAGGCTAGTCCAAACTTCGGCCCTCCAGATGTTTTGGACCACAACTCCCACAGTCCTTTGTCATTGGCAATCTAAGCTTAGAATTCTGGAAGTTGTGGTCCAAAACACCAGGGGGGGGGCGAAGTTAGGCGTCTGTCAGGGGCGATTCAGCTGTGGATTTCCTGTGTCGGTCCTGGTTTTGACTTGATGACCCCTGAGGATACCGTCCAGTTTTGCAATTCCAGGACCCTGCCCTTCTCGGCAGCCTGCACGTTTCCTGTGGCAGCCAGCACCTCAGCACCGCTTTGCACAGCGCGCAGGCAGGCAGGCAGGCAGGCAGGCAGGCAGGCAGGCAGGCAGGCAAGGATGAAGGAGGAGAATCTCAAGCCCGGGAGGTGATGGTGGGGCAATCGGAGGGCGCTCTCGTCTTGGCGGCGTTTTCTCCCCTGCCTCAGGTGGCAGGAGAGTTTAAGCTACCACGGGACACGTGAGTTTGTTCTTCCGTCCTTAGGACCGGGATTTATAGTTTGTTTCACACCTGGCTCGACGGCCATGCCTTGGTCCCGGGCTGCTTCGCCTAGCCATTCGCTGGGATCCTTTCTCAGACGGATTCGCTGACACCGTCCGCTCTCTCTAGATGCGAATCTGGATCTGCTCATCCCGCTCCTGATTATGAAAGGCTTCCCGTCCGTCGGGTCCCTGGTCTCCGCCAGTCCGCGGCGCCCCTAATCGATGGGGAGTGGACCGACGCTGGCGGTGGCGAGATGAGGGGCTGGTCCCGGTAACCGCGTGCGCGCCGTCCAGCCGCCTCTCGTCCTATCACAAACCGGCAAGGTCCCCGAGGCGCTCGCCGGCGCTTCTCTTAATCCGCCGCCGGAGACGCGAGCGGCGCGTGCCCCCCCCCCAGTCCCTGGTCCGGCGTGACGCGAGTGGCGCGGGCCGCCTCCGGCAACTCGCCCCCTTCCCCCCCCTCTCGCGCGCGCGTTCCTCAGGAGTCAGTCAGCGCCCCTGCGGGGACTTCTTCCCGTCGACGTCCGGGCGAGTCTGTGCAGGTCCCTGGGAGCGGGTCCTGGGGCGCGCTAGGACCCAGGCGGAGCGAGAGCCGCGAAAGAGAGAGAGATTGAGAGAGAGAGAGAGAGAGAGAGAGAGAATCTCCCTCGCGAGTGAGTCAGTCAGTCCGCGTCTGTCCGAGTCCGCGCAGGCACCTCCGGCGGAGTTGAGGGGAGAGCGCCGTGAATGAGGCTGCGGCGCGCGCGGGAAGTGGATGGCTCGCGTGCGCTGGGAAAGCGGCCACGGAGCACGGCGCTCGAGGACTCCCCGCGGGCTGGGCGACGGCGCCTATAGCGGCACCGGCAGCAGGAACTCCTGACCTAGGCGTCTCTCTCTCCACCTGCCCGCGGCCACAGCGCTGAGGTGAGGGAGCCGAGCTCGGGCCACTGCACGAAGCAGGGACGCAGGGCGGGAGGGAGCGCGCGCGCGGGGGGCGCGGGAGAAGAGGGATGGGCGAAGAGAGAAGTTTGAGTGCCAAGCGCGGTGCAGCCGTGCCCTGGCATGGAGCTCCACGCTGCAGCATTTCCCTCAGTATGGTTCGCTTCTCTAGGCACCAGGGCAAACTCCTGAACCCGTGGCTCCCTCGGGAGCCTGGAAAACTGCACCGGCCACCTTATTGTCGTGAGAGCCCTTGGCTGTGGTAGCAGAAAGTCCAGTCTGAGTGGCACCCTCTGAGAAACAGACGTCTCGAGCGGGCATTTTCCTCACCCCGTTGGTCCCTTTCCCCCTAACCCACGTTTTTTATCCAGCCTTATGAAACTGCACGCGCCAAAGGGCTGGGTGGCATTCAGGTGTGAATCGAGACAAGAGTTGGGGCTTCCCCGCCGCACCCGTTTGTGATCTCAAAGCCACCAAATCTCAGCAGAGTTGGGTTTTTGCAGTCACTGAGCCGCCCTCCCTCCCCATCCCAAAATCTGCGAACTCCCCACGATCTGCCTAGCAGGGATGGAAACTGATGGTGCTCCTTGATTTATGTGAGGTGATAAACCTCTGGTTTTTGAAGGGGGACGCCAAATAGGAGGAGGGAGGGAGGAGGGCTGGAAAGCTCAGAGGAGATAAGGGTTGCCTTGTATTTGTAAGTTGCTGAGAGTTTGTGGAGTTGCTGCTTCTTCCACTTAACTTGCCACCCTTCCCTGTCTGCTCAGAAACTTGTGAGGAGAAATCAGAGTCTAAGGAGTGTGTTTGCTTGTCAAGCTGGTTCTTCCAAATTGTTGCAACTTAGGCATCGGTGTGTATTAGCTTAGAAGCTTTTCTGGATAAACTAGAGCTCTGTGTGGGCCTGCTGATGCCCACTGGGATCCATTATGATATCTCACAGATTCGTCTGAACAGGAACATAAGTCAACTTTGCACTGAGAGCTTCTTTTCCAGACTTATTACTCACAGCTTCACTTTCACTTATGACTTATCACTTGGTTCCATTGACATCTTCAGTGTAGGTTTCTTTGAGCAACAATTGTGTCATTAAATAACACATGTGATGCTAGTTTTCTGTACAGAACTGTGCCGTGTTATCAAATGGGAAGCACATTGTTAATGGTCCATGAAACTACCATCTAAAAAGGAACTCAAGAAAACTCTTTATCTCCCTTCCATGACAAAAGGATGACAAGGAACAAGATCGGTTGGATGAGTTGCATGCTCAGGCAAAGAGGATCCTTAGTGTCGAGGGTCTGAATCATTGCATAGCAATTTCAGGAACATCTGGAGACATTGTTCAGCAATATAGTCACTTTCAAAGGAGTGTGTGGAATTGGGATAGTGATTATCCAACAACTAGAGAAATGCAGGGAACTCACCCTGAAGGGACAGAATCAGCTTCATAGTGGAAGTCCTGATGTCTAACTATTATTGCTCATTACTTTCATCAAGCATTAGGTCAGCAGGGAGCTAGCAGCTTTGCTTAGAAGCATATTTGCTCTTCTTCTGGGTGAGTTGTTTTCCTTTCCTTTCCTTTTTTTTTAAAGTTCTGAGTGCAACAGGATTTGATTTTTTTTCTTTAAAAATTGAAGATGACTGCAAGTGACAGTCTTAATTTAAAATAAACCAAATGGCTTTAATCTACTAGTCAGAAAACCATTTACTGCAAGGAAAATGCTTGTAAGGGATAAATTAGGCAAGTAAACACATTAAGTCTCTGGTTGTGTGCTTAATGGCATAAACCTGCCTGATGATCATGCATGCTACACATTAATATTCTTTTCAGTGAGTTACATGGATTCCAAGGGAAGCCAGGTTTGTTTTAAGAGTCAGATACAGAGTTGTGTTAGTTCTGTGTGTTTTCATTCATAGTTACACAGGGAAATCATGTTGCAATTGTTTACAAGGAAATTGCTTTATTTTTACTTTATTTACATATTTGCCCAAATGTCATCAAACAGGGCACTCATGGGAATAATTCTAAATAGATTTTGTCATATGAAGTTCTTGTAATGTTGGGAGGGTGCCTCTGTCTCAGACATTGCTGAAAGATTGCTGTAAGAGATGTCACTATCCATCATGCCATTTAAAGCAATGGTGACCTCTGCTGGCAATTTGCATCAAACAAATACAGGATATAGCCTAATCTGATAAACCTGAATTGTTCCTCATTGATGTAATAGCCTTCTTTAAAGCAGCTTAAAAAAACCCAAGCAAACCTTCAGAGAAATAAGCTGTATTTGTGATAATACAGTTTGCTTCAGAGTGCACAGACACAGGATTAGACTGGAAAAAAGCCAGTTCTGTGTTTTACTTTTGTATTGAGCTGTGAGGGAGATTATGTACAGATCTGATATTTCTATTTTACTGTGTCTGCCAAAAACTTGTGTAATTTTTGTCATCTGAGGAGGAGTAATTTTAATAATAAATCAAGATTTCAGAGGGAAAATTGTTCCACATGAAGATCTGGCATTTCAGATGGAAATAGTTGTCTTTGTTATAGGTTGAACATTAAACAATTTGTGGTCTGGTTTTAATTCACCTATAGAAATGGAAAAGGTTCTGGTTTGTGTGCATTTTCTCTTCTTGGCTTTTGTACAACTATATAGAGACAAAAGAGATAGGTATACAATAGTCACAGGTAGATAAAAGAGAACTAATCTACTCCTGTACTTGCATGCAGCTGTTTTAAAGTCAATAATGTTTTCCCAATCATTTGCTTTTGTCCTGCTGATCAAGTGGAACTTGAGTGGGAAAAGTAGACCACCCATAAGATTCTAAGTTGTGGCCCATGGAAATGATAGATAGGCAATGGGCAAAAATGTTAACCATAGCAATGAACTTGAGAACATTTAGGAGAGCAGTATGCATGTAAATAACTAAAAACTATATATCAAAATTAAGTTTTGTCTGCCACAATAACAATTCACTCTTGGCTAAGAATGTGAAATCTGGATTTGATAAAAATGGCTGTGCTTAGAACATAAGTTTCTGAGTAATGAAAAACTGCCAAATAGTCCTTTGAAAAATATTTTTCTAAAGCTATATTCAAATGCTAGATTTTTTAGTTATGCGGAAGTTAAAATGTGTTGTTAAATTGGAAGCAAAAGATTGAAGAGTAGACACATGTAAAGTATGTAAGGAAATGTATGAAAAGTATGTTTCAACCATTTATTGCTTTTTTAAAAAACCCAGCATTCTCTGAGTTGACTACTGCTATTACTATGCTTGTTCTTTAAATCATATAGACTAGCAGGGTCAACACACAACATCCAATCCCTCTGAGGTGAAAAGTTTCAGGTGTGATGAAGAATCATGATTATTAGATAAAAACATACCACAGAGAGAACATGTGACATGCTCCTGGAAAGCTCTTTTGCAAGCAGAGAAAGGATGTATAAAGTTTCTGGTTACAGCTTTGAACAAATCACAAAGCTCAATATGTCCACATGCAGGATAATGTGGTTTATTCTTATCATAGTTTGAACTAACCAGGATCAGAGTGTAGTTTCATTTCCCCTTTTTTAATATAAAAAAACTACTTGGTTAGAACAAGCTCTTGTTTCTTGTATTTGTTTGTAATTAAAAAAAACCCCTGGAGTTTCTTTGAAAGAGTGAGTAGAAATGTTACATCCTCCCATCCTCATATGAAAGGAAGGGACACAGAAATCTTAAACTTGCTGCAGTATGTTTTCATTACAGTGAACCTCAATTCTTCATTGTATTTGCATGTAAAGAATAACTACAAATGTCCACCCAACAAGCCAATTCAGGCCACTGCCTGAATGAGCCTATTCAGACCGGGGTGATGTGAAATCAAAGTGAATTATAAATTGGAGGCCTTGCTATTAAAACTTTTCTCAGACTGACAAAGCTGCTTGGATGAGTAGCAAAATGTTTCAATCTCGCAAGAAAAGAAGTCCAGTTGACATGACTCAACTTCCAGATAAACTCACCTGGATGACTGAGAATCTTCACAGACAGCTAGAATGAAAGTTATGCCTAGCAACCAGAAAGCTTAACTGTGGTATTATAAGTGGGGTGACCTACTTAGGTGTGGACTATAACAACAACTTTACACTGAAGTTATGATAAATGCCTTTATTATAGTTGTTAAATCACATTAAAATTCAGTTTAGCAGTTCTTTGAGACAAATTAAAGCACTTTTTTCACATTGGAAGCTTAGTGTCATTCAGTACTTATACAAGATCCTTATACAGTGTAAGCTTACTCATAGGAGACAGAAAATATCAGATCCTCATATACAGTTTCATATTTAAGGAAGGTAGTACTGTTATTTAGGTCACTTGTTTCCAACTTGGTGCTAAGATGTTGTGTTGGACTTCAACTCCAAGACCCACCAGCCCCAAGGCAGTATATAGTTGTTCAGTCGTTAAGTCATGTCCAACTCTTTGTGACCCCATGGACCAGAGCACACCAGGCCCTCCTGTCTTCTACTGCCTCCCAGAGTTTGGTCAAATCCATGTTGGTTGCATCGATGACACCATCCAACCCTCTAATTCTCTGCCATCCCCTTTTCCTTTTGCCTTCAATCTTTCCCAACATCAGGGACTTTTCCAAGGACTCCTCTCTACTCATGAGGTGGCCAAAATACTGGAGCCTCAGCTTGAAAATCTGTCCTTCTAGTGATCATTGCTCCTGATATACTGGAAGACACAAGTTTGAAGAAGATAAATATCTGCATTATAGGTTCTATAAACTGATTAAGTTCTGGTTATCTGGTTTAGACACCAAGATTCATTTAGAAACAGATATCCATCCAATTTTGCCTCATTTATATTTATTTGTATACTCATTTTTTCATTTATATTATGTTTTTTCTAATCTTCATGAAGATTTGTAAAAAAAAAGGAATACTAGCAACAAAATAACAATGAGTAGTAAAATGAATTCTAAAAGGAATTTTGTGTCACTTTATTTCAGGCAAAAACATGTGGCACCTTAAAGATTAACTTTCATATTTTAATGTAACATTTTGTGGACACATCCACTTCTTCAGACATATAGCAGCAGTCACTTTAAAGACCCCCTTGGCTAAATGCAGAGCTGAAAGCAGTCATGTAAGCCACCTACTCCATTCCAGCTGCAGAAAACATCATATCACATTACCAAAAGATGCTGTCTCACAATAAATACAAAAATGGGTACACAAGAATGAGCTTCCTGGAAGTGACCACTTACTTTACTGCATCTGAGCAATGGGATACTGGCCTAAAGTTTTCATTATACCATGAAGTTTTGTGAACTGTACTACCCACTTCATCAAATACACATAGTCTTATGCAGAATGATTTGCATATACAGCATATTGTACCTGAGGTTGAGAGCAGATTGTACAGTACTCCAATAAAGCTCTAGGCAATATAGAGAGAGAAGGCATAGACAGTGACAATTGCATTATTAGCACTGACAATTCACAAAATATTTGTTAATAACACAAATTATCCTGAGACTAGGTAAGACAATCAATGCACATAACGTGACTTTAAAATGCTATCCCAATTTAGAATTCTGGTGATCAGCTGGAGCTTTAAGTTGAATGGTATCTCAGCAGCTTATGATATAGCAACTTTCAGGTGTAGTACTTTCTATCAAGAAGGTCAAAACCAGCACCTTGAATTGAGACAAACTGACAGCTAGCTAAGCTGGTACAGAGTTGGTTTAGTATACTGTACTGTGTACTTTGATCAGTTGACTTCTGTCACAAATTTGATAACTGCATTTATAGCCAATGGATTCATTCAAACTGTCTTTAAGGGAAGGACCACGTAAACACTTTACATTAATATAATCAAGGAATAAAAGAAGAATTAAAAAATAGGTCTGGGTGATTTTTAAGATGACCTGGTAGAAATTGCTCTAAACAAACTGTGCCAACTGTTACCTACTGCAAGGTAAAGGAGAATCCCAGCTCACACTCTGCATTTGTTTGTTCTATCTTCCATTTTTAAAATTTCTTTCTTTCTTTCTTTCTTTCTTTCTTTCTTTCTTTCTTTCTTTCTTTCTTTCTTTCTTTCTTTCTTTCTTTCTTTCTGTGGGTTTCTTTTGGAACTTCTGGTGGAAAGTATTAGTACTTCTTCCAAAAGATTTGGAAATTGTTCCAAATGTTTTAGGGAAAACTGTGTGAGTTACTGTCCAGTTTTTATGCCTTCTGGACCAAAATAGTTGTGTAGAAACCTTTTGCAGTGGCAATATTCCTTTTCCTTTAATGAATACAGGTTGGCACTGCATTCTTCTTAATACATAAAGGATGTGGCAGGAGGGACTAGAATTAAGAATGTCAGTCCCCACTGGAGAGACACTAGAAACAATATACAAGTGGACCCTTGTATAACAAACAGCTTGTATAACATAAAATCTGTACAACATAAAAAATTCTGGAGATAGGGGAAATTTGCTTAACATAGTCGCGTATGGGAAAAATCCGTACAACACAAAATGGGATTACTCCATTTTCAATGCATTCCTATGGGAAGTTGTATAAAGGAAAATTTGCTTAACATAATTTTGTTTGGAATGAATTAATTCCTTTATACAAGGTACTACTGTAGGTCAAATATTGGAGTTCTCTTTTCTGCATACTCAAGAAGTTTATCTAAGAAATTAACACATGGAACTCATCAGCAGAATGTTATCACTGTATGGGTAAATCATTTGTTTATATTTCTCACACTGATCAGAACTCCATTATTCTCAATCTCTGTCTTCCATCTACTGCAATTATGGTTCTGCTGTGGGTGTTCACTTTATATAGCTTGGTGTCCAGTTCTTGAAATTTTAACAACTCCAAAGGATCTGTTCTATTACTAGACCATTTATCTACAGTGTTTATTCACGTGGAAGAATGGCAAGCAATTATTCTTTTTTGTTACTGTTTCTGGCAGCTTTATTTTTTGTGTTTTGTATTTGCCAACTATTCAATTGGCTTATGTTACATTGTCTTAAATAGCAACAATAGCATATTCATAAAAACTTCCATGAAGCCACAATTTCATTGCAACGAAGCCCTTAGGTGTATGCAGATACATGGCTGCTACACAGAACAAATGTTTTTGGTGTGCTCCAAAGTAGTGAAGCATGAAGTGAGATGTGTAAGGTGGAGATAGTAGAGGCAGGGGCTGTCTCAATCAGCATGATTCAAATATGTGGTTGTAATTTAGTTATCTTTATTCGCTGCCATCAGCCTTTGAGTCTGCAGGGAGCTACTATCTCTGATGACATATATGCACATGAATTTGTGCAGTTTTTATTGTGAATGTTTGTATGCTTATATATCAAAATGGTTGCATTTCTTTACATCTTTCTATCTTTGAAGAAAACATTATTACTTCCATTTTAGAAGTTTTTGCCACCATCCTGTTGAATATTTCCATCTGCACAACAGAAGTGGTACCACCACCTGTGCAAATTGCCATTAATTAAACAATTCCTTTTTGGATTACAGGGTCTGCAGTTTGTATCGTACACATTAATACAAAGTTACCCGTGCACGGAAAAGGGAAAAGTTGCCACAGTAGTGACATTACTCCCATTGTACAGACAGAGCCATGTGAGAGAATACTGGCCATGCATGTTTTTCGGCTCCCAAATGCATCACAAACCTTGGAAGTGTAAAATTTCAGAGACAAGATTTGCTTCATCCTGTCACCAGTCTTGAGACGTAATTAAAAAGGGGAATGTTAACCCAGCTAATTTATTAAGCAGCCCACCATGTTCACAACATATCACATCAGTGATTGCTGCTAGTGCCATTGATACGCTAGTAAGAAAACCTACTTTAAAAATGTAACCTGTTTCATAGCTCCGTGTGTAGATATGTTTTTCTTACATTATGTTGCTACATTCATTTTTGGCTCATTGAAATCAGTGGTGCCTACTTGAAAGTACCCATGTGTGGGATGAAGCTTAATTGTTTAAGTGTTCTGTCTTTTTCTCCCCCTACTTCCTCATGAAATACTCAGTGATTATATTGTGTCCATGCTTGGAATCAGACTAACTGAACCATATT
Organism: Phrynocephalus versicolor; assembly: GCA_023846285.1. Classification (NCBI taxonomy): domain Eukaryota; kingdom Metazoa; phylum Chordata; class Lepidosauria; order Squamata; family Agamidae; genus Phrynocephalus; species Phrynocephalus versicolor. The sequence continues at coordinate 71,620,992 of JAHTLZ010000129.1, read as the reverse complement.
TGAAGATAGGAAGAAGCTTTATGATTGAGTAAAATTGTCAACACAGACATGTATAATCTTGTCTTGCAAATTTCCATATCATATAAAGGTAAATATAAAATGCAATTAAAGTGTTTCCCTCTTCTCCAATTCCTATACACATTAATTTTCTTAGATACCAAAGGGTATTCCCCATACTTGTATGTAACTGAAAAGTTTACTCCAGCATGTAGAAGTACTTAATTCATTCATAAAATGATTACATTTCTAGATTGTGCAATTTAGAGGATTTGTAATTTGTGTTTAGAGTATTTTGAGATTAACAACAGAGAAGATTAATATCCTTTCCTCTGGAGTGTAAAGTGAAAGTCACAAAGTGCAACTAGACATGCTGGATGTAGGATATAATTATATCTTTATATTTATAACTTCTGCTGCTTATAAATGAGAAAACACATTACAATTAAGCAAAATCAAGAAGCGTTACTATGAAGAATGTAAAATGCATGGATGTTCAGTCTTCATGCTACCACAGCTTACTTCATGCTGTATAGTTTAGAAGTACCAGTGAATTATTTTAAAGTGGTTTTGAAAAATCTTTCATTTTCATAGAATTGTGCTGGATTGCAAAACTGAATTTTGGAACAGATTAATTGTTACTGTTTCTTAATAGAAGTATTAAGCCTTTCTCTTAAAGTTGCCAAGATATGTATTTAAAATGTGACATGTCAGGAAGTAATTACCACTTAATTTGAGGGGACTGTTTATTTTTACAAAGTTATAAAGAATGGGAGTGCAATATAAATGAGCCCCTCCAGCCTGTTAGGATTTTATCCAAGTGCAAAAGGAATCCCCCAAGTCATCACATCATATGCCAGTCATGCACACAGCTCCTGATCATGTGCTGGGTAAGTGCCCAACACTTGTCAGGCACCTCTTCAATTAGCCATGGCAACTTATGTGAGTCCTCTTACATGTGCGTAAAACTCCAACAGACTTTTTGGCCACTGTGTTTTAGCTTTAAGTCTCTCCTTTAGGACTTAAAATTACAAATATAATAAATTTAAAGGGAAGTAATATTAACCTCGCAGCTGCTATAGTAATTACAAGATTATGTCTTTTCGAGTTAATACCCTTTGATTTATGTTTCACATTGAGACATAAATAAGGTTTGTATTTGTGTGTGGTTAAACCAAAGTAGAATAGAAGGATGTGTTGGCTCGTAGCTTACTGGCTTACACAGAAACTTGTGGTTCCTGTGGGTGGCTTAAAATGTGGAGCAAAGCTGCATTCCCTATATACACAATATGTTACTTCTGTTCCTCGTAATAATAATAATAAAAAAATTAAAAACATACTGGAATCAGTGTGGCTACTTCAGAATGGTTGAAAGAAATATTAAACAGAACCACAACAATGTAGGACTGAAGGTGAGCTCATAGACCAGTTTTCATCAGAAGGTGTTTTCCAGATGTTTTGAACTACAATTCTCATTAGCCGTCACTAACATGGCTGATGGAAGCTGATATTCAAAACCTTTGGAACACATCATGCTGAAATACTGTGTTTGGCTATCTGATCTAATATCCCATTTGATGAGTGAAATCCGGAGCTTGAACATACCTAACAGAGGGTAAAATCAAGATAATCTGCATATATACCTATGGCAAAATCAAGCAAGTAAACTATATTTTAAAATAATTGTTTGGCGATTATTTTAAAATAACATTTCACCTAATTTTAATAGCTGCTGCTAAAAATTTAGCTAATCACACAAGTACAGTAATACCTTGGATAACAAATGCCACTGTTAACAAAAAAATTCAGATAACATAATGCAATTTCCAGAAATAGTGAAGTTTTGGTTAATGAAATTTCCCTATGAGCTGCCACGGATAATGAAATTTCCAGTACATTTTGTAAAAAAGTGTACCCAGGGTGTATTGTGCCCCCTATAATTTGTGGAGGGGTGGGAGGAGTCAGAGCTATTTTTTCATCATGTTTTGGAACCATTCTGGACATTTCTTGCTGAGGGATTTGGACCTTTCAAACTTGGAAAGGTAGGGAGCTGAGGTTTCCCTGCATTCTTTTGTGTTTTTACATGCTTTTCATTGCATTTTTGGCAGGAAAAGGCTGGGGGTTGTCTTGCTACTTTCTTTTGTCCATGTTTGTATTGCACTGCGGGAGGGGGGTGTTCCAGGGGAAGTGTTCCAGCACTGCATGCTTTTAAAGTGTACTTTTTAAAGAAGTTGGGGTGGGGACCACTTTTTTTGCTTTTTTCATACCTCCAGAATGGATTAATTGGTTTCCTATTCTTTCCAATTGAAAACTGCGTTTCGATAACAAAATTTTCGCTTAGTGAAATGACCTGCAGAACGAATTAATTTTGTTATCCAAGGTACCACTGTATCTGTTTATCACAGTGCCTTTCTCCGAAGCTATTCCAGTTTACCTATATCCATGGGTAGTATGCAGAAATGAAAGTAAAATAACATGTCTTCAATGTTTACTTTCTTTGAATTGCATTACCTTGTAAGTTTATGATGATAAAAGAGTTCAAAATTGAAGCCTTTAGAAATTAACTCAGTATTCATTTACCTTGAGTATAAGCCATTTCATTCTTAAAGCTCTGGGGTTTTTCTCCTCAGGACCAGAAACCTGCAATGATGGTGATTGTCTAGTGTCTCAGAAATGAAGGGTGCAGTACTGTATATACTCAAGTATAAGTTGACCTGAGTATAAGACGAGGCCCCTAATGTAACCCCCCCAAACTGGGAAAACTTATTGATTTGAATATAAGTTCTAGGGTGGGAGATGCTAGTAGAAGAGATAAAAGAGACCCTCCTGATTCCATGTGGGTGGGCAAACAATGCCTCTTGCATGGCTTTGGGCTGCCTCAAAGTCACACTCCTGGCCAGCAAGGGAAAACCCTGTTTCCTCAGATTGGTTGGGCTAAGTTCTAGGAAAAGATGGAAGAGCAGTGGGTGAACAGATGGTCACAATGGGAACCAGGCGCAGAAGGGAGGGAGGGAAGGCAGGCAGGCGGAAGGCTGGATCAGTTGACACGCTGGGTGTTTCCAACATTACTCTATGATTCACCCTCATTCAGAGCTAAGCATGAGAAGGGAAACTCTCCTCCCCCGTCAATTGCCTGTTTGTGTAATTGGGCGGCAAGAAGCTCCCCCTTCCAACAAGGCTCAAGGTCAGCGAGCCCTGCCTGCCCCATCCCACGCCCTGCTCCTGCTGCAGCTGATGCGAGGAGCCCAACAAGTCCCCAGCCTCTACCTTCCTCTGCCTTGCAATGACCAATGAGGACTGGAACATTCCCCCACACCCACACTCTCCCTACAGGCATCGCCATAGGCCTCTCCAGGGTGTCGGTCTTAATTCTCCCCCTCCCAACACGCATGCACATGCACACACACACACACACACACACACACACACACAAGCACACACACCCTACTTGGGGAAATGACACAGGGCTGAGCAGACAAAGCAAGGTAAGTCTGGGCAGTGGCATCTGAGCTCCATCCGCATGTGAGCCGGCCAGGAGGAGCGCCAAAGCAGCGCTGCTGCGGTTGTGCCATCTGTCAGGAGCCAGGGTGGTGCGCCACCGGCACTGCCTCCCCCCATCCCCCCATCCCCCGGCTCCCACCTCTCCTGCTTTGCTGCACCTCGGTAACGGGTGAAGTGGGGAGAAGCCCTGTATCACTTCTGCCACCTTCCCCCATCCTGGCCCCCAACTTTATATTCACCCGAGTATAAGTTGAGGGCCTTTTTCAGCCAAAAATAAGAGCTGAAAAACTTGACTTATACTCAAGTATATATGGTACATGTCTTGCTGTAATGCACTGAACTTTAATATTTATGCTTATGACTCAGTTCAAAGTTACCTATCTGATGAAATAGTTGATCAAGAAACATTTACATTTGTAACCTTTCTCATAAATTTGGATTGAATTATAAGCAACATGGAACTGTAATTTTAGATTAGGCTGTCTAGTGGAGATGCTGTTCTTGTAGTTTAAAAAGAAGATATTTTTATCTGTTAAGTAATGCTGTGCCCAGGAGCATTTAATGTATATTATCCTGTATACATTGATACTAAATATCTGCAGCTGAATTCTAACAATTTTATAAATACATTAATCTCTTTATTTCAGATTATTACAGGATTCTTTTAAAAATATTTCAGTGAAAGAATCATTAAAACAATCCATTCCATTAATTCAGATTAATCTGGAAAGCGCTGCATTTTGGATCCTAGTAATTAAAATTTAATTATTACCACTGGCAATGTATTTTCATAAAAATGTGGCACTAAAATAGATCACTCAGCTTTTGATGGTACATGTTTGGATAAGTTTAGCAGTAAGTGTGTTTTAGAACCGTGTATAATAAATCTGCTGGCTTTTTTTTAACCAATCTCGCTCCAGTGCCTTTGGCAGTAAGTTTACATATAGGCTGGATGAGGCTAAATAGGGTCACTAAATATTGCATGAAGGTTGAATGTGCCTTTTGGTACAGTTATCACATACAAATGGCATATGCAACTCAAGTGAATCTATTTGTTTTTGCTCCTTCTGCTATCAATTTGCCGTATCATAAAGTGGCATAAGAAAGCCACTTCAGGATATTGGCAAATTAAATGTTTCCTCTGTGCCTCCATGAAGGTGCAGTAGGAGTAAAACAAAATTGGACTTGATTAGGGCAGCACAGGAAAAAATAAGTAAACAAAAATACTTCATCCTGCAAGTGGGAGGAGACAGGAGAGAGCACAAGGAGCTCCCCCCCCTTTTCCTTATTTTCAAGTTCTGGTCAAGCACCTAACAACAGCTGAATTCATGTTTTTTGACCAGATTTTAAGAGGAGGGAAAGAAAACTGTGAAATCCCCTCATTGTCCATTATGTCTCCTCCTCCTTGAAACTTTAATATATATGAATCATAGGACCCAGAAGAAGTGTTTAATTTGCCAGTATCATGACATGGCTCTCTTCTCAACACATATCAAATGTGGAGAATTGACTGCAGTGGTCAATTTGATAACTGTAAGGCTCAGTTGGGTTCATTTCCAGTAATCACACATGGTGGAAATGAATGAATGGGGTGTAATCATATGTGCGCCCCAACGCACAAGCCCCTGCCAGGGACCCAGGAAGGTTACCAGAAAAAGGAACAAACCAACTCATCCCCGCTGAAGATCAAACAGCAGGCTAAATGCCTGTCCGATTGCAACCTGTCTTGATGTTAATAAGCAGTATGTTGGTACATGCTGCCTGATTCTTCCCATTTGCAAAAAATGAATGACTGAACAAGTTATTGAGCTTTCCTCAGTGGGTAGTTTATTATCTCTGCCAATGGAAACCTTTCCTTGTCTTATTACTCATTACCAACACACTGAGGAAAGGAGACAGAGGTTATTACTAGCTTCTTATTCATTCATTCATATTCCAGATTTGTTGTCATGTAGACTCACCCGACATGATGGAAAATCATCACCTGTATTGAGCCTTGCGGCAGTGGTTCAGCTGCTGTACTGCAGCTTTGACTGTGCTCATGACCTGGAGTTCAATTCCAGAAAGCCAGCAAACTGTTGTCTCTGGCCTTCTATCCTTTTGAGTCAGTAGAATGAGTACCCAGCTTGCTGGAGGGTGGGGGACAATGTGTAGCCAACATAAATCAATTGTAAACTGCCAAGAGAGTGTCATAAGCACTATATAAACAGAACACTTTGCTTTGCTATTAATCTTGCCTGTGTCTCTACTGTTAAAGACACAGAAGAAGTTTTAAGGCTTAACTTTATGATACTGCACATATGATTTAAAGCCTACATGTGGAAATAAATCTACTTTTCTTATATGTTTGAAGAACCCTTATTCTTAAGAACTGAATAGCCAAAGTGTCTAATTAAAAGAGCCATTCCAGATAAGGCCAGGTTTCACATGTTAATGCCCCAGGAAAAGTTTTTGTAATAAACTGAGGTTTTAGAGAGAGAGAAATCAGTTCATACTGATTTCCTTAAGTGTCAGGTACATACAGATGAGCCTGCATTCACTTTAAAACACCTTGGAATCTTTAAGAGGAGAAAGAGCTTTGCTTCCCAGGGAGGTTTCTTTTCCCTTTTTCCACTTGTTCTGAGGACTTCCGAATTTATAGAAAAAAAGGCCTTTTGGCATGTAGCCATTATCAAACCATATCAAATTTCAATTTAGCAGACCTGGGAAAAGTAACAACATACAATTACACTTTTCAAGTTACTAAGTGGAACCTATTTTAGAAGGATTAGTTTAAAAGCACTGAGATAAGAATGTATAGGAGCTAATCATTAATGATTGTTTCATATGAAGGTTTCCGCTTTCAACATTTATTTGTTTATCCATTTATTTGTTTAAAATGTTTATACAGTGTAGCACCCAGACAGCAATGTTTTGGAAAAGATTTACAAATATACAAAT
>JAHTLZ010000129.1:71563849-71612138 GCA_023846285.1 Phrynocephalus versicolor | reverse complement strand
TGATGATGATGATGATGATGATGATGATGATGATGATGATGATGATGATGATGATGATGATGATGATGATGATACAGTGACCCCCCACCTATCGCAGGGGTTAGGGACCCGACCCGACCCACGATAAGTGAAAATCCGTGATATGCTGATGCAGGTCGGGTCAGGCCTGGGGGCCCTAGCTGGGGGCCCTTGTACTTACCCCCAGCCTGGCTCTGCCCCAAACAGGCCTGCAAGAGTCTTCCCGGGCCTTCTGGAGGGCCCAAAAGGGCCTCCCTGTGAACTGGAAGTGACTTCCTGTAAAACAGAAGTGACTTCCGGATCACTGACAATCATTTCTGAGGCCTCCAACACTGTTTAACCTTTAGATTTATAAATGAATACATTTAGGCATTCGTTGGGCAACCAATGTGTCCTGTCTTATCCATCATTGGATTGCTTATGATATGAACAAAGAATTAGATAATGATTTGCTCAAATAATTTCTGGTAATATGCTGGAAGATAGTAACTGGATTCAAATGAATTATCTGAAGAGAGAGAATAGCGTATGGGGCCATTTAATTGCTGAAATGCTGTTTGCATAGCTGTGTCGTGTAAGGCTAATCACTTTTCCAGTGATTTTTCTGGAAATAAACATTTCCAGTGTCCCTGCACCCCAAAGGTTCCATGGCTTCCACTGTAGGGAAGATGTTAGGGACCATGTGACATGCAATCTTTACTTTCTGAAAATCAGTGCCACCAGTAAAGTCTTGGTAGTAATTAAAATTCTGCAATATATTTGTTTTGGAAATTAAAGCCTTCTGCCATTCCATGGACACTAGGCTTCCCAATAATAAAAGAGATTCCACAAAAGCCTTAAGACATGGAGGTGGAAGATGGGGGAACTGGAAATGTTTTGTTTCAAGTACATTGCCAGGCACCATCAGCCTTAGGTTGTGCAGCTGTGTGAGTAGGATTTCAGCCAATAAATATAAACAGCCAAAATCATACTTCTGTCAGTATGTCAGTAGTAGAGATGGGCACGAAACGAACAATTTTTTGTTTCCATTTTCGTTTTTTCATTTCGTTACGTAACGAAACAACAAACAAATTTTGTCTCTAAAATGAAACGAAACGAACAGAAACACTGGAAATTTTGTTGTGCGTTTCGTTTCCGTTACTGCAATATGAGTGAATTGTTTAAAATCCTAAAAAAAAATCACAAAAATGAAATAAATGGTAACGAAATGGTAACGAAATGAACGAAAACGAAAATGAATTTTTTGCAAAAATTCATGAAAAATGGAAACGAACCGAAACGGATCCTCCAAACAACAAACAACAAACGAAATGCCATTTTTTTATTCATACCCATCTCTAGTCAGTAGAGTAGACTCCCTTATCAGAAGACTACCTAGGACCCAAAGGACAAGTTATTTTCAGTTGTGTGTCTTCAGCTGTCCAAGGCAAAAATGTGCCCATAGATGTTTAAAATGTTAAGTAGCACATAAAAGTGCTCAGCAATATTGGCAAAATAAATTCCCAGATAGTGAGGTAAAATTTCCTGAAATTTTGAAGCTCAGAAAAAACTGTTTTTTTCCAGTCCCTCCCCCTGGGAAAAAAAAATCAGAATTTTTCAGAAAATTGAAAAAAAATGCTATATTAGCACTCCCCCATTTTACAGCTTGAAAATCAGTCTGTTACTCTAGGAACATAAAATATGAGTATGGACAATCTGACTTGGTATAATATTATCACAACTATCGTATTAAAATATAGTGTATCCAAACAATTATTACAAACAGAATTTACTTTTTAAATAATATTTATTCGTAATTGTAGGTAACAAATGGACTAACAATCTCCTGAACTATTTACTAGTTTATGTGGAACAAAAAACCCCCTCTATATAACAATGTTTAGAAATCCAGAATTAACAGTTATTCATATTTCCTCTCCACAGTATTAAATAAAAATAAAGTAAAAACCCCATTCTCATAAAAAGAATTGAAGAGGGGGAAAATGTATAGAAGGGAGCAGGACTAAGTTTCAATGATATTTTTTTGAAAATGATTTGGAAAATATTTGAACACCCTGTCTTAAAATATTTTATTCATTATGTCAAAATAAACATTCCATAATAATTTTTTTCTTTTCCTTTTCCAATTTTTCCATTTTTCGGGGGAGGGTGGGAAAAACAAAAAAGCTTCAGGAAAAAATGGGAAAAGCTGCCCCCCCCCCCCTGAATTTTTCCTGTTTCTTTTTTCCAGGCCTTCATTTCTCTAATTTCTGCTCTTTAATAGTTGGATAGAACACACATTTCACCAGTAAAATGTTTCAGTAAAGGGACAAATGAATGGAATAGCATATTTACTTGGGCATACTGTTGTTCAGCCTATCTGAAAGTTCTATTGCACCTCTTGGATTATTGTTATGATTGTGTATTCTGCCTCTAATGTTAATACATTTCACTCTCCAAATTACTACTTCTGAATCTAAGACTTTCAGTTTTATGTAAGTGAAATCTCATAATTTTCTGTGGGTTTCAGTAATGCACATCTGGTAGGACAATTAGTCACAAATATATTCAATACCTATATTAGTTACCTTATAGTAAGCATAACAAATTCAGTGTGTTTTATTTCTGAGTAGGTATATATTGAGTTGCATTATAAGTAATGCTTGTGCAGAATATTGGAAACAGTTATTAAGTATAATTTTTAACTGATACAATTTCATTGGGATAATTCAAGGGCCCTATTAATGCTGATGCAGTCCTGTTGGTTAGAATTTCATCAGTACTGTACAAGGTATCACAATCTCTTTCCTAATTTTGTTTGTGCTGTCTGGCCAAGTAGTTCTTCCACTAATGAAAAAGGTAGTGCCACAATATTAATATTGCTGTAACAATTATGTTTACTCTGTATTCATGTTGACTAAATGATGAGTGTTTGCTTTAGAAAATAGAATTGACCATGTCAGAAAATTTACCATACAGTAGCTAGAGAAACATTCTTGGGTATGATTCTCTTCCATTGGAGAGAAGTATGCTTGTTTTGGATTTGCAACAAGTACATGATTGCATAACTGAGAGAAGTTGGCTGAAAAATACAGCTAGGAGGAAAGAGACTGTTCAGGGTTAATGATGGTACTTGTCAACACATTTAAGCTGCCTTCCTATAGAGTGCGGCTAAGAACAGAAATATTCGCATTGAACATGACTGAATAAATACTTTAAATTTTTCCTTGAAGTGCTCATGGCTTGTAAAGTTAGCAGTTAAATAACAATAAAAAGGACTGCTCCTGTTCCTTTAAACAAAAATTAGTTGAAACGTTTTTGGTAGAAAATAAATAATTGTAAAGTAATTGTTAGAATAAGAATATTCCCTCTTATTCTTGCCTGTGAAGCTGTTAAAGACTGTGGAGTAGGTCCTGTACTGCTCTAATGCTTTGAGACATAGTTCAAAAAATATTAAGTCTAATTTATAACATTTGATATAGCAGCTGAGATAGTTTAATGTGCTGAAGTTTTGTGCCCCAGAGAGCCAAATCTACAAATAACTCATGACCAGTAGTAATCCCACAATGGGTATTAGGGATAATTTAATCATGGTTACAAATATTCCTATTTCCTAAATCTCTGGCTTTCTGTAGCTATGATACTGCTTCCTTGCATTGTGATTCTTTCGTCTCTCCAGTGCTGGAAATCTGAAATAATGTTACTTGTTCCAGTTGAGGGATGAAGGGATTGTTTTAATCTTCACATATGGAAGTATTGATAGATAAATAAGAAATTTCATCAACTTTTTGTGCTCATTTTAACTGTAGGAGCTATTAAGACCATTTCTGGTCATATAAAATGTTCTGCTTATATACTTCCCTAGAGCACTTCAAGCACTCTTTGGGAGGTTTACAATTTAATTATGCTGGCTACACATCCCCCCCCCGACAGCAAGCTGGATACTCATTTTACCGACCTCTGAAGGATGGAATATGCAGATTCTTTGGCCTGTCTACCAGACATTTTGACTGGCACCACCAAATGTATAACTTTTAAGTGGTTACCTCAGTGGAGAACAGAGAGGATGCCATGTGTAACACAGTGCACTTTCTCTTATTTAACCACTCAGCACACAATATTAATCAGTCAGTGAAGGACAGCATGCTGCGCACAGCATGTATACAGTGGTACCTTGTATAAAGGAATTAATTCGTTCCAAATGAAATTATGTTAAGCAAATTTTCCTTTATACAAATTCCCATAGGAATGCATTGAAAATGGAGTAATCCCATTTTTATGTTGTATTGATTTTCCCCATAGGCGATTATGTTAAGCAAATTTCCCCTATCTCCAGAATTTTTTATGTTGTACAAATTTTACGTCGTACAAGCTGTTTGTTATACAAGGATCCACTGTAATGTGATTTTGCATTAGGGGAGGTACTTCTCATGCCTTATCTTTCTGTTGTAGCAAGCTTCTGTCAATTTTGGTCAGTTCTACTCATCAGATCAGTCCTGAGATACGGTCACTTTTTCTTAGGTCTGTTTAAAAGCTTCCTCTGTATATCATATTTCTTTATTACTGTTCAGTGACAAACCAAGTTAAGGCTACAATAAGAGCAGAATAATAAATCATAATCATGCTGGCCTGCACTTATTAAAGAGAATGCAATCTACACAGTAGAAAAAAGAGACCTGCTGATTATTTTACTAGCAATAAGAGATTTTCAGGAATGAAAGACTCCTCTATCTCTCCCAATTTCACAGCTTCCAGTGGCTTCCCCATGACAAAAGGGAGCCCAAGGGATCCTTAACACCTGCACAGGGAAGGATCAGAAATGTTTAACTTCTGAAAAACCTCCATGGCCAGTGAGGCCAGACAGAGTTTGCACAGCATAGTTTGTGTAACAAAGCAACACATGAACAGCAAAACATGGACAGTAATTCTATATGGTTTTGTGTTTGTTTGTTAAGCCAACACAATGTGAACCAATCAGTTTCTCTCCGAGTCCTTGTTAGCACTGGAATTAAATTTGCAGAAAGACTCAAAGGCTACTCTTGAATTTATTCAGTTATGTCCTACTTTTTCTATAAAGATACACAGACATATATGAAAGTGGTCCACAGAATGAAACCAGAACAAAGTGCAATTTCCTAAACGAACATGTCACTCAGGTAAGCAATGGGATTTCAGCTCCCATTCAGTGCTTTCGGGGTGTGGGGAGAAAGTCTATTAGAAAACCCCTGGAACAGTATTTTGCATTTTGGGAGGGAGTGGAGAAGGTGTACCTCCACACACAAATGCTTATGTTGTATTTTGTGCTCAAGGAGCAAATTCTAACCTTGTGTCTAGTTCAATAAATCTAACAAATAAAGTAAATCAAAGATATAATTGAAATAATGGGCAAGAGAAAATTAACCATGCCTGTGACCAAGCAAACAGGTGTATTTTCAGATTTTGGCAAAAACAAGACCTTCTTATCTCAAGAGATCCCTAAGTAGAGTGTACCTGCAATCACAAATACACCACATGTATAATGTAATGAGAATCCCGTCTGTTTACATGACCTCATGAGGGCAATCCCACAAGCATCCCACATACACTCCCACAGGCTCTTCATTGCCTGACTGGTCATATACTGGTTCCAGAATTTTTCAAGTGAAGGGCAGTGGACTGAAGATCTGTACAATTTCCTTTTCATATGTCTTCCCCAATTGGATTTGGGTCAGAAACTATGGGGCAAAATAGATGTGCAGTACGATCCAGTGTAGGTGTTACATGTTCAAAAACATGCTCAAATAGTCATATCTATCTGTGCCAAATGGTGAAGAACAACCGGGAAAGGACTTTTAACAACAAAGGAGGAATTGACTGTTAATCCCTAGAAAGTGGTGGTACTGCAGGTTAGGCCATTGAGCCTCTGGGCTTGTCGACTGAAAGGTTGGCAGTTCAAATCTATGTGACGGAGTGAATTCCCATTGGTTGTCTCAGCTCCTGCCAACCTAGCAGTTCAAAAGCATTTAAAAATGTAAATGCCACTTCAGTGGGAATGCAACAGTGTTCCATGCACTTGCATGGTTAGTCGTACCAACCACATGACTGTAGAAATATGTCTACAGACAAAAACCCTCAAGCACCAGCTCCTGGAATCAGAACAGACTGGACTTAATTACCAGGGGTTTATATTTACCTTTTTACCTTAGGAAGCAGCAATTGGTTTATTAAAACTTAAATTGTGCAGAGGTTATTTTCCCGGAGCATACATTTAACTGTAAATAAGACTTTATTGTTTATTTATTGAAGTACTTATTTATTTATTTATTTATTTTGCTTACTTGGACTCCCAAAGCAATGCATAATAATATAGATCAAAAGTTCTTTAAAATGGATTTAAAGAATTCAAAAATCAGTTTTACAACATATTTTAAAATTAACTCAGCAGCCTCATGACTCAGTGTTTAAATGCCTGTACTGCAGCTAAAACTGTGCTCATGACCTGGGGTTCAATCCCAGGTAGCTGGCTCATGGCTGACTCAGCCTTCCATCCTCCCGAGGTCGATAAAATGAGTACCTAGCTTGCTGGGGGAGGGGGAGCAATGTGTTAATAAAATTGTAAACCACCCAGCAAGTCCTTGAAATGCTATGGGGCAGTATATAAGCAGAACACTTTGCTTTGCTTTATGAAGTAAAATATTCTGATTGCTTGCCAGAATCTCAACAATAATAGAGCCAGACTGACTTCCCTTGGGAAGGAGTTCCACAACTGTGTAGCACCAGAATGCTTTGGTTGGAACCAGAGTCTTATGTCACCCACTCACAATAAAAAGAGAAAATCTTTAGAAAGATTATGGTGGTCTTCCACTTGTTGGCTCTGTATCAACATTTCAGCATCTTGGAAGAGAACACTATTACATCACCAGTAATACTGTATAACCCCTTTTCAGTCAACAGAAATAGTTGTACATTACTTATGTTTCTGTTAAGAATTTAAAGTTCTTCTGGTTATACTCCTAATCAGATTTCAGGAATCTAATAAAAGCAAGTAATAAAGTCTAACTTTAGCTGCCATGCTAGGAAACTATGGAAATTACAGGCATGGGAAGTCACAGACCGTGAAACTTTTTTATCCTTTGAATATTATTTGAAAATGCACAGTGACATAGGAAGACTCATAGACTTTTTGGCTGTTTGGTTTCTCCTTCAGATTTAGCCAGAATGGTCAAACAGATGAGATTTTATTGCTGTTGTAAGTTGTTTCAAAGGGGCTTTTTTCAATTAGAGATCAAAAACTCAGTTTCTGGATGGTCCCGAAATCAGATGGGAAATATTTCAGACCACCTTCCTGCTCAATTTCTAAATTAGGAATAGCATTCTTTTCAGATTATAGTGCTGTTTATCCACGTGGGAAAGTGGTAATAGGGTGTACAGTGCTTTCAGTGAGTGGGACCAAGCCAAGAATAGGCAGGCCAAAGCAAAGGGTGAGCATACCAGAAGCAAGAAGTTGCTTTAATGAACTTAGGAGAGTAAGTTACAACTAGAGTATGTTCATTTGAATCAATGGAAAATACAGATGATTTGATCCACCAGATCCTCACTGATTTAGTGAGCCTACTGTAATAAGCTTTACTATGCTAAGCAACAGTATTGCATGCCTTCAATCATCTTTCATCTATTCTTCACACATGCATGCGCACCCACCCACATTAAAGAACACTGATGAGAGATATCCCAGTACCATCCAGAAACAACGCAGCAATTGCCATCTTAACTGTGATGAGATTGCTGGGAGGAAGAGAGGCTCTAGATAACTGATTCCTATTTCTGGGCAGAGATAACTCTTCAGTATATGGCAGGAGAGGGGATCTAAGCTTTTATTCTAATAATATTTTTAGCTTGTTGTGAATCAGCAACACTATTTCCCTCTGTCCTTGGTATGGTGCTTTGTACCTCTCCCCCCACCCTCTTGCTTATAATTAGTGAACAATTATCAGTCCCCTAGATACCATGTCACTGAGGAAGCAGAAACATGTACTTTTCAAGCTACAAGTCCTAGTCTAAATACACAAGGACACACATTCTGTTCTACTGTAGGTCTTGAGGCAGGAGTTAATAAGTATTTAGGATATTGTTTTTTTTTTTTTGTAATGCTGCTTCTCTTTGGCTGCTACAAATCTCAAAGATCTGGGCTGGGGGTAATTTGATTAAAAAATACGTTTGGGCTGGAATTTAGCTCATTCTCACATGTTAAGGTAGAAGGAACCTGGGCTGCCATTCTGTCTTCCCTGTTCTGCTTTGCAGGAAGTCAAAGGAGTGGAACAGATTCTCAGTAAAGAAGCAGTTTGTCATTGTTGTTTGGTAAAGTAGAAGTACACTTTAGAAGTATGGAAAAGAATGCACTTTGTGAAAGTGAATAGGAACCAAAAATAGAATGTTTCTCCCCTTCATAACACTGGAGCCTATAGCTGAATGGGGAATACTTCTGACAGTGAAATGAAATTTTTCATGTATAATGGATAGAATTCCTGTTGCCGTGAATGATGGCAGTAATGATGGCTGTCAATGCAGATGGATCTGAAGGGGCATTTGAAAAATTGGTAAAAGTATAAGAGAAATTTGTAAAAGATAAGTTTACCGTTTTCTACTAGCTATGATGGCAATATGTTACATCCTGTGCCATGAATCTCAGTGATGTTCCCACCACAATGTAGTTGGAACACACTGGGATCCCCCAGTTCCTGGGGGTAACATGAGCAGGAAGAGACCTCTGTGCTCATGTCCTGCATGAGCACAGGACATGAGCACATCAGCTTTTGGTTGACC
The DNA here is from genome assembly GCA_023846285.1 of Phrynocephalus versicolor. Lineage (NCBI taxonomy): Eukaryota > Metazoa > Chordata > Lepidosauria > Squamata > Agamidae > Phrynocephalus > Phrynocephalus versicolor. Next base: position 71,603,339 of record JAHTLZ010000129.1, on the reverse strand, counting down.
ACTGTTTGAAGTGAATGATGGATAGATGCCATATCTCCCTCTTCCACATACTTGGGAGCTGAGTGTTCTAATTGAAACATATAATGTATTGAGAACTTAAGTGGAAACCTATGAATAATATAATTATCAGAGAGTTGCAGGGCTGGAAGGAACCCTATGGGTCATTGAGTCAATTGCTAGTCCCTCAAGAGTAGACCCACTGATTTATAGGTGCTGACTCATCATTCAACAATTGGTTCATGGTTTATACGCTAGTTGAAACTAGCAACTGGATTTTGACTTTTGAACAGTAGCTATGTAAAATGATCCTGTGAAGTAAAATCCCAGCATTTTCTGGGCATACCTGGTGTGAACTTGTGTTAGTATCTATTAATTTTTGCAACTCCATTCATAATAGAATTTATTTTAGGCAAAAGATTGTGGCTGTTCATTATTGTGTCATATATTCAGAAATAACGTGGGAGATACACTATAATGTTCTGCTAATGGGTTAAAATTTTGTTAAACAGTACATAAAATGACTAGACAAAGGACAACTGTTTAAGAATTTTTAACTGGTGTTGTGATATAATGACAGCAAACTATAACCTTTTGTTGTCTAATCAGTACTGACTCACAGTAGATTAGAATTGGATTTTCTATCAGATTTTATCTCATTGCTAATTTGTAAAACCAGAAATCTATATATGCTTGGCATTTTATTGGTGTACATGCTTGCTAAGGTGGAACCATAACCAGAGTCTGGATCTGATCAGTCATATTTGACAACAGAGGCAGTCTTCTATATCTCTTACACAATGCTTACCTAAGATGTCCTGCTGCCTAAAGTTGATGGCTAGCTGGACCATTTGGATGCTCCAGTCCTGCTTCCTTATCTACCTGAGCTGAAGACCAATGTTACCACTTGAATCAGGGCCACTGTACCTCAATTTATGACAAGGCCATCCCTGATTTTATAGCAAAAAAGAGAGATAATTTCATGCATGAGAAGGCAGATTTGTGATATCAATTATAGTGGCTAAAATCAAAATGTAGCCAAATTTTCCTACATGTTAAAGAACGTGAAAATGAATGCAAACTAATTGCTTTATTTTTTTTTTTAAAAAAACTATACTTGTAGTTGCCATGCAGGTGCATAGATATCTTAGCATAATTATCAGATGTATTAAGATATCTGTTTCATCAAGTTGCTTATTTTCATCCTCCCCCACGTTTTCCTCAGGGCCATAAGAAAAAAAAATAACAGTTAAATGTATATGTATTATTCATAGTCTGGTGCAAGGAGCATAATCTGTTTCCAGCATGGACTCATAGTCAGAAAATAGCCTACTGAAATCCATTTTCTGTAATACACGACAGCTCTTTTAACATGGAAAGGGATTTTTTGATCATTCCCATTTGTCATCTTTAGTCTCTTATCTATATGATGAAAATACTATCCAGAATGATGCAGCTTAAATTGATTTAACTGAAATTGAATCCTGCGATATCTATGCCTCAGTTCTGTGTATTCTTACTTGGGAGTTAGTTTAATTGTATTCAGCTATACCTATCTCCAGGTTAATATACTTAGGATTTTAACCTTTAGTAATCTATTATTTAACCAGGATTGAGGGTCCACAGTACAATCCTATCTAGAGTTTTATAGACATAATCCCCACTGTAGTCAATGCCTCTTACTTTAAGAAAAAAATACAATCTTAAACCTCAAATCATGTGTTATTATTATTTTTTCTGCATCACATCATGTTCAGGTTCAATCTTTTTGATCTAGCAATTTGCGCACACTGCTATAGTTCAGGAATACACGACATTTTCCACACCAGTCTAGGCTCTGAACCCATATCTGTATGCAGATATCTACATGTATACACATGCATGTATGCACATATTACATGCATACACGTAGATATACACACTGCTGGCGGGGTGAAGCCGCAGTATTAGGTATAAATTTGCTTGGGGTTGGAGGAGACCTTTCAGAAGCAAGAAAACAGTATGTTTTCCCCGTGTGGCACAGTGGAGCAACTGGGCTGTGGTGATAAATGATTGGCTCTTTGTGGCTTTAGGGATCACACAGGTGGTATTCTAGAGTCCGAGGGTTTGTGGTCCCAGTGCCTCAGGTTGTGCATTCCTGTTGGAGCAAATACCAAATTAAGATGAATTTGTCAATCCATGCTCTTGCACTGCTTATTGCCGATGCAACCTCAAGTGACACTTGTCTTCTTCACCCTCACCCCCTTCACTCCATGTTGCATTGCATACTTATATTTAGCTCACCATCCAGTATGCAGCTATTTATTTTTCCTTATCTCCAGTTTCTGATTATGGATCTGGGTTTCCTTTTCTTCAGTCCAAGATGCTCCCACTTGTTAACACAAAACAACATTGTTTTGGCATTTTTTCCCATGGAAAAGTATTTTGTTTGCACTCAGCGAAAGTGATTAATCAGCCGATAAAAGGGAGAGAAACAGCTCTGCGTTTCTACCCAGCTGTTCTGCAGAACTCTGGCAGGCATCTGTTAGAAGTGTATCAGATTTGCATGGGCCTCACAGTGAGTAGTGACAGATAAGCTTGGCATCATTTATTAGCTTGGCAACTATTGATTAGTTCAGAATGGTAGTTAAATTCATCTTTGTCAAATATTGCTATAGATAGTAACATGCAGTTCTATAACATAGCGTGCTCTATGTTTGGCTACATTTGAAAAGTGCTTGGAAATTGCATCTGTTTCAGATGAAACAAGATGCATTATTTTTACAGTGTACACATTTGCCTAGATATATAACCAAAAACTTTGGTACATTTACTGTGTCCAGACATCACTCCTTAACCTTTCTGTGCCTTTCAGAAATTTACTATTTCCACTGACCTCTGCTATCTATATTCCACTGTTTTCCATCCATTCCACAGTCCCTCGGTAGTGTGTCTATTACTTCATACATGAGTGTGATATTGTTCATTTACATTACATTTTTGTAATCTACATTGCTATACTATCTACAAATGTTCTCTGGCCAGTTACACATCGGACAGCCTTCTCCATGGTATCGCTAATGTTATAAGAGGTTTTTCTTACCTTCAGGAATTATTATAAATAAGAATATTCTGTTTCTAAGAACACCAGAGGCTTAAAAATGTTTATTGTTGCTGGTTATTTTTAATTTTTTTCCTCCCCCCATTTTTGCAATATTTATTTATTTATTTATTTATTTATTTATTTATTTATTTATTTTGCTTTGTATACCACAAACTGTCTAGCTTTGGGCATAAACATCAAAAGAAAATACACATATATTATTTGCATATGTACACATAAACCATATTAAACACAATATAAAATATAATTGTTCATTAATTGTTCATAATTGTTCATTAAATAATAAAACAAAAAAGATGAAAATAAAATGATGAATGATAACTATAAGTAATAATTACAAGAGGAAGACAAAGTCAACACAAGGTGGCAGAGATAAAAGTTATTGACGATATTAACTGGTGGTTATTTTATCTGAAATATTTGCAATTTTGATAATTTTTCTTAGTTTTACTTGTATTTTAATATTTGTTCTCACATTGTAGGCTGGAAAGGCATGACAGAAATATTTAATTAAAATAAAGAAAATGAGAATGATCACTTTAAAATGCAGATTTCTCAAGCCTGTAAGATTAGAACATCTATTAGGAAAATTACTAAGGTAGTTTTCAAATTTGTGGTTTGAATGTGTGTATGTGTGTTTATGTATTGTTACAGTCATAACCAACCATTTGTGACTCCATGTCCATGGAGTTTTCTTGGCAGGAATACTGGAGTGGCTTGCCAGTTCCTACTCCAGACCCTTGCAGGACCTGGTATTCCCTGGTGGTTGCCCATCCAAGTACTAGCCAGGCCTGATCCTGCTTAGCTTCTGAAATCAGGTGAGATTGGATGTGCTTAGGGCATCTGAGTATACAGGGAAAGTAATATTCTAACCCCAAGTGCTATTTCATTGCTTGTATTATGTGAATGAGACAATATGAGAGGTATATAAGCTCGAAATGTGAACCAACACACACACTCACAGAGACAGAGAGAGAGGGAGGGAGGGAGGAAGGAAGGGAGGAAGGGGGGGAGAGAGAGAGACCTCCAAATAAATAAAAATAAAAAATAGAGGTTATATGCTGTAAAAATGCCAAAATACAGTTACTGTATATTGATACTGTATACTGTTCATCCCCCGATAGCTTTAGTCACAAAAATATTGCATCCAGAGAATAACATTAGATTGTGTTCATATACTTTCAGGACTTTTTCTCTGAATAGTTTGTCTTGTCAAGCCTAACAGTTGTACCCTATTTAAAAAAGGAGGATGTAAATATTGTACTCACCCTTTTAAAAGTTTTTGCTCTTGCTACTGTTTAGTGTAGATTTTTCCCATAATGTTGTTTCAAAGCCACAATTTGTTACTCAGTAGTAGAAATGAAGTAGCTATTTCTTCATGTGTTGACTACAACTCACTATTAGGTGGGTCTGAGCATGCTGTCAGCCTTTACAGCTTTAAGAAAGTATTAGACAAGTTTATTGAGAACAAGGGTATCAACAGATGCCTAATGACAACCTCTGGGTTGGAGAGATAGGCAGGATATCTCTCAATGCCATTTTCAGGGAATCATAAGCAGGTGAAGACATCTGCTTGGGAATAACCTGAAGCAAATGGTGAGCCACTGTTTGAGACAGAATGCTGGACTAGATGGGCTGTTCCAGCAAGGCTGTTCTTGTAAAACAATCACATCAGGGGCAAGGGGCTGTTTGACCCTGTCCATTTGGTGAAACAAGTGCCTGTTAAGCAATCCAGTTCTTCCAGTATGGCAAAATGTAATAAGTGTGAGGATGGTCTGAGCATGCTGTAATAAATGCCTCTATAATTTGGTGCAACCACATCTTTTATTCTCCATCAATCATACTTCCATCATACCTGGGACATAGCAAACAGCCTCTGCACAATAACTTAGGATGTGACTTGGGCATTAAGGGAGGAGGCAGCTATAAAAACAAACTGGATCTGTGCCACTCAGGACTTTAGATATCATCACCAATAGGTAGCATTACACATGATGTTTCATTTTGGATAGGGACAAAATCAACCACTGACTTACCTTCCTTTGGGTTGTGTGGGGCAAAACTCCAATGCGGAAGCGGTCTCTGATGCATCATCTTTCCTTTTCCCTGGCACTGGCCAATCAGGAGCTTTGCAAGGACATGCATCATCCCGCCTCCCTGTCTGATTGGCTAGTGCCAGGGAGAAGGAAAGATGACACATCGGAGGCTGCTTCCTGGTTGGAGTTCCATCCCTTGCAACCCAAAGGAAGGTAAGTCAGTGGTTGATTTCATTCCGGAGGGTGGGTCCCAGTTCTGAACAGCAGTTGTGCTGCCATGTTTTGTTTTGGAACCGGACCCCTTCTGAATTGAAACACCCATCTCTAGTTAGCATGTATGAAAACTAGATTCTGTCTTGTAGCCAGCCACCTCTGTTTTTTGGATTAAGTCTCAGCTTAATCCAGCCTATCCCCACCTCCAGACACTAATTCAGAATCTACAATACTCAAAATTCCTGGAGCATACATATGCCTTTTGGAAATAATATAGGATTTGCTTTCCTGATATTTTAAATGTGGTATCTTCCATTAATTTCAATAGAACCAAAAGGTCTATTCAAAGGAAGTTAGTTCTAGGTATGAAATGTTCATAATTTAAAGTGCATTCTTTTCATTTATTGGCATTCTCATTTATTTTAAATTGATCATTGATAAGACCCCATTCTATTATTTCATCAGTGGAATGTTTAAGAATATTTAAGGCTTGGAAGGTTTTTTGCTGAATTATGATCCAAGATATGTCAAGAAGATACAGAACACCATTGCTCCAGGACCATGGAGAGTACCAGCATGTTTTGAGGGAGATATTCTCTGATTTTTTTCTATGCATGTAAGCTTCTCATGTTAACTCTGAGAAGTCTATAAGATAGGAAAGAAAAAATATTTATTTAGTTTAATTTGTTTAGGGACTGGAACTCGATAGTATGGATCTGGGAGGCTCATCTTTTTCTAGTGCAAGGGATGGTAACCTTTGGCCCTCCTGATGTTTTGATGTTCTGGGATTACAACTCCCAGAATTCAAACCTATATTGCCAATGGTAAAGGACTGTGGGAGTTGTGGTCTAAACATCTAGAGGGACTAAGGTTTGTCTTGGTGCTTTGGGTAACACTGTTCCATATTTTGGTACATGGGACTTCTCAAGGGTCCATAATGACATAATATTCATCAAGATTTACATTACATTGCTATGCAAAGTTGTCTATGGAGTTTCTCAGTCAGCCAGGTGAGGTGATCCAGGATTTGAGCTGTGGCAATTGGACTTCTTTTCTTGTCAGATTGAAATATTTTGCTACTCATCCAAATAGCATAGACTGAAGAACTACTTGGATGAGCAGTGAAACATTTCAGTCCCACGAGAAAAGAAGTGCAGTTGCTTAGACTCAACTGCCAGATACTATGCAAAGTTAGAGCTTTGGGAGACGGATAAGTCTACAATAAATATATAGTTTCTGCAGTTTGAGAAGAATAGATCATAAAGTCCTACCTGAAGTTTAATAGTGGATTGAATGTGGGCAAACAAGATGAAGCTTAATCTAAGTAAAATAGAAGTATTGTTGGTTTGAGTTTCGTGTACAGCTGGTTAGAGTTTTAGCTGAGCTGTGAATATGTATAGATTATTTTTGGAAGAAGTTGCATTCTTGTTCACAGTTCAGAAAGACTTTGACAGATTAGAGTGCTGGGCCAAAGCTAATGGAATGGGTTTCAACAGAGAGAAATGTAGGGTCTTGCATCTAGGTAAAAAGAATGAATTGCACAGATATAGGATAGGAGATACCTGGCTGGAAAATAGTACATGTGAAAGGGATCTGGGAGTCTTGGTGGACCAGAAATTGAACATGAGTCAGCAATGTGACGCGACGGCCAAAAAAGCCAATGCGATTCTTGGTTGTATCAACAGAAGCACAGTGTCTAGATCAAGGGAAGTGATAGCACCACTCTATTCTACTCTGGTCAGACCCCATCTGTAGTACTCTGTCCAGTTCTGTGCACCTCAATTTAAAAAGGATGTTGACAACCTCAAGCAGGTACATAGGAGGGTGACCAGGATGGTTGAAGGTCTGGAAGAAATGTCTTATGATGAGCGTCTTAGGGAGCCTGGAATGTCTGGCATTTCAAAAAGAAGGCTGAGGGGGGATATGATAGATATGTTTAAATATTTGAAAGGATGTCATATTGAAGAGGGAACAAGTTTGTTTTCCATGGCTTCAGAGACTAGGACTTGGGGCAATGGTTTCAAACTACAGGAAAAGAGATTTCATTTGAACATTAGGAAGAACTTCATGATGGTTAGGAGCTGTTTGGCAGTGGAATATGCTGCCATGGAGGGTGGTAGAGTCTCCTTCTTTTGGGGGGGGCAGGTTAAGCAGAGAGTGGATGGCCATCTGTCAGAAATACTGTGATGGCGGTTCCTGCATGGCAGGGGTTGGATTGGATGGTGAGGTATCGTTCAACTCTGATGATGGTGATAGTGATGATAAATGAATGAATGAATGAATGAATGAATGAATGAATGAATGAATGAATGAATGAATGAATGAATGAATGAAGTATTGCATCAGTTTCAGAAATTGCACCTCATCTGATGGATGAGAAAGAACTAGTCACTGTTGCTCTCGCCTTGTGATGGAATATTGCAGGGCTGTCCAACTTTGAACAAGCTGAGGTCTACTTTTTCCAGACGAAAGTGCCTGAGGGCTACTACACTAAAACCTCTACTTATGAATTTTATCTGTTCCGACCATATGCTCATTAAGTAGAGCAGCCCTTGAACTGCCCTGCTCAGCTGAGACAGTGGGCTGGCAGACCCAGAACTTTGCTGGGGCAGTGGTGGTCCTTGGGGTGGGGGAGGTAGAGGTAGAGAACTCATCCCCTCACATTTTTTATTGATGGCTGGCGGGCTACTTTTGAACCCTTCACGGGCTACTGGTAGCCCCCAGTCTACCTGTTGGACAGGCCTGATGTATGTAATAGGCCTTTCCATTTAGAAGGTCTTGTGCACAGATGGTGATTCATTCATAGATGACATGTATGTACACATGTCCAGCAAATACAGAAAAGAACAGATATGTTCTTTAACTAGTTCTCCTCACCCCACCTTCTTTAATTAACCTTGGTGGATAATTTCTGTCCATTGTTCATGTTCCCCTAGTGTATGGATTTTTGTGTGTCCTTTTTGATAATGTGCACATTTTAAGTTCATTTCCTTGACTGCAAACACTGTAAAAAGGCTGTAACGCTTGGATAGCAGTGACTTAGGTCTCTGGCTGTGGAGCCAGAGGTTGTGCATTCAGTTGCCAACTGTACCTCCTTGTCAGGGGCTGAACTTGATAATCCATAGGGCCCCTTTCAGCAGTTCCATGACTTCCAAGGTTATTAGTTAACCCCACTCACCAAGATAACCTGAGATGAAAGGAAATAGCTGGCAGATGGTGTGGAAAAGTGACCAGTGTGCAAGGGAGTCCAGCTCCAGAGATCTGTAATTTACACCTTTCTTTCCTATTCTTGTTAGTTCATTAGTTCTCCTTTCCTGTCTACACTTAGTCCATGGGGAAGAAGATGGTTTGTTCTGTGATATAGGAAACAGCTGTTTTCACTCCTGCATTGTTTAACAGAGAATTAGAACACCCACTCATGCCTGCCTCCCAGTTTCATTCCCAGGAACTGAGGAGCTCATGCCAAGACATGCATTCAGTTTGAACTGCCCTTCCTTTCTACCTCCCTGTTTGAGAGGGAATGAACAGCAGTGCGTGGCCTGTGGTAGGGCTGACACCCTGACATGGATTCTAATGTGTAAATTGAGGTATTTCTGGCTTGTTTGGGGTCCCTCTTGGTTTTTGAGTAGACTTCAGCTAACACAGCCGGAAGCCTCTGTGAATGAATGAACTGTGCTGCCAGAACAAAGGAGTTTTTATGGACTATGTTATCACCTTGTAGCAGATGAGTTGTTATTTAACATAACCCCCCCCCCTTTTAATTGTTCCTGCCTTTCTTCTGCCTTGGGGAGGAGATTCTTGAAGAAACACTCTGCACTCTGTACAGAACAGCACACGATGCCAAGGATGAACCTCTATCCTTGGTTGTTTTATTTGGGAAAGTACGAAGAAACATTTCAAGCAAGAAATCAAGTTGCAGGCAGGCAGGATATGTCTTGGAGTTATATCATTGAAACCATGTAATGTAATTGAGTGGAGCACAGAAGCTATTTTTCAAAAGGCAGGCCCACTATAAATATGATATTTTTGTTTGCATCACCTGTGCCATTTAAAAAAACTTCTTGTTGACAACAAGGTTCTATGTACATATGGAAACCCTTTTCCTCTGTCAGAAATAGATTTCAAATATAGAGATAAACAAAAGCCCTAAAACACATAGATTTACTAGATCCTAAAATACATATACCTTTCTTCCTATGCAAAATACACCCAATAGAAATGTTATGCCAGATGGATCCAAGTAAATGAAATTTTTAGACCTACAAATGAATTAGCATTAGCAAATGATGTGTGTGTTTATTCTAATATATTTAAACTGCTATTCATCACAGGATGTTAGGCTGTAAAATAGTAAATACTGTAAATAAAAACAAGCAATATAATGGATTTAAATGGAGAGGGAAAATGGCAGTAGAAACTTTTGAATTCAAATGTTTCTCAGTAGTCAATTTTTAATTTCTACAAAGAAATTAAATCAGATATTTCCAGTTGAAATTCAGTTTTAATTTTTTGCAGTGCGACTGAAAGAGAGTTGTTACAAATTTGTACTACAAATTCTAACATCACAACCATCTTAAAATATACATGAAAGCACACATTCAAAGTAGTACTTTCACATCAGTAGGGCAAAATAGCATTATAGCCTTCTTCAATATTCATAGGACCTAATAGCTAAAATCCTGCCACTTTGTTACACTACAGAAGACAAACTGAGCAACGTCCAGTCAGTTCTAACTAGCTGCCTCTGGGATTAATTTTAGAGCTGCAGAGCTGGAAGGGACCCTTTGGATCAACTGTAGCATCTCTTAAGATTTAAGCACATGTACTTGAAAATTCAGTTAATGTTTCTCTACAAAGGTGAAAGATTAGATGTTAGCTTCATAGCACTGAAATGATTTCTTCTCATCAACAAAAGAAGTTTGCATTTTTATAATTGAGGCTGCATGTTGAAAATTTAATTTTTTAGGAAAAGGACTGAACAGATAAATAAAAAGATTTGGCTCCTGGTTGTATGACCTAGCATAGTCAGACTCTGCCTAGCAAATCTTTATTCAATTTTCGGAATGATGTGACATTGTTTCCAATTAAAGAAATGATATTGTCGGAATGATATAACATTGTTTCCAATTAAAGAAAGGTGGGGTGAAAGTGACAGGAAAATGTAAAAAAAATCATTAATAATATGACCAAGGCAAACCCCGACATGGTTGTGTTCCTTCATTGCTAAAACATAATGCTACTCAGTTTCAATCGGTAGCTGTTTGGATACATGCGTTAAATTAAATGCAAAGTAACATATAACACAAGCTTTAATTAGACTTTTGCCTGGTACACTTTTTCCAACTTTAGCAAGTGTACTTTCCGAGTTGTAACATGAAGCAACAAAGAGTGAATTCATGGGGTAGAAATAGCAAATCCCTAAGGTCTCACAAGGCTAACAGGCCTTTCTCATTTAGAAACAGGAAATGATCTCCTTGAAGTAACCAAACAAAGGGAAGAGGGAATGCATCTCCTATGAAGGAGAGACATGGATTATCATGAGGTGATGTTCCAAGAGATTTCTGCTTGACTGCCCCTGTTTGGTATAGGGTGAGTTTAGTGAATGTATTCATTTTTACAAACAGACTGATGTCCCTGGATTTAAAAATTATATCAGTGAAGAGTGATAATTTGCTAACTTGTTTTTAATGACACATTGTGAAAAATGTTGGTCCTGGTGCCACTGAGGGACTACTGTGTGTGTGTAAGAATAAAAATATGTACAGTATAAAGGAATTGATTCATTCCAAATGAAATTATGTTAAGCAAATTTTTCTTTATACAAATTTCCCATAGGAATGCATTAAAACAGAGTACTCCCTAATTGCGACCATTGTTAGGTTGTATGGATTCAGCCCATAGGCGATTCTGTTAAGCAAATTTCCCCTATCTCTGGAATTGTTTATGTTGTACAGATTTTATCTTATACAAACCGTTTGTTAAATGAGGGTCCACTGTATATATTTACAAAAAAAAATTTCACTACAGGACTCCAAATGGTAATTCAGATATCTTTCAGGTTGGGATGGGCACCAAACAAAAAAAAATGAAACACTGTTTCATCATTTTCTCAGCTAACAAAACAAAATGAAACAAAATGGGGAAGAAGCATTTTGTTAGTAATGAAACACATTGAAACAAAATGGCAATTTTTTGTTTAGAATGAACCAATTTGTTTCACTGTAAAATGGCTCCCCTGGGTCATAGAGACACCAAATTTGGTGTGAACCTTCCTTTTGGACTCTCCCCTTTAAGCCTTCCAAAGAGATTCAGGGTTCAGTGGGCTGAGTTATTCTGGTTACCCCAGAAAAAAGCATTTCTGATTGCATTGTTATGTGCTTGAAAATAGTGCTCCCAGGCAGCTAGCAGTGTGGTAATAACAATAGAGCTTCCTCAAGTTCTCCCCTTGAAGCATCCCCAATTTGGATATGTTTGGGGTACAGGGGTCCAAGTTATTCAACTCCAAAGGGGGTGTCCATAGGAATCCATTTTAAAGTGCTTTGTGGGGTTGGCATGGTTTCACACTGCTTTCTGGGGCTAGGGTATATAAGAGGCTGGTAGGTTTCATTTTCTTTGTCATCTGTGGGAGTGAGGGAAGTTACAGTCATCTCTGGCAGCGCTGCTTGCTTACTGTCTTACAGTTGGGCTAGTTTCACTTCTGCTGTCCCTGTGTGCTCAAACCTGCTTTGTGTGTTGTGTAAGTGGACAAAGAGAGAGTGGTTTGTGTGTGTAGAAGAGAGCCTTTTCCTCTCCATGTGTGTACTGTGTGTATGTCTCTGTGCTCAGAGAGGCATTGCTTTTCTGTTCTTTTGGGGAGGGTTTTATTAGGAGCAGGATTTTGGGCAGACTTTCTTTATTATGCTTTATATATCTCCCCCCACCCTCTTGAAACTACATTCCTTCCCACCCACCCACATTGTTTTTTCCACCACCAACCAGTATCAGTTCCCCAATTCTCAGCTGGAACAAAATGAATGCGCCGGCTGTCCCTCTTAATCATGGCCCCATTTCAAAGAACCAACAAGATAGAACCAGAGTCCTCCTATTCCATTATTCCTAGCTGGAGTATTCCAGGAAACTCATGCCTTCCTCCCAGGCCTGCTAGTCTGCTTGCATGTTATGGGCCTGAAAGACCCATTTATTTCTAAGACCTGCCTTAGTCTTCTTGATGATGCTAGGGAGATCCACTCTCTCGCTTCATACCTGAGGGTCTGAAATGGCCCATTATGCTTGTAAGAGCTGCTCTGGACATAGAGGTGTCTTTTATACCTTGGACATTCAAGGGAGTTCCACTCACACTCTCTCTTCATATCTGATGGTCATATGACCCAAGCCCAATGCTTAATTATTGCCTGCCTGCCTGCCTGCCTGGTGGAGTGCAGTTCTTATACAGCCCAATGTGCCTTGGTGGGCTTAAAGGGAAGAGCTTAAGGAAGCTCCACTGTAATTTTCATGCTGCTAGAGGCCTGGGATCAGTATTTGCAAATACTTTTAAATTTCAAATGCTTTTTTCCTGGAGGCACCCCCTTTGGAGTTGAATAACTTGGCCCTCTGTATCCCAACCTCTCCAAATTTGGGGTGCTTCAAAGGGAGAAATTGAGGAAGCTCCACTGTAATTTCCAGTGGAGCCTAGCTGCCTAGTGGAGCCTAGCTGCCCAGTGGAGCCTAGCTGCCTAGGCTCACTATTTTCAAGCACATAACATTACAATTAGAAATGTTTTTTTTCTGGGGCACCCATTTGAATAACTTGGCCCTCTGAACCCCCAGTCCAAGGAAGGTACCCACCAAATTTGTGGCTCTAGGATCCAGGGGAGACATTTTACAGAGAAACAAAACAGTTCGTTACTGTTTCATTTTGTACAATTTTTTAAAAGAAAATTGTTTCTAACTTAACGAAATGAATCGCTGGGGAATGAAACAAAATGAAATGAAACACAATTTTTCCATTTCGGGCTCATCTCTACTTTCAGGTAATCTGTTTTCATTTGGATTTCTGTGGTTATTTTTAACCTGAAGTTTTGGAGTGGGAAACAGCAGCCGACCTGTTCCCATCATTCCTCATTATTGGCTGTTCTGACTAGTACTCATGAGGGGACCATAGGTTCTCTGTTCATGAGCAAGATTAGTATGCACTGTAGTTTTCTTTTGGATTTTAATAGTGAAAATCTCAAGCAGTGCTTTGTTTTCATCTTAACTTTAAAATGTTGAATTAAAGAATAATCTAGTGTAAATTCCCCAGATTAGACCTTAAGCTACAGATCGGGAAAAACAATATGTAATTGTATGTTCAAAATTGGCAATATCAGATGCCACAATTGATGTTGCCAACGCAGGACATACTGGAACTCTTGAACTTGATCCCGTATTGCAGTGTTTCCTATTTCAAGTTCCCCCCTCTCTCCTCTCCCCCTTCCCCTTTGGAATGACCAAATGAAACAAACCTTTCTGCCACATGACTATAATTTTATTCTTTTTTTCTGGAGAGAAAAATCTTAATACCAATAGTTTATAACTATTTTCAAAAAGTAAAGTGTATATTGTTGAACATGGATCAGTTGCATTCAATTGGATTTACACCTGTGTGTGAGAGAGAGTGCTTGGATTTTCTTACTAAAATATTTCAAAAATATAGAAAAATAAGTGAAAAGGAATGAAATAACACATAAAGGACTAGTGTATATGATTTTTTAAATCATGGTAACCAAGTTAAAGGAAAAACATGTAGGGTTTGTCTTGCTCTCCTTTCCACTTTGACATGTATATTGGTTCATTCTTTGACATGTGGCACAGTGGTTAAATGCCTGTACTGCAGCTAAAACTGTGCTCACGACCTGGGGTTCAATCCCAGGTAGCAGGCTCATGGTTGTCTCAGCCTTCCATCCTTCCAATGTCAGTCAAATGAGTACCCAGCTGGCTGGGGGTGCAGTGTGTAGCCTGCATACTGTAATTAAGACTGTAAACTGCCCAGAGACTACTTGAATTGGTATGGGGCGGTATATAAGCAGAACACTTTGCTTTGCTTAATGAAATTCAACATGTTTTTGCTTCTTCCACCAAAACATCCATCTCTGATCTCCCCATGTTAACCTGCTATCTACGCTTTCCTTTGATCCACTGTATCTTGTACCTGTTGTCTTAGAAAACTAGTTGTTTCTACCATTCCAGGATAGGAGAAAATATTAGTACTTTCTAGCAGCATAGCTGAACAATGGAAAGGGTAGTGTGATGGATTAGTGTTGTGTCACAATGCAAATTTTTGACATATTTTTTCAAAGGAACAAAGGAGACAAAGGACAGCAAAGGCAGGGATGTTTTCCTGAATAGGTCCAAGTCTGTTCCTGAAATCCTTTGTTTAATGCTCTGCACATGTAGCTGTCCTGGGAAGTACAACACTTAGCTGGTAAGCATCCATATGCTTGCAAAGAAGCACATAAAGAAGCCTGGCCAAATTCCTCTGTTCCAAGAAAGAGAACAACTTCAGTGGTTCTCAATGTGTGGGTCCCCAGATGTTCCTGGACCGCAACTCCCAGAAACCCCTTCCAGCACAGCGAGTGGTGGAGGCTTCTGGGAGTTGCAGTTCAGGAACATCTGGGGACCCACAGGTTGAGAACCACTGAACTAGATGAATAGCTCAATGATATAGGCATTAGGCTGTAGAGCCAATGCTTAGGAGTTTAATTTTCTACCATGGCTTGCGGAACAATGTTTGGAAGTTGAGTCATGGCAACTGGGCTTATTTTCTTTGGAGTTCGAAATGTTTCGCTACTCATCCAAGCAGCTCCGTCAGTCTGAGGAAAGTTAGTGGTGAGTCCTCCATTTTATAGTTCACCTTCACTAACTTTCCTCAGACTGATGAAGCTGCTTGGATGAGTAGTGAAATGTTTCGAGCCCTCAAGAAAAGAAGTCCAGTTGCCATGACTCAACTCCTGTATAAACTCATCTGGATGACTGAGAATGTTCACAGACAAACTTGCAGAACAATGAGCTTGCTTCTCCCCTATGACAATGTTGTTCACATACTCCTGGACAAGCGTCCTAGAGTGCTTCCAGAAAAAGAAAATGGTGAACCACTTCTGACTAGATTCGTAGAAAACTCTTGACAGAAACACCTGAATTGAAATTGATTTCGCAGCACACTATTATTATTAGAAAGAGAAGGCAGAACTAAATGTAGACAGATACAATTAGATGAAACTCTTAAGGGTAGATTGTTTTTGTGGCATATTGTGGCATGTACTACAAGTGACTGGAATCAAAGTCATGATTCTTAAATGTGCAAATATCTATAAATATACAAACTCTGTATGTGGATTTCCTTCACAGTGTTTGCCATGCCTCATCCCAAAATTCACTTTGACATGCAGTGTGTGCATATTAGAAATAAAGTAGAAAGTCCATAGGAGTGGAACAATGGGTGCTTCCCAGGAGGAAGAGGCAGAAAAGATAGGATGGAAAAAAGATGTCAGAGATTTACATTTGTAATTGACTTCCACAAAAGTCCGTTCTGATAACTTTTTTATGGTTGTCAATTTCATGTCCTATTAAATAATAAATACTAGAGGTATAAATACATTGGGCCAATAGTATCAAGGATCACAGGTGCATACTCCATCAATGGATTGCTAGGCAATTACTTTCAACTAATTGACAAATCTAGAGGTAACATCAGGAATTAATTGCAAAATGGTATAAGTCCTTCCTTAAGAGAAAACACCCATAATGGCTGATGATTCAGAGGAACCTGCTTATGCTTTGCATACCAGTCCTTTGTAATGATGACATTTCCAGTTAAGTCCTGATGAGTGTCTTCACAGTTATTACATTTGTTGCCATATACTATTGTGTGTAGTGCCAGAGAAGGCACTGGTGGTTGGATGACATGCTTGACTTTGAACTGATGAGATGAATCGATCTGAGATGACACTGTTCAGGATTGTGGAAATATTACAACCCTCCTTAGAGCAAGACAATAATGCACAAACCCATCTCTGTGAAGGAGCACATTGCCATTTCTGTAAATGACTCTGAGACATGCAAAGCTTTGATGGTGGTGGTGTGGACAAGTCAAACAGGGACCAGATTGCCATGCAGCTGAGTTTCACAAATGATAATGTTCTGTGGTGAAAGATTATTATCTTGGGTGACAGCAATCATGTACATGCAACAATAACAAGAGAACTTGTGGTTGATGTTTTGTTGCATGCTGACATAAATTTATAGTGGATCAAAGGAAACAGTAGACATATAGAATGTTTTGTTTGTTTTAGGAGGAAGGTACCTAGTATCCCATTCATTGGTAGCAATTCACTATACTGTAGTAAGTTACATAATTTAACTTAAACTAATATAAATCACCAACAGGATTCGGGCCTGTTATTCTTACATTCTGGCCTTGCAAGTTACCTACTTGTTCCTGAAACCCTGAAAAAATGTTTTATTTGGTTGAGTCCTAAATTTATATTAGCCACTATTTCCAAGATACATTTTTCATGAAGAATGACTGTCCAACTGCTTTACAATTATGAGTTACTGGGGGAAATATTTTTTATATAGAAATAATCTTAGCATTAGCTAAATGGGACTACACAAAAGCCCTGGGAGCCATATGCTACCCACAGGCGGTGAGATGCTTTGCTGTAGGCTAAGGCAAGGCAATTTTCATAACCTCATGTTTATATATAATTTTTATACGCTCAAAGAGGGAAAGTAGTTAGAAATAACAGCTATGTTACCACAATCTCAACCCCACCCTGGTGATTCATGGAATTTGCCATTTGACTAAATCTTACCTTTCTTAATTGAGTAGCATTTGCCCATGCTACAATGGTTAGATGACTCCTTGGCCTCAGGGTATCTTATTTCCAGGCCTTTTCTGCAGTCTCTGGCTATTTTTTTAAAAAAATTCTAATTAGCATAGTAGAACAATACGTATTGTAATAAAATAATAGTGGCTTTATTATTCATAAACATTTGTACCTTTTTGAACAAAGTGCATGCTTTTGCATGCACACACACAAGCACATACATATACATACACACACACACACATGCACACACGCGCGTGCACACACACACACACACACACACACAATGTTTACTTTGATTCTTTATCTTTTAAAGTAGTCTGTCTGGCAAATACTCCTTTACATTTAAATCATGAGTGGGCAAAATTTTTGCTCCAGAATTTGCTGGCCAGCAGCTCTCATCATTTGCTAAGATAGGTTGTGGTAGCTATTGCTGATGGGGGTTGTTGTCTAAAAATACTTGGGGAGCTACAAATAATGTTATTGTGTTTTATTTATATGATTTCTTTTAATGCTTATTTGCTGACATTCTTTGGGGTCCTTCCTGCAGAAAGATAAAAGAGAAAATAATAAGAGGAAGACTTGCTCTTCATTCTATTTACTTGTGTTTCCTACGCAATATATCAGATTTTTAAAAGGCTGAATAAGTAGTTGTGTGTATATATATGTGTATGCATTATGTAATTCTACATAGATATCATGAATAAAATATCTATATATAAAAGTCTAAGAATTTGGAATCTCACCCACCCACCTCTGCTAAATTAGACATTTACTGTAAAAGTAGCGTTCAAACCCTTTCATACTTGGATATGTTCTGCCCAGCCCTGATAGTTGACCCAGAGCATTTTTTAGATAGACAGACTTGGAAAGCTTCCTTTGTGGACTACAGATCCACCCATAATCCATCAATCAACATCACTAGTCTAGTCGATGGGTTTTGGAAGTTGTCATTAAAAAAAAAGGTTTCCAGAATTTAATGATATGGTAAAATACCTTGGATCCCATTCACGCAAACTGACCTAAATGAACTCATATCTTACATGTTCTGATGATCCTTTGAGACTAGCCCATGTCCCTCCTGGGTAGCTTAGTTGACTTTTCAATAGTGCCTTCACTGGGTCACAAGAAGTAGAATGGATAATTACCTGCTTGCTAAAGACAGAGCTGGGTTGGGGTTGATCAGTTCAAGTATGTTGGATATCCTTTGACACTGGGCTATTAAGAACAGAAAAATTGCCTTTTTTCTTCTTAGCTTTGTGGTTTCATTTAATACAGCATATTTACCAAAACAACCTGGCTACATGCCCAGCTCTCTAAATGCATTCTAGCTTCCATTATTACAGGTACACATCCTTGGTTTGCCTAAAGAACCATGGGCATCTGTTGCTCTTTATTTAAGAAGTCTAGTCAGACATTTCTTAATTTTGTATAACCATGGGTATTTACAAATATTTAAGAAGGCCTCTTTCATAAGTCAGGAAGGTGGCCATTCATTCATGCTCCATCGCTGTTCTAATAGGCCCCTTGGCATGTTTGGCATCAACAGTGCTAAATTTAGACTTGTTTCTCTGTGGAGGGCATTTTTGTCTTACATATCTAGTTTGAGTTGCACTATCTCTTCTGTTACAGTAACTCAGCAATGGCTGTCACCCTGTTAGCACTTAGTCTTGTCAATGCAGTATCTTGGCCCTGTGAGAAAAGGCTAGTAAAACGGCGGTGCCGTTAAAGTGATAGGGTGGTTTGTCGTAGAGCATTTCTGGCCATTAGGGATCTGAATACCTTTTCTGAAAGGGAAAGTGCAGGCTCAGAGTGTCAAATTTAGAAACCTTATTAATGGGAACTGAAATAATTGGTTCTCTTCTATATTGCAGTTGCACAGGCTTGAGATTGCTAGGGTCGCTAATCCCCTTGTAATGTTCATTTTCAGAGAGTAAGATTTTGTAACCATCTCGTTTCATCTCCATGGGTGTTTCTCTACCATGGATTTCTCACCAGATGCATTTGGCTTTTAGTACCACAAAGTCCCAGAAATAACTGCAGTGTGATTTTTAATCTGATTCTTGAGAACTGATATTAACAGTTGTTGCTATATTATGGAAATGGAGAGGTGGGTAGCTTTAGATTGTAATTATCCACACCCAGTCTCCTGTAGAGCAGAAAATGCAGCCAGCCAGCCTTGCAGCTCCATGGTGCCACTCTTACAAATAACAAATGCTTGCATAGAAACATTTTCCTACACTGGCATCGCACTGGTAAAAAAAAAATAGCATTTTGCAGAGCTAAAAACAAAGCATAGCTGTATAGCTTTAGCTATACACAAAACACACTACAAAATATATGGCTTAATTACATTTATGTGACAGTTTTTATGGCCCTATCAGAAAGAAGGTAGGTGAGATTATCTCACTTGAGAGGAGCTTTAAAGTAGACATTAATATCTGTGCCACGTAATAGTGTTTTGGGGCAGAACTAGGTAAAGTTGCCAACTAAGCCATTTGGCACTTTTAAGTGTGATTTTACCACCCTAAGTTACAAATCCTGTTTATATCCTTTTGATTTGAAGAGTATATGTTTCTGATTGTTGTGAAGTTATGCACAGTAAAGATACCTGTGTATAATAGCAGTTTGCTAAATGTTCTCATTTTCAAGAGTTTGCCTGGAGAAAATGGTTAGGAATAAATTTTCACAACCACTGAATATTTTCATGAGTATTCTCCCCCCCCGCCCCGTACTTTGGTTGTCTTTTTTTCATCCAGGGTTTCACTTCTTCTCAAATGATCCCAGGCAGTTGTGGGTCATGTTCTAGATATAGGGATGGGATTATAGTGCAATGTTGCCAATACAAGGGCAAATTCAGGCTATTAGACCAAAGGCATCTCTTCCTGTATTCATCACAGACTATTTATTATAAAGTTATTATGAAGTTATCATATATTGCCAGTTCTTGCACTTGTATTTTGTAATGACCACATGGCTCCTCACTTTTATTTCAATACATTTAGTCTGTGTCTGTTTCATAAATGCATTCCTATGGGAAGATAGGCGGGGTATAAATCTAATAATAAATAAATAATAAATTAAAACTGCCCTCAGCTACCTACATGCAGTAATTATTTTCAACTCCTAGGAAATTCTGTGAAGAAAAATAAATAATTACTTTGAGGTTAAGGTAATTGTGACACTCCAGATGTTGATTAGCTGCCCGTTACTGGTCTTCCCCACTGGCTGGTGCTGATTTCCAGTGCAACAAACATCTGGAGGACTCCATATATTCGTCACTGTTCTTGGGACAATGATAGGTGACTTTCTTTTTCTATGCGCCTTTATTAAGCAATACTTAATATTATATTTTGTATAAAATCACCTCCCATTCCAATAATTACTGAACAATCACTTCCTTCCACTATGTATGTATGCGTGCATTATACTTCTATCCTCTTTTTGTTTTAAAAATGGGAGGTTTTTACTTGCATATTCTTCCTTTCCCAACATGCTTTTCCAGTGCCTCTCCTACTCTCTCCATTCTTCTTTGACCTTATAAAGCTTTTGATAACAGGCAACTTTTATCATGCAAATCAATTTTATTTGTATTTATTTAATTAGTATCCCACTTTGCTCTCAAAAATTCAAACTTAAGAAGGTTTATAGTATAATTTGTAAAGGTATGATTTAAGTTTAATTATTGAAAACAGAATACATTTAAAAATTTGTTTAGAACCTATCAATCAGAATATTTACCTAGAGGAAAGCTGCTACAAAGTAGCTCTTCTTCTTAGCATAAAGTTAGCTGCCATTTGTCCACTGAAAGCAGAAGGTGTTTATATGTTAGCAGACAAACATGAGGGAGGAAACCAATTCTAGCCCCCCCCCCCAGGTGTTGAACAGTCGGGAATGGTCGTTGACAAGGCCTTCTCTTGCATTATTCTTGGGCATGCCTCTGAAGGTGGCAGTGCTGAGGATAGGGTCTCCTTACAGGTCTCAAAGTCTGGGCAGGCTTACATGGGAAAAACATATGTCAGAGATAGCTTTTGAAGATCATAACTATTGTTTAGAAATATGCTCAGAAATGGATTTGGTAACTATTGAGGCTGTTGTAATAGGGGTATTAGATGCATTCCTTTACTACTATATCTTTATTACTCTAAGGGCTACCTTGTGAATTGCTTTTCTGCTTTTTAAAGATAGCTTCTTGTGGCTTAACATGAATGGAAAGGATAGTCCCTGCCAAACCTTCATCTGAACTCAGAGAACACTATCCTGAAAGGAAAAGAAATGGTGCTTCCTCTCTCAGCTCATGGATGCACTATTGTCAGTAGTATGATGCTCAAGGGAAGACAAACGGTCCTTCCTGTCTCTCTTGAATTTTGAATCGGGGGAAAACAGTATAGGTACCAGTATAGGTGTGCCAGTGAATGTAGTCATCTTTATCTTACACAGAGACACTTCTTATTTTTAATTCATAATTGAATTTCAGTTCCCCAAACAAGTGTTCATGAACTTGTTTTCCTACCCCTAGCTTAGTTCTGTGCAAGCATGCACTTTGTTTAACATATATTAGATTTATATCCTCAAAGATAAACAGGGCTTTTTTTTTTAACAGAACTTGGAAAAGTTGACTTTTCAGGCTCTGGTTTTTAGAGGTATATGGGCAAATTGGTATTTTATCTTGCTTGCCTCTTGCAAAAGCTGTACATATTTTATACAGACGGATGCATAACCCTGTTCAAGACTTACATAAATGATAGTCTCCTCTCTCTCTCTCTCTCTCTCTCTCTCTCTCTCTCTCCCTCTCCCCACACAGACAGACAGACAGACATGCTAATTTTAATGTTTGTGGACAAATCAACTTCCTCCTTCCCATAAAATGCAGTATTTGTGAAGTTGCATGTCTGCATTCATGTATTCATTTATTTACATCAAATGTCTACATATCAACACACTGAAAATGTTATTGCTGTTGATTAAAAGGATAGTCAATTAAATCCAAATAATAATTTATAAGTAACAAGTTAGACAGTCACAATAGAGTCACCATGTTGACACATATAAGGAGAAATCAAAGAGCAAAAAATTAAAATCAAAATCAAAATCAAAAAATCAAAAAATCAAAATGATAGCACCAGCTATAAAATGAAGGCCCACTGAAAGAGGAAAGTCTTAGCCTGGCTTCTAAGTGCTGCCAATGGGGAAGCCAGGCAGATATCTCTTCCATATGTGTTAGGCATAGAAATGTACAGGACACATAAATACGCAAATAAATAAGAAAAAAATTATTGCAAGTTTTGTAATGGCAATGAGTCATAAAATTTAGTGGAATAGAACTACTTTGATCCCAGGAAACCTGCCTCCCTTCCTGCCTTATTTTCCTATCCAGAAAAATATTGCCCCACATGCCTAGTTTCATTGTCCACGAGTGTCTAGAGCAAACAGAAATGTGTCGCTATAAATGTGTTCATATCAGGATTGATTCTGTAATGGAAACTCTTTTCCCCACATTGGGCAGGCAATTGCAGGCACCAAAGAGAGAACTGAGTCCCCAAGATACTCCGCACTTTAGAGGCCTGGGCCTCTTCTTGGGAACTGCTTCAGCCAGCATGTCCCTAACTCCCTTGACAGTAAAAACACAAAAATATAAGGAACATGTTTGATTTTTAAAAGTTGCACAATTTAGTTAAAAGGGAAATGAAAAAGAAAGTGTTTCCTTCAGCCCCACCAAAATATATACATTAAAGCACCTGCTGCCATAAAGGGTGTGTATCAGCAGGAATATCTCAGTTAATTAGAACCAGAAAAGAACTGTTGATACTTTTTGCAATGCAGAAGAAAGGGGGTGCATATGCTGTTGTTGAAAGATCTTCTCATTTGTTTCCAATAAAAGATTACTGTATTCTTGCTGATGTTTCTTATGCTTCTTAGGGGCTGTGCCATCAATTACGTGCATGTTTCAGGGCTGTCCTTATATAAACTCAAGACCTTCATTTTTATTCTCTGCTAAAAGCCACATTGCCCAACTGTATGGCTTTAATTACTGATTGCAGAACCCAGATTTAATCTATTTTCCTGGTCTTTCATGTTTTATATTATGACCTGTTGCAAGTAAAAGAAACCACCTTCTATACAGGACTGCAGAAAGAGCGGAACAAGGCCCTAGAAGGGAAAACAGAATATTTGCAACCTAAAAGGAGAATGTTAATAGTGAAGATGCATTCCAAATATGCTGAGTGAGAATTATGGGCTGTTAATTATTTGAGCATTCTTTGGCTCTATCAAATTGTTAATGGGATCATTTTAGGACTCATGTTTGCAAGGGAGCTAGCAGTTTATCACCATTCATATAATATAGTTAACAAAAACCAAAGTGTATAGCAGCTTGTGTACATATGCGTGAATCTGAACACACATTACTATTTTTTTTCTTTAGAAACAAAAATGAAGAAATAGTGGTTTTTGAATGAAAGGTGATCCATCAGAACAGTACTGATCATTTTAAAGAAATACAAAAGCAGCTCTCTGCAGAACACTACCTCCTGCTTTGCAAGGTAGTTTTTCTAGGCCTGTTTACAGACATTCTTTACTCATTTTGCTTCACCACAATGTTTAATACTTGAACAGTACTTCTTTCTACATGACTACCCCATCCAAGCAGAGAGTCATCAAGGGAATATGGTGGCATCACTTGGGCTGGCTGTATTTTCCCCCCTGCTTGTATACTTCCCTTGTTTGTTTCAAGGGATCTCAAGTAGGTGTCAAATCAATAAAATACTTATATTAAATATCTAAAACAATGCAAATGCTTTTTAAAAATTCATGACCTGCCAAGTCATTTAATCGCTGAACAAAAATCAGCAAAATGAAAGATTGAAAAAATGAAGCCATGATCTCAGTGGATGTTGAATGCTTGACTGAATAACTACATTTTAATTTGGTGCCAAAATAAAAGCAAAGTAGATGCTCTCCAATGCTTAGACAATAGTCGGCCACTTGTGGGAAGAAACGTCAGCTTTGAATTCTTAATTAAGTCTGATGTTCCAAAACTGCATCACCACAGCTGACAAAGCCATTTCCCAAGTTTCGACATAATGTGTTCTCTGAAAGGTGGGACACATAGTAGCTCTACTCCAACAGATCTTAATGCCAGAGCAGCTCTTTATGGGAATATGTACTTTCTACAGACTGTCACCATCATTTGTGCTGATACCATTTGTGATATCTGCAATGGTGGCAGCAGTAACCACCGCAAAAAAGAGGGGGAGACATGCCATGCTGCTGCTGCTAATTATGATCTCTTACCATTAAGAAACTGTTACATTCTCCTCTCCCTGGAGAAAGGGAATTAAGTCACACACACTGCCTTCCGTTCCCTTGCTGTTTTGAATGAGTTTTGATATTGCTTATGGTTTGTGTATGGTATTTGTTTATTTCTTTTGAGTATTTGTATACCCACTGTTGTTAGCTTTGAATTGAAATTTTATTTACGGTCAACGACCAAAAACCAAAAATAAAATCATAAAAATAAGGATGTTCAAATATGCATTCCAATAGACAGCACATTAATCAAGCCTTATTACAAGATATATCATAAACACAATTTTAAATACAATTTAAAATTTATTCTGGTCCGAAATAAAAGTGGTAATTAGCTACAATAAAAACAGTCATCAGTTACTACTATGTTTCTTTATAAATTTGTTTACGAACCCTTATTGCAGCAGCACAGAATTTGGCAACTTGCCTAGTTAGTGTTATCAGAAAGTAGCAACTGTATATAGAATTCTATTGACCTCCCAGGATATTTGCCTATAATTGGGGAGACAATCTCCTTGCGTAGATCTTGATAATAGGTGCAGAATAGAAGCACATGTTCTACGCATTCCAACTGGTCATTGGCACATGGGCAATTTCAATCTGAAAAAGGTAAACCTTGAAACATCCCCTCCACTAGCTTGGAGGGAAGGACATTTAATCTAGCCAGAGTAAAGGCCCTCCTGGAGACAGGAGATATGAGCCTATCCAGATATGGGGAGGAAGTAAATGCTGATTTCTCAAGAAATTCCATTTTCCCCAACTGGGCAACATGCTTCTGCAGTTCTATATCACTGATTCGTAATTTTACCTCATTCATGGCTTTACAAAAACCCAATGTTTGGAGAGTACAAGGAGAATATCCTAAGTTATGTATAACTTTTATTATCTGTTTTTTCCGTTCAGACTGAAAAGTATCTGTCAAAAGCAAGGGAGTTAAGCCCTCCGAAAGGAAAATAAGCTTAAGCCAGTACTTAACCATGAGAAATTTGGCTTGTGCTTCAATGGGAATAAGCCCAACCTCTAAACGAAGTAAAGTGTTGGAGACACATGTAGGAATGCCCAAAGTGGCTCTTGCAAATCTGGTTTGAACAGTCTCCAGATATCTCAAGTTAGCATATCCGAACAGCTGTGAGCCATAAAGCATTTGGGTAATGATTTTAGCCATGAAAACTTGTAAAGTAGAGGGAACATGTCCCCCCCTCCCCCGGTCGAATTAAAGAATCTGCTAATGGCTTTGCTATTGCCTTGTGCTCTCATTGCAGCACAGCTTATATGCATGGACCAAGCACCAGATGACTGAAATGTTATACCTAGGTACTTATACTGCTGGACCTGTTCAATTGGGTGACCAATAAGGGACCATTTATGTTTAATTCTCCTCCTGCCAAAAACCATTATTTTGGTTTTAGTATAATTAATTTCTAAACATTCCTGAGTACAGTATGAGGAGAAAGCTCTCAGGAGCCTTCTAAACCCAACACACGAGGTTGACAAAAGCACAGCATCATCTGCATACAGAAGTATAGGAATTGGGCGAGGTGCCAGCTTGGGTGGGTGAAAATCTACGTTGGATAAACTCTCAACAATACCATTAATATATAGATTGAATAAGGTTGGGGCTAAGATACATCCTTGCCTCACGCCCTTATGTACAGGAACTGGGTTAGTTAGGATCCCATCAGAATTACAAATAGGAATGCTCATGTAAAAGAACCTGTAAATAGGAATGCTCATGTAAAAGACAAATTAATATAAGAAGTCATTTGTCAATATTCATGGACTGCAGTTTTAACCATAATAAGTCTCTAGAAATAGAGTCAAATGCGGATTTAAAGTCTATGAAAGCAGCATAGAGAATCCCACCTTTGGGGGCTGAGTATTTACTAGCTAAATGATGAAGAAGATTGCACTGATCAATTGTGGATTTCCCTTGCCTAAAACCTGCCTGCTCTTCTACAAGAATATTCTCTACCCGTAACCAATCTTCTATTTTTTCCAACAGATGCCTTGCATATAATTTACTGATGGTACTTTATAAACTGATAGGACGATAATTGGCAGGATCCCTTCTGTTTCCTTTTTTAAAGATTGGGACTACAATAGCTAATCCCCAGTCCTTTGGTATACAAGCTGTTCCAGGTAAACAGGGTAGCTAGTATAGGAGCCCACCATTCGGCATTTGCTTTAATAAGATCCGATGGAATATAGTCAGGCCCTGGGGTTTTACCTGGTTTTAAACGATCAATTAACATGAGTACTTCCTGTTTAGTTACTGGAGGACACTCTGGGAAGTCTTCTAGTTCAGTTTGGAAGACAGAAGTACAGGGTGATTGAGCCGCATAGTGCCTGCCAAAATATTCTTCCCATAGTGTCAGCATTATATAGTAGTCTGATTTAGGAATAAAAGTTGAAGTTCCCCTAGATACTATCTTCCAGAATGAGGCCGAGTCTCTCAAATGGGCAGCAGTTAACAAGCATTTCCAGGCCTTCCTCTGGGCTTGTAGTTTCTTAGTTTTAATCAAGGATTTATACCTTTTTTTGCTCTGATACCAATTTTCTGGGATTCTCCCAAGATTCTGATTCTTATAGTCTCTATAGGTCTCCAGTAGCTCATTCTTTAATGCTCTACATTCCAGTGCTTTGAACAGGTGGTACGAGGCAATAAGGTACCGGATTTATTACAAGTTAAATGGGGTTGCAATGACCCTACCAAATTAGAATATGTATTTAGGGCTTGTTTTGCTGATCTCGCTGTTATAATAAGCTTTAAAATGTTGCCTTTTAATTATGCAAACCACTTTGGGTCCTCTTAAGGAGAATGGCAGCATAAAATATTTAAAGAAGTAAATAAACAAACAACCAGAAGAGACAGAAACCTATGATTTCCTACATTATTATTAAAGCTGACGATAGTGAGGGAATGAAAACACAACTGAACTGAACTTCTGTCAGCACCTGAATTTTCCACATCAAAGCAACGTCACACTTAATTAAGAACTTAAAGCTGATTTTCCTTCCCACGTGGGTGACTATGATCTGAGCACCGATGATAATTGAAACAAGAAAGGGCAGAGGGGCAGGGAGAGAGACTTCAGTTTCTGCTGAGAATTGTTGGAATTTTTGTTCCTTTGAGTCTTAAATATCTAAACTGCAAGGAGTCAGTGGTAAGGGCCTGGTTTCCTTCATTCTGTAGGTGTAGGAAAAAGAGAAACCTGTTCTTAACCTTAAGGATTCTTTTACTCAAATAAACCAAGTCTCTGGAGGCACATGGATTGTATGGAGCTCTTGTTAACCCCTGGGTCATTTCCTTGGATGGAGGGTTGTCCTTTGTTCATGATGTCATGGTCAAATGGAACCAGAAACATGAAACATAAGAAGATTGTGAAGGTTTTGTTTTTCTCTCTGTGTGTCTTTTTTTTGGGGGGGGTCGTTTTGAAATGTAATTATATATGTAGCCTGGAGATTTGGGATAGCAGGTTTTCATGTCTCTCTCATTGTCCTGACCTCTGCTGCCAAGTTAATAAAAGGCTAGACAAATCCACTTTAAATTGAACTTCAGAATATCCCAGTTAACCCAGGCCTTATTATAACCAATAATGTTGTCAACATTTGTCAAATCCCAAATGGGACTGTATTTATACTTAACACTGTGTTATTTATCTATATGAAGCAATTACAGTAACACCTTGGTTCATGAGCATAATTTCATCTGGGAATATGCTTGTAAACCAAAACACTCGTATATCAAATGAAATTTCCCCATAAGAAATAATGAAAACTCAGATGATTTGTTCTAGAGTCTCATAGACCACATACTGCACACACAAAATGCCAAAACTTACAAAAGAAGTTGGCCACATCATGGTTTAGGTACCCAGCTGCGGAACCTGCTCTGCTTGGGACTAACAACTGCATTTTACTCCGTGTATTTAATGTGGCGATAATAAAATGCAATTTGTAGCCCTATGCATACTTGACTAGCTGCCCTATGCCTAGAAATTGTTTGAAAAATAAGAAAGGATGTTGAAAATAAATTAAAGAAAAATATAAAGAAAAATAAACCCCTAACCTGCACTACCCTTTGAAAACATTCCTGACTGTACAAAGGTTACCTCTGTTCCTCTCTCCTCCCTCTGCTTTGTAAGCTGCTTGAGACAGAGCGTTACAATCACCCACAATCCAGCGGGGGTAAGGGAGATCTATGATTGGCTCACTTGTGATCATGTGACCTGCTCCTGTTACTTGTATTGCAAGACACTGCTTGTTGATCAAGGCAAAATTAAAGGCCCTCATCATTTTAATGTTTTAATTATTTGAATTGTTTATTTTAATTGTAAGCCACCCAAAGACCTTTGGGTAGTGGACGGCATATAATCTACATAAATAAATAAATAAAATTGAGAAGAAATGTTTGCTTATCTTGCAAAAAGCTCTTAAACCAAGTTATTCTTAAACCAATGTATCACTGTATATGCTGCCACTTTAGGGCCAGGAGTGTTGAAAAATGTATATGAGAGTTTGTGCACAACTGTTTAAAGGTTACATAAAAAGCCATACAAAGTAAAATGGTATTATTCCTTCTGTGCATGTATCAAAATAAAGGATCACGTAGTCTTGCTTTAAAAAAAAACCTTAAAGAATGTTTACTATATAGCATGGAGAATAGAATAAGCAGTGCTTTGACATTTGGTACTTTTTGCATAAACCTGTGCTTGACTTACTTTTGTACTATCTTTAAACTTGACAAACATAGTTGCTCCTTCTTATATGCATCTCAAAGTAACACAAACTCCAGAATATGTTAAAGAAATCCTCTCTAACAGACATCTAATAACCTACCCTATATACTCAAGCATAAGCCAATCTGAATATAAGCCGAGGCACCTAATCTTACCACCAAAAAAAAAAAAAAAACCTGGGAGAATATATTGACTTGAGTATAAGCCTAGGGTGGGAAATGCAGCAGCTACTGGTAAATTTCAAAAATAAAAATAGATAGTGGCCATTTAGTTGTGGACTACAACTTCCACAAGAGGAGAGGAGGAGGAGGAGGAGGGGATGGGGGGGGCAATAATGGAGCACAGCAACTCCTGCACAGACCAGCCTGATGGGGGGAAGGGAAGAAGCCCACTGGCAAGGGAAGGGGCTGCCCCCTCCCACCCCCAGCCTTGGATCAGCAACAAGGTGAGGAAGAAAACTGAGAGAAGCAGGTGGAGTGCTCGCTCCCACTCACCGCATCCTCAGCTGTACCATGAGTGGGGACTGGCAGGGTGCCTCTGGAGATGGTCCCCATCATCACTGCTGCCACTGCTGCTTGCCCACCACTCCTAGAGGCCTGCCAGGCTGGGGAAGGCTCCCTGGCTTCCCTTTCTGCTCCTTGTTGTCACCACAGTGGCTGCTTTGGTTACCATGAAGAGATGACAGGAGGCAGTAGAATGGGCAGGACTAGCCCTCCGCTACCTTCACTCAAATATAAGCTGAGGGTGTTTTTTTCAGCCAAGTTAGGGCTGAAAACCCAGCTTATATTCAAGTATATATGGTAACTGACAAATATACAACCAACTACTATTTGCTCTCTCTTTCTCTCTTCTCTCTCTTTGAATGTTTAACCTTCCCCTTCCCCACTAATGTTGGTTAATGCCATACAGATTCTGACTGGTTAGAATGCTCTATTGTGTGTCATATTCCAGTCTTTTCCATATAAATGCATACATATACATATACATGCATATGTTGTGTTTTATAATTACATTTTCCAAGAAGGAGCAGCTTCTATTACATACACCAATAGCAGTGACAATAGCGGTGACATGATGTGTGTGTGTGTGTGTTGTGTCGTTACAGCTGTGACCGACCCTTCATGACCCCATGGTCTCCCATCCAAGTACTAACCAGGGCCGACCTTGCTTAGCCTCCGAAATCAGGCGAGATCGGATGTACTTAGGGCATCTATGCTAATATGATGACTAATATCCAATTGCTTAATGTATTTAATCATACAAGCATAGACTAAATGAATTAATGTGGGTTTACTGCAATAAATGCTTGATTCAAATGGGTCTACTCTAACTTTGACTTATGCTAAAGTAAGTTTCCTTTAGAGTAGGTCTATTAGAATCAGTGGAACTTAGAGAAGAGCTGACTTAGCATGTCCCCAGTGATTCAGTGGGCCTGATAAAATGTAATTTATTCTTACCAAGAGGATTGAGAAACAACAGTCTCATCTTAAACAACAGTCACTGGACAGAATGCTCTATATAATAGTGGTACAACAGGATCAGAATGTTGACTCATGAGCTATAGAGTAGCCCTTTGTGTACTTTCTAAAGAGTGCCAAATAAAAGGTGGCACAAGTCCTGCTCTTTGGCACCATTTATCCTTTCCTCATGTGACATAGGGCTACATCCAGACCATGGACGGCTCTCTAGAAATTATTATCATATAATAAAAACTGTTCCTGTGGTGTCTGAATGTATAGGGTAAATTAAAAATACAACAAAATACTGAACTGAGAGCTGCAAGGAAGAAATTGAATGTACACTGAAAGCATAACTTTGGCTTTCCTTATCAAAGCAACATCAACATGTTTTGAAGCAGGAGACAGGGATAGTAATAAGATTAAACTGTAGAAATAATGATAAGTGCACAGAAAACTCTTTAGTATGGAACAATATCAATATTACAAAAATGCAGTTTTTCCTGGGCGGCGGGGAGAGGTAAAAATGCCTCAAAAACTACAATAACCATGCAGTTGCTGGCAGGCTATGAACATAACGTTCCCAAGAAAGTTAAATGAAATGGCAATGAATTATATGGATAATTATATTGATATAAGACCATAGTGTGGAGTGGGGTGCTGAGTGACTAGCAGCATTTTATCTAGCAAAATCAGGAAGGAGAGTGAAATCTACATCACCTGAGATGGAACTTGCATTACAGCTTTTACGGTATCCTTAGCAGTACAAGAGCATGGGTGCACACGCCAGCGAAAGAAATTCAGCAAGTGGGAAAGGTTGGAGCACAAGGGCGTGTGAGTTCTTTATCTCTGTTTTGGGAGGAGCATTTCAGCATAACAATAATAGAAATACAATTGGAAAAAAACTGAAAAAAAAGAAATATTCCAACGAAGAAAATCATAGCAGGTGGGCCAGGAATATAACATAACATTAATCTGGGGCAAACTAAATAAAAGCTTGGAAGAACAACCAGTTCTTAAGTTGACTCCTGAAATCCAGGAGTGATGAGGCTACCAAGTGAAAAAGAATTCCAGAATGAGGTAGCCACCAAAGAGAAGACCCGATTACAAGTGATTGATTTCCAGGCCTCTTCCAAGGTGGCCACCCAGAGCATTCCCATATAAGAGGTACAGGTGGGGTGGGAAGATGTTCTGAGGGAGTAACAAGGCCCTAAACGTAATGCTATTCGCTATCTTGTTTTGTCCTCTTTTATGGTGATAGATTCCCCCTCTTTTGGAAAATGGGTTCACACTAATGATTCCTGTGGTTCCTTAAATGTGCATTGTGGATGTCTACTACCCAGAAAATAAAAATGATGAGCAGGCTCCCCTGTGAGAAACTTGCTTGTTATTTCTTTTGAACTTTGTCCACAACTCCAGACAGGGAATTTCACATACTCTAGTCTTGACCAAGAGTTGAGACCCAGTAATTAACTGACATCTCAGTGCATCACTGCGCGAAGGATTATCTCCATTAAAAATTGTTTAAAATATGGTAATAAAGTAAGATTAAAAAATACCCATAATTTGGTAAGAATGTTAGGCACTTTCATTCCTCTTAGGGAACACACACACACACACACACACACACACACACACACACACACACACACACACACACACACACACATTGAAAATGAAATTTTTGAGAAGTGTTCTGTAAAAGAATTTAGTTGTTTACTATTAATATCTTTAAATTACAGATTTCTTCTGGCCCTCAAATTGTGATCACTTGTCTGTTGACCTCTAATGCATGAGTATTGCTGTTGGAAGAACGAAAGTGTTGTTACTTGGCATTCAGTCAACCAATTTTAACTACTTCAAATAGCAAGGGGAAAGAGAATTTATATCTGGATTGACAACTTGCAATGAAAGTTTTCCTTTTAGTGTGTGATGTTAATCCTTGAGAATTGGACAGACCATGGAAACACTGACAGATGCTGTCCTTAGCATCATTTGCTTGACACTGCTTCATTTACTGGATTTAGTGTTGATGGTGAATCCCGAAATGTAGAGGAAAAAGAAAATTGAAATTACTCTGAAATGGGAACTTCATTCTTGTGGTTGAAACAAGCTGCCAGTTGAAACAGAGGTTGTGTTTTCCTAGAATGGCAGTGCTTGGAATTGCTGTTGAATTATTTTTGGCATAGGCCAGTAGTAGTAGCTATGTGATTAACATTGTTTTAAGTGGTGGGATTTATAGCAAAAGAGTTATTATTTTAATAGGGTATTTGTACAAAAATGTAATCCTGTACATTTTGTGGCATGATGCTTTCATGTTTTGTGGGAGGAGGAGACCATTCTTATTTTGGAAATACTGTATGTGGAATACAATCAGCATTATTCTGAAACAGTTCTGTTAGTAATTGAATGTACAATTCTAGGGTACAACATAATGAGCACAGCTCGGAAATGATGCTTTTTTTATTATTGCAGTTCCCAGAATATTCCAGTCAGCATGGTCAAGAAAGGTGGAAGAATATATTGGCAGATATATATCCATCATTAATGCCATGATAATGGAGGGATTCTTGGAGTAGTAGTCTTAAAAGTAAACCTTTTTGCAAACTCAGACAATAGGTTGGCGTCCTCTTGGGATCTCTTCTGGTCCTGTGGTCCGTGACTAGAAAACTGGCTTTTGTACAAGAGAAGAGTATCTGTACTTTCCAAAGTTGTAGAACAGGCACACTTAAAAGTCTTATGGCTTATCTAAAAGTCTGGAACGTTTTGAGGCATCTGTCCGGGTGGTAACCTCACCTGTATATCTCCACCTTTACTTAAGCTGTATATGGATTTATAAATAAATGTCATTATTTCAAGACACTAGTAAGCTCATTGTGGCCTCTGCCTGAAGGAAACAAGATAATGGTAAGTATTTGAACCCCTGGAATTTCTTATTGTTTACCAGAGAATCAATTTGACTCTATCAGTCATCTTTCAACTAGTGTTCTATTAGTGTTGGAGGATACATGGTATTTCATATCTGCATTGTAAATAGATTAAGCAATTTTAGATATGTTGGTTGCATGGAAGCTTATTTAAGAAACACCTAGCATTCTGTCCTTCTGTGTCCCCATTAAAAACAGATACTGTTGCTCAAAAAGTTTTTATTTTTAACATTATTGTTGAAATATGTGTTTCTTTCTTTATAAGCACCTAGTACATCTCCTAAATATGGGTCACCCTTTCATATATTTTCACTACACAGTCAATTTGGTCCAAAAGCATATTGCATTCTTCTTTAATTCTATATCTCACTGCAATAAAGATCTTACTGGTGAAGCAACTTTCTGGTCAACACCCAGATGTAAGTGACTGCTGATACAGTGTCGGGGTTAGTTTCCCAACTATGGTAATTAGATATAGAAAAAATACCAATGCATATAATGATGGACTATTGATGCAAAGCTAAAGAATGACTTGAAACCTAGGGGCTGGTTTTATTTCTGTCTCTTCCAGTTTATTTGCCCTTTTGTTTCTTTTTGGGTAGCTAATATGAGCATATGATACAGTATCAGAGAAGCAGATATGATAACACATACACAGCCATTATATAAGTGTTGGCCCCTTTCAGTAGGAAAGGTTAGGTAAACTATTATTAGACATTTACCCCTAGCAATTTGCTGCAAGAATTTTCCTGTTCTGTACTTGGCTCCACAGATCCAAAAAGGTTTGTATGTGATTTATCTATATTATTAATTGCATTTCATTTCTTTTCATGACTTACAGTCACTGGTCCTGCTTATTCTTTAAATCTTACTTGGAGCCAGCCCTGGTCTGAATCAAAGTAATGCAGCCTCCTAGGAATGATAGGTTGGAGAAAATGACAGATTTCATATTGTTTGTTGGGTAGCAATATTTGACAGTCTGATTCCCCCTGTCGGAACAGCAAAGGGTCAGCCAGAGGCTGCTCTCTCCCTGACCACAAGGTTTGGTGAAAGTCTAGAATTAGTTTTAACTTTGTGCGTGCTGGGCACAGCCTTCTGATCCATTCTCTGAATACCCAACAAGTTCATGCCCCAAGGAACCATACATACAGTATATATATATATATATATTTTGCTCTTGTTTTAGTTTAGTTTTGTTTTTTGTATTGTTCAGTGCCCACACACAAGCCCAAAGATTAGACTGTCCCAGGGGAACAGGATATTCCCCCCTGACTTTCTCCTTTGTTTCAGGAGCGTGGTGTGAGATCAAAGAGAAAATCCCAGCTTTAGGAGGAAAAGTCTTCTCACAACAATGTTCTTGGTGTCCCAAAATGAAAGATATCAGTAGAGAGGAAATTATCCACCTTGCCTTGATAGTTTGCAAGGAAATAAGTTTTTTTTAAAAGCATTTAGGGGATTCTCTGTTTGCTATTTCAAAAAAAAAAAGAGTATTAGCCCTTGCAGGAAGTGCCCAACTATAGTACTGGTTACTTGAACTGGCAGACCCCAGTTAAAAAATGTGGTGGCAGGCAGAGCTGAGAAGAATGAGGGAGCAATAGTGGGTGGTTTTCAGGAATGTAAGAAACAGCCCTTAGGCCAACATACAACCTTTTATTTATTTATTTATTTAGAATCTTACAACATTCAAAGGTAAAAATTAAAGTTACAAAGAACATGAGAAAACAAAAATAAATCCATTATGAGGGATGGGCATGTCCCATCTTTTGTGGTTTTGAGACGGAAGAGAGAAAAATATCTTTCCTCCCCACTGTATTTGTGTGTGTGTGTGTGTGTGTGTGTGTGTGTGTGTGTGTGTGTGTGCAAGAGAGAGAGAGGGGGGGCAGGGAAAGAGAGGGGTAAGGGTAAGACTGTTTCTCTGTTTGAAAGATATTTGGTACCGCAGGGTGTGAATCCTTGCAGGGCTCTTTGGGTCATTGGATCCATTTTCTTGACAATAAATGTGCCAGCTAGACAATCCTATTAGATTTTGAAGATATATAAGCCTCAGAATTTTTGTTGTCATTCAGTTGTGTCCTCCTCTTCATGACCCCATGGACCAGAGCATGTCAGGCCTTCCTGTTTTCCACTGCCTCCCAGAGTTTGGTCAAATCCATGTTGGTTGCATCGATGACACCATCCAACCATCTCATTCTCTCCCATCCCCTTTTCCATTTGCCTTCAATCTTTCCCAACATCAAGGACTTTTCCAATGAGTCCTCTCCCCTCATGAGGTGGCCAAATACTGGAACCTCAGCTTCAAAATCTGTCCTTCCAGTGAACATTCAGGGATGATATCTTTCAGGATGGATAGGTTTGACCTCCTTGCAATCCAGGGGATTCTAAAGAGTCTCCTCCAACACTACAGCTCAAAAATGTCGATTCTGCGGTGATCAGCCTTCTTTATGGTCCAGCTCCCACTTTCCTACATCTCTACTGGAAAAACCATAGTTTTGACTATCCTAACATTTGTTGTCAAAGTGATGTCTCTGCTCTTCAAGATGCTGCCTATGTTTTTAATTCCTCCTCACTTTCTGCTATCAGAGTAGTATCATCTGTGTATCTGGGTTTGTTGATATTTCTTCCCTCTTAATCCAGCTTGTGATTCATCCAGACCTGCATATAAGTTAAATAGGCAAGGTGACAGTATACAGCCCTGTCGTACTCCTTTCCCAATTTTAAACCAGGCAGTTGTTCCATATCCAATTCTGACGGTTGCTGCTTGTCCCACATATAGATTTCTTAGGAGACAGATAAGGTGGGTCAAGCACTCCTATTCATTTAAGAGCTTGCCATAGTTGTGA
Source organism: Phrynocephalus versicolor (assembly GCA_023846285.1). NCBI lineage: Eukaryota > Metazoa > Chordata > Lepidosauria > Squamata > Agamidae > Phrynocephalus > Phrynocephalus versicolor. Next base: position 71,566,876 of record JAHTLZ010000129.1, on the reverse strand, counting down.
TAAAATATTGACAATAGGTGGTCTGTTATTCTGATTCAGACTTTTGGTGATACATTGGAATATTTTCATTTTCAATATTTTATTAAAATATTAATATTTTTAAACAGTTGTTTTATATTTTTAATCATTAAAAATTACCTTGGATCCCCTTTGAGGAGAAAAATATCATATAACTAATATACTGCAAATAATTAAATAATTATAAGGTTAGCTCTAAGTGTCCTGGGGAGAAATGTAGAAGGAAATTTTGAAATGGAGGTGCTTATCATAACAGTCACAATGCCCAGAATGGGCTGTTTTTCACTGATGATGTGTTCTAAGTAGGTTCACCTTGGATGTTTAAGTAAGAATCTGTGGAGTTGCATCATTTTTCTTTTTGGGTATGCCTTGTAGTAAATAATTCATTGGCACTAGTCCTGGCTTGTTTAATTATTTTGTTATTGTTGTTGTTGTCATCATTGTGGTCATCATCATTTTCATTTTTGGGTGGGAAACATTGTTTGAGAAAGACCTTGGGTTCTTGTCCACTGAGTCTGAGGAGATGTGGCAACTTCACGTCAGCCCATGGGTTGCCATCCTGAGTCTTCAAATATTTGCTAGACTCTACATTTCTATGATGGCTTATTGTTTCTTTATGTTTATTATCTTAATTTTTGTCATATACTTATGATGTTTAGAAGCTGCCCAGAGTAATGGCTTGTCTACTAGATGGGCAGGGTGTAGGTTTAAACCAACTAACCAATAAACAAGTAAACAGTGTGGTGATATGACACAGCCTGAGTGTAGAAATTACAATATAATTGTACAGATAGCACTTTGCTCCCCAGTGAGCTGGGTACTCATTTTGCTGACATTGAAAGGATGGAAGGCTGAGTCAACCTTGAGCCAGCTACCTGAACCCGTTGTGGTTGAACTCAAGTTATGGTCAGAGTCTTTGCTGCAGTGCTACATACAGTTGAACCACTGTGCAGTGGGGATCAGTGGGGATAAATTGTATCTATTTTTGCTGTCTTCTCTTGATCAATATCCCAGCCCAACAAGACCACTGTGTACAGAGCTGAATTTCTAAGGCAGTGGTTGTGAACATTTTTCAAGTCATGACTGCCTTTTGTAGGTAAAGGTAAATGTCCCCCCCCCCCGCCGCCTATGCATGCTAGTCGTGTCCTGCTCTAGGGGCAGTGCTCATCTCCATATTCAAGCCGGAAGAGCCAGTGCTGTGCAAGTCCATGGCCATGTGGCCAGCATGGCTGCAAGGGAACACTGTTTTACCTTCCCATTTTTTACGGTGGTATCTATTTATCTACTTCCATTTACATGCTTTCATACTGCTAGGTAGGCAGGAGCTGGGGTTATCAGCGGGAGCTCGCTCCGCTGCGTGGCACCCAGGATTCGAACCGCCGAGCTGCTGACTTTGCAGTCTACAGTTTGGTGCCTTAGTCCACTGATCCACCATGCCCCTGACTGCCTTTTATAATAGCCCACTAATCATTGACACCGCCCCTTGCCATATTTGCATTAAAATGCATTTTTAACAGGATAAAGTCATCCCTTCTCAGAAGGTAGGGGCTTCCTTCTCCCACAAAGGATCTGTTTCTCAATCTCATACATACAAGTTCAAATCTGTTCCCCATTTGATCATCTGAAATAGCTATTGGCCTCTGTTTTCAAACAGTCACTACATAACAGAATATATATATTATTACGGCTTTGCTGGAAGTAGTTCACATTTACCACTGCTTAGCTCTTCTCTTTGTGAGTGCATCAGGGTCATTAAATTAAGGCCAAGGGTGTACAAGTCATTAAATGATTTTAATCATTTGATCAATCACAAAATAATTAAAAATGGTGTTAAAAGGGATAACTAGCCTGGTTCAGCGAACTGATCCATGTGTCCTTGGATTACAGAAAAGACAACATAGTGATATCACTGATCGCAACTTAGTTCCCCCTTTTTAAGTGCCTTTGAAAGCCCTAAATTTAAAGTAAATTTTGAGCATAGAAAAGTAGTACAGAAATGGGAAAGGGCAGCGTGAAGTCAGAAGGAGAGGTAACAGAAAAAAGTCTTGTTGTGGAAGAGGATTCTGGAACAAGACGGAGTTTCTCAGAAATGGGCGGGGAAGGGTATAACTTGTTCTTCTACCTCAGATAACAAAATGCCTTAAGACAGTAGTGATCACATTGCATTATACACAGAGACAATTTGGCAGGTTTTACGATGGAGACCAATCCAATTTGCATTCCCATCTGACAGGCTACATTTTTCCCGTTAATAACACAAAGGTAACATGTTTATTATTGAAACTTTGGTGAACATCCTCCTTGACTAAGTTTGAAAGGATATATGTTTGCAGTGTATAGCTGTATTTTGTATATTACTTCCTCTTGAATGTATAACTGCACACAGCATGTTGTGTGGATATTTATAGAGGTCCTTACTGTGAAACCATTGTGCTGTCAGGGCTGTGAACCAATAAGCAGAAATACTGTTTAGTCCAGGGGTCCTCAACCTTTTTAAGCCGGGGGCCGGGTCACTGTCCCTCAGACACTGTTGGGGGCCGGACTAGATTTTGAAAAAAATATGAAGAAATACGTATGCACACTGAACATATTTTATTTGTAGTGCACAAAAAACAGGAAAAAGAATGCAATATTAATATAACAATAACAATAAATTACAATTAAACAAAATGGCGCGCTCCCCTCTGGGGGGGGGAAGAACCGCTTCCGAAAGGCTTTGGTGGGGAGGGAGTGGGGGGAAGACTAAAATAAAATAAAAATGCTCCTTTTTAATACATATCATTTCAGAGTTGGAAGATGTGGGTAGCTGCTTGCGGGGGCTGGAGGGGGGCCTGGGAGCACCAGGAAGATGAGGAGGAGGAGGGGAAAGGGGTGGGGTGGGGTGCGACTGAATTTGATGGTGGCTGCAGGGGCCGAGCCGGGCGTGGGTGAGGGACTCCCCCCTTCCTAGCGGAGCCCTCCCGGCGATGGCGGGCGGGAAGAGGGACCCCCCTCCCCCCTTACCTGGGA